>CM069317.1:805813-1488313 GCA_035609425.1 Epinephelus awoara
AAGGATCAAAAGATTGTGTGCGTGTGGTGAACTCTCCGCATCTTAAAAAGCTGTAAAAAGCTGTGAGGAAGACAGTTTCTAAAAGTAAGTCTGTATATGAATCGAAGCACCCAACCCTCAAGTGTGTGATTAATTTGTGTAATAATGGTGGAGTGAAAGGGAGACGAATATCATTGCCTTGTGGTTTCTCTCGTTTAAAGCCGTTTAGCAGGAGCTGAATGGATGGATTTCCTAGCAGGCTGTTGGTGGATGGATCCAGACAGCGCAGGTGGAACTGCACACCTGCTAGAAGGCCTTCGATGGAGGACGGCTGCATTTTGCGGGACTCAAAGCAGTGAACCAGGAAGGCACATACAGTGGGAATATTTACAAGCAAAATAGCAACTGAGAAAGTGGAACAAAATGAGGTGAAATAGGACCATGCAGAGTCATACAGTTTTAATGTGGATTTTGCTAATCCAGAACGCATATAGTGAGCCGCTGACAGCATGTATGACTGCAGGGTCAATGTAGCACCGTTTGGCCGAAAGGAGGGCAAGGCAGGCTGGATGGCGTAGCTTCTGGACACATCCTGTGGAATTTCTAAATTTCTTCGAATCGAGATAATGCATCAGCAATCTTATTATCTCATCCTGGAATATGGATTGCTCGAATAATGAAATTCCCCAGAATAGATGCCCAAATAGCTAAGTCGTCTTACGAATCTGCTCATGAATGGTATGGAGGAACGCCCTTTGATGATAATAATATGGACAGCTGCTTCGTTGTCGCAGAAAAAGAGGATTTGTTTCCTGGACCAGTATTTCCCCCAAATAAGACACGCTATAACAATAGGGTATATTTCCATTAATGCAGAAGAAAGAACATTGGCTGGTAAAGATGACAGTTCTTTTGGCCACACATCAGCGAACCACTGGTTATTAAAGAACCCCCCAAAACCAACGGAAGGAGCTGCGTCGGTGAATAACCTAATGGCCACAGAAGATTCTGGATTATCGTTGTAGAAAAAAGAAATGCCGTTCCATTCCTGGATCAGCAAAGACCAGAACCGGAGCTCTGATCTGCACCCTTCGTCAAAATCAATCATGTCGTAGATTTTCGACAGTTTGAGAGGTCGAGAAGCCTGGATATGAAAGAGCGGCCCTGAGGAATAACGCGCATGGCGAAATTGAGATGACCCAGCAGGGAGAGCAAATCTCTTTTTGAGATGGTTTTTGAACACTGCTCCTTCATAATTTCTCTGATGCGGTTTTAATTTGTCGAGTGGCAGGGACGCTTTCATGAGATTGCTATCTAATTTAATGCCCAGAAATTCAATGACTTAAAGTGGACCTGAAGTTTTTTCCTCAGATAGGGGGACTCCTAGATTTGTGAAAGTATCTTTAAGCATGGTGATAGCATGATCTGGCTTGGCATGAGGGCAATCTACAAGAAGAAAATCGTCTAACAGGTGAAGCACGAACGGCAGCTTGCAGTTATTTAACAGAATCCAGCAAAGAGTTTCTGACAATGTATCAAATATTTTTGGGCTGTTGCGACATCCGAAGGTGAGTCTAACTGAAAAATACATTTTCCCTCTCCATTTGACGCCAAACAGATGCCACTGAGAAGGGTGTAAAGGCATAACTTTAAATGCGTCAGTGATGTCGGCTTTTGATAACCACGCGCCCCTACCTGCTTGTTTAATGAGCTTAATGGCATCGTCAATAGAGGCATAAAACAGTGAGAACGGCGGCAGCGGAATGAGACTGTTAATGCTTTGGGCTTCGTCATTGTGAGGAGCAGATAAATCGATAATTAAACGCTTTTTTCCAGAATATTTACGGGTAGCAACACCAATGGGGTTAATACGAGTTAGAGGAAAGGGTGATTTATCGAAGGGTCCGATCATGAAACCCTTCCTGACTTCTTTCTCCAGTAAAGTATCTACTGTCTCGGGCTCTTTCAAGGCAGATTGCAGATTATTACACATATATGACAATTTAGGCAACCAAATCAGACCAGCCATGAAACCTTGGATCAGTCCAGCGATCAAATAATTGACAAAGCAGCGGTTTGGATGCTTCCTTAAAGCCTTTCCCAGCTCAGGCACGTTGACTAGGGTTGAAGGTTTTATTTTTTCTTTTCCGACCTCGAAAGGCGGGTTCGTCTGGGGCACACTGACTTTGGGTGCCCGTCCCCACAATAGCTGCAAGCATGGATATATTTACAGTTAACAAATCTGCACACATTCTCATTGAAATTATTGCACATTGGAGTCCAAGATGGTGTCACCTTAGTCTCAGATTTTAAGCCCGCCGGCGGATGGACTATAGCCACGGATTTAGGACACATATTGGAGGAGTGTGAGAAAGAGCCACAAATGGAGCAGGAAAGAGCTTGACGGCCAGTGCAGTGCCTGCTAATTAAAGCCAGGTCAACCACGGACCAGTCCAGTCTTTGATTAAACCTTTGAATGAACATGGCAGAGCCTTTGCAGAGAATGATTTATGGTATTCATAGAACAGAGTTCCACCGTATGTCATGGCAAGATCGGCAATGATGGCAAGATAAGTGTCCAGTTCAGCTCTGCGGGATGGATGGACTTCACAAATTACATCTCTGAACACGCCAAAAGCTACAGTGAATTCTGCTAGTGTCAGTCTTTGAAAGTCTAGGATCACTATCTTTTAGCATCACAGACACATCGCCACAATCTACTACGCGCCTATCGCTGAAGTCTGAGCACAGCAGGATTTTAACAAGATTAACGTCATTACCTGCGAGGATCTGGCTCCTCAGACTGGAGGAGATGGCAGCAGCAGGAGGGTAGAATGGGACACCGGTGGAGATTGGAACTGCACTTCCCAGAGATCTACGGGGGATTGTGATGCCGTCGAGGGGTGCCGGAATGACGTCATCGGTCGGTGACGATGGTCCCGTAGCCGAGGAAGAAGCAACCTGGTCCCGGGACGTAAACACGGCGGCCTGGGAAGGACAGCTGGGCGATGGAGCAGCACGGGCCTCTAAGGTCTGGATTCTGGAGTTCATGTTTGAGAGAGATGACTGGATGGATGACAGCGCTGACAGGATGGCGTCGTTTGCCGGAGCCGCGGAGCCGACTGCTAAGGCCGGGGCTCTAGCTCTTTTGGGCAGCGGGGCAGCGGCTGGAGTCGGAGCGTCTGCTGGGTTTCGGGAGCGGTGAGGAGCGGAGGAAGGAAGGTGGTCAGCAGGTGGAGACTGGAACCCAGCACAGCCCATGAATAGAGTGAACAATTCCTGGTGCGACGCTCCGACTGGAGCGGTAATGTCCTTACAAAACAGAAACTCTAAAAGCCTTGAAATCGGCCAGTCATCAATCAACGGAATATTTTGCCTGACTTTGCCTGTCAGGCGAGAGCTTCGACGGCGAGAAGGAGGCCTCTCCTCGTCGCAGATGGCTTCCTCTGCCTCAGAGTTTTGTTGCGACTCCATGACGCAGTCGAATTGCCACGGATCCTCATCGTGGACGGAGGTCAGCGACATCAGGAGCAGCAGTATAGATCTCTTCTTTAAGCGTGAGTTTGGCTTGTGCGATTACCAGCAGAGGAAGCAGCAAAACGGGGCAGGCTGGAGCTGTTTAAATAGCGCGCTCTGAATGCAATTTTCCAATAGGAGCAAAGGGGCCGTCAGCTGAGCCATCAGCTGATTGAGGATTGCTTGCTTGCCATTAACGGCTAATTACAGCCTGACGTCGTGGCCTACCAGAACTAACCCCGGATTTCCACTGGATGCGTGTCCGTTGCGGTACGGCAGCGCTGGTTATCCGCTGCGTCAGGTCAGAGGTTTTCAGACGTCATTTCACCCCGTTGACACCGTGGACGAGGAGATATCCATCATGGCAGTGCACCGAGATGTCTTCCGGCGGAGCTGCACCGCTCCGCACAGCAAACGCAGCCGGTGGGTATTGACGGACGGCGGAGCACGCAGCGGATAACCAGCGCTGCCGTACCGCAACGGACACGCATCCAGTGGAAATCCGGGGTAACGCTACGCTTAATGTGGTAATGTTCCTGCAGTGGAGGACTGTCTGATGATGACGTAATGAGAGCTGTGAGGTCAGACGTGTTGTTAGGGACCTGATGGTTCCATGGTTGCTATGTGGTCTCTAAGTGCATCTTTTCACACGTTTAAACATTTCAGTCAGAACGAACTTTCTATCGGAGAGACAAGCAGCAACTCAACTTTCACTCGACGATTTTTCTGGAAAACAGACTACAAACTGAGACCTTTTGCTCCTGGACCTCTTCTTAAGACCTGCTGTCACTGACAAACGGACTCATTCAAGGTAGACGGGACATTTTGACACTTTTTAAAGCCCATGTTGTTTTCTGCGTATCTTACCGTTGAGACTTGACAAAAAATGCACTGATGAAGGTCAAATATGAGCAATATTGGCAATATTTTGCCCACATCACTACTATGTTAGTGTACATGAATCAAATTGGACTGATGTTTGACTGTTACCAAGTTTGAATAGGTAAATCTAAAGCTACTGTCTTTGGTTTACCAACTGTGTGTTTTATCTGTCCAACAAACAGCTCAGCATCAACATGCTAATAAAAATATAGCCCAGCTTATATATTTTTAACCATCAGTGCTGCAAGCAGTGACACAAGCACTGAGGCCTTATCATTTAAATATGCTCATGATTCAACAATTTTCTTAATATTTAGGATATTGTTCATTTATGAGTGTTTTACACAAAGCCTAATTTAAATATTATGATGTCATCATACTGTGAGAGCAACAGAGAGGTGTGAATCAACTGCACACAGAGATTTTTCTGATGTGGTGCTGGCTTTTTCTAATTCAGCAAGAGAGCTTCAAATTGGCATATAGTTGAATATCTGGCAAAAATGTCCCTCTGTAAAAGACAGCTATGTCTACTGTATGCATGGGCAGATTATGAGACAATGGGCCCCTGGGCACAGATATGCAAAAGGCCCCACCACCTCTCCTACACAGGGTCAGACACACAGAGTCTGTGCTGGTTGTGCCTCTTTTTTGTTGTTTGCGTCTCTCTGAGGTCATCTTGTGTCTCTCTGAGGTGGATTTGTGTCTTCTGTGGTTGTTTTGTGACTGAAGACCTGTAATAACAAGAATATTAATGGTTGAAGTGAACAAAATAATCATAAATATTAAAAACAATAATAGGACATAACTATACGATACGATACGATATACTTTATTGTCCCCATGGGGAAATTTGTTTTGGACTTGTATGCTGCGCACAACATGCCTCCACAGTGTGATAAAACAAACAACATAATGAATTGCACATAGTCAACATTGCACATTACAAGATATTGCACATACAAATACATGACACATATTGCACATTGCACATATTGCACATACCATGTGGTAAAAACCCATGGAAATATTGCACAATCCCTGCAGCCTCAAACAGCACTATTTAAAAAATAGTGACAGTGACAGAGAAATGTGTAGCTGAATATGATATGTTAGAATCTACAATGCATGCAGTCATTGCTTACTGCAAAATAACAACAGCAGGTCTCTCAGGATGACCTCCATCACTGGTGAGCTCAGTGAAGGGCACTTCGTTTTATCTATATGGTAAAAGATAAATGAGTCAGAGGGTCAAAGTTCAGGATGTAACATTATGAGACAGTAGTATGTCTCGATTGTGTACTTACTGCATGCAACAGTGCCCACTTTTTCGGGGCAGCTGCAGTACATACTGAAGGTAAAAAGAAAAAATATGCGATTTGGAATGCACCCGAAGGTGCCTCTATGTTTCAGTATCAGACACCGAGGGCCACTGACAAAGCATCAGTACTTGAAGAGTTTGGAGTAAGACATATTTGTCGATCATCTATAGTCTACAAATTCACCTCGCTACACCCGTTGTTAAAAAGTGTATGAATGTTATTCAGTTAATTGCTCGAATTTGGGCCTTTTAAACAATCATGTATCTGAGCTCTACTTGTTGACCGCCATCAAGTGTTTTACAAGCCATGTTAGAGTCACATTATTGAACCAGAACAAGTCAAATGTTACATCTGCCCCCACGTGCAGAGGCAACTGTGACAACACACTCAAAAGGAACCCCGACTAGTTAGACATGTAGGGCTCAATAAGCCAAAATTTTTCTATTGTACTAAAATATGTTGTTAGAAAGACATGAAATGTTGTCATTGCTTTAAAATTGTTCAATGTTTACGACATATTTTTACCATAGGAGGCCGCCATTATTTTACTTGTGCAATGCATGCCGGGGTGATGACGTAGAATGGTTGCTCTATTTAAGGAAGTGAACTGTTTACCTGTCGGCTGCTGCTACCTGATGCTATCACCAGAGAAAATGCCACATTGCGCTGCATTCGGATGTAATTTCCAGTCGAAAGACAACACGGCACATGAAGGAATGACTGCGGATTCTTTTCCCCAGCCAGCCATGCATCCAAAGTGCATTAAAACCGACCGGATTCGACAACTTTTGGTGAAAGTTTTGTATTCACCAAGGCTTAGCGGACTGAACTGAGGCATAAAACTCACGTAAAATGTTATTAAGTATGACTGCCAAGTGTGTATTCAAATCCATGTTCTTTTGTTTTTGGCAGAGAAAGTCCGTCAGTATAGTAGCGGCATCCCATTCCTCAAAATCCTTGTAGCTACTCTCCAAATAAGTTAAAAGAAATGTTAAAATCAGCCACTTCTGTTTGTTTATTCCCTCGGAAGTTGTTTGACAGCTGCAGTGTTGCAGGGCAGCGTCCCTAGCAACGCTGGGCTACATAGCAACTGTGTAATGACTGTTGCTACTCGAAACGGTCATTACACTAGTAATATCAGACCGCTGAATGCCGCGACTGACCAATCAGAATACAGTATTTAATAGAGCCGTGTAATAATTGGATTTAATGTTACCTATTGGTGACCCGGTTCCAGTTCGGTAGTCCAGCACTCTCCCGGTCATGGAGACTGACGAGGGTAGCCCACTGCACGTCTCGGTTAAGACAAACTGCCCCCAAGTTGTCGTGTGCTGTGATGCACGGGACATCTTCAACATATAAAGCATACGACAGTGGTGGATGCTAATCTCTGAGATCACTGATATTGGATGACCTTTTACGGTACCTTGAACAGCTGCTGAGAAAAATTGAAGCTCCTGACAACACACGCTCTCTCGCTTGGTTGTCATGGAGATGCAGTTTCTGCACTGACACCAGCTGTTTTGTCCCACTTGCACCTTATGTCTCGGTTTGTCTACTCCGTGTTTGTGTATATTTTCTATGTTGTCCTCCTCGCTATCTTGTCGCTTGGGCTCAAATTGAAACGACTGAATAGCTTACATTTTTCGCGTAGTTACCAGTTGTCAGAAACAGCTGTTGCAACCATTTGACGTCACTACCCACGCTGCATTGCGACATAAACAACAATGGCGACTTACGAGTGAAATTATATTTTCTTTTTTTTTAAAAACAAAGACTTCTACAATGTTATTTATATCAAATTAATATAACGGACACTAATATTGATGATATAAGGCCTACATGTCTAACTAGTCGGGGTCCCTTTGATACTTTCATATAAATACCAAAGACAACAAAAAACTTCCAAGAGAGTAGATTTCATTAAAACAATTTATTTAACAATAAATTCAGTTTTTTCCCAGCTTGAGGTGAAGTGTACGCTATTATGCTATCTATGTCATTACTTTCAAATGTATTAAGTGGAAAAATTAAATGTAATAAGAGTCTTGTGGGATATATCACTGTCCATTTTGATCATTTTTTGTGAAGTGCTGGTATGTAGTTTTAAAAAGTCATATTCATAAAAAGCATAGTTCAGTATATCATGCCTAAAAATAACATAATAAAGTCACAGTGTTCACTTTCCCTGTGCGCCCCTCAATCATACGCTGGCTCCTTAAAATGACACTCAGCCATCTAAACTCTGAAAAACTCCTGATCCAAGATTTTGCTTTCAGTTTGCTCTAAAATGGTCAGTTTACCTGTTAGGTTTCTAAAAATCTCACCTGAGGGGGTTACTGGTGATTTACAATGGTCCCCCCAATGTTAAATAGGTGATTACGGCCCTGCATCACAGCGCAGCCGCTCAGAAGTTCATGCGCAAAACAAACGGCAAAAATATGTTGACGCTGAAACCTGCATTTCACTCATCCATCTCAGAAACTGTCTCTGGGTCAGACTGTGGACCAGAGTCAGGTGCTGGCTCAGCTGGTACAGCCTCTCCTCTGTAGCGATGTCAACCGTGTTGGTGGCCACGACAAAGTGGCGGAGGTCTCCATCAAGAGTGAAGCCACCATCCTCCTCCAGGCACCGAGCCGCTTCTCCTCAGACAGAGAACAACAGACCGAAGAATGAATACAACTTAATTAATTCACATGATGATATCCTCATCAAGAAGAACCAAAAGCCGGCTGAGTAAACCGATTGTCAATAAGGCTGCTGATTGAGAAAAACTGTCCACGTGAATGCAGAAAAAAGCGGAAAACAAAACACAGACTTAAAGAAAAAAAAGCCGCAGCGTGTTTAATAAATAAATTGCTGGTTTAATAACAGGATCTAATAAACACAGGACCTCCATCATCTCTCCTCCACAGTCTGCCAAACTGCCAGTGAAGCTGTGGACTTATACAGTAACTCCCTGACCACCCTCCTGGACCACCATGCCCCAATTAAAACCCCGACTGTCACCTTCTCACTCTCAGCCGCCTGGTTCACCTGCGAACTGCGCAAATTAAAAGCAGCTGGCCGTGTACTAGAGCGGCGTTTCAAGGCCACTGGGCTCACTGTGCACAAACTGGCCTTCAAAGACCATCAGAAGGCCTATGCAAAAGCCCTCAAACTTGCACGTTCACATTTCTACTCCCATATTATCAATGACACCCCTAGCAACTCCAAGCAGCTTTTTTCCACTGTAAATCAGCTTATTAAACCACAACTGTCCACCCACACAGAAGTTACTGAAGAACAGTGCAATAACTTCATGACATTTTTCAGTTCTAAAGTAGATTCCATCCGCTCCCAGCTCTCCAGCCCCTCCATCCCATCAGCCGCCCCTGCCCCCCCGCTGGTGGTTTCTCAGCCATTCCTCTGCTTCTCCACCATCACACAGCGAGATGTGGAGGAAATCATCCAAAAGATGAAACCCTCCTCCTGTGCCCTGGACCCCCTCCCGACCGCTCTTATAAAAACCAGTACGACTAGAGGCCACTATCAGAGACCAGTACTATCAGAGACCAGTATCAGAAATCAGTATCAGAGATAAGTACTACTCGAGAACACTATCAGAGACCGGTAACATGGACCAGTATCAGAGACCAGTACTACTAGAGACCAATAACAGAGACCAGGACTATTAGAGAACAGTATCAGAGACCAGTATTAGAGACCAGTACTCCCAGAGACCAGTATCAGAGACCAGAACTACTGTAGAGCAGTATCAGAGACCAGTATTACTGGAGACCAGTATCAACCAGTACTACTAGAAACCAGTATCAGAGATCAGTACTACTAGAGACCAGAACTACTACAGACCAGTATCAGAGATCAGTACTACTAGAGACCATTTCTACTAGAAATCAGTATCAGAGACTGGTAACAGAGACCATTATCAGAGACCAGTACTACTAGAGACCAGTATCAGGGACCAGTACTACTACAGACCAATACTACTCGACACCAGTATCAGAGACCAGTACTACAAGATACCAGTATCAGAGACCAGTACTACTAGAGACCAGTATAAGAGACCAGTACTACTAGAGATTAGTATCAGAGAACAGTAACAGAGACCAGTAACATAGACCAGTATCAGAGACCAGTACGACTAGAGAACAGTATCAGAGACCAGTACTACTAGAGATTAGTATCAGAGAACAGTAACAGAGACCAGTATTAGACACCAGTACTACCAGAGACCAGTATTACTAGAGACCAGTATCAGAGACAAGTACTACTAGAGACCAGTACAAGTAGAGAAAAGTATCAGAGACCAGGTCTACTAGAGATCACTATCAGAGACCAGTTCTACTAGAGACTAGTACTTCTAGAGACCAGTATCAGACACGGGTACTACTAGAGACCAGTATCAGAGACCAGTAACGGATACCAGTATCAGAGACAAGTAACAGAGACCAGAAACAGGTACCAGTACTACTAGAGACCAGTATCAGAGACCAGTAACAGAGACCAGAACTACTACAAACAAGAACTACTCGAGACCAATACTGCTCGAGTCCAGAATCAGAGACCAGTAACAGCGACCAGTATCAGAGAACAGTACTACTAGAGACCAGTATCAGAGACCAGTACTACAAGAGACAAGTATCAGAGACCAGTTCTACTAGAAACCATGACTCCTAGAGACCAGTATCACAGACCAGTTCTACTAGACACCACTATCAGAGACCAGTACTACTAGGGACCATTACTACTAGAGACCAGAACCACCAGAGACCACTATCAGACACCGGTAACAGAGACCACTATCAGAGACCACTACTACTAGAGACAAGTATAAGAGACCAGTACTACGAGAGACAAGTATTAGAGACCAGTAACAGTGACCAGTATCAAAGACCAGGACTACAACAGACCAGTACTACTGGAGACAAGGATCAGAAACCAGTATCAGAGACCAGCACTACTAGATACCAGGATCAGAAACCAGTATTACAAGAGACCAGTCCCACGAAAGACCAGTATCAGAGACCAGTACTACTTGAGACCAGTATCAGAGACCAGTATTATTAGAGAACAGTATCAGAGACCAGTATTAGACACCAGTACTACCAGAGACCAGTATCAGAGACCAGAACTACTAGAGAGCAGTATCACAGACCAGTACTACTACAGAGCAGTATCAGAGACCAGTATTACTGGAGACCAGTATCAACCAGTACTACTAGAAACCAGAATTATAGACCAGTATCAGAGATCAGTACTACTAGAGACAAGTATCAGAGACCAGTAACAGAGACCAGTATCAAAGACCAGAATTACTAGAGACCAGTACTACTAGAGACAAGGATCAAAGACCAGTATCAGAGACCAGCACTACTAGAAACCAGTATCAGAAACCAGTATTACAAGAGACCAGTCCTACGAAAGACCAGTTTCAGATACCAATACTACTAGAGACCATTACTACTAGAGACCAGTAACACAGACCAGTGTCAGAGACCAGTACAACTAGAGACCAGTTTCAGAGACCAGTACTGCTAGAGACCAGTATCAGTGACCAGTACTGCTAGAGACCAGTTTCAGAAATCAGTATCAGAGAAACGTACTACCAGGGACCAGTTTCACAGACCAGTACTGCTACAGACCAGTACTACTAGAAACCACAATCAGCGACCGGTAACAGAGACCAGTATCAGAGACCAGTACTACAAGAGACCAGTATCAGAGACCAGTACTACTAGAGACCAGTACTACTAGACACCACTATCAGAGACCGGTAACATAGACCAGTATCAGAGACCAGTACTACTAGAGAACAGTATCAGAGACCAGTACTACTAGAGAACAGTATCAGAGAACAGTAACAGAGACCAGTATTAGAGACCAGTACTACCAGAGACCAGTATTACTGGAGACCAGTATCAACCAGTACAACTAGAGACCAGTATCAGATACCAGTACTACTTGAGACCACTATCAGAGACCAGCAAAAGAGACCAGTAACAGATACCAGTATCAGAGACAAGTAACAGAGACCAGAAACAAGTACCAGTACTACTAAATACCAGTATCAGAGACCAGTAACAGAGACCAGTACTACTAGAAACAAGACTTACTAGAGACCAGTACTGCTAGATTCCAGTAACAGAGACCAGTAACAGAGACCAGTATCAGAGACCAGTACTACAAGAGATAAGTATCAGAGACCAGTTCTACTAGAGATCAGTATCAGAGACTGGTAACAGAGACCATTATCAGAGAGCAGTACTACTACAGACCAGTACCACTCGAGACCACTTTCAGAGACCGGTAACAGAGACGACTATCAGACACCAGTACTACTAGAGACAAGTATCAGAGACCAATAACAGAGACCAGTATCAGAGACCAGCACTACTAGAAACCAGTATCAGAAACCAGTATTACTAGAGACTAGTCCTACTAAAGACCAGTGTCAGAGACCAGTACTGCTAGAGACAAGTATCAGAGACCAGTACTGCTAGAGAACAGTATCAGAGACCAGAACTACCAGAGACCAATATCAGAGACCAGTATTACTAGAGACCAGTTTCAGAGAGCAGTACTACTAGAGACAAGTACTACTTGAGACTAGTATCAGAGACCAGTATTACTGGAGACCAGTATCAACCAGTACTACTAGAGACCAGTGTCAGATACCAGTACTACTTGTGACCAGTATCAGCGACCAGTACTACTAGAGACCACTATCAGAGACCAATAACAGAGACCTGTATCAGAGACCAGCACTACCAGAGACCAGTATCAGAGACTAGTAACAGAGACCAGTACTACTAGAAACAAGAACTACTAGAGACCAGTACTGCTAGAGTCCAGTTTCAGAGACCAGTAAGAGAGACCAGTATCAGAGACCAGTACTACTACAGACCAGTATCAGAGACCAGGACTACAAGAGAAAAGTATGAGAGACCAGTTCTACTAGACACCAGTATCAGAGACCAGTTCTACTAGAGACCAGTACTCCTAGAGACCAGTGTCAGAGACCAGTATCACAGACCAGTACTACGAGACACCACTATCAGAGACCAATACTTCTAGATGCCAGTACTACTAAAGACCAGTATCAGAGACCAGTACTACTAGAGACCAGCATGAGAGACCAGTACTGCTAGAGACCAGGACTACTACAGACCACTATCAAACACTGGTATCAGACACCAGTGTCAGAACCCAGCTCTATTCGAGACCAGTATTACAAGAGACCAGTACTAGTAGAGACCAGTATCACAGACCAGTACTACTAGAGCCAGAACTACTACAGACAACAATCAGAGACCGGTAAAAGAGACCTGCATCAGGGACCAGTACTATTAGAGACCGGAATCAGAGACTAGTACTACTAGAGACAAGTTTCAGAGACCAGTACTACTGGCGACCAGTATCAGAGACCAGTACTTCTAGACACAAATATCAGAGACCAGGACTACTAGAGACCAGAATCAGAGACCAGTACTACTGGACACCAATACTACTGGAGACCAGTCCTATTAAAGACCAGTATGAGAGACCAGTAACAGAAACCAGTATTACTAGAGACCAGGTTCATAGACCAGTACTACTAGAAATCAGTATCAGAGACCAGCACTACGAGAGACCAATATCACAGACCAATACTACTAGAGACAAGTATCAGAGACCAGTACTACCAGAGACAAGTATCAGAGACCAGTACTAATACACAGCAGTATCAGAGACCAGCACTACTAGAAACCAGTATCAGAAACCACTATTACTAGAGACTAGTCCTACTAAAGACCAGTATCAGAGACCAGTACTGCTAGAGACAAGTTTCAGAGACCAGTACTGCTAGAGAACAGTATCAGAGAACAGTAATAGAGACCAGAACTACCAGAGACCAGTATCAGAGACCAGTATTACTAGAGACCAGTTTCAGAGACCAGTACTACTAGAGACAAGTACTACTTGAGACTAGTATCAGAGACCAGTATTACTGGAGACTAGTATCAACCAGTACTACTAGAGACCAGTGTCAGATACCAGTACTACTTGTGACCAGTATCAGAGACCAGGACTACAAAAGAAAAGTATGAGAGACCAGTTCTACTAGACACCACTATCAGAGACCAGTTCTACTAGAGACCAGTACTCCTAGAGACCAGTATCACAGACCATTATAACAGACCAGTTCTACTAGAGACCACTATCAGAGACCAGTTCTACTACAGACCAGTACTCCTAGAGACCAGTATCAGAGACCAGTACTACGAGACACCACTATCAGAGACCAGTACTACTAGGGACCAGTACTACTAGAGACCAGTATCAGAGACCAGTACTACTAGAGACCAGCATGAGAGACCAGTACTGCTAGAGACCAGGACTACTACAGACCACTATCAAACACTGGTGTCAGACACCAGTGTCAGAGCCCAGCTCTATTCGAGACCAGTATTACTAGAGACCAGTACTAGTAGAGACCAGTATCACAGACCAGTACTACTAGAGCCAGAACTACTACAGACAACTATCAGAGACTCAGTAAAAGAGACCTGCATCAGGGACCAGTACTATTAGAGACCGGTATCAGAGACTAGTACTACTAGAGACAAGTTTCAGAGACCAGTACTACTGGCGACCAGTTTCAGAGACCAGTACTTCTAGACACAAGTATCAGAGACCAGGACTACTAGAGACCAGAATCAGAGACCAGTACTACTGGACACCAACACTACTGGAGACCAGTCCTATTAGAGACCAGTAACAGAAACCAGTATTACTAGAGACCAGGTTCATAGACCAGTACTACTAGAAACCAGTATCAGAGACCAGTACTACTAGAGACCAATATCAGAGACCAATACTACTGGAGACAAGTATCAGAGACCAGTATCAGAGACCAATACTACTAGAAACCAGTGTCAGAAACAAGTATTACAAGAGACCAAACCTACGAAAGACCAGTATCAGAGACTAGAACTGCTAGAGAAAGTATCAGAGACCAACACTACAAGAGACCATTACTACTAGAGACCAGTAACACAGACCAGTATCACAGACCAGTACTACTAGAGACCAGTATCAGAGACCAGTACTACTCGAGACCAGTAATAGAGATGAGCACTACTACAAAACAAGTACTACTAGAGACCAGTATCACAGACCAGTACTGCTCGAGACCAGTATCAGAGACCAGTACTACTAGAGACCAATATCAGAGACCAGTGCTACTAGAGACCACTACTACTCGAGACCAGTACCAGGGACCAGTATTACCACAGACCAGTACAACTAGAAACCATTATCAGCGACTGGTAACAGAGACCAGTATCAGTGACCAGTGCTACTAGAGACCAGTATCAGAGACCAGTACTACTCGAGACCAGTAATAGAGATGAGCACTACTACAAAACAAGTACTACTAGAGACCAGTATCACAGACCAGTACTGCTCGAGACCAGTATCAGAGACCAGTACTACTAGAGACCAATATCAGAGACCAGTATTACTAGAGACCAGTTTCAGAGACCAGTACTACTAGAGACAAGTACTACTAGAGACCAGTACTACTGGAGACCAGTATCAGAGAACAGTACTGCTAGAGACCAGTATCAAAGACCAGTACTACTAGAGACCAGGACCACTAGAGACCACTATCAGAGACGACTAACAGAGACCAGTACTACTGGTAGTACTGGTCTCTAGTAATACTGGTTTCTGATACTGGTCTCTAGTAGTGCTGGGCTCTGACACTGGTGTCTTTTACCAGTGCTTGATAGTGGTCTCTAGTAGTACTGGTCTCTAGCAGTACTGGTCTCTCATACTGGTCTCTAGTAGTAGTGGTATCTGATACTGGTCTCTAGTAGTAGTGGTCTCTGGTAGTACTGGTCTCTGATACTTATCTCTAGTAGTACTGGTCACTAGAAGTACTGGTCTCTAGTAGTACTGGTCTGTAGTAATACTGGTTTCTGATACTGGTTTAGTAGTGCTGGTCTCTGACACTGGTCTCCAATACTGGTCTCTGATACGGGACCAGTACTATATCAGAGACCAGTACTACTAGAGACCAGTATCAGAGACCAGTTCTACTAGAGACTAGTATAAGATACCAGTACTACTCGAAACCAGTACTACTAGAGACCAGCATCACAGACCAGTACTACTAGAGAGCAGTATCAGAAACCAGTATTACTAGAGACCAGTAGTACTCGAGACCAGTATCACAGATCAGTACTACTAGAGCCAATACTACTACAGACAACTATCAGAGACCGCTAAAAGAGACCTACATCACTGACCAGTACTATTAGAGACCAGTATTAGAGCCCAGTACTACTAGAGACCAGTATCAGAGACCAGTAACAGAGACCAATATCAGAGACCAGTTCTACTAGAGACCAGTATCAGAGACCAGTACAACGAGAGACCAGCATCAGAGACCAATACTACTAGAGACCAGTATCAGAGACCAGCACCACCAGAGACCAGTATCAGAGATCAGTCCTACTAGAGACCAGTACTACTAGAGACCAGTATCAGAGACCAGTATAAGAGACCAGTACTACAGACCAGTATCAGAGACCAGTACCACTTGAGACCGGTACTACTGGAGACCAGCATCAGAGACCAGTACTACGAGAGACCAGCATCAGAGACCAATACTACTAGAGACCAGTATCAGAGACCAGCACCACCAGAGACCAGTATCAGAGATCAGTCCTATTAGAGACCAGTATCACTAGACACCAGTATCAGAGTCCAGTACTACTAGAGACCAGTATCAGAGACCGGTATTACTCGAGACCAGTATCAGAGACCTGTACCACTAGAGACCGGTATCAGAGACCTGTTTCAGAGACCAGTATTACTCGAGACCAGTATCAGAAACCAGTACTACTAGAGACCAGTATCAGAGACCAGTACTACTAGAGACCAGTAACAGAGACCAGTATCAGAGACCAGTACTACTCGAGACCAGGGGCCTCATTTATAAACCTTGCTTACGCACAAAACAGGGCTTGAAAGTGGCATTCGCCACTTCCCACGCAAAGGTTGTGATTTATAAAAATATGCTTGCCGGGAGAATGTGCGCACCTGTAAGTCATGCGTGCGCACATTTTGGAAACATTGGGAAGTGGCGACTCGGACTGCGAGGTGGAGAAGTGGAGTCAGATTTTTATTGATGTCTCACAGAAATTTAATGCCATGCTATATCCACCTTAGATCCACGTTATCATTGAAATTAAATCCAGCAGCCTTATTTTGTGCTTGGAGTGAGTGATAATTGTTTCATATAAACATTGTAAAATCCAACTCAAGTCCTGAATTGAAATTCTTTCTAAATACGTATTTAATCCGCACTGCCTCTAACGTCTCATTGTCCACTCTGTGAGTGCAGGAGAGGGAGAGGATGGCACGACTGCATGGAATATATTTATTTATTTAGCTAAATATTTCCAGTGCATTTTTATCATGTCTCGAAATACAGCCATTAAGCACAACTGTTACACTCATTTCATTCGCCCTACTTAGACATGTGCTGTTCATTTCAAAACCAGCATGATGAAACTTGTTTGCCTATTACACTTTCATCTTTGAATTGTATTTCAAATTACACGTTGTATCTTGGGACAGGAATACCACTAGTTCATGCTGTAATTCTGGCCGGGAGTCTGATCAGACTAATTGCCATAAACATATAAATACTGCAGTGACCCTCGTGCGTAATTGCGCAAGATGGCATGGCACTCCTTTTTACCTCCACCTTTAATAAATGTGATTCTTTATGTCGCACATCAATGTCAAATATCCTCAAATTTAAAAGATCAGACTGCTGACAGCATCAGCAGCGCTGATGTGTTGCCACTTTTTTCGCTTTCTTTCTTTTATTATCTGCTGTGGCCACCAGATAAAATCTTTCTTCAGTCCTCCACCTCCCGTTTAAGGGTCTCTAGCTCAGTCTCGGAGAAATTCCGTTTTTTGGTTCGTTTCTCACCCTTCGCCGTGACAATGAGAGAACACTCGCATGCCGGCTTATTTATATGTAGATTGCTTTCATGAGGTGATTTGCCTGACCATTTATGGTTGAACTAGGGCGTGTAGAGGGCGGACTATGAGGCGGATCTGGGTGCGCAGAACTCCAGGAGGTCTGTGATTTATAAAGAGAACATTGCGTGCAAGTGTGCGTGCGCACAGTTTTATAAATCAGATTATTTTTTTGTGCACGCCATTTTCAGCTTTTGGGCGCAGGTCAGCTTTTAGTATGAATCCTAAGCACTCTTTTATAAATGAGACCCCTGGTCTTCTCCCCAGAGCGGTCCCACATGGCCAGGCAGACAAGCGCGTGCCCTCCACCTCCCGTGCTGGGACTGTCATCACGGCAGAGTTCCTGGGAAGGCAGACAGAAATATGCTGTTTATTGGCTTCAGTTAGTTCACTTGGCTACCACGTTTAGTGATAGTTTGTCATCACAAATGACCTGTAAGTTAATAGAGTGGTAATTTTTGCGATTGATGAATGCGTAATCATTCATGGCTCTTTTGTTTCATTTTGTTTTATTCATTTTGGGAATCCTTTTTTTAATATACTGAATATGTGGCTGCTTATGCTTAGATGACAAGTTTGACGTTTGTTTAATAATTATTTTCAGACTCAGCCAGATCTTGCTGTGCTGCACTGCAAATCCACACTGACTCAAACTTGCGTACACAAGCTGAGACCTGACGTGAGATTTGATCGTAGCGTCCGCTCACGTCCAAGTTGATAAATGCCAAAGTTGGCGTGGAAATGAGCGTACACCTACTATTCTGGCGTACGTTTGTTTGATAAATGAGGGCCAATGTGTATTTGTGCAGGTGTGTGGAGTGTTGCATCTTTACAGACGGCTACATGGACGAATATGCCGCCTTCACTTTCTGCCCGGAGGGTACCGCAAAAATGAAAGAAAGCGCAGTTTCAAAGATCTTGTAAATTGGCTTTTATGCGCTACTGTATCTGTTGCTGTCTCTGTCTGCTACCTGTTGTTTGTCTTGTTGTTGTACTCCCTGCCCCCTCACCCTTTAGAAGGCTACTCTTTGTCCCCTTTGCTTGAATAGGAATGTTCTTTCTCAGCAAATTTTTTGCCTAGTTGAATAAAGGTTTGTTGATGATGATGATGATGATGAAGTACTCCAAAGATATGACTGAGACTGAGACTAAATCCAGACTGGTCCACAAAACGGTCAGAAAGTTTGCTGTTGCCCAAATATATTTGGAAACAGAGGAGTACGGTTGGTTTAAGGAGTGGATCCGCCTCCACTGCCGATCAGTGGCTTTTTTTTCCACCTCCCTCGGCCGTAGCGAAGCCAAGGACATGGTATGGTATTTCCAGCGGGAATGGACCGAGATGGGCCCCCGGGGATCCCCCAGCCTCATGAATATTCGCTTGACTGTGGCCACTTACATGAGTATCAAAAACACATGACAAGGAAGAGGTCAGTTGGTATTCACAGGGTAAATTTAATCACTTCCACAATTAATGGGGTTTTTTCATGGCTTTTTTTAAACTAATTTGCATTTTACTGACCCAAGCTTCATTTTCTTTTTTGTAGAACTTTGAAAGCAACGGTTTAGAGGTGAGGCGGAATTCATCTTCATTTATGTGCCACAGTGCAGAAACACAGGAGAGGTTCTACGCCCTCCACAAGAATCTGTCGAGGGCGAAGCAGATGAGGGAGCTATTCGTCTGCCTATCCATAAGAGATGAGAAGGCAGGTGTCTCATCTGCCCCTGCTGGTGCCTCCTCAGCTGCTGCCTTCACCTCAACCTCTGCTGCTGCTGCTGCTGCTGACACCACCTCCTTGGATATAGATAGATAGAAGATACCAGAGTAAGTTAAAACCTTGTATTTGCTATCACGCCAAGGAAGGCGAAAAAGGTGAAGGAGAAGGTGGGGCTGTCCCCAAAAAAGTTCCCCAAGAGACCCCTTGTTTTTCTAAAGAAAATATAATGTATGTGTGTGTGTGTGTGTGTGTGTGTGTGTGTGTGTGTGTGTGTGTGTGTGTTCCAAAAAAATGTTTAGTGTGTGAAATAAGTTCAGTTTGTTCAATAAAATTGTTTATTGTATGTTCCCAGAGTGTATGTGCAAGTTATTTAATCACCACTGCATCTGACGTTAAGGTCTTCATCTGAAAAGTCTGGTAAAATACTGCAACAGTGACAGAAGGTGTTGTCAACAAATGTTGAGGTTTGGAGTGGTGGACCACAGTTGGTTAACTTCCCCAAATCTCAACCGTTTTCATGAGGAAAAAAAAAAAAAAAAGTCCCGACCAAAGTACCACCTAGGGGTTGGGATTTTGGACCCTCCAAATGAGGTACCTTTCAAATCCAATTGACCTGAAACGTGCTCCTATTATTATTTCAGAAAAAAGAAAAAAAAATCACTTTTCTTGGCACCATTCATTCTGATTGGACGACAGTTTTTCGCTATTAAAATTCAGATACAGTTTAAACCTTGTAATCGCTATCACGCCACAATCCAAATTCAATGAGCTCATTGTGTTTCTGTTCTTTATTTTGAAGGCCACGCCAAGGAAGGCAAGGAATATGTCAACCGCCCAGACCCTTGCGAAAAAAGTAAAGGAGAAGGTAGGGCTGGCGCCAAAGAAGCACACAAAGAGGCCCCTTCTTATTTTGAGGAAGATATGATGTGTGTGTATGTGGCTCCACCATGCCCCTTCCCACAGACATTCTGACATGTTTGCAAAATGAAAAAAATGTTATTGTGTGTAAAATAACTTCAGTTGGCTCAATAAAATTGTTTAATGTATGTTTCCAGAGTGTATGTGCAAGTTATTTTATTTAATCAATTTAGTCTGATAAAATACTGCAACAGTGGCAAAAGGCCCACAGGTGTTGTCAACAAATGTTGAAATTTGGAGTGGTCCCAACCAAAGTACCACCTAGGGGTTGGGATTTTGGACCCTGCAAAAGAGGTAGCTACCTATCACCTCCAATTGACCTGAAACATGCTCCTGTTATTATTTCAGAAAAAAGAAAGAAATTCACTTTCCTTGGCACCATTCATTCTGATTGGACGACAGTTTTTTGCTATTAAAATTCAGACACTTTCCCAATGGAGCAAGTAACCCAAAATGAAGATGTTAGATTGGGGCTTTGCCTTACAGCCTGACACTCTGGTACACTGAGAAAAAAAAGAAAAATTTTGGGTCATGTCCTCCATCGGTAAAGTGTCCAAATTTCACCTGCTCTTTTTCGGGCACTTTGTTACTTCGAGCAAGTGCCCCAAAAAGATCTGACACTTTATCATACAGAGCAAGTGATTGTTGTTTGGAGAAAGTAAATGTAAGGGTTTATGTTCACCAGTAGAGGGAGGCATTTATCTTTCTGTCCTTTTTGGCCCACTGTAGTTTGGGTTACTTGCTCCATAAGCAAAGTGTCAGAAGTTCCCTGTTATTTCTCATACAGTTTGAGAAAGAGCAGGTGAAATTGCCTATGGAGTATGTACCCCAAAATAAAGAAGACAGCACAATGATTTGTGTGGTATCACTGGAAAGCTCTGGTCCTGCGCTTTCATGTGATATGCGTGGCATTTCTGTTTGATACATTATACATTATTTTAGTGTAACATTATCATTAATTTTCACTGTGAAAACACTGGACTACCGACAAGTTGGTCTTGTCGGAAAGCTGTGTTTCCGCTGTTTACCGTGATATGCGTGGCTTCTTGCTATGGCGAACGATCGCGGAGAAAATCCATAAAGAAGAACAGGTGTGGCCCAAAGGGTTAATTTGACCCTGGCTTTTGGGCCATTTGAAAAAAAGCCTATCTAAACTTTACCTTTCCAACAGGCTCCTCCGCTCATGCAGCAAGGACGCAGTGACGGCGTGAAACGGAGAGGTGGATCTATTGACGGCGAGAGCAAGAG
This sequence comes from Epinephelus awoara, assembly GCA_035609425.1. Taxonomy (NCBI): domain Eukaryota; kingdom Metazoa; phylum Chordata; class Actinopteri; order Perciformes; family Serranidae; genus Epinephelus; species Epinephelus awoara. The sequence goes on from CM069317.1 coordinate 827,433, forward strand.
GAGAGAGGAGAGAAGAAGCATGCTGTGTCCGAAATCATTCCCTACTCACTATATAGGGAATTCCCTATATAGAGGACTATATAGTGAGCTCATTAAAACACTTTCGGACACTACTCCGTCACATATAGTTAAGCACGTCATTACTGTCGCGCAATTAAAACGAGGTAGTGCGATGTCGTCTGGTGGGTTTTGGAAATAAATAAGAAATTCATTTGTGTGATAAATACATAATACTGAGCGTATTTTCCCACATGAATAAATACGCCTACACAAATAAATACACTTTCAGTTCTTTTAAATCAACACCGAACGCCTTTTCTCCTTGCCATTGCCTTTTATTAAATCATATTAGAGGCTTTTGATTGATTGCTCGCACTGCACCGTAAGCTTTAGTTCTATTTCACTTTTTAATTGTACTTGTATCTCCGTTTATAATAACGTTTTGTCCTCTGTAAATCCCCCCCCAACTGCCGTTTTATCACCTTTGTAAATGTCTCGCGCTTGCCATAAAAAACAAACTGCCAAAACCAGTATACTTACTTTCTTTCCTGTCCTTTTACAAACAACAAAACATTGTGGAAATGCCAGCAAATGGCACTGTAGTTTTGTTCCTTCTTCTTATCAAAATTATTTTGATAAGAAGAAAACACATTACCAGAAAGAGAAGGCTGAGATGTGCAGCTCTTGCTAGACTAGCATAATGTCATAGAATCGTAAGTGAAAAGATTATGCTAGGCCTGTACATTTATATTTAAAATAGATACACAAACCATCATTTCTGAATTGTCAATTGTAAACTTTCAGTGTCAGACCAGTGGTCAAATAACACCCCCTCCTGGGGAAAGTTAAACATGACAATTTTGTTTTTCACATCACATCAGTGGTTCTCAAACTTTTTTTTTTGTTTTTTTGTTATACCGTTAAGGACCCCTAAACTGATATAAATTAGACCACAGACCCTCATTTGATAAGATTTTTGTCCCTGGGTCCTCCATCTGGTAAGATTTTTATCTTTTAGATGTTATTACATAAAGAAGAATATTGAAACCGGCGAGTGCTTCTCCTCACTGTCTGCCGTCTGCTACTGGTGGTACATTTTGCTTGGTTAGTGACCATCAGTTGTACACTACTTTTCGCGCTGCATTGTGGGATACTATATAGGGTATATTAATTTACACTAAACATTCGGACAGCACTACAAAATGGCAAACACACTATTTAGTGCACTATTTAGTGAGTAGGGAGTGATTTCGGACACAGCAGCAGACATTTTTTCTAGGACTATTTATTGCCGGAGGAGGTTTTTCTCTAGCCCAGGAGGTGAGTATTATTCAACTAGTTTCTGTGCAAACGTAGTTAACTTCATCGAGTTTTCAAAATGTTAATTGACTGCTTGTTACAGTGACGCTCCAACTTCAAAGAGCCGCGTGCATGTTGGTGACAGTATGTCTAGAGATGTCAAGCGACCCAGAAACGTGATTGCTGTTTGGAGAAAGTAAATATATTTAAAGCACCTGTGCGGAACTTTTTACCATAAAGAAAACTGTCCCTAGTTCGTATCACCCCCCCTTGAAGATCCACATATTTATTTGAACCCTACAGGTACAAAAAAGCCTTTCTCTATATGGCTATTTAGCGTAGCCTAGCTCGGGTCGGACACAGCTGAAGTCAGCAAAGCATAATAGAGTGCCGAAGTCACGCCCCTTCCAGTAGAGCTCATGGGACCTTAGATCAGAAAAAATATGAATGGCAGTGAATGGGGAGAGCAATATTATATTTTGTTCTCGTTTGAGTTGCGACATGAAATCTAAATATGATGTTAATGAATTTAAAACATCAATTTTAAGGTCAAGAAAGTCATACTTTGTGGTAAAACTGTTGAGATATAAGCGTTTTAATTAGAAAGACTCAAGAGTACACAGGAGGAGGAGCAGTAATTTAAGAGACTTGGGACGGACCCAGTGAGGTGAAAAGAAACCCAAGCCAAACTAAGTTACTGCATTACCAACACCAAAAACAGTAACACAGGTGACCAACACAACAGTGGAGTGCAACAGCCACATACCAAAAGGATCATCACACGTAGACCAGCTACAAAGTTGCTGCCATAACAACAGCAACACAAAGATCCAACAAAAGTGAACTGCCACTACCACAACACAAAATGGACACCCTATGGTCTTCAACGACACACACAAGTTACTGTGATGGATGCAGGAAACCAGCAACACAAATGGACCTGATGAATTGGGAAGCCACACCCACCACTCGAAGATCCAGTGATCTGTGGGGTGACTACATCCCAAACCCCAAAACAAGGTCACAACGAATTTACTACGACAAATACTCAAAAGCAGTAACACACAAGTGACCACACCAAAAAGTGGACTGCAACAACCACAGAACAAAATGGTCACAATGTAGTCAACCACTACACAAATGTTGCCAACTTACACCTAAGCAGCAACCCACAAGTGTCCCACCAAATGTAGAGTACAGTGACCACCACCCTAACGGTCACAAACCACAAGCTACTGCACACAAGTATTTATCACAGCTACACAAAACTGTGACCAAACAGAAACTACTCATCTCAAACAAAACAAAATCACAATCAAGTTGCTCTGTAAAGTGCCAAAAACTAGGAAACAAGTTGTTGGGGCACCTCAACCCTGACGTACCTACCAAGACAGCTACCTAACCTAGCTAGTCTTCAGTGGCCCGCCGATTTCGAGGCGGCTTTAAACGCTGAACTCAGTGCATCACAGAAGACCATAGTAATAGCCAACTGTAATATACTGAAGCGTGCCCCCACTCAGGATTACCACCAAAAATAAAAAAGGCAAAACAATAAAGTGGCAAGATCTTACCTGCCCGGTGATTACCTAGTCAGGGTGCTTAAAACTAAAGTTTCAACTCAACACAGAGCAACAACCACAAATGATTTAACAAAAGAGATTACCTCTACACAAGATACACACAAAAACTCACACTCACATCACCTCATGGATGTTCAAATCCCGGACGAGCCCCCATTTGTTACGCCCCACCCTTAAGCAGCCCTACGGGGCTAACAAAACTCAATCACTGACCCAATAATAACCACATGAACACCTTTAAAACACTCAAATCCATGGGATTTATTAGAGTTAAAACAGGCAAACAAGACAACAAAAATCCCTCGGTGAGAGACAGCAGGACCAGCAGTCCCCATACCAGAGCCTCTCTCCTCTGCTTCTGGCACAGGAGCTCTTAAGCACCTCCTTAATTTCTTAATTTCCTTTCCTTTTTACTTGTGCACTTGCTGAGGGATGATGCAGCTGACAGAAAGTTTCCTCATCAAAGAATGATTTTTCCTTTCTTTATTTTTATAGATGACAAAAACCAAGGGGTATGCCCCATTTGCGGAAAAGAGCTGAAAGCTCTATCAAAGCACCTCCGTCAGACCCACGGGCTTCTAAACATGAAAGACAGGAGCATCCTCAACAGTCTGGTGACTGGCCCGACTGTAGTCAATGCGGGCCGTGCCCTTTCCCCCTGTGCTCCCCACACATATTGCATCTCGAGAAGCACGTGAGGTGCCACTAGGATGTCACCAGAGGGAGGGTGAAGAGGGAAGTAAAGGCCCTCAAACGGGCTTCTGCCATAAGGCAGTTGGGCTCCCTGAGGGCCTCAAACCCCACCCCACCAATGCTGACCACAGTGGACCTGCAGGAGGATTCCGAGGAGGAGCTCGGGCAGGGGCAAAACCTCTGCCAAAATGCCTCCTGCACGAACAGCCGCCGTTGGGTCAGTGAATTGGAGCGGTAGGTGCGGGACCTGCGCAAGGTCATTGCTGACCTCAATGTGAGTAAATGAACATGAGTAAATGAATGAATTTACCGTCCTGTGTTTAAATGTTTTTATTGTGTTTACATTTTTTTCAAATCTTTTTTATATATATATATTGTGACGCCCCTCCCAATGTCTTTGAGAATCTTTCAGCCAGTCTCATCAGGCAGTTGGCTGACACGGGAGGGTCGTTACCTTGATTAGGCTCACCTGGGCTTCCAAGCTATAAAAGCTGCCTAATCTGTTGACTTGGTCTCTCCCTTCCTTTCAGCTGACATCCACTGAGCATCTTTGGCTTTGGTTTGCGCCTTCAACACCTCCACAGCATGCCTGACACTCACCCATGCATGGCTTTCATGACTAACTTTGCTGATCTACACACTCCATTGATTATTAAAGTAAATTTTAGTTTGTGACTATATCTATCTATCTATCTATCTATATACTTTTTTTTAATAAATCCTTTTTTTTGCAGTCCTGTTTTCTCTTGCTGGTTGTTATCATGGCATGGCACACTGTGGAAACAAATTTTCACAACAGGACAATAAAAACTATCTATCTATCCTGTATTTTCTCCTCCTGACTAAGCAGAAGCGGCGGCAGCAGCAGCAGGAGGGGGCCTCATCCACCTCTTCTGACAGCTCAGAGGAGGAGGAGGAGCAGGAAGAAGAGCAGCAGCAGCAGGGGGAGGGAACCTCATCCCCCTTCACCCATACCACTGAGGAGGAGGAGGAGGAGGAGCAGCAGCAGCAGCCGCAGGAGGAAGGAGCCTCATCCCCCACCGCCCATAGCCCTGAGGAGGAGGAGGAGCAGCAGCAGCAGCCGCAGGAGGAAGGAGCCTCATCCCCCACCGCCCATAGCCCTGAGGAGGAGCAGGAGCAGCAGCAGCAGGGGGGAGCCTCATTCACCTCCGCCCATGAGAGTGGTGGTGAGGAGGAGGAAGAGGAGCAGGAGGAGGATGCCGAGCAGCAGCCACCGGTGCCTCAGAAGAGGAGGACCTCTTCTTCCGTGCCTCCTGCTGCTGCTTCCAGACAGAAGCAGAGCACCAGTGAGGTGAGTGAGATGGTTTAGTTCGTCAATAATTTTACAAATCTTTACCAAGGTTTGAACCAAGGAGGGCATGCGGTCATGTTAATGATGTTTTGTATTGGGGTTTTTCCCTAGGGGGAAACAGAACAGCTCAGTCTTCAACTGAGGAAGATACACATTGCCCTCAAGCCGTATTTCTCAGGAAAGAGCAGGGCCTCCAATCTGAGGAACATCTGCTTCGGCACCTCAATTGGTAAGAAATTACACATTCTATATTTGTGCAGGTGTGTGGAGTGTTTTCATGCTACATTCATCATCACATGTGTTTTATTTTCACAGACAAGTACATGGCCAGGTATGCTGAATTTGTTGCCTGCCCAGAAGGAACCTCAAAGATGAAACAGAATGCAACGTCGAAGACCACCCGGACCAAAGTATTCCTCAAATACATGATGCTCGGGTAGTCTTCTGTCAAGCATTGGACTTGGGAGTTCCTGGTCAATGTTCTTCTGGTGAAGTCGTAAATAGTGAACTTTGAAAGACGTAACCTTATTAAGTACTGAAAACAAATGAATGACAGAGGTTAAATCCAGACTGGTCTTTCCACAGCTACCTTGCTCTCCTCAGAGCATTTGGTCTGGCACCAACTACAATCATTTTGTATGTGGGCCAGGCCATTTCATTTATGGACTACCTCAGGGACATCCCACCAAAATATTCCAGGATGTCCCTGCAAAAAATTACAGTTGTCTTCAAGGAGTTGAAGAAACTCTACAGGGACACTGGCTGCACGGTGCTGGGCCACCAGTTCCTTGTCAAACAAAAAAAGGAACAGAGACTGGTGGCCAAAGCCGAGCAGGCCAAGTGTCAGGCCTTCACTCCTTGGCAAGTCTGTGCTGCCTCCCTCTTTCTCTCTCTCTCTCTCCTACACACACACACACACACACACACACACTGTACCTTTCTGATATACATCATTATTCATTGTCTCTTTAACTCTCATTTCAGAGGACATCGAACAGCCCCAGAGGCTGTGGGGAACCCTGAGAGTGGTTACCTCATAAATGTTAATTTCAGTTTAATTTCAAACCCTTTCATAATGTGATCACTTTCAAAATCAGGTTAAATTTTGTTTTCATAGCTTTATCCAATTGACTGCTCTCTCTGTTTTCTGTCATCTCTGTCTGTTGCAGGTCATGGACCACAAAATGGTGTGGAAATTTGGGACGGCACAGATCTACCTGGAGCCAGAGGAGTACGGGTGGTTCACCCGGTGGCTCAGGCTCCACAACCGGTCTGTGCCTCTGAATAATTTCTTCTTCACCTCACTTGGCCGGGCGGAGGCCAAGGACCTCGTGAGGTATGTCCGTCTGGCCTGGTCCGAGATGGGCCTCCCATGTTCCCCCAGCCTCCTTGACCTCAAGACGGCCGTATCCACATATGTGAGTATGACAGAGACCTGACGTTTGATTTTCACGGGGTAAATCTAATCCATACTGACCCAAGCATGAATTTGTCTTTTGTAGAACTTTGAAACAAACCATGATGAGATGCGGAAGGACCTCTCCTCGTTTATGTGCCACAGCGTGCAGATGCAGGAGAGGTTCTATGCTCTCCATAAAACAGTGCAACGAGCCAAGTAGATGAGGGACATGTTTGTCTGGCTCTCGCTGAGAGAGGAAGAGGCAGGTCCCTCGTCTGTGGCTGCCTCCTCCGCTGCTGCCTCCTCATCGGCTGCCTCCTCCTCCGCTTCCTCCTCATCGGCTGCCTCCTCCGCTGCCACCTCCTCCTCATCGGCTGCCTCCTCCTCTGCTGCCGTCTCCTCCTCATCCCGCCTCCTCCTCATCGGCTGCCTCCTCCTCCGCTGCCGCCTCCTCCTCATCGGCTGCCTCCTCCTCCGCTGCCGCCTCCTCCTCATCCCGCCTCCTCCTCATCGGCTGCCTCCTCCTCTGCTGCCGCCTCCTCCTCATCCCGTCTCCTCCTCATCGGCTGCCTCCTCCTCCGCTGCCGCCTCCTCCTCATCAGCTGCCTCCTCCTCCGCTGCCGCTTCCACCTCCACTGCAGCCTTCTCCTCATCCGCAGCCTCCTCCACCGCTGCGGCCTCCACCTCCGCTGCTGAGGGCAGAGTAAGTGAAAACCATGTAATCACTATCACGCAACAGTCCAAATTCACTGAGCACACTGTCAATCTGTTCTCTTTTTCCAAAGGTGAATTCGCCAAAGAAGCCCAGGCTCACCACACAGGCCTTGGCCAAAAAGGTCAAAGAGAAGGCTTCACCCCAAGAAAGATGGCCAAGGCGAGGAGGGTAGTTTGTGTTTAGTGTGTGTTTTTGTTCTGTAATTGTTCATATTTAAAGTTCCGACTTTCATTTCTGATTGTTTACAGGGGAGGGAAGGGGAGGGGGAGGCACCTCCTCCTCAGACTTCAAAGAATCCTGAGCCGCAGGTTCAGGTCAGTGCTCCCACACAATGTTGCATTGACCTTATGGCTGAAAAACAAAACACATGTATGTTGATACACTGTGTTTACCTCACACCTGGAGAAACAAAACAATAATTTGACTTCTTGATATACAGGATGAACAAGGACTGCAGTGCGGTGGTGATATCGCAATATCGCACAACAAAAAATGTCAGGGAAGAAATGTGTGTGTGTGTGTGTGTGTGTGTGTGTGTGTGTGTGTGTGTGTGTGTGTGTGTGTGTGTGTGTGTGTGTGTGTGTGTGTGTGTGTGTGTGTGTGTGTGTGTGTGTGTGTGTGTGTGTGTGTGCGCGCGCGCGCATGTGTGGAGAGAGTATGAGAGAGGGAGAGACTGTGTGTGGATGTGTGTGGAGTAGTGTTGCACGGTATACTGGTACCAATGGTAGACCGCAGTGGGCTGCTACTTAAACGACACGGTACATGACATGGTGCCACTACTGTGGGATAAGTTCAAAGTCTAATTAAAGGAGGGTGAGTGTCCAAGCGCTGGCCAATAACAGCCATAGAGCTCCGCTGCGCAAGATAACGGCTTACCGGCGACCGAGAAGACCGGCTCCAGGTGAAGAAATTGGCGTCATGACTGCCCAGAAATACACACACAGGTATGTGACGTGTCAGAGGAGAAACGAACCGTTCACATTTCTCTTGTGGCAGTTAACAGTCCACAAAGCTCACCGGACTGTTCTTTACTTATGAAGGAGCTGTTCTGTACTTGTCAGGGGAGGAGGGTGGCTGGTTGATTTTTATTTTCTTTCTTATTTTATTTTGATCCCCCCTATGTTAATCACTTATTGATGCTGTTTTTGAAGTATGAATAAGTAATTTATTCCATTGAAATATCATTGATGTATTATAGAAAAGTGATTTATCTTTTTATAAATGACAAAAGGCACATCTGCCTCACTTTTGCTGTGGTATTCTGATACTACTCAGAACCATGATACTTTCACTGGTATTGTACCGTGGGTCCCAATTTTGGTACCGTGACAACACTAATTTGGAGAGAGTATGAGAGCGGGAGAGACTGTGGGTGTGGAGGGGGGATGGAGAAAGACAGTATGAGAGGGAGAGACTGTGTTTGTGTATATCTCTATTCATGGTTATTCATTTGTGTGTGAGATAAATAAATCTGGCTTTGAAAACTGGAAATGCTTGAATTTTGATTTTGTCATTTCGTGTTTGTGTGAGAGTGCGTTTGTAAGCACACGTGCATGATGTGGCTCTTTGTACTACCACAGTAATTTTTGTGGCTCTTGGTCTCTGACTGGTTGGCCACCCCTGCCATAGAGTCCATGTGGTCCCCGTACGGGCATGTTGGCATTAATTACGACATAATAGTTACTTAACACAACTTTGTCTTTCCACAGTATGACAGTACTTTTCAAGTGACTGAAGTATGCGCCAACGACACAGCTGAAATTCCTCAGCAAAAAAACCCAAGGACAAGCGCATTAATGACCGAGAGTTAATTACCATAATCATTGGGGCGTTGGTGGCTTAGTGGTAGAGCAGGTGCCCCATGTACAAGGCTGTTGCCGCAGCGGCCCGGGTTTGTCTCCAGCCTGTGGCCCTTTGCTGCATGTCACTCCCTCTCTCTCTCCCCCTTCACACTTGTCTGTCCTGTCAAATAAAGGCTAAAAATGCCCAAAAAAATATCTTTAGAAAAATTTTTTTTTTTACCATAATCATGGAGCTGAGGTGGATCCAAAAAGGCGTGGCCAAGGTGGTGCCGCTGGACCACTGTGAAGTGAAGGCCAGGAAAGAGGAGAGCCTGGTCTCAAAAAAAATCATTAAGACTGTCCCAGGAGAGGGCCAGAAAAGTAATTCCAGAGATACTGGGTAAGGGTGATGCTTGTCGTATCCGACTTACAGCAGAATATTTCAACATTTACCTTGAATTTAGACATTTTCATTCCCTTCAGTGAACAGTCTGGAAGTCAATGCATTCGCTAAACTCATACACACCTTATACTTAATTGAATGGCTAAGCATTACTCTATTGATTGAAAAATCTCCACACCCTGTGAATATGGAAGCGAATTGTGACCAATATTTAAATTAAAATGCATTTGCAGAAATGCTTTTTCATTTTAAGAATGTAGCTGCATTTTTTGACTCATAAATGAAATTAATCATCAGTCATCCTATTTGCATTTTAATTTTCTAATTCAAAACTGCATATTTTATGCCATAATCAAAAAGAAAACAAAGAGGACATTGCTATTGCATTTTCGAGGTCTGCCCCACAAAATAGTGCCCATAATTCGAAAACGATTTAGGAATCTGAGCGGCGCAGGAGAGTTTAGTTTAGTTTAGTTTATTAAGGATCCCCATTAGTCTCCACCATAGTGGAGACTATTCTTCCTGGGGTCCAGGCAAGATACATTACAGTGCAAACATAAAATGCCATACAGCATGGTCATCAATCCTAAAGTAAAATATACAAGCGTAGAAAACGCAATTTACATTAATAGTATAATAAAAGAAAACACAGAGAAAAAACAAAGAGTTCATCAGTCAAAAACCTAATCAAATTTGATATCTTTTCTGATTATTGCTATCTTAAGTCTCTTTTTGAAGACAAATTTATTTCTGATAATAGGCAAGTGTGGTGGAAGCATATTCCAGTATGATATGGCTCTGTACATGACCGTTTTTTTAAGTGCGTTGGTTCTGGGCTTTTGTAAAGCAAAATTACTACTTAGTGCTTGCCTAGTATGATACTGATGTCTTTCACTTGCAGGTACTATTTCTGTAAACAAACAGAGGGGTTTCTGTAAGGAATACACATTTTTTAAAAATAGAATAAGACTGCATGCCAGTCTTTCATGCACTCGCATCCATGACAACCTGGCATGCATAGTATCCACACTACTTCTGACAGAACATTGAAGTGCTAGCCTTGCCGCTCTGTTTTGAGCATACTGAAGTTTACAAAGTTGTTGCTTTGATGCACTGGACCAGATAACAGGACAGTAGTCCAGGTTTGACATAACTAGAGACTGTATAACTAATTGAACTGTATTGTTAGTTAGCAGGTGAGCACTCCTTCTAATGGCATAGATGCTATTACTCATTCTGGCCACTGTATTATTAATCTGAGTGGACCATGACAGTGTCTCGTCAATGGTAACACCCAATAATTTCACTTCTTTAACCTGCTCAATTGTGGCACCATATAGAGAGAGGCATAATATCTTATCTGTCCTGAAAGCGTATTTGGATCCTATAGTCATACATTTAGTTTTTTTAATATTAAGCATCATCATATTTTCCATGATCCATTCATTGGCCAGCTCTAATTCTAGTTGAAGAACCTCATTGACACTCTCAATGCTCTCTGACGATGCATACAAAGTTGTGTCATCGGCGTAAATCGCCATACTTGCATTTCTCAATACATATGGCATATCATTTACAAAAATAGAGTAGAGAAGAGGGCCAAGGCAACTTCCCTGAGGAATTCCACACTGAAGTGTCTCAATATTTTAAAGGGACCCATTGAAGTTAACACATTGTTGTCTATTCATTAAATAGCTCTTCAATAAATCAATGGCTGAGTCTTTGAATCCATACGCAGATAGTTTCAGGAGTAGTAAGTCGTGGTCTAAAAGGTCAAAGGCCGCGCTTAAATCCAAGTATAAAACCCCAACCACTGATTTCATGTCAATCTGTTTCAACCACTCGTCAGTAAGACATGTAAGTGCAGTGCTCGTAGAGTAACCTTCTTTGTATGCATGCTGTTGATCTGAGTTAATATTATTTTCTGCAAGATATTGCTGGATCTGCTTAAACATAATACCCTCAAGAGTCTTACTTAAAACAGGTAAAATGCTTATAGGTCTACTGTTTTCACCTGTAAATGACTCCCTACTGTTTTTTAACAGAGGAGTAATTTTTTGCAATTTTCCACTAGTCCGAATAAACACACTCTTTAAAACATAAATTGAAAATGTGGCCTATAGGCTTAGCAATAGATTTAGCTGACAGTTTAAGTAGTCTTCCATCTATATTATCAAACCCACAAGGTTTATCACACTTGATTGAATTAAGTTGCTTCACCACAAAATCAACACTGATTGGCTTGAATTCAAACACACAATCCTTTCCCCTCATTATATGTTGCTCTATTATATCTTTGGATAGCCTGCCACTCCCAGGCAACATTTGATTTCTTAATGTATTCACTTTACTAAGGAAATAATTATTCAAGTAATTTGCAATATCAAATATCAAATATCACTTCAATAAATGAAGGCATTTTAGCCATTTTACTTCTGCCCATGGCATCATTTAGTACTCTCCAAAGCTGTTTACTGTCCCCGTAATACTGCTCAAATTTAGAATTATAGTAGTATTTTTTCTTTTGTCTATTTAATTTAGTTATTTCTTAATGAGCGATAGGCTTGCCACTCTGCAACATTTCCTGACAAGGTGGCAGATTTTTTCAATAAGTCCCTGTCTCTCATCATGTTTCTTAATTCTTCATCAAGCCAAGGTGCTTTGACTGATCTAACAGTGAACTTCTTAATTGGAGCATGCTTATCACACACTGTGGAAAATAGGTTCATAAAGCAGTCTAGTGCAGCATTTACATGCATCTTCTCAAGAACCGCATCCCATTCAATACTTTCTACCTCAGAAATAAAATCTTTTTCCAAAAAGTTTCTGTATGTTCTCCTGTGAATTACTTTAGGCCCTGCTTTAGGAACCTTTGCTTTTACAGTTAGGGCAACAATGTTATGGTCACTGAAGCCCACCGGTGCCGACACGGCTTTAGAGCATTTTTCAGAACAGTTTGTAAAAAAGTGATCAATACATGTTGACGTGATTATTCCATTCTTGCTGACATTAATTCTTTAAACTACAGATGTTTAAGTGAGCAAATCTTAATCCCTTTTTTTTGGTAGTTTCAAAGACATTAAAGAAAGAAAAAGAAAACAAACTGAAGGTCCTCATTTCTGAGTCCTACATACCACTCCTCTTCATTCAGGGGTGGAGGACATTTGCGGGGGCGTTACAGCCCCTCGCTCCCTAGGTGGATGGGTCACAAGGCGATCGTATCTTAAGTAGGCAATGTCCCCTCTCTTCCATGCCTCCCTTAGTTTATGCATAAGATCCCGTCTTCTCTGCCTTACAGCCTCGGAAAAGTCCTCGTTGATGTAAACCCCAGGAGCAGTCTTCTTCAGTTCCTTTCTCCTCTTCAGGATTAGCTCCTTGTCCTTGTTGTTTAAGAACTTAACAACAATAGGTCGCTTGTTATCAGCTCTGTTTTCTGGCTTTCCACTGCGATGAGCCCTTTCAATAGGCATTGCCCTGGCATCCAACTTCAATTTTTCAGAGATTAAGGTGCGGACTTTACCCTCAGTATCCACCCGGCTCTCCCGTGCTGATTGCTCAATCCCTTCAAAAATTAGATTATTTTTTCTTGACTGATTTTCGAGATAGTCAGCCTTGTTGTTTAGCGTGACAAGGCCCTCACAGATGGTTTTCATATTATTTTCCAAAGTGTTGTGATCATCAGAGAGTTTGGACACAGTAGCTTTAATCTCATCTACTTCTCGCTGAGTGTAGTGAATACTGTCCTTGATCTCCTGTATATTCCTGTTCATGTAGTCAAGACGCTCGTTGGTGGAATCCAGAATCACCTTGACAAACTTATTAAAGGTGTCGGTTTGTTTGTCCAGCATCTCCAGGTAGTGAGGTTTCTGTTGAGTCAGCATTTGGTTGATCATCTTTCTGACAGAGGCCATGGTGACCAGCTCAACCTCCTCTTCAGCAGGAGAGGATGTTGCCGGATCGATTTATTATGATGTCATTACAGCACGAGATACACTGTTGTTGAGTGTTAGGGCCCGCCAGGCAAGCATCAGTGATTTTTTTTTTTTTTACTGACGTTACAGTTACAGTGGATTAGAAAGTTCACAGTAACCATTTATCTGTTTAAACAACTAACTTAAATGCCAACAACAGCAGGTCTGACATCTGTGTGGCGTGTGTGATTAAGCATTGGCGCCGAGTTCCGTTAGCATCACTGAAGTGACAATAACCACGGTAAAGCACACCCTCAAGTGAAGTAATGCAATTATACAACCACCACCAATAAAAATAGAATACATAATCTTAATTTATCCATAATGTGGAGAAATACGCTCTCAAAATACAAAATATTTTTACTAGTGTTCTCTCTGTTTCAATGGAAATACATGAGGTCTGAGGTTAACTAGTCCTGCGGGGTATTCCAGAAAAAGCGGGTTAAGTGAAAACTCTTAGTTATAAAATTTTTTCATGGACTGTTCATTGAGTTACGGAGTTAATATGTCTGCTGACTTGACAGTCATTTAAGCTAGTAGCAGCAGGTGCCGTGTCTCTCAGTTTGAGTTTTTACTTAGTAGACATCGTGATTTCCCAAAACTGAATAAATACCACACAGTCCAGCAACTTTTCCGGGGGAAACCCTGTGACATTGACACGTTAAATAATTTTCATACATACAAAGCTGCCTTGGTTTGATTCTAAACCATAAAATATGGTTGTCAAATATTGAATCTGCATCGTGAAATTAATAAATTATGCACAGCTAAGATTAACTGATATGATATGGAGGTACCTATTGACATCAGTGTGTAATAAGCCTGGAGGCCATGGCTAACAAGCTGCAGTCAACAAAGACCCTTGTAAACTTGTATACGTTTCATAGATATATTTACACTACTATTAATTCAGCATGACCTTGATCATGATAGAAATTAAATTGCATCATGCCATCTTCCTGTTCTGCATTAAAATTTTAAGCAATAAAACATCCATTGATCAAAGGAATTGTTGGACTGTATGTTTATCTCACCATTTATGTTTGTATGTTTATGTATAACTACTGTTATTTTATTTTTTCATTCTGTTTCTTCTTTTTAACATATTCAAAATAAAGTTAAATTCAGTTCAATTTATCTGCTACCCCGTATTTCTTCCAGCAGAGGTTTTGAGGCTGTTCAGTCTTTACCCTGCATGAGGTGTACAACGGAAGTCAAACTCACCAGCCATCATGACCAAAAAATTAAAAAGACCACATACACTCACGTTTTCTTCTGCCTGGCTAAAAGGAGCACTTGAAAGTGCAGGTCTAGGGGAAAGGAAAATCACATTCCCAGGTAGGTCTAAAAGTATGTATTGCATAATGTCAAGTGTAAGGGACCGAGCCGGCAAGCATGACAAACACAGGTGGTTTTTCAGGAAAAAAGGGGTTTTATTTGCACGCACGCGGCTTCCTCAAATAGACCCCGCCAATATATCAATTTAGGTGTGTTTTGATGGAAAGATAAAGTTAGAGAAAGTGCGCAGGGGATGTCTGGGCATGTTAAAATAGACAGAGTTTATTGCGGTGTAGTAAAGGCCTTTAGAAAGCTTTGACTCAACACTTTTTTCACTGTATGAGCATAAAAGAGTGGAGTGGAGTAAAGGTGCAGTTATCAGCTCCAAATCACTGAGAATATATATATTTTTTCCTTTTATAGATGACCAATCCAAAAAATGCAGCAGAGCGCCCTATCTGTGGAAAAACCATAAAGCACCTCTCGAAACACTTGTCTGGGTGGCACAATTTAAAAAACACCAGCGAGAGGTAAATACTGAACCAGCTGGCAACGGGGAGGGTGGGTGGCGGACCGTGCCCCCTCCCAAATTGCCTGCCATACGTATTATGGCTGGAAAAACATCTGCGTAGTCACAAAGATCACAGCCAGGCCCACAATGAGCGGAAAATAAAAGCGCTCAAAAAGCGCACAGCCATTTCCAGGCTGAAGGCCCTGAGGTCCGCACAGCCGGACCCTCCGATGGTCTCAATCCTCGACCTATCGGACGAGGAGCCAGAGGAGGTTCCTGGCAGCTGCACCAAGTCTGCTTGTGCCAATGCCAGGAAGAGGGTGCAGGAGCTGGAGAAAGAGGTGAAAGACCTCAGGGAGGCCAATGCCGCCCTCCGTGTAAAGGTGTGTTCACACCAGACCTGTTTTTTTTTCGCTAGCGACGAGTTTACATAATAGTTTACGAGTAGTTGTTTTCGTTAGTAGTTTAGTTTAGTTTTAGCTACTTTAGTTGTTTATAAGTTGTAGTATTTGTGTTCGTGTGTAGGATCAACCTTTGGGATGTTTAAAAATGCAAAAATTGTTTCATGTTTGTAAATATGTTTAATTAGGTCTGTAAATAGTTCTGTAAATTTTGTAAATTGTGATTTTTGTTGTTCTTCATTGCTGGTTATAATAAATTTGTTAATTATACATTTGAACCTCCACATGAGCACTGCCTTGACGTGGCGTGGGGGCTTACAGCCTCTGCGATCTCTTTGCGTCTGGGCATATTCAGAAGTAAAAAGATCGCACAGACTAACCAAAGTGCCCCCGAAACAAATATTCTTTACAGGTTACCAGAGGACCACACCTGACGTGGTTACCAGAGGCGGCAGATCAGCACTCAATATGGAAGGTCGGTGTGTTGATTATTTTTATTTATTTATTTTTTTTATGTCCTCTCCAAATTGGGACACTCTTTCAATGAGAAAGGTGTCCCATTCTGACTTCATCAAATCTGCCCAGGTCGTGTTGAAGTGCTGAGGTCAAATTGGGACACTCTTGTCACTGTAAAGTGTCCCAATTTTACCCCAGGAGCCAGGGGCTACAGCCAGAGCACTTTACTCATGCTTGAGAGCCCCACACTGGTCTACGACAAGGACAGAGGGCCCCTGTGGGCTCCAGGAACCAGGGCCTACACCTAGAGTGCTTTACACCGTCTTGACAGCCTCACAGTGGGCTTGATGAAGTCAAATTGGGACACTCTCGTCACTCTGAAAGTGGCCAAATTTGGAGAAGTCAACTTGGTGTATTTGAACTTGACACAGGCAGATTTGATGGAGTCAGAATGGGACACTTTTTGAACTATGAAAAGTGTCCCAATTTTACCTGTTCAAATTCTGAATTCATCAAATCTGTCCACATCGAGTTAAAGTGTCCCAATTTGACCTTTTCAGTTTGGGGCATGGGCATTACTAATGCCAAAAAGGCGGAAGAGTGGCAGCATGTGGCAGATGCTGTCAACAACGTTGCCTCAGAGGGCTGGACTGCGGCCGAAATAAATAAGAAATGGTCAGACATAAAAGTGGAGGCAAAAAAGTGCCTGGCCCTACACAGAAGAAGTGTATGTGCGACTAGTGGGGGAAAGGGAACACCAGAGCTCACCCCCACAGATGAGAAGCTGGCGGGGATAATCGGCAAGTCCCTCTTAAGTGGTCTGGTGACGGAGGCGGAGGGGGACACAGATGCGCCAGAAGCACCGGATGATGCAGGTGTATGTCTTGAAATAACAATAAAATGAACATGTACAGTACAAACACAATTGAGACGTCATTCACAAAAGTTTAATTTATTTAAAGTTGAATCATTTGTCTTTGCAGCCCCCGGGTGTTCCAGCAGTGGTGCTCCACCTGTGGCTGGAGACGCTGGAGACACCACAGCACCTCGTGTTTGGTTGAATAAAAAATCATTTCTTTACCTCTTGTGTGTTTGTTATATGCGTTGCATCACCTCCAGGGGGGGTGGGGGTCGGGGTCAGGGATGACATTGGCCTCAGGTGGTGGTGGTGGCACATTCTCCCTCTGTGCCATGTTGTGTAGCCCCCCCCCGAAGAGCCGCTTCCCCGAAGTCTCCTGTCCGCCACATCCTCGAGCAGTGCCATAAGCCATTGTGCGTCTTTATGCATTGTGAATGCGTGCCTTTTTAGATCTTAATTTTGTGTGTGTGTGTGTGTATGTGTGTGTGAGATAACGACAGATTATCTCCGTCTTTATTTATCATCCTGAATCATGTGTTACGTGCGCACTAAGGAGTATTAATCACACAGGAGTTTATGTACTGTAAAAACGGCTTTATTTTTTTATTTTTTTTTACAAATTAGCTCTTCATATCATCCGTGAGAGGTCATATTTTGATTTTATTTTACACACAATAGTATCACTTTCACACTTTTTCTTGCGTTTCATCCTTCTGCCATCGGAGTCGCAGTTTCTCATTTCTCCAGTTTATGTGCGTACGGCAGGGCCAGAGTTTGCGCGGAGGACCGGACATTCTCCCGTCAAGTTTGTTTTTTATAAATCCCAAACTTTCCTTAAAAATGGCGTACGCTGTCTTTTGTGTGTAAGCAGCCTTTATAAATGAGGCCCCAGGACAGGTTGGAGTATACCTCCCCAGCACATTTATGTTGAAGTATCTCTGGAAATTACTCTGCCAGTCGCCTCAACCTGCCTCACAACGTAGAAACTCCCACTGAAGTGCCGAAGTTACCAGGCATTCAAAGAAAACCTGGAAGCATCTGTGAGATCTACAGAGTTCAGGTTTGGGATGATCTGATTAGAATGATCTGAGAAACTGTCTTTAAAGTAGAGGTAGACAATAAGAGAAGCCGCACTCCACGCCTGGTTTGTAGTTGTTTTTGTAAATTTTAGTGATGCTTGTCTTTATTTTTCAGCAGTCTGTAAAAAGATAGTTCTGCTCTCATGTTGACTATATTTGTATAGTCAGTCGCACAACAGGTCTTTACAATTTTACATGTGGTTTATCTCTTTTTCATACTCTTCAAGTAAATTGCTTTCAGTTATGGAGCAGTTAGACATGTTAAGGCATCACCTCAAAGGGACATTTCCCTTTTTTTGAAGTGGGGTTGTATGAGCTGTAGATTTCACTCTTACTGTAGCTGTTTCCTGAAGCAGCTACAAGAACCAGCATGTAACACAAGTCGTGTGCTTAAAGTCTTGGGTTGGTTACAAAAAGCATTTTATCCACCAAAAAAGGCCTAGCTAAAAAAAAAAAAAAAAACCAACGTATTGTTTTAAATGTACATTATGTGATATTTCCACTGCTTAACTTTGCCATCAGACAGAGCTGTCTTTTGGCACTATATTTTCTCTACTGCTAATAGGGAAGTTAAGCTGTTGAGAATATATTGTGCCAAAAGATAGAGCTTTCAGTTCATGGCCTGCATTACATGCTGGTTCTTGTGGCTGCTTCAGGAAACCTGGAACGCTCAGAGGTACCTTATGAGGAACTATCCCCTTAAACCAGTTAATAATGTTAACATTATAATATCATACAGTTAAGGAGTGTGATATTTTGACAAATGTTTGTTAAGGTTGTGGAATAAAAAATAAAAAAACAATTGTTGTGCTTCCTGCTTCCAGAATGCACCTAAAATGCACTATAACCTTTACAGGTGAACTTAGTTTGACCTTCTCTAAACTTTTGAATGAACATGTTCAACTGTTCAGTGTTTCAGTACTTATTGCATAACATGTTGTTCTATATCAAGGTGATTAACCGCAAGTGTCTGATATATGAATCGACCACTATATGTTTTGGTTCAGTAACAACTTTTATTTAAACAGTCCTTTTTTTCCGCAATTACAGTAGTAGGATGTATAAATAATTAAATTAAGGTAGACTCGTTTAATATTTGACAATATTTAAACTCAATACAATGTCCAAATCCAAAAGTGGTGCACAACAGGAACTTTTATAACACTATAAAAGTAACAACTCATTTTCACTGATAATGACATTCAAACAAGGGACGGAAACTTACCCTAACCCATCTGCCGCTCTTCTGTATTTAAACAGTCCTCTTCATCAGGCTGTTCACATTTTGACATGAGACAATCGATCAACAATAATAAGTAGTAGTAGTAGTAATTGCAAAGCTTCAAGTGGGATGTTCTCAGAGGGAAGTTGCCACTGAGCTTAGAGTGTCACAGTGTCATCAGCAGGTTGTAACAGACACACACAAACAGGAAGAGTCACAGAACGGCAGAGAATGCCCTACTTTCATGATATATAATGTAGCATGAACTTTTTACATTTTCCATAAATTTGACCCAAAAGTTGAATATCCCTAACTTTTTTGGAGTAGTGTGTATAAATGCACCTCTTGGTCCTGCAACCTCACTCCTATTCATCAAGTCCTGGATAGGAGAAGGGGAGGGGAGACTGTCACTGCATCAACTGCTGTAGTGTGGCTGTGTAGATGTCCAGTGCATCCAAGAAGGGAACATTGGGGTCAGGTAAGCTAGCCATGTCCTCCTCAGTTAGGTGTTGCTGCAGCTGCACTTGGGGTACTTCAACTTCCCTTTGATCTCAAAAGTCATCAAAGCCGTACGGTCCATCCCAGTCAATACCATAGTCTGCCTCCACCTCAACACAAATGAAAGACAATACAAATTTTAAGATTATTAAACATTTTATAAACTTTGTTGTTACTGTTTCAGAAAACTGAGGCTTTATTTAGATTGTTAAATACAATACAATACAAAAACTATGGCATCTTCAAATTTTTCACTTCAGGATTTCCAATTACAGTTTTAAAGATGTTAAGCTATGCAATCAGTTCTTCCAAGCTTAAAGGAGTCATCACCTGGTGTTTTAACATATCCTGTCTCTCTGTAATTGTCTTAAAATGATTTTTTAAAATTAATTTGCCAAAAAATATCAAACATTGAGCTTGTTGTGTCCCCCTGCCATACCGCAACTTTCTCTCGTGAGAATACACACGAGATTATGACTGGTCTGGATGCTCATTGTAATAATGGTAATGAGGTGCATGCTGATTGAGAAGCTGCTCACAGCAGAGCCAGTGGGCGGAGCTGGACCAGGTCCGCTGCTGTCCCCCTCGCTTTCACAAATTCTTTTTATTGTAATGTATGTATGAATGTATGCTTTGTGTGCATATTTTTTATTGCGTCTGTGTGGGTCTTATGTGACCTATTGTGGACCTTGCGAGTGGGAGCCCCAGCTCTCGTGTCGGCAGGAGCACTGGCCCCGCACGCTTTTTCCTCACTCTGTTGGCAGGAGTGCCGGCTTCCCTCTCGCCCACATACACACACATATTATGTGTGTGTATGTGGGGGGATGTGGTAGAGAGGTTGAGCTTATGCAAACACTGTCCTGAATTGACATCAGCTCAGAAGCAGAATGAAAACCTCTTGTTTTTGAGTACGCACCCTTGTGGTTTAAACAAAGAGGCTAAACGAAAAAACGCAGCCACTTTCAAACTCCAAATTTTCAGGCAAGTTTCAACTGAGGTCCAACTATAATATACATGTTTTAATAAGGAAAATGTGTTTTCAAGGTGATGACTCCTTTAAATATTAAATTTCTGTAATCTAGCCATATCATTTTAGGGTTTTTTAATGCATAATTGAAATGATGGCTCCTATGATACACTCAACCGTTTTAACATACCTCTGGGGGATCCTCAAGGTTTCTGTGTGATGCCCAAAGTTGGTATCGAGACTGGCTACCTGCTGTTCTCAGGCTATGACGGTTCCAAGCATCCATGAAGAAGGCCAGTTGCCTCTGTAGTTGAGACAGAAAAGCCCAGTGGAGTGCAAAAAGATGACTCTCATCATCAGGATTCAACATCCCTTCTCTCTCCAGGTTTCGAAAGAGAACATGGAATGGGTCCAAGACTTGGATGTACACATCTCTCCATAGGCGTTCTATCCTGAAAGGGCAAGTGACATGATAAAGAAAAAAATTACAAACTGAAAAAATGTTTTTGCTTTGAATTATAATTGACAAAATTATAATTCAAATTATTTAAAATTAGAAGTGAAGACAAAAAACGATGTTCAAAGAAATGATTGATGTGCATAAAGGTGGTAACTCTAGATAGTCCTGAGTAACAAGCTAATATCCAGCCAGGATTTAAATTGTGACAGACAGTAAAGCTCCGCTGATGAATAAGCTATGGACTGAATGAATGAAGAAATTGAACAACATGTCTGACCCTACGCTAGGGTTGGGCGATTATGGCAAAAATCAAAATCACGATTAATTGAACTTTTAACCTTGATTACAATTGATGAACGATTATCTCCACCCTTGATGAACAGTTATGTATTTTCACAGTTTCTTTTGTTTTGTATTTTACACTGCCCTCACAACTGGATATTTTGTGATATTTTCAAATGAGTATCTTTAGGGAGTGAAAATAATGATGTTTTAAGGTGTGACGCTGTGGTAAATGTCTAGTTTAGGCACAAAACCCACTTGATTAGAACTATGAAAAGATCATGGTTTGGGTTAAAATGATCACTGGAGACAAGTTTTCAAATTCCTTAAAGATATTCAACCTTTACTGTCATGGCAACAGTGAACACCACGATTAACTGACATGAGCAAGATTAAGTCGATTAGAGTTTCTAAATCTCGGGTTCGATTATTTTTCGATTAATTGCCCAGCCCTACCCTACGCACAGTTTTATATATGAGGCCCTGGTCTTGGTAGAGTACTTGCCTAAAAAATTAGTATGAATAAGTATGAAAATGTGTGATGTCAGAGATAAGCAAAATACACACTATAAAGTTTGATGTATTAAGCTTTATGTCAGTGGTCAGAGGAGAGAAGATTATAACATCCAACAATTATGTGAATGGAAAAGAAGAAATAAAAAAAAATAAGAAAAAAAGTTCTCTGGTCCCTAAATGTTTTCGTAACCTTACACACTGTTCGGGTCTATTTTGACCCATTTTTCAGAGCCCTACAGTGCAAGTATTTCACTCATATTTGAGTGAAATATTCCAACTCTTTCATGAAATATTTAAACCCTAACATAAAAACCCTTTATAGGTTACCCTATAACCCTTGTTAATGCCATTATGTTCTCCTGCAATGGTTTTCTCATAATACTGTGCTACTGAAAAATTACCGCTGGTTATGGACACTCCTTCCAGTAATGTGAGAGTTCCGGTTCTCTTCTCTGTGTTCCACCATGAACTGGGCAACCTCAATGTTCTCACCACTCTTGTCAGAGCGCACACGTGATGGCAAACCAAATTTGTTGATGCCACCAATGAAGCTCTCCAACACAGGAGATGCCTGATTGTTCGTTGCAGCCGACAGATAAACAATTAAACGGCTGAAGCAATCTATTCCACCATGAACAACAAATCTCCAGCTACGGGTAAAAAAAAAAGGAGAAGAAGAAAAAACATTCTTTTAAAATATATAAGGCATCAGATAGCAATTTGAAAAAGGTTCATACACAGCTTATTTGACACGAAGAAAGGTAGGGTACAATGAAGAAAAGTTGTGGAGCGGGTGAACAAACTCAATATATCATATGTTCAAGTATGTACCGTATTAATTTGTGGTTTCCATGTGCCACGTTGCATTTGGTAGCAGGAACAGAGTATTGCCTCTGTCTGATTGGCCATGGCCTGCACTTCATTCCCAATTAGTACTCTTGTAACTACAACAACAATAGCAAACATGCTGCGGTGCGTTCACGTAGTAGTGTGAGCCTCAAGTTATTCTGGGTAATGTAGTAACCGTTGTTGTGCTACTGGAAACAATGAGAAGCAGCCGTGTACGTTCGGTGTAAGGAGGAATAAACAGTTAACAAGTCATCTGCTGAGTCCGCATTATTATGTGAAAAGAATACTCCGACAATTTGGGAGTTTTGCCCTTTCTCTATCATTTTCATATTGAGACAGCGGTTACCATGGCACTTGTTGGAGGTCAGTACATCTTGCGCGGAGGGATACAACGGTGAGCAACAGCTGCAGCTGGCTCTGGGACAGGTACGCCAGGTCACTCAATAAATGCAAACAAAGAGACGACACGGACGATATTACTCACCCGACTGAAAGCTGTCCATCAGCTCCTGCAGGCCTGGGGCGTTTTTTTCCAGTTCATCTTAGGAACATGAAAAAAGTTTCAATCACGTCAGGATTAGTGATTGCTGCAAAGTTTTCACTCCTTGTGATGCACTCTCTGCGGCGGTTTTCCTCCTGATGATATATCTCCCCAACGATGGCAGCACCAAATCCCATTCTGTGCAGCAAAATGGGAGCGGAGGATTCAGCCTCTCTCATCTCTGCTCAGCATTCAACACATGGAGTTCCTCATCTGTATGCTCCGGCTCAAACAGGTTTGGCTCTGGATCTGTGTCCGCTACAAGAAACTTTTCAAAATCGCGTTCAAAGTCGTCCATTGCAGCTACTATAGTCCGGAGATATTGCTAGGCTAAATAAACAGCTGAGTTTTGTTTACAAGCTACGTCTGTGCCTGCTCACCGGTGTATCCCTCCGCGGATCACAGCGCAGGACGTACTGACCCTCTATAAGCACAATGCTAAACGCTGAGACCCAGCCACTGGACATACAGACACAAAAAAAGATATTGATCATGTTGTCTCAATATGAAAATGATAGAGAAAGGGCATAACTCCCAAATCGTCAGAGTATTCTTTTATGTGAAGATACACAGTGAAGACATCACATAATCCTAACACAGCAAAGCTGTTACCTGCAGCCTTCGCTTGCAAAGCTAACGCTACTAATGTTAGGTCAGTCCAAGTAATTAGTGGAAACATGCTAACATGCTAACCTTACACACAAGTTAGTAGTAAAGTAAGACCTGTTCATAAATGTTCTGGTGTAGCTCTGAATTTCTTATAAGCTGAGGACAACTGCCTGCTTTATATTTGAGTTCATGGTCACAATCACAGATCATTTTACATGATGCTCCTTCGTTATCCGCCATGACATCAAAAGTTCAACCAAGTCCTCATAGATACATCTCTGGTAAAACTGTTAGGTGTTATGTGTTCAGCAATGCCCGTTGCGTAGGCCTACTGCTTACTCGAAGAACACTGTAAACACGGCTCCTTCTTCTTCTGTGGTGTAATCGCTGTGGGCCGCTGCGGGCGAGCAGAGTCACTTCCGCCTCGGGTGCCGTATTCTGCTTTGTGGACTTCTGTTGTGTCCGACCCGAGCTACTCTAAGCTAAATAGCCATATAGAGAAAGGCTTTTTTGTCGCTGTTGGGTTCAAATAAATATGCGGATCTTCAAGGGGGAGTGATACGAACTAGGGACAGTTTTATTAATGGTAAAAAGTTCCGCACAGCTGCTTTAAGACGGTCCCTTTACAAATAATAGTAATAAGGAGCCTGTTACCGTTACCTCAATCTGTTGCCTTGCATCCTTTGACAGATGGTCTGGTAGCCTAGGCCAAACAGCTCCGCTACTTCCTTCCCTTTGAAGCCATTTAATAAATAATTCTCTATGGCCTTGAAAGGGATGTTGATTGCTGGTCGTCCTCGCCCCCTTTGAGGCTCCACAGCATCCAGACGTTCCAGGACTGAAGAGAGGTTAGCCAAGGCAACCTCATTAACGGGTGAATCGCCGCTCAGACTGCTAAATCATTTTCGAATTATGGGCACTATTTTGTGGGGCAGACCTCGAAAATGTAATAGCAACGTCTTCTTTGTTTTCTTTTTGATTATGGCATAAAATGTGCAGTTTTGAAGAAGAAAATGCAAATAGGTTGATTGATTATTAATTTTATTTATGAGTCAAATAATTCAGCCACATTCTTAAAATGAAAAAGCATTTCTGCAGATGCATTTTAATTTTCAAATTTTACATTTCAAATTGAATTTTGGTATCTATTTGCTGGGGCATATTTTGAAAATTAAATCTCAAATGTCTTTTTCTTTTTCATTTTAATTAAGTCAAAGAATGAGCAGTCTTGAAGAAGAAAATTAAAATGCAAATAGGATGATTGATGATTAATTTTAGTCATATAAGTCAAATAATGTAGCCACATTCTTAAAATGAAAAAGCATTTCTGCAGATGCATTTTAATTTAAATATTGGTCATGATTCGCTTCCATATGTGGGCTTCCATCTACCGCCTGTATGGCTACCTTGCAGCATATATTACTTCCATCTACGTCAAGCGGACTGGTGTTTTCTCAAACATGAGGGTCAAGGAGGTCCACGATGCCATAGGTGATGACCAAGCCGGGTACCTCATCAATGTAAGTTTAAAAATTCATGTTAAACTGTCCACAAATTATTTTTTTGGAAGCAATGTACTTTCAATCAATGAATCAATTTTATTTATAAAGCCCGATATTACAAATACAATTTGCCTTTGCGGTTAATGCTCTTGAATCATTTTTACGCTTCTGTCTGAAGGGCATCTCTCTCTCTCTCTCTCTTTTTCTTTCGCAGGTCGTCGAAAACAAGACAATGGCGTCGCACGGATATGCGCAAATTTACCTATTAAAGGAGGAGATGGCTTGGTTTAAAAAGTAGATGGCCCTTCAGAGTCAGGTCAGTTCCGAAGTCTACGTACTTCTTCGTGAAGGCGGAGACGGGGCCCCGAAAAAACATGGTCAACTATTTTAGAAATGCCTGGAGGGAGACTGGGCTCCCCAAATCCCCAAAGTTTTATGACACACCACACCAGGCTATCAGAGCACTTTGTCACCTTGTCAATATATACCCCAAATATTCTCTATTCCACCTCTCCAAGCTGCCATTAGCCACGAGTGTAAGCCTCTCTCACAAATGTAATTCTGGTGTTTTGGGTTGTTTCCATATCCTGGTCAGCTGCTTCGGTGCAGTTAGGCGCAACATATTAAAGACCTTTCGCTCCTCTAATTTTGTCTTTCCTTAATGTCAAGAATGTCTTTAATGGCTTTCTCTGCTTCTTCCCAGAAAAACTTTATTACCTGACATGTAAAAAAAAAATATGTGTATGATTTGCTTTGCTTTCCCCACATCCTCTCCAGCAGCCAGATCCTGCTACAGTAAAGATCCTTTCAGTAATAAGTGGAGCAATGAAAAATCTCAGACTTATTTTCCATGCAAACTCTCTCCAATGTTTTCACTGTGTGCTTTCAAAATTTTCCTTCAAAGAATCTCTCCAAGCTTCCTCTGACATGTTTATGGATAACTCTTTTTTTCTTTTACTTTACTTTCCACAATTGTTAGTTTTTGCAATATTTTGTATATACATTAAAGTTTCATCCTATTTCGGTTTTCTGCCAAATATTGTAATAATTCATTTCCATTTTTTTCTTCTTCTGAATTGTTCTTAATGTAACTCCTTCCCTGTAAGTATTTTAAAAAAAAGTTTTTGCTCCAGACCATACATAGAAGACATGGCTTCATATGTGTTTATTCCATTCTCAGTGAGAAATTGTGAAAATGAAATTAATCCCTTACCAGTCCAAAATTGTAAAATCTTATCACTTCGATTTGGTATAAAGTCCGGGTCATGCATCATTTCTCTGAGCTGTACATTCTCACTCTGTATTTTAATTTTTTTACACAGTCATCTCCAATTCCTTACTGTATTTCCTATACAGAATAGATGTAACTGTTGTTTTTGGCTCTCTTTCCTTAAAAAAGGCAAAGTTCCAATCGACCCTGTTGCTAACTCATTCTCCATATTTATCCACTTTATCTCTGTGTCATTTTTCATCCACTTCATTATTGTTACAATTTGTGTTGCATAATAATAATTTTGTATATTTGGGAGGCCTAGCCCTCCTTCGTTTTTCTGTTGGGTTAGTAATTTAAATTTAACTGTGTTTTTTATTATTCCAAATAAAATTTGTAATCATTTTATTCCAGGTATTAAAGCAGGTTTCTTGTAATATGAGAGGTAATGCTTGAAATAAGAAAAGAAGTTGTGGAAGTATCATCATTTTAATCGTTTCCACTCTACTATATATCCCATCTGGTATTAATTTCCACCTATTTAAATCCTGCCTTATCTTTCTTTCCAGAGTGCAGTAGTTGTTTTTATATAGTTCATTGAAGTTTGTACTAATGGAAATACCTAAATATTTTATAATCTCTGTATCCCATTTAAACTTATAATGTTTAAAAGCTTGATTCAGCTGTGTTCCAATACTTAGGGTTTCACATTTCTTTTCATTTATTTTATATCCTGATACTATGCTGTATTCTTCAATCTCCTTCTATAGGTGTTGCATTGCACTTTCAGGCGAGGTTAAATAAATAATTATATCATCTGCATGTAGTGGTAATTTATGTATTTTTTTTTCCTATCTTCATCCCTTTAATATTTACGTTTTGTCTTATGGCTATTGCCAACACCTCAATATATATGGCAAATAACAGCGGAGAGAGAGGATCTCCTTGTCGAGTGCCTCTTTGGATAGTAAATTTCCTTGACAGGGTACCATTTGATTTAACTATAGACACAGGTTTACTTACTTGTAACCATTGGCAAAA
Organism: Epinephelus awoara; assembly: GCA_035609425.1. Taxonomy (NCBI): domain Eukaryota; kingdom Metazoa; phylum Chordata; class Actinopteri; order Perciformes; family Serranidae; genus Epinephelus; species Epinephelus awoara. Next base: position 854,867 of record CM069317.1, read on the forward strand.
TGTCTCATCCATACCAAAGCTCTTAATTCAAACATAAACTGCCAGCTAACTAAATCAAATGCTTTTTCAGCATCTAATGTCATCAGTAATAGTTCTATGTTCTCTCTTTGTGCATAATCAATTATATTCAGTGTTCATCTGATATTATCAGCCAGGAGTCTTCCTGGGATAAAACCGCATTGATCGGGAGTGATTATATCTGTAATTGTATCTTTTAGCCTGTTTGCTAATATTGATGATATTGTCTATGATCTGTGTTGAGTAGTGATATAGGTCTATATGATGCACATTTTGTGGCATCTTTCCCTTCTTTATGTATTAATGTTTCTATTGATGATGACCATGTTTGAGCCCACTTTCTTGTATCTAATGCATGCCTGTATGCTCTAATCAGTAGAGGACTTAATTGATCTTTAAACGCTTTGTAGAATTCATTTGTAAAACCGTCGTCACCTGGAGATTTCCCATTTTTCAACCCCTGTATTTGCTCATGTACCTCTTGTACTGTTATTGGTTTTATTAAATTTTCGTTATTTACTTGTGTTGCTTTTTGTAGCTTCATATTTCTTAAATAAGCCTGAATTTGATCACGAAATACACTTGCCTCTGCCCTATACAGTTTTTCATAGTAATTAGCAAATTCTTCTACGATCTGGTCCTTGTCAGTTATTATTCTAGCTTGTTCTGGATTTAAATTTGTAATGTGCGCTTTCTTCATTTGTTTCTTGAGTTAGTAAGCCAGTATTTTTAAGGACTTTGGCCCACCATCATAGCTCTCCTGCTTTGTAAACGTCATTAACTTTTCAATCTCAAGCATACGTGTTTTGTCTAATTGTATCCATTTTTCTTTTAATCGTAGCTTATCTTAATTGCTATTTGTTTTACTATGTCTATTCTCTATTGTTTTTATGTCCTCAATTAGCTGTTTCTCTTGTGCTCTTCTTGTTTTTGTTTTTTTGCAGTTGAGGAGTACAAAATAATATATCCTCTCAAAACTGCTCCAAATGTAATTGGATCTATATCCTCTGTGTCATTTATTTCCACATAATCTTTTAGTTCTTTTTTTAGTTGTTCTTTAAACTCTAGTTCCTGCAAAAGTAAATTGTTTAGTCTCCATAGGCTCTTGCCCTTACTGTTTTTAATATTATTGTCAGGGAAATCGCTGCATGATCTGACATGTTTATAGGGGTGTTCCAACAAGGGTACCTCACGATTCGATTCGATTTCAATTATGGGCGCTTCGATTCTTCGATTATGGTGCTTGTCGATTCGATTCGCTTACTGGTGCCACGATTCTTCGATTATTGCACTTTTTTATGCTTTCTTCCATACAAGATTGATTTTGTCTTCATCTGTGGCTATATTTTTAAATAAATAGCCTATCAATTAACTCAGTTCCTCTAAAACTACACTCAATAAGTAAATTTTGATTTTTGGTTTTTTGAACATTTGACTTGTATTTTTCAAAGACACAAAATATTTTATTTTATAACTGTTATGTAAACATTTGCACTTTGACCTACTTAACTTTGACCAGGGAAAGCTCCACTTGCACGAGAGTCCCCTCTATTGGCGGAAAACACTGAAAACAGTCAAGCCCTGGATTTAATGAGGTCATTAATTCAAGTAAACAAGATATGTACTTCCATCAAATTTATTTAATGGAAAATGGAAAGCTATTCAGTCTGGAATATGAATAGGATAACTTTACAAAAAAAGCTGCCATACAGAGCAAAAGTGCATTCCTCAAAATTAAATAATTCAGCTTATTCAGTCTGGAATATAGACAGGAGTTTGTAGTGCAGCTCCATGGTGCACACCACTAACCAAAACCTCCTGTTGTTTACTACTGAATACGGGCGTAAATCTGTTGCAATGAAAGTAGCTATTGCTTTTGTAATGCTCTTCGCCTTCTCCGAGTTCTTGGGAAGTTTGGAGACAGTATCCAGGATGGTCCTCTGTGTGGTGGGCACGACCAGAGGAACCTTCTCCGTTTCGGGATGAAAGCGTACAAGGTGCTGCCTCATGTTTGTGGTGTTGCTGAGGTACTTTATTTTTGCTTTGCAAATCTTGCAACTCGCGTAGGTCTTGTCAGTCGTCTTGTTTTCTCTCTCATAAAATCCAAAGTACTGCCACACAGTTGCAGTCAACCCCGGTGGTGAGAGAATCGGCCACTCTTTGGAGGCTGCTGAAGCTGTTGCCATTTTGCAAAGAAGCTAACGTGCTCTGTTTGTAGTGGTCTCACTCACGAAACAGTCCGGGTGGCGCGCGCGTTAAGGTTCCGGTTACGTGTTTTTTGTTCCGGTCTTGCGGCAAAGCATCGACGTTAATTAATCGATGCCAAATCGTCACGTGCCGCATTTCGATACATCGCCACATCGATGAATTGCACCCACCTCTACATGTTTATGGAGCTGATGTAGCATGTTTTAACTAGTGTCACATTTTGTTTATACATAAAAAAAATAATCAAGCCTATTATAGACTGAATGTCTCCCAGAATAACAGGTGTATTCCTTTTTATCTGGATTGAGCTCTCTCCATATATCTACAAGTCCCAATTCAGAGCATGCTTTCCTCAATAGATTGGCGGTAGATGGAAGCCCACAGCGTGCAGCTGTTTTTTAGAAGCATTATTAGTGAGATTATATAGCTCCACTATAGGAGGCTTTATAACATTGGGTATAAGGTACAAAAATCTGTAGTTTATTTGGAAAATGTGTCGCTCAAATCCAGTTTTCACCCACAAATGTTTTCCATTTCCCGTCCACACTGTTTGTGAACTTCACCTGTCCATCACTCTTCACAGGAATGCAGAGCTGATCCAGGACCCTTCAGAGGCCTCAGCTCATCGCACCAGGCCTTCAGCTCTGAATGTAAACGTCCTCATAATCCTCAAACAAACCTCTGAGTCCTATAGAGCTTCACACCCCCACCACTCATTCACCTTCAAACACTCCTCTAAGCATCTTTTTTTTCTTTTTTTTTTGGAAAGGAGAGACAGTTTGCGATGGACGGATAATGGAGATCTTTTTCAAGTGTTGTGTTTCGGCCTCCTACCCTCAGAGGTCCACAGATTACTTTTCTTTTACATCTTCCTCAGTGGTAAAACTGTTTCTTTTCCTCCTTTCTCCTGACAGCTGGCAGCTTTTCTTTGGCCCCACTCTTCTGTGTGATGGTGTGAATGTCATGAGAACATTTGGTGCTGCAGGAATCCTCAATTTTAAGCCATTTAGTCAAGTCATTCAATTTTAAAAACAAGTAGTAGATGTGTGTCTTTTTTATTTAGTGGGCTATATACACATTCATTTTATCTGTGTATAAATGATAAGTGTGGAAGATTTAGAGAGAGTGACTGGTGTCCAGCAATGAGGATTGCGGGTTGCAACCTCTTCCCAGTTAGACTTCCTTTATTTCATTGTTAAGGAGGTTTTTAATAGGAGCCAAATTACCTGCAGATGTTTCTTCCTCTTCAAAACAAACAGACCAGGGCCCTATTTCAGAAAGCAGGATTAGTGAAAACTCTGAGTATGTTGAGCGTGAGATGAGGGAAACTCTGAGTTTTCTGTTTCAGAAAGCCAGCTCAGCGAAACCCTGAGTCAGTTACTATGGCAACTTACTCCGTGAAGCAAACCTGCTGGCTTGCAGGTTTGCTTCATCTAAGCCTGAGGCTGAACACATCGCAGGTAGGAGAGACATGGCATGTCCTTTAGTGAATGAAGCTGTGGATTGGGGCACAGTTTATTCAGAGGCTGCTGCGTAAGGAGAAGGTGATTAGACCCCGTTTGGATGTCTCCCCGGCGGAGTGTCTGTATGAAAGATACTGTTTGACCTCACAGTCTTTCATTTAACAATCTGTTCCACCCAGATATATCAAACATTACACATTGTGGATTTACATTATCATCTGAGCAAATTTTATGCATTGTCCTTTGATTCTTCTGCAGCAGCAGTTTTCTTTATAACATCAGAGACACTGAACACATCAGAAAGACAGCGGTTTGTCGGACCGTAAGAAAAGTGACTCTAGCACTGAGATGGCTTTTGCATGTTTTTTGTTTTCCCTGGACATAAATCAGAATTAATTGTCAAAGTATTTGCAACAGAGTATCGGTGGCTTAGTGGATGGAGCAGACACCCCATGATCAGACGCTGATGCAGTGGCCACGGGTTCAAACCCAGCCTGCATCCTCTTGCTGCGCGTCGTTCCCTCTCTCCCTCAACATTACACTGTTTTGCCATTAAAGGCAACAAAAGCCCAGAATCTAATCTAATCTTAAAAAAAGAGGAATTCCAAAGAACTGCAGGTTTGTCAGTGTTAATCAGAAATTAATCTACATTATATGATGCAATGATTCATCAATAGTCTACTTTTCATATTTCAAAGATTCCGCGGTGTAAGTGGCTCATTTATGGGACTCAATACCCCATAATAGCTCCATCTGAACATAAAGGAGATTACGTGAATTAGAAGTTATTTCACAGCAGTTAAGCAATTTGTCATGTCTCTGTTAAGCATCTGTCTTTATTATGATTCATGTCTTGTATTTCCTGTTTTATTTTGAAGATCACTCACCCCCGTCTCTGTTTCAGGTTCGTGTCCTGTCCCTTCCCCCCGTCATGTGCGCACCTGTCCCTGATTGTGCCTTCCCACACGTGTCTCCAATCACTCCCCATTACCTCTTGTATTTTACCTCTTGTCTCTCTCTGTCTCGTCGCCAGTTCGTTGATTTTCATAGTCACGTCCCAGCATTATTCTTATATTGTGTTCTAGCGTTATTCTGACCCTGTTTGTTTCCCGACCTTGCCTTTGCCTCACGTTTTGGATACCTCTGCCTCGTCTTCAGCCCTCCTGTGTAACGAACCCGGTCTGTTATTAAACGACGATTTTTTGGAACTCCCTCGTTTCTGAGTCTTGCATTTGGGTCCTCTGGCTTTGTTCATGACACAATTCAAGGAACCTCAGCCTAATATTGACAGAATGAAGAAAGTATAAGCAAAACTTTTACCAGTCTGCCTACAACATTTTTGTGTTTGATGTTGAGTCACTGCCCAGTGTGTTTGGGCCCCATCAGATTACAGCTGAATAAAATGATACAGCAAATGATATTAAAATAAGCTATATGAACTCTGTAATGTTTCTATATTTTGTGTATAGACACATTAACTCATAACATTACATAACATCACTTCACATTACCTATTCACACACTCTGTAGTCTGTTCCCATCACACATCACGCTGATTAGCTGCAGCTGACGTGTTAGTTTTTGTTTTTTGTTTTTTCATTTCACTGTCATTAAAATCTCCTTCTCCTTCCTCTCTGCTTTCGGCCACTGAAAATAACGTTATCTGCACCCATAATCTAAAAGAGATCTTATTAGTCCGATGTAAATCGTTTTCAGTGCCGACCTCTCTGCTCCCCATTCACAACCAAACATCTCATTATATTTAATACTTTCTTACATTTTTCGATCATTTTCTGAATGTGTGCTGCCCATGTCATTATTTCATCTAACAACAATCCTAAAAACTTAAATTGTTTCACTCTCTCTAATTCTTTATTACATAATTTCAATTTTACATTGCTATCAATTTTTTTTTCTCGTAAACAGCATTGTCTTTGTTTTATCAACAGAAAACTTAAACCCCCAGTTAAATGACCACTTTTCTATTTTAACAATAGTCTCTTGTAGTTTCTTTAAAAAAAACATCATTTATCATAATAGAAAATAACAAAGGACTCACTATACTACCTTGGGGTGTTCCATTTTCAACAACAAAATAGTAGAGTAAGAGTAGTGCCTTCCTACTCTTACTTGAATCAGTCTTCCACACAGGAAATCCTTGATCCATCGGTACATTGGTCCTTTAATCCCCAATTTATTAAGTTTAATTAATAATCCTTCCCTCCACATCATATCATACGCCTTTTCTACATCAAAGAAAATGTCTACCACACTTTCCCTATTGATCTGTGCTTTTCTTATTTTATGTTCTAAACATAAAACTGGGTCCATAGTATTTCTGCCTCTTCTGAATCCACTTTGATACTTTGATAAACAACCTTTGCTTTCTACATAATATGTTAAAATTTCATTTACCATTTTCTCCATAATTTTTCATACATTGGATAATAATAATAATAATAATAACAATAAATGTATTTGGGGCGGCACGGTAGTGTGGTGGTTAGCACTGTTGCCTCACAGCAAGAGGGTCCCCAGTTCGATCCCAGGTGTGGGAGCAGTTTGCATGTTCTCCCCATGTCAGCTGGGATTTCTCTTCTGCTTCCTCCCACAGTCCAAAGACATGCATGGGGACTAGGTTAATTGTTAACTCTAAATTGTCCATAGGTGTGAATGTGAGCATGAATGGTTGTCTGTCTATGTGTCAGCCCTGCTGCGATAGTCTGGCAACCTGTCCAGGGTGTACCCTGCTTCTTGCCCAATGTCAGCTGGGATAGGCTCCAGAGGATGAAGCGGTTAGAAGATGGATGGATGGATAAATGTATTTACAGAGCACTTTACATCAAAGTGCCCTACAGGTGATTTTAGTCAAAACATACACAACACTAGTAAAAACAGAAACACAATTTAAAATAGGACACCCTGAGAAAAATTTAAATAAATAAGCTACCTTAGACTCAATACGCAGCAATAAACAAGTGGGTCTTAAGCTTTGCTTTAAAGACCTCAATTGAGCAAGCCTGTTTAATTTCAAGAGGAAGATTGTTCCACAGTGTCGGTGCCCACTCACTGACAGTCTTCTTTTTGGCCTTTGGGACACACAGACGACCACTCATCCGAGAGCGAAGAGACCACGTGGGCAAATAAAAATCAACAACTTCTGTCAGGTAAGAAGGTGCCAGACCATTTAAAATTTTTTATGTCAATAACAGCACCTTAAAATCAGCTTTAACCTGGGCAGGTAGCCAATGAAAGAAGCCAACATTGGAGTTATATGCTCATATCTAGATGATCCAGTCAGAATACGAGCTGCCGCATTCTGCACCATCTGTAGACCATGAAAACTCTTCTTAGGCAACCCTGATAAAAGAACATTACAATAATCCAGCCTAGATGTCACAAAAGCATGGATAAGGGTCTCAGCATCTTTCAATGAGAGGACAGATCTAACTTTCGCAATCTTTCTGAGGTGAAAAAAGGCTACCCGTGTCACCTCCTCTACATGCAGGTCAAATGAAAGGGTCTGATCAAAGACCACATCATGATTCTTTACCCTGTCCTTGCAATGAGTGACGCAATCATCAAGAGACAGAGTAAAGTCATCAAACTGGTGGCTTAATTTTGCTGGTCCAATAGCTAACATCTCAGTCTTAGCTGGGATAAGTAGCAGAAAGTTAGTTGATAGCCAGGTCCTCACAGCAGCCAAACAGGATGAAAGTTTGTCCAAACAACAGGCATATTAATTTGCAGGTCATCGGCATAGCAATGAAACGTGGTGCCAAGTACAGTGAAAACAACAGTGGATCTAGGGTGGAGCCCTGAGGGACCCCGTGCTTAACAGGACAAGAATCAGAAGACATGTTATTGTAAAAAACACATTGAGATCTTTCTGACAGGTAAGATCTTAACCATTTGAGCACCTGACCTGAGATGCCAAAATAATTTTCATGTCTGTCCAAAAGTATACAATGATCCACTGTGTCGAATGCAGCGCAGAGTGCAGGTCCAACATCAAGAGAACAGATGTTGAGTCTGAGTCTATGACTAGTAATAGGTCATTTACAACTCTTCTAAGTGCTGTTTCTGTAGAATGATTTGGGCAGAAAGCAGACTGTAGTGGCTGAAATAAATCATTTAGTGACAGAAATTTTAAAAGTTGGATTGAGACATCTAACATCTCCGCTTTCTCCTCATCTGTTACAGCTGAAGAATTGTTGTCAATTAAGACTGGATATCCACACTCTCTTTTAACCCCATTAATTATTTTTATCATTCTCCATACTTTGGCAATTTCTGTTTCTCTTCCTACTGAATTACACAAATGGGCATTAAAATCTCCACAACAAATACTTTTTCCATTTAGATTCAGATAGTTCCTCCAGTGACTCCAATGAAAGCTTCTTGCAAGGATGTAAAAATTAAGTACTTTGATAATACCCTCTTTTGTCCAAACTTAGATTACCAATCTCCCAATCTTTACCTTTCTTCAGAACTTTATATTGCATTTCTTGTTGCACAAATATTATACATGCTCCCCCATTTCCCTCCACTCTATCTCTGCGTATACTATTATATCCTTTAATTACAAAATCCAATTCTGGTTTAAGCCAAGTTTCTTGAATATATATATGATCTCTTCTTAATTTCTGAAACTGTTAATCAAGCCTTTAAATTCCTGACCATTTGCTATTAGACTCCTTGCATTCCACTGAAGAATAAAAATTAGTTTTTTTCCCCACCGACTGTGGGCTTCCCTTCTGCCTCAAGCCTTCTGTTGATTTGATTTAGGTGTGAATGTGAGCGTGAATGGTTGTTTGTCTCTATGTGTCAGCCCTGCGATAGTCTGGCGTCCTGCCTCTCGCCTGATGTCAGCTGGGATAGGCTCCGGCCCCCCCGCGACCCTCAAGAGGATGAAGCGTTTAGAAGATGAATGAATGAATGAATGAAAAAAACATGATTGCACTAATTTTGTGGTGTGATATTCGAAGGTAAGATTACTGTCAAACCAGATGCCGAGGTTCCTTGCAGTGGGCTTGATGTATTCCGCTAGGAACCCAATAGACGGCATCAGTTGATCCTGACTGTGCTGTGATCCAATAACCAAAACCTCAGTTTTTGCCCCATTCAACTGGAGGAAATTCTTCGACATCCAGTTTTTTATATCCACAATACAATTTTTCATAGCTCCCAACATCCCAGGATCAGTGGTTTTATCTGGTAGATACATTTGTGTATCGTCTGTGTAAAAATGGAACTGAACCCCATGTCTTTGTATTATGTGCCCCAGGGGAAGAATGTATATAGAAAATAAAATCGGTCCCAGGACTGACCCCTGGGGCACACCGTGCTTAAGTGGAACAAATGAGGACATGTGCTTGTTTCCTGCAACACAAAGCCTTCTGTTTGTAAAGTAAGATAAAAACCCCTCTAAAACTGTACCTGAGATCCCCACCCAGTGCCTTAGTCTATTTAAAAGAATGCTGTGGTCGATCGTGTCAAAGGCGGCACTGAGGTCCAGAAGTACTAAAACTGAGCACATGCCATCTGCCATTAAAAGATCATTGGTCACTTTGAGAAGTGTCGTTTCAGTGCTGTGATACTTCCTAAAACCAGATTGAAATTTTTCAAAAATACAATTATCCTCCAGAGCTGTTAAAAACTGCGAGGACACGATTTTTTTCTAAAATTTTCGATAAAAAAGGTAACTTGGAAACTGGTCTGTAGTTGTGAAGGATGGAAGGATCCAGCCAGGTTTTTTCAATAGTGGGGACACACAAGCAGTTTTAAAATAGTCAGGGACACAACCGGTAGTCAGGGAACTGTTAAAAACAGAAAGCAAAGTGGGCCCAATGCATTCAATTACCTGTGCTAAAAAGTTAGAGGGAACCACATCGAGAGGGCTGGTGGACACTCTTGTATGTGAGATCACCTCCAAGAGTTCAGACGAGGTTATGGGATAAAACTGACTAAAAATGTCTTTGGGGGAAAAGAGACATTGTCAAAAAAGGCACTGGGAGTGATCGAGGCTCTGATTAACTCAACCTTATTACTAAAATGAGATAAAAACAATTCACAGTCTGCATCTGATTTGAGTGGAACACTTGGAGGGGCTGGATTAACTTATTGATCAACAGTTTTAAATAAAAACCTAGGGTTATGTTTATTGCTCAATATCAGCTCTGAAAAGTAATGTTTTCTCGCCTCCTTTACCATACAGTTAAAAATTGACAGTAAATCTTTAATGCTATTAAAGTGCACCTGGAGACCCAACTTTTTCCATCTACGCTCTGCGCTCCTACATTCCCTTTTCTGTTTGAGGATATTGTCATTGATCCAAGGCTGCTTCTTGTTTATTGATTTAATCATGAGCTTCTGAGGGGCAATGACATCAAGGGTAGTGAGACAGGCGGAATTAAAATTATTAGCCAGATTGTTGGTGTCAGCATGATCCCCCAGTTGTTGGCCGTTACTGTTAAAAAAGTGTGCCGAATTCTGCTAAATCAAAATCACATCAAACTTTATTTGTATAGCACTTTTCATACATTAAAAATACAGCACAAAGTGCTTCACAGAATAAAAACAAACAAAAATACTACATGCATATTGAAAACCCGCCCCTCCCACCTCCACATGTAAACACACACACACACACACACAGTCAATATAGTCAATGACATGGCTGGGCACTGAGGAACCAGGTGAGGAAAGAACCACCTATGGAGAGTCATCCACACTGAGAGGCACCACAGCCTACGGCCACAGGGAACGCCGCCACAGAGACCACCCTGACCCCGACCCAGACAGACTGGGGTGGACTCTACACATGGTGCAGAACCCCCCAGTCCTCTGGGCCTGAGGGATCTCCAGGGCAACGTCCCTGCTGACATACCTCTCAGTGTAGAGGCTCCCCCATGAGGAAACACTGGAGCTAAATACTAAAAGACTAAAAGGCAATATGATAAGATAAAAGAAGTATGAGATAAAATAATGATAAAATGGGATTTACAGAAATGAAAAATGAAAGATATAGGCTTGTACATGACAAAAATCACATGCAAACATGGTGCAATTTTGGAGAGCTTGTATGAATTTTCTGTACTAAAACCTCTCTAATATTCTTCTGCTTCACTTTATCAGAATCAACCTTTGCAGAGTTAATGTTCACATATTGTACTATGATTTGATAGAGGTTTAGAGCTGCAGCTGCATCATTCCAAAGGGATACTCATCCTGAAAATGTTTTTTTTTTTTTAGGCGAACCTCAAAATGTTTCATTTGTACTGTGTGCCATCTTCATTTACTCTTCACATATAACACATATACTGATATTTACACACTGCATGAAAAACCAGATTATCGACCCTGTAAACTCCTGCCAAGTTCCATGATTCCCGGCAATTCACACCAGTTTACAGAGAAGTTTACCTGTGCCTTAAACTGCCGGAAAGGAACACCGGGGGTAGGGGGTGGAGGGGGGTGGGGGGAATGATGAGGATGTGGGGTCACACCTTCATGAATGGCTGTAATTAGCATTTGAATGTTACTGCCTTCTGGCCTGGCTGGCCTTACACAGACACCCATTGGATAACACCACAGACATTTGAAAGGAAAGATCACTTGTGATTGGGCAGTAAATCTGTTGCTACTGGTCACATGTGGGTAATTATAATACATGTGTTGTATGCCCCTCCCATTTAATACTACTACCATAATAATAATAATAATAATAACAATAATAATAATAATAGTTATACTAATTATAATACAAATATATATATTTATTAATTATACACACACACACACACACACACACACACACACACTATATTTGTATTATATAAAGAATTATAATAATAATAATAATAGCAGGCTAATAATGATGTTGCTGAAAACTACACTGCAACCAATATTAACTGAGAAAAAACACATTTGCCAGGAACATGTTGAAAAAAAGTAATGGTTTATTAAAAAACATGACAAAAAACAGAAAACACTCAGTCTCAGCACTTGGAACAACCAGTGGTTCCCTGGTCTGGGTCACACACTGGGCCCATGTTGACAACAGCAGAGGAGCGTTCGGCCCGCAGGTCTCATCAAATGTCGCTTTGCTGCATCGGGGTCATATTGGGTCGGTGCCAGTCTATCTGAAGGTGACCCAATATGAAGTCTTTTGTGGTGTGTCGCCACATATTTGGGGTTCATCTCCAGTCTCTCCTGAAGTCTTCCACACTCGGCGAGCTTGTGGCTCCTGAAGGATGGAGGCCTGACAATCCATCCAACTTCCCCGTCAACGGAGTGATCCTCTTCATCAGACATCATGTCTATGGTGATGCCCCTCCAGAAGTCCACTTCCTCTGTGGTGGCCAAGGCACTCCTTCTCGCTTCAAGCAGCTGTAAACACAAGTAGTGCTATTAGTACTGCTCTGTAGACACAATAACAATAGACATTTCTGCTGATATATGGGTCAATGACATGACATGCATATTTTTGTGTCTGAGTGCAATATTTCCTTTTAAAACATTTAAATCAATTCATGGCATATATGACTATATATGCCATATACTATAAAACCTGTTCAGTTTGAATATATTTTCAGTTACATTACAGTGAACCCTATCAGTCTATTGCATTGCAGCCTATTCCAGTTGCTTCTATCCAGTTTTTGATTAATGCATTTATTTACATATTTGTATGATTATTTTTCTGTATTTAAATGTTTATGTGTTAATGTTTATGTGCAAAATAATTTTATATATAAAATGCATTTCATCAATTTTGAAAAGACTTTTTAAAAATACGAAGCTAAGAAGATAAGAAGCTTTATTTGTCATTGACCCATATACATTTTTTGGACTGGTCCCTGTGTCAAACACATACACACACAAGTCCTCTGTGCAATGACAATACAGTAAAATTCTTATAAATCTTACCCTCTTCCTTCTCTGTCTGCTGCGGGCTGAATTCTTAATGGCTGCTGCCTGGTCCGCAAGGTCTGGTTGACTGTACCTGAAGTTCCTCCGGACAGTCTCATAGTATGTCTTACAGGCCGCTGGGAGAAAAAATATATATGTTAGAAAGAATAAAAACTAGCCACAGGAAATTAAATAAAAACAACAAACAAAACACATAAAACCTACATGTTACTTACATAAAAGGACTGAGACCTGTCCACGCCGTCCATGTTGGACTTGCAGTCAGGGCTGCCACCAAATGTGAGGTCACTGCCTCATTGTGGGGAGAGCTCAGTCTGTGAAAACAAAATGAATAGGTAAGAGAAGGTATACATTTACTGACATTCAACAGAATACATCCAGGTTTTTTCTTTAAATCTTACCCTTGCTCCGGTTCATAACGCCTGTTATTTCCTTCACTGTTGTGAAGGCGCCGGACCGTTTCCTATAAAATACAAAATAAGTATTGTATAAATAAATAAGACAAAATAAAAGTCCCTTTGGTGAACAAATATATCCAGGCTTAAATACTTTTCCACAATCAATTTTAATTTACTCAAGAGTTGTGCAAAGAGGAAATTCTTTTAAAAATAGCAGACAATTTAATATCTACTTACCGCAATTTTTGGATTGTGCACTCGTCTTTTTTTCCTGGTGGGCTCTTCTCCTGAAGAACAGTTTCGGCTGTGCTCCTCCAGGGAAATCAGTCTGGCATTGATGTCAGCCATTTGCTGCCTCACCTCAACTGCAAACTGCGTGAACTGTGTCATGTGTTGATTTAACTGGTGAGACAGCCCACTGATGACACCCAGCAGTTTCTTCTCAAGGTCTGTGGTGGGACTTGGTGGAGGCTGTCTTTCTGTAGCCACTCCCATCACTGACCCTCTATCTGAACCAAGACCAGCCATTATTAAGCAGTTCTTGGTTGTTAATGTCATGTCAAAAGGTACTGCATTCAAAGATGTCGTTGCAAAAGTGTCTTGGCTTCATCCCCATCCAGACAGACATTTTTATGGAAAGCCAGTAGAAGTTTGGAGTTTGCAGGGAACAGACACCTCCCACCCAGCACTTTATATATATATATATATATATATATATGTAAATATTTTTTGATGTAAACATTCTTCTAAGATAATCTGACCCCTTTGTTCATTTAACATTTTTTGGTGTTTGATACAGATACTACTGTACTTTCTGTTCTATGTAAACTGTTTTAAACTTATTAAAGGTTAAAAAAGAGAAGTTATTTTCTTGTGTTCCCTTATCTACCATAGTGGAATTTAGCAAGTGTTAATCATACAACCAATGTTATCATGAACAAAATGTTGATACATGTCATTGCTGTGAGTATAAACAGATTCATTACTTTTGACAATTAAATTTATTTAACACACACACACACACACACACACACACGATCCTGATTTGCATTTGTATAGCTCACAGCATTTTCATTTACATGTGAAAACCTCACACAGTCCATGGGGCTGGGGGGGTCAATTGCCAAGGCTTTCTCACCTTGAAACTGCCAGGGATTGAAAATCCACATCAATTCCAGGCAGTTATCGGCAGTTTTCTGTGCTGACTGTAAATTCCTGCGAACAGTCGTTAACTTGAACTTCCAAAGCAATTTACAGTGCCAAGGATTGCCGAAAATCCCACTTTTCATGCAGTGACACATCTTAACAAATCTCACAAGTGTTCCCTTTACTATGACACCAAAAGTATTCAAATAGACCTTGTGGTTGCAGAGATATATTCATTTCATTATGGATATGTAATTTTCGAGCAGAGGCCTATAAAATAAGCTTAGGGTCTCCAACTTGAACTGACTTTATGTCAGCAAAACACCTGAAAATATAAAGGTAAATAGAAATACAGATGGCTATATATTCTAACTGTATTTGTGTGTGAATCTGTAGTATAGGAACATTGGTTTATTAAATTTCCTCCAGATTAGAGTTAAAATCTGAAGTGGGATATTTCAGGTCCTCTGTGTTTATCCTGTTCTTTGTCTCAGGGCTGAAATAATCCCATCCACTGATTCAAGTGGCGACTGTTACCTGTTAGCAGAGAATGCTAATTCCAGTTGTAAATCAGAGACTCCCCAAAGGATTTATTCTCAGAAATGAGGAACTGTAATCCTTTCCAATTATTATCTGTTGTTTGGATGACAGAAAGGTTTACAAACAGAGTTGCTAAGTGACTCTTCATCCTGACTAAATCTGTTTTAATATAAAATTGTGATTGCTTTCCGAAACAAATTAAAGGGATACGCCAACATTTTTTTTGTTTGCATGTCTTGCCTCACTCCCGAGTCAATGACAAGCAGGTATATACCATTCTTTCGGCTATACGTGCAGTAACAAGGGAGAGCTGGGCAGAGCTCGCCCACCGCTAATTAGCTTAGCTCAAAAGCTTGGAGTCAATGGGTAGTGTTAGCCTGCCTCTGCCTGCAGTCATCAGATAAACTCTTCAGCAACTCTAAACGGTCCTGTGTGCTTGTTGTGACTCGTTTTTACCGCGTTATGTTACGTTATCTATTTTTAGACTAAGGCTAGCACTTTATGTAAGTTTTGAAAGAAGTACATAGGAAACTAAACCGCAGTTTTTGCGCATGCGCAAACCACCACGGACGTGCTTGGAAGTAGGTAAACAGAACAAAGCCTCTGTTTAGGAGAAGAAGAAGATTGCAACTACGGATTATGGCCGACTTTGTAAGAGAGGACGAAGATGATTTCTTCGTGACTGACGAAGATCCACAACCTTACCTATTTGAACCAGAATATACAGAGGAGGAACTACATGTTTTGGAAGCTGAGCGTGCACGAAGAGAAGCTAAGCGTTACAACGTGAAAACAAAACACAAGTACTTGCCTCGTCTGTGTGACACCAAGTGATGGGATGGTCGTGTCCTTCAAGTAAAGTCTCATTGTTTGGGTTCTGAATTCCAGTTTTTCGTAGTAGTCATCCCGTGAAAAATGCTCTGAGCAAACTAGCATCCTCTTGACTGCTTCTTGTGGGGTGTTGGGATCCTTGTTCAGAGCACCTAGCCATTGTTTCATCCGCTCCAGATTTCTAGTTGGAATTGAGTGAAAAATAAGATTTGACGATATCTTCTGCTTATTGTCGCAACCCCGTACAGCACACGTACGAGGCATTTTGTAAAATTGGGATTTATAAGTCTCTCTCTCTCAAAAAAAGTGTCACAGTGTCCTACAAACTCCTTCACCAATCTACTGCATGAGCTCTTCTTCTTCTTCTTCTTCTTCTTCTTCTCCTCCTTCTTCTTCTTCTGCTTTCTTCCTCAGCTGTTTACTGGCACACATGCGCAGAACTGCGGTTTAGTTTCCTATGTATTTCTTTCTAAACTTACATAAAGTGCTAATCTTAGTCTAAAAATAGATAACGTAACATAACGCGGTAAAAACGAGTCACAACAAGCACACAGGACCGTTTAGAGTTGCTGAAGAGTTTATCTGATGACTGCAGGCAGAGGCAGGCTAACACTACCCATTGACTCCAAGCTTTTGAGCTAAGCTAATTAGCGGTGGGCGAGCTCTGCCCAGCTCTCCCTTATTACTGCACGTATAGCCGAAAGAATGGTATCTACCTGCTTGTCATGGACTCGGGAGTGAGGCAAGACATGCAAACAAAAAAAATGTTGGCGTATCCCTTTAAGCTCTCAGACAGTTTGAAGTAAATTCTAAACAGACATAATTGACGACTGTAATACATTAATCTTTAATTGAATACATTTTGAATGTGAGATTTAAAGGTAAGATATCCGCTAGAGTTAGCAGAGACCGATGATAAATCGAGACAGCCCACTTTAGATTCATTTCCTGTATCTGTGTCACATGGGTCTTGTCACTGCCTCACCCCTTTAGGAGACTAGCCATGGCCCTGAGTCCATTCATTATATTGAAAAAAGTCAACACGAGTACAGATTTGGACCCAAACCTTCCGACACTGAAATGGCATTTTCTCAGACACACAAATCAGGAGAACATTAAATTTGTTTGAGACATGTCTTTGTTTTAGCAGCATACTCCCAAGTGATCTGGCAACAACTGATGTGCTTTTACAGTGGGTTGATATCAGATAAGAATAAGAAGAATAAGAAAAACTTTATTCATCCCCAAGGGGAAATTCAATTATCTGTGAGCTCATCTATTATATGTCAAAGAATTCTCTCTGTCCTGCATCAAAGAGAGAAGAGCCATTCACCAGTTTTTTTGGTCCATCAAGGTGTTGTGGAGTGGATGATCTGGGTTGTTCATGATGGCCTCGAACATCTTCAGTGTGCATCTCTCCACCACCTCCTCCAGTGTGTCCAACCTGACTCCAATCACAGAGCCAGCTCTTTTGACTAGTTTGTCCATCCACCTCGCGTCTTTGTGTCTGATGCTTCCTCCCCAGCAGACTGCAGCATAAAACAACACACTTGCCACCACAGACTGATAAAAACATTTGCAGCATCTTACTACAGATGTCGAGAGATCTGAGCTTCCTCAAGAATAAGGCGGCTCTGCCCCTTTTTGTAGAGAGCGTCTGTGTTTAGGGACCAGTCCAACTTATTATCCAGGTTTACACCTAGATACTTATAGCTTAGTACCACCTCAACATCCACCCCAAAGGTATTCACTGGTTGAAGAGGGGACTTGGACCTGCGGAAATCTATGATCATTTCCTTGGTTTTTGAGGTGTTCAGGAGGAGACAGTTCTTGTGACTCCAGTCACTGAAGGCTTTTATCAGGTCCCTATATTCTGACTCCTGCCCATTCCTGATACATGCCACAATAGCAGTGTTGTCCAAGTATTTCTAGACGTGGCAGGACTCAGAGTGGTATTTGAAGTCTGCCGTGTACAGTGTGAACAGGAATGGAGCTAGGACAGTCCCTTGTGGAGCCCCCATGCTGCTCATTAATGTCCCAGAAACACAGTTCCCCAACCTGACATACTGTGGCCTTCCTGTCAGGTAATCTGTGATCCAGGAGATAAAGGAGGGATCCACTGCCATCTCTGTGAGCTTGTCTTTGAGTATGTTGGGTTGGATGGTGTTGAATGCGCTTAAAAAATCAAAGAAGGTTCGGCTGTGATTGGTTGTTACTTGTTACATGACATGTGATGCACGCTGCATAAAACACAGCATGTGTACGGCCCCTTAGGAGATTGGAAGTGTATACCATATTGTACCATTGGAGCAGCTTGTAATGCGTTACTATATTTACAGTGCAGTGGTTCCCAAAAGAATCGCCACCTTAACACGGTGGAGGAGTTTAAGTGTCCCTGTGAACCTGGGAGCTGTGTTGTCTGGGGCTAATAGCCCCTGATAGGGTCTCCCAAGGCAAAGTGGTCCAGGGGGAGGGACCAGACTAAGAGCGATTCAGAGACCTTCGATGAAGCGGACCACTCGGGAAAAGAGTACCTCGCCCGGTGTGCGGAAACCGGGGCCTCCTCCTGGAGCCAGACCTGGGGGGAGAGCTCGCCAGCGAGTGCCCCATGGCCGGGCCTTAGACCATGGGGCCCGGTCAGGCTCAGCCTGAAGTGATAACATGGAGCTGTCGCCCTGTGGGCCCACCACCCGCAGGGATAGAAATCGGGGTTGGGTGTATTGTGTGCCGGGTGGCACGCAGAGGCTGGGCCCCTGGTGTGCCGATCCCTGGCGTCGCGGACTGGCTTTTATTACGTGGAATGTCACCTCTCTGGTGGGAGCCGGAGCTGGTGCGGGAGGTGGAGCAGTACCGACTAGATATAGTTGGGCTCACAGACTGGTTCTGGAACCAAACTTCTGGAGAGGGGTGTAATGTAAGATTTAATCATTAACCAGGCGAATGTTTTATTCTGCATAAGTTGATTAAGGTTGAAGTTCATGTAACAATGTTTTTATGTATTCATGTATGGCAAAACACTTTTACACATCTTATGTATTCATATATTGAAAACACACACGCATAACATACCATGTACTGCCTGGAGTGTAATAATAGACACACGCACTAAGGCTTTACATTGCATAAGGGCACAAACCCAAGTCTATATATTTTTTTTTTAAAATAAGGTGAACCTGAGGTCAAACCTAATGATGGGAGAGTTTGGGGATTTCCAGGCCGGGAGAAAAAGATTACACCATTAGGGCATGTCTGGGCATGTCTGAACAAAGGCAAAAAGGCCTGCCGCCAGTGGGTAGGAAGGACTAAAGGAAAAGGGTGGTCTTCACCAGCATAAAAGGGAGAGCTCAGAAAAGTGAAGCTTCAGTCTTGCTCCGGAGCTTGACTCATTGAGTTGTGATGTGTTTGTTGCCTGCGAGCACATTAAACTCAGTTGCATCTGATTCTACGTGTCTCCAGTGATTTTTTGACCTCTGAGTATTTGAGTTTTTGATATCTAATGGAAGACAAAGAAAGTTTGTTCGGGAGGCAGGGAGCGAGGTCGCGAGCTTTCTGGCATGGCTCAGGACCTTGACTTTTTTGCTTCTTCAGGGGCTGGACTCTCGCTTTTTCTGGAGTTGCTCAGGGTGAGAGACGTCGGGCGGGTGTGGGGATACTCACAAGCCCCCGGCTGAGTGCCGCTGTGTTGGGGTTCTCCCCAGAGAACGAGAGGGTCGCCTCAATGCGACTGCAGGTCACAAAGAGAAGGTCTCTGACTGTTGTTTGTGCTAATATGCTCTGAAAAGCAGTGCGGAGTACCCGGCCTTCTTGGAGTCTCTTGGCAGCGTCCTGCAAGGGGTGCCGGCTGGGGACTCCACAGTTCTCCTGGGGCACTTCAACGCTCACGTGGGCAATGACGGAGAAACCGGAGGGGACTGGGAGGAATGGCCTGCCTGATCTGAACCCACGTGGTGCTTTGTTATTGGACTTCTGTGCGAGCCATGGGCTGACCTTAACGAACACCATTTTCGAACACAGGGAAGTTCATAAGTGTACCTGGTACCAGAACACCCTAGGCCTAAGATCAATGATCGACTTTGTGGTTGTATCAGCAGATCTGCAGCCGTGTGTCTTGGACACTCGGGTTGGATCAGATGGTGGGGGAGGCTGCCAGACAGACCTGGTAAACCCAAACGTGTGGTGAGGGTGAACTGGGAACGTCTGGCAGAGGACCCTGTCCATCTGGTCTTCAACTCCCACCTCTGGGAGAATTTCTTGTGCATCCCGGGGGAGGTTGGGGACATGGAGTCTGTGTGGGCCATGTTCAAAGCCTCCATTGTGGAGGCGGCTGCTAGGAGCTGTGGTCAGAGGGTTGTCGGTGCCTGTCAGGGCGGCAACCGAAGAACCCGCTGGTGGACACCATTGGTAAGGGAGGCCGTTAGGCTGAAGGAGGTGTAGCATGTGCACACTAATTTTGGAACCCTAGGGGTGCTATGTTGCACTAAGCAAGACAGCATCAACTGCAAGGCTAGTTCAGAAGATCTGGGTTCGGCTCTGGGAGTGGAGAAAGGAAGAGACTGAGACAGAACTTGCGTCTCAAAATGGTACCATATATTGAAAAAATATAACAAACAAAGCAGAGGGAATGGCCACTCACAAAAAAACAGAAAAGAAATTTCAAATTCAAATTAACGTTCAATGAATTCAAGGCAATCAAATAAATACAATAAGTTCAATACGTTAAAATTCAAAAGTTCAATGAGCCCAATCAGTTTGATGAGCTCAGTCAGTTCACATAATGAGCTCAACAAAAGCTCAGGTTGCCCACAACGCGAAGGGCTGCAAACACGGTGACTTGGGGCAGCTTGAGTGTCCAGAGGGGCAGTGTCCGAAGTGGGGAAAGGGAATGCGCGAGTGTGTGTGTGGGCGACAGCCCGTTCAAGTGTACGGGCCCCGAGGGCATACAACAAGGGGGGAAAAAAATGGCTGCAACAAAGAGCCTCCTACCAGCCCGACCAGAGCAGGAGGATCGGTTCCTGGGAAGTGAGTAGTGTAGCGGGTGGCTTGCAGAATCACTGCCCAACGTGCATGGATTCAGTTCACATGGATTCAGTTCCTAGTTCCTTAGCTCGCCATCAGACCTGGCCAGTTCCGCAGTTTTAAATGGACTTAACTGCTTCGTCTTCCGGCGCTGGTAGTCCTGCAGCGTTTGTCTGTCTCCGCGTTCCCCACTCGCATCACCCGACTGACTTCCTGTAATGCAGCTTTAGGGACACGGTCATGTGACGCCGTGACGTAACGACGCCCAACTGACGCTAGGAGACTGCTAGGAGATATGAATGAACTTGGTTTTTCCACCCGGGTTACAGAGGCCTTTCGGGTCTGTCTGGCCCACACTGAAAAAAAAAGTCTTTTGGATTTACATAAAAAAAACATGTACATCGGTTGCACATATTAAAGTTATGTTTACCAAAGTTGATATATTCATGTTCTGTACATTAAATTATTATTTGTTAAACCAACATGACTTTCTTACATAAATCAAAAATATTTATTTTATGTTCTATATATTAGATTGTCTTATGCTAAACTAACTTATTTTTATTATGTTAAACTGACTTATTTTTATTATGTTAAATTAATGTGTTTCTTTAATGTGTATTATATATAATTATCATCAGTTGGATCAACATAATTATTTTGCGTGAAGCTAACCTAATCTTAACAGGTAAATCGGACACTATTAAGTTTGGTATACTTTAAATATTTAAATTACTTTTATAAGCTAATTTGTAAATTAAGAATTTCATTTCTACACCCTTAACCCACTTAATCTAGTGCAATCTTTTACCTACATTTACTAAAGCACATGTGGACAACCAACATATTAATTCCAGACAGTGCATAATAAACATGCATAACTACTAAAAATACAACCTGCTGGGTAATCTAATATGTACATCACATATAGACAACTCAGTGGAAAAATAAAGTTAACAATAATTTAATTGAAAATTACCGTTTATATTTATTGGAACATTGTTTAAAGCAATAGAAGTAATACTGCAGAAAACATCTTCAAGGACGTACAGTTGCAAAAAAAAAAAAATTGCAGTGTAAAAAATATGGTGTCGGCATGAAATGTGAGTGTATCAGTGTTTACAGTAAAGAAAAACTCACCCCAAACCATAAAAATGGGGGTAGTAATGTGTTTCAGTTCTATAAAAAAATATATATAATTTTGTGTGCGCGCTCCACTCAAATAAATCAAACAATTGTCAGAGGTAGACAAAATAATGCATACAGTATTACCAGCAAACAAGCTTGATAGCCTTTTTTTTCAACAAAGATACAACATTACTGGTGAACCAGAGGAAAGGACTATCCATGGATTCAGAAATGTGTTTGTGCATGTGGATAACAGAGGGACACTGCACACCAATTAGCAGAACCTTAAGCTACAGTCACCACACACATTAAAACTCACCTAAACACACCAACATAAAGAATTTTCACAGCACATGTAAATGTTCCATAATGTGAAACATTGAAACAATTGCAGTGGCTCATTTCCAACTACCAGTGCTCACAGTAAACAAAAACCACCCCAAACTCTTTAAATAGTTCTTGCACAAAATAAAAGGTTCAACAACTGGAGGAGGTAGGTGAAATGTCTCACAAGAAATCAAACAAATATACTTTTTTCAACAAAGACAGAACATTATTGGTGAGGAAAGAGGACTGTCCATGGAGTCAGAAATGTGTGTTTGTGTGGATAAGAAGGAGACTTGTGCACACCGTTTCGCAGAACCTGTTCATGTTCATACAACACACTGACATGGAGAGCATTTTTGCTTGAATACACACCTGTCCTTTAACTCTATGGTACACAGCGTACAGCCTGACCCTGACTACAAGACATGTAAATGTTCCATAATGTGAAACACTGAAACAATTGTAGGGGCTTGTTTCCAATTATCAGTGTCCACGGTAAACACAAATCACCCCAAACTCTAAAAATGGGGGGGGGGGGAATTCTGTTGTAGTTCAATTTAAAAAAAAAAAAAAAAAAAAAAAAAGGGGGGGGGGGGGGGGGGGGAGCCTCCCACCTGCCCAAAAGAAAAGCCCAACAACTGGAAGAGGTAGGTGAAATATTGCATACAGTATGTCTTGCAAGCAATCAAGCTGGAGAGCCTGGATAGCCAGTTCACTGATAAAGTCTGTTCTTCAGGACTTGGGCTTTTTTGAACAGTGCATTGCCTTCAAGCTCCATGACCACCTTCTGCAGCACTTCAAAGGTGTACTTGAGTTCAGCAGGGTAGTTTAAGTTCAAAGAATAAATGAGGCCAAACAACATGGCAGCAGCTAAGGGAACATTGTCCAAATCCTGCATCACAATCGGGGACTCAAGTACAATGCCGATGTCCCCTGGTTTTTCACTGGCATCTCTGAGCTTCAAGACATATATACCCATGGTGGTTTCCTCAATGGATTCCTGGAGGAGGGATTCATCAGCTGCCTGTACAATGCACAAAAAAATAAAACAAGTGGGATTATACTACATGCCACGTGCATATAGGGAATACTGCATGTGTATTGTGTAATTTATTAAGATATCAAATCAAACTTAATTTATATGGCACTTTTCATACACAAAAGTAACACAAAGTGCCTCACATTGGCTCAAAACCACACACAAACACACTTTGATATTAAGATCACTACCATATTATCTTACAACTTAGCTGACTGTGAAGTAATTACAATGAGTAGATGTTTTAAAGCTTATACAAAATATGAAAGATAACACCTCAACATAGTAAACCTAAGTAATACTTACCACATACTCTCTTAACAGATTCTCTGGGTCCTCGTTCAGGTACACACAGAGTGCCTTTATGACACATTCTCTTCCTAGATCTACATCATCATCCTAAGGCAGAAAAGCAGAAGCACAAGTTGTTTTGTTTGAGTTCATGTCTGTGTAAATTGTCATTTGGATTTTTGTCTTGAAGACAATCAATTGTTACACCCCCACCCCAGAGAGTATACTTACTTCATCCATGGGTGCAACGATGTCCCCTAGGCGTCTGCCTATCTGTCCTCCTCTGTTTTTAAAAAGTTTGATCAGTTTCTCAGAGTGAACATCTAATTGAGAGAGAAATCTGGACTGCAGGGGCATTGTTGTGATCCGCTTAAATTCAGCATTAATCTGAAAAGGAGAATGATTACAGACAACATGCGATATGGCAGTAATTTGGAAAAGCATTAATTAAAAAAGAAAAAAAAAGCTCAAGTAAGTTTAAATTATAAATATTTGTACAGGAGCAGAATAATTCAAAAAGCTCTGTGTTTTATTGCTTTATTTTCTAGTTGTCATGATCATACTTAAAAAAAGAAAAGAAAAATCATTTATGTTCTCTAAATATTTTCCAGGTGAAACTTAGTGCTTTTTAGTGTGTAAGTACATCAATTCAAAATCCTTTGTCAACAGTATCAGTTGATTAACACATGGTGGGACAAGTTTTAAATAATGGACTTTGTCTCAAACAGGGCATTAAGTGAACATTGCCAAATAGACCTTGGATCATTGTTAACATTTTATCAAAACCACTACTCGTATTATTTCTTTCATTACTGAGTAATTGTTTAAAATATATATACAAAAAATGAAGAAACAAAACAAACAACAATAAACTCAGAAAACAATAACAAAATGATTTAGTTTGGGAGAGCGAGCAGGCAAGTGTAAAATACTTTGTCAAATAGTTTGTAATGTCTTTGAGTGTGTGCAAGAGAGACAGAGTGAGTCAGAGTGAGAATCATAAAACACATACCTCGCCTACTTCAAAAAGTGCTGGCCATCTCGCCTTGAAGTCTTTTATCATTGGTGTGTCGCAAACCACTTCCTGTCTTCTATAGGCAAACGCCTTTTCCATTTTCATCCTTACAGCCTCCCTGTTGTTCCTCTTCTTAACATCTGAAACAAGCTCCATTCTCACACTCTCAAGACTCTGCTCAGATTCTCCAGTAGGATAGGGCGGACAGTAGTTCACTTCCGACCTTCTTGGTTTTTTAATGCCAAAGGCAGGGCTTGATTTGCCCTCTGGTTTGTGCTTGAGCGAGTTTACTGTCACCTCAGGACACCCAAGCTTTCTCAGGTGAGTGCGATAGATCGCAAGTTTGTTCTTCAAGCTGCATTTCCATCCAGCATATCCGGAGAATGAGCCTCTCTCAGTCAGGCAGGGATGCTTTGCGATTAGAGCCTCTCCAACAGTGTTAAAGTTTTTGTCAGGAACATAAAGTTTGTACCGAACAATTTCTTGCACTAGGCCCTCGAGAATGTTTGACTTCAGTTTAGGATCTGGAATTAGCAATGTACCATTTTCCCTGTAAGCTGCATTGCCCTGCTGAAGTTTCAACTCTGCATCATAACTAAACTGGGGAACATGAAAGATGCTCGGCCAAGATGACCGAGAGCTGGGTGACTCCGACTCTGGTGAAGAGAGTATGTCAGTGTCAACACATCCACTGGACAGGGATGAGGATTCATCAAAGGAGTGATGGGCAGCTGAGGTGGGGGGTATATTAGCACACTGAGGAGTGGAGGTACTTGTCATGGTAATCACTCTAATTGTCCCTCTATCCTGTACTTCATCCATTGAAGTGAGGTTCATGAACTCATTTCGAAATAGTGTATCCATAAACTGAAGTCTAAAGTTAGAGTCAAGTCCACATTGTCTTTGTACCTCACCAACTAGTTCATTAACAGTTCCTGGGAGTCCATTTGGGAAAGTCATCCTTTGGCTGCTGTTGTCACCCAAGATGACTTTGAGAAGTGCCGGGGCATTCATGCTTCTACGTTTCAGTCTGTAAAAAGAAATAAAGTAACAAAGAGGAAAAAAAGGTTAATGCTTATTGTTTTATGTTAATCACATTATTTTTCCTCTGTCAACACAATAATTGATGCAACATAGGTTTCTCATTTTCAATTTACTCATATAGTATGACCAGTGTTTCCCCTAGTGTTTTCCCCTCACTTTCATTTTGTAATTTGCCCAACCACTAGCTGATCAAATCCATCTGTACTAGCTTCAAGTTCAACCTAAAAAAATACTCAGAGGTGGATACAAATGAGAAGCCTATGATGTGACCCAAAAGAATCAGTATGACATGCAATACAGTATGACCTATAATAGACAAAGAGATTTCAGAGAAACTCCCATTATTAGTACACAGCAAACAAAAAAATACAGTGTGAATGTGGAGGGAAAATAGATGTGATGATACACAGGCAGACAGTGACAGACTCCAAAGACAAATATCTAGTGACAAAAAACCCCATAGAATTCAGCATGCACATCACCAAATGTATGTGTTAAAAAAAAAATTACTTAGGACTGAAAATATTGTGATTGATTGTTCAGCCCGATTATTAATCACCACTTTGGTGGTCTACGAACCTTTAATGATGATCTGCCTTTTTAAGGTCACCATATGGCTTGATCCAACCATGTAAGAGGCCAGTGGATACGGGTCAGTGAGTTCACTGAGTGCCACAAGTTTTACTTCTCTGGATGGTGACATGCTTAGCTCAAAGGCTCTGTAGTGTTCAGTGTACCACCCACACAGCACTTTCACAATCAGGAACAACATCTCATTTATTACACAAATCTGACTAATTTCAGCGAACTCTGGTAATCCAGCTACTGATCCATAGGCAACTATCATGCCATTGCTGTAGGCTATGCCATTGCTTGATGCATTCTTAGCCAGATGCACTTCAGATGTGCTAGGGCATTTTAGCTTTATAGCCTCAGCTACTTCCTCCTTCAGTACATCAACTGGAACTGTGGAGACAGTAGATACATCTAGGCAAGATTTACCATATGATGGTGAGTTTATGTGAAAGGCAATCATCATTTGATGTTTTGAAGCCAAAGTCAGTGGTACATTCCTAAAGCAACGTGTGTGTCTTACAATGTTCTTGAAAAAACTATGTTTGGATTCAAATCGCATTGTCCAAACTGTGACTAGAGGGCCAAAACACCTTATCATCTGCGGGTAGTGTTCGAGATAGTGGTGTTTGGGTGCAAGTCTGACACCAGGGAACAGGTCTTGGTACCTCTGTCTGTGCTCAACAATTTTGCTTTCAAGGTATGAGATGGATTCATCTGTATGCACAGGAGCAACAACTAACTGCACAATATCTTTTAAATCCATCAACACAAGCCATGCTGGCTCATTTTCTGGGACAAGGGGACCTATCACAAATGGGAGCAACCTCAGTAAGCTCCAATTCTCGTGAGCGTTGCCACCAATAGTTTTCCGACCTAAGAAACTCTGTGGTACAATATGTGGCTTGTTTGTTTTGTCCGACCATTTGTATGGAAAAGTCAGTATAGCTTTATTCAGTTCATCTAATGTAAAAAACTTCTTTGATATCAGTAATGCCAAGCAGTGGGCCAGCTCAACAGGCACAATACCTTCAAATATATCATGAGCAACATCAGGTGGAAACCCGGAGACAACATGAAAATGAGAAAGAGTTTTGGTAAAAATGCACTCTTTCTTAACTCCAAAGCAATGTGTATTTTTTTCAGAAGATGATTTTACATGATCTGCGTGGCCCTCTCTAGTTCTAAGGCTGAACGCACCAGAAGCAACACAGTGATTCCTGAACTCAGAACTCTTTGCTGTGCAAAAGCGACAGACGTAATCACCAGAAAAACTTTCTATGAACCCTGCAATACCATGCGCTCCTAAGTTGTCAGCCACAATACTCAGCACTGTACCTTTTAGAGACTTACCTAATAAAGGCACATACACACCATGGTCCTCAAGAATTTTAAGATCTTGAAGAAGGGGTTCCAAAACTGTCTTATAATCATATGTTTTTACATCACAACTTTTGCAAAGCACTGCAAGATAAATAGATGATAAAGATGAGTGGGAGCCTGGTGGCAGGTTACCTAGTATCCAGTAAACACCGCAAAGCTTGTGTTTTTTACGAGAGGTGCCTAAGGGATTGCAGGTCTCGAAATCATCCACATACAGACGCAGTGATAGCCTTAACTCATCTGCATTTAGGAAGCTGTTTTTCTTAAAATGCGAACCATCTTCAGGGGACCTGAATTCAACAGATGGGTCAAGTTCAATGTCCTGCTTTCCTCTATGATTTTCAATAATCTTATCAAGAATGGCCTTGTTATTTAAAATTTGCTGCAATGATTTCAACAGTGGAACATACTGAAAGGTGTGTTTCTTTTTATGGTCGAGTATGTAAGTAACTGGATCAACAACACAGAATTTTTCCTTATAAAATAGTTTACGATGATATGAAGTACTAAGAGGCCCGCCTTTTTCAATTGCTTTTGGAACAGGGTTAGATGAGCATACTGCTTTGGTGATTTCTGTAACTACAGAGTCATCAACTTGTACGTTGTGATGCTTAAGAATATCAGTCACAACACTTTTAGATAGTGTGACTGATGCTGTGTTTATCAAGTAGTAAAGTTCTTGTAAAAAATCGTCAACTGCTGTACCTGGCACGTGGACTAAATATTCCAGTTTTAGTAAGGCTGCTGCAAGCTGCTGCTCAATTGCACTTGGAAGTGCGCTGTGTTGCTCTCGTGAAGAATCAGTAACTTCCTCCAACAAACAGTCCTCGTCCTGGCTATCTGAAAACGAATCTTCTAATGGTGGAGATGCTACTGTAGTTGTTTTTACAATACCTGGTAAGAAATCAGCTAATGTGTGAGGTGTGTGTCGGCGACTTTTATGAGACTTAAAAGTTCCAT
This sequence comes from Epinephelus awoara, assembly GCA_035609425.1. Lineage (NCBI taxonomy): Eukaryota > Metazoa > Chordata > Actinopteri > Perciformes > Serranidae > Epinephelus > Epinephelus awoara. The sequence goes on from CM069317.1 coordinate 883,181, forward strand.
AAATACTGGTTTGAAAACTACAGCCGACAAACATGCAACTAACATTTTCATTTCTCTTCAGATGTGTGTTTATATGGACAAAAAACTCCCTTTCATTAGCTAAATTTTTGCATGCACATAAGTGACAGCTGAAAATGGACAACTCTTTCAATGTCTGATTATCTTGTGTGGAATGCACTCTACTTTGATGTACGATTAAAGCATTCCATGTCTTAAATGTACAGGGACATCTAGAATACGTACATGGATAACTTGTGGTGCGTCCAAAATGTGGGTGTTTGAGTTTATAATGATCAAGTAATTCAGACCTACTTCGCACAGCAACTGAACACCCTTTACACTGCCACATTCACTAGAGAAAGAAAGACATGGAAGTTCAGCTCATACGCTCACACACACACACACACACACACACACACACACAAACACACACACACACACACAGTCTAATCCAGAAATCAGGAAATCTTATCATAAAAGTTATAGTAATATAGTTTAGTAATTGTCAAAAAACTTACAAAAAATGAACATTAGAAAAGGACTGGAGAACTTGCAGTAATTATCTTTACTCATAATATGTTGAACATTTAAAAAAATATATATATATCATCATCATGCTGTTTAAACAGATCCAGTAGACCAACAAAAGCAACTGAATAGTAATACTCACCACTACTACAGAGCCTTTGACACAGCAACACCCAGAGACATGTCAAATATCCCACAGCAACTGAACACCCTTTACCCTGCCACATTCACTAGAGAAAGAGACACAAATGGAAGTTCAGCTCACACACATTGAACAGAAATACAGCAAATCTTTACCATCCTTTTAAACCCATAATCTTGCCATTTTACTAACTTTACACAGCCATTTTAGAAGGTGTTGTTTGTGGTGCCATTATATTATTTTTTCTTGTACTGAGAGACTGATTATTAGACACATCTCTCCAAAATAGTTTAAACAAAAAATGAACATTAGAATCTTAACAGCAGTAGGACTTGCAGTAATTATCTTTACTCACAATATTTTTAATATTTAAAAAAAGCAACTGAATAGTAATACTCACCACAGAGCCTTTGACACAGCAACACCCAGAGACATGTATTATGGACCTTGGCTGGATGATATCTACACAGTAAAAATAAAAAAAAATGTTGAAAAAAAATCAAGTATGTGGGTGTGTAGGCAACATCAACTCAAGGCAGGACATAGACATAAAAGAGCTACCGTATAATGTTAGTTGACTTAAAGCCTAGCAAGAACGACAGCCTTCATTATTAACAACTTTACACTGCCACATTCACTAGAGAAAGAAAGACAAATGGAAGTTCAGCATACACACACACACAAATCCAGAAATCAGGAAATCTTATCATAAAAGTTATAGTAATATAGTTTAGTAATTGTCAAAAAACTTACAAAAAATGAACATTAGAAAAGGACTGGAGAACTTGCAGTAATTATCTTTACTCATAATATGTTGAACATTTAAAAAAATATATATATATCATCATCATGCTGTTTAAACAGATCCAGTAGACCAACAAAAGCAACTGAATAGTAATACTCACCACTACTACAGAGCCTTTGACACAGCAACACCCAGAGACATGTCAAATATCCCACAGCAACTGAACACCCTTTACCCTGCCACATTCACTAGAGAAAGAGACACAAATGGAAGTTCAGCTCACACACATTGAACAGAAATACAGCAAATCTTTACCATCCTTTTAAACCCATAATCTTGCCATTTTACTAACTTTACACAGCCATTTTAGAAGGTGTTGTTTGTGGTGCCATTATATTATTTTTTCTTGTACTGAGAGACTGATTATTAGACACATCTCTCCAAAATAGTTTAAACAAAAAATGAACATTAGAATCTTAACAGCAGTAGAACTTGCAGTAATTATCTTTACTCACAATATTTTTAATATTTAAAAAATAATATCATAATCTTAACAGCAGTAGGACTTGCAGTAATTATCTTTACTCACAATATTTTTAATATTTTTAAAAAAGCAACTGAATAGTAATACTCACCACAGAGCCTTTGACACAGCAACACCCAGAGACATGTATTATGGACCTTGGCTGGAGGATATCTACACAGTAAAAATAAAAAAAATGTTGAAAAAAAATCAAGTATGTGGGTGTGTAGGCAACATCAACTCAAGGCAGGACATAGACATAAAAGAGCTACCGTATAATGTTAGTTGACTTAAAGCCTAGCAAGAACGACAGCCTTCATTATAAAAAAAATAAAAAAATAAAATCACAGGCCATTTCTGCTCCGATGATTTAAAGTCAGCGGTCCTGAGATGTCTTCTTACATTCTACATCTCGGATGCGACGGCTTTACTTCCCCGTGGGAAAAGCGACCGAGAGTTTAGCATTGCACGACAGAATAAGCGTGTCGCTCCCAAGGAATATACTATTTAAAAAAAACAAGAAAACTTAAAACCGAGAAGTCACGGACTGTAGTCCAGTAATTTTAATGTGAACAAAGTTATTGTAAAAAAAAAAAAAAAAAAAAGAGAGAAAAGAAAAAAAGATACCGTCACTCTACCTCTCCTTTCTCATGCTGCCGTACTTTAGCTAATAGATTAACTTAGCATGCTGCAAACATGTACGACGACCCCCCCCCCCCCCCCACACACACACACACACACGCACGGATAATTTGAACTGACCATAGTCACCTCCATAGTGGAAGCAGCTGAACATGAGAAACACCGCTAGACCTCAGCATGACAGAGTTAATATTAAGAGATAAATTACTTTCATGTCGCCGAGTCAGTTTCCTCCATTTTGTTAACGCTACCGCAGCCATGTTTAGCCAAAGCCAATGCCAAAGCTACCCACCCCCCACACTAATTAACCTCCAAGTGCCAGTTTGAAAATACAATAGACCTATATTCTTTGAATTTTCCCATACAAACTAGTTGCCATGCACACATTAACAGTTACCTTAACTTACCAGAAATAAAAACTAATGAAAAAACATTTAAGGACGGCACCCATGACCGCTGCCATCAGCAGAGAATGACCAAACAAAACGTTAGCAGTTAACCCAAAGACTAACTCGGTTTTACTCGACGTTACGGGGCAAAAAAAAAGCTAAACGTTTTCAAACCTTGATTATAAACACTCAACTTCTATCTCTAGCTCATATTCGGTACGTTTTTTATTACCTTCATCGTGTCCAGAGCAGCCCAAATCCACGGAAAACATCACAGCGAGGGAGAAAATGGCGGAGCCTGCTGTCTTCAACAACCGTCTTCTGTCTTGAAAAAAAAAAAGCCCGGAAAAGACCGCCCTCTATAGGCGGGCTTTTCAACTTCCGGCTGATAAAACATAACTTTTTTCTTTCTTCTTAAAATGACAGAGACGTGTAGGTTTAACATTGCTCAGTATTGAAATACTTTTTTAAGATTTAATCATGTTTTAGAGAGAAATAAAAAAAAAATATGTAGCATATACAAAATGCATACTTGTAAATTGAACAACCCCCCTTCTTCCATTTTTTCAGTGCAGGAGTCTCCTGAAAGAGCAGACAGGTACCAGTTGGCCAGAAGGGCTGCAACTTTGGCGGTCGCTGAAGCAAAAATCCAGGTGTGGGAGGAGTTCGGGGAGGCTATGGAGAAGGACTTTTGGTTGGCCTAAAGGAAGTTCTGGCAGACTGTTAATCATCTTGGGAAGGAAAAGCAGGGCTTGTCTCAGGCTGTGCTCAGCAGAGAGGGAGAACTGCTGACCTGAACTGGGGACATCATCTCTGCGGTGGAAGGAGCACTTTGAGTATCTCCTGAACCTGGCCATCACGTCCACTGAGAACGAAGCAGAACCTGAGGACTCTGGCTGACACGCCTGCTCAGTGTCACATGGAGGTTGGGTATGGTGCCTGCAGAGTGGCAGACCGGGGTGGTGGTCCCCATCTTCAAAAAAGGGGATCGGAGGGTGTGCTCCAACTATCAGGGTATCACACTCATATTTAGGAGGAGCAATGCAGATTCCGTCCTGGCCGTGAAACAGTGGACCAGCTCTTTACCCTTGCAAGGCTGCTGGAGGGGGCATGGGAGTTTGCCTATCCAGTCTACATGTGCCATTCAGTCCTTGTATGACCAAAGTGAGAGCTGTGTCTGCATACTCGGTGTGAAGTCGACCACGCTCTCGGTGGGCATTGGCCTGCGTCAAGGTTGTCCCTTGTCACCAATCCTGTTTTTGATCTTCGTGGACAGGATCTTGAGGTGCAGCCAGGGGGATTTGGGGACCTCAGAATTGCATCCCTGCTTTTCGCAGATGATGTGGTTCTGTTGGCTATATCACACCGTGACCTCCAGCATGCACTGGAGTGTTTTGCAGCTGAGTGTGAAGCAGTTGAGGTGAGAGTCAGTACCTCCAAGTCTGCGGCCATGTTCCTCTGTCGGAAACCGGTGGTTTGCCTTGTACAGGTTGGGAGAGAGTTACTTCCTCAAGCGAGGGAGTTCAAGTATCTTGGGGTCTTGATCAAGAGTGAGGGTAGAATGGAGTGTGAGATGGATCGACGGGTCAGTGCGGCTTCTGCAGTGATGTGGGCGCTGCGCCAGTTTGTCCTGGTAAAGAGGGAGCTGAGCTGGAAAGCAAAGCTTTCAATTTACTGGTCCATCTATGTCCCAACCCTCACCTATGGTCATGAACTCTGGGTAGTGACCGAAAGAATGAGATCGCGGATACAAGCGGTGGAAATGAGTTTCCTCCATGGGGTGGCAGGGCTCAGCCTTAGAGATAGGGTGCGGAGCTCGAACATCCAGAGGGAGCTCGAAGTAGAGCCGCTGCTCCTTCGCGTCGAAAGGAGTCAGTTGAGGTGGCTCGGGCATCTGACCAGGATGCATCCTAGGTGCTTTCCAAGCCAAGTTAGTGAGATGCAATAGAGCTGAGTTAGCCAGATGCAGTAACAGGACATGAGTGTTAACAAAGGAGAGAGAGAAGGAGAGAAGGTGCTCGGTGTATTATTTTATTTTAGGGCGGCAGTAGCTCAGTCCATAGGGACTTGGGTTGGGAACCGGAGGGTCGCCTGTTCAAGTCCCCGTCCGGACCAAAATATGGAGCGTGGACTGGTAGCTGGAGAGGTGCTAGTTCACCTCCTGGGCACTGCCGAACCCGAACCCCGACACTGCTCGGAGCCCCTGTCACTTAGTGCGTGTGTGTGTTCAGACCTGTGTGTAATTGACAAAAGAGTGAAAAAATTGAATTTCCCCTCGGGGTTAATGAAGTATATAAAATTAAAAAAGTATTATAGAAGGTCCCCCGGCAGACTAGGCCTATGTCAGCCTAACTAGGGGCTGATCCAAAACAAGCCTGAGCCAGCTGTATCAAAAAGGAGAGTCTTAAGTCTAGTCTTAAATGTGGAGACAGTATCTGCCTCCCGGACCGCAACAGGAAGTCTTCTTCCACAGAAGAGGAGCCTGATAGCTGAAAGCTCTGGCTCCTAATCTACTTTTGGAGACTTTAGGGACCACGAGTAACCCTGCATTCTCAGGGTGCAGTGTTGTGGTGGCATAATATGGCACTATGAGCACTCTAAGACATGGTGGAGCCTGACCATTTAAAAATTTGTAAATTAAAAGTAGGATTTTAAATTCAATTCTGCATTTTACAGGGAGCCAGTGTAGAGAAGCTAAAACAGGAGAAATATGATCTCGTTTCTTAGTTCCTGGTAGTACACGTGCTGCTGCATTCTGAATTAGCTGTCAGCTGTTTCCTGTTTATCCACTGCCAGTGGATGCCAGCCCCTCCTGTTGAGGAAGGCCGCCTCAGTCTTTTTAAACTAAAAGGGTTCCGCCAATATGACTACCCTACCAGGCAGAAAATTGGACACCTCGGATCAACTCGCCAATCCGGCTCTGTGTGTCTAAACGCTCGCAGCTTTCCGGCAAACATTCGCGGAAAATCTGGCAGTGTCAAAGACACTGTGTAAAACAGCACTTCAAAGAATAATCTCTTTGCTGGAAAATCCACTGTATAAACTGTATAAAGTGTGTTTTATTTTTTTTATTTATTTTTACAAACTTGACACTTTTGTGAGTCACTTGCGATCCATTAAGAATGGATCCGCGGTTGCTAATAAGCGGTTAATGACACTCTTGGACCGCGAGCCAGCAGCTGGGAACTACTCTTGTATAGTTTATTTAGCCTTAGCTAGCCTTAGCTGGCGGGAGTGCCATCATCGGCAGTTTGTTGGTTTTTTATCACCGTTTATAGTTTTCATGATTTAATTAAACTATTTCATTAGAAGTGAAGTAGCATATATTTTCTAGTAGCCTAATTCCTAGGGGTAGGGGAAAAATTGATACAGCATAATATTGCAATATCTTTGTGTGGCAACATCGTATCGTCACACAGTGCCAAGTAACATTTTTTATCATATACATATTAATATGAAAAATACAAATTAAACTTTAGGTAGCCGACTAGAATAATATATTCAGTTGCTTTTTCAGTCCACTAGATATATATTGCTGCTGTAAAACAGGCTGATGTCAGATGAACAGACAGAAAACTTTATCTTATTAGATAAAGCAGATGTTGACAAAGTTTTCCTTCAGCGACATAATTTACAGTTTAAAGAAGGTAATAAATCGCTATATATTCTATCGCAATATTCAGCATATGGCAATAATATTGTATCATGTCTCAAATATCACGATAATGTCATATTGTTGGTCTTCTGGTAATTCCCACCCCTACTAATTCCACAGAGTGCTCCTATTCTATAGGCCCATGTGGAAGTTAGTGCTCCCTAGTTCCCTCGTCAAAAAAGCCCATGGAATTTTTCCATTGGATTTTGGATTTTTTTGTTGGAAGTTCACTGGCAAACAAACGGTTATGATACCTTTACATTTTGTTTAGCAAGATCACAAATGAACACCATTTGTATGACTTTTGAAGCCTAAATGCAATCACGAGAAGTAAAAAGCTGATGTTAGGCTATAAATTAACTACACCATGGTTGCATAGATAGTATCATGCCATAGTAACGTCAAAACAAGGTTGCAAAGCCGTGTCTACTACCATGACTTTCTGTAGTGTCATCAAATGCTTATTAGCAACCGCCTTTCTTTTTTGTTATAATTGTTTTTATTCAATTGGCAGGCAAAAGTGAATACAATGGCAAACAAGGACATTTTCTTTTTTCCAAAAACGACAACATATAAACACTTACACCCAACCGCCTTTCTAAGGACACATGAAAGCTTAAAAAATCATTAACGAGGCATTTACTGAAATATTTGATGTAGAACAAAACATAAAAGTCTCTAAAGCTTGTGCTAACCACAGACCTTATTTCAGGCATCTAACCAAAACTGCATAAACCCAAGTTCAAGTGCCTGTATCAACCAAACATGAAATGTGGACTGGTAGCTGGACAGGTGTCGGTTCACCTCCTGGGCACAGCAGAGATGTCCGTGAGAAAGGCATCAAACCCTCAACTGCTTGGGGCTCCTGTCTATGGGCAGTCCCCTTGCTCTGACATCTCTTCATTAGTACATGCGAAAAGGTGCTGTCTGTGCATGTGTCTGTATTCTGGGAGTGTGCGTAATAGGAGAAGAACAGAGAAAAGGCTTCATTTTAAATAACTGCATGCTGGAGAAGCTGTGTTTTTCTGACGGTGGTTGCTGAAATTTAAGCAATTTATTATCTCACATTCTTAAAGCATATTCTGAAGCATTTGATCAGTAATCTGTTATAATCTGTAATGGATTACATGTTGAAAGTAACCAGGGGTCCCTGCCTGTAAATCTGTCTTGATGCTGGCGGTCTCTGGGCTGGCGGTGATAAGGGTTTAAGCTGTATTGAAGCTGGATGGATGCAGAGATCAAAGTCGGTGGTAAGAGCCTCAGAAAAATCTCACAAATCATGCTCTCCAGATAAAAATACTTGATGCTCTTGTAAGGCCACAACCAGCCTGAGGGGCCGGGAGGCTTCAAGATCTCCCCAAAAAACAACCTGTTTCTGGGACAAGTTATTGATTCTTTCGGGACCTCATATTGGTGCTTTGATCAATAACAGTGTCCTTTTTTACTTAATTTAATAGAGTATAGGGAGCCAACATTTGTCTTTGCATGTACATTAATATAATAACCTGACATACACTACATGGCCAAAAGAATGTGGACATCCAAGCCTTACTTCCTGCTGCTCTAACAGTTTCCACTCTTCTGCTCTCAGGTTTTCCACCTGATTTTTGAGACCTGCCTGTCAGGATTGGCTACAGTTCAGCTGCAGGATCATCGGTGAGGTCAAACACTGATGTTGGGTGATAAGGTCTGGCTCACACTTCATCCCAAAGGCACTGGATGAGGTTTAGGTTGGAGCTCTATGCAGGTCAGTCAAGTTTTTTTTAAACCAAACTGGGACTATTTCTTCTTGTGGCTTTGAGACAAGTCAGAGTTGCACTACCAAAGCATACAAATCCTTTGTTTCAAGTAAAATCCAAATGTTAAGTAAAATGTACAAAAACATTAGCATCAAAATATACTTAAAGTACCAGAAGTACTCATTTGGCAGAATGGCCCATTTCAGAATAGTGTGTATTATTTACACTATTTACACTTAATAATTGTTATCATTAATGTATTCATGTGTTCATCACTTTAATGTTGCAGCCAGTAAAGGTGCTATCTTAAACCACTTTATATACTGTTGGGTAGCTTAACCTATAATAATACATAATTAATTATTTAATTAATTAATCATATTTTACATTATTAATCTGAATCTGGAGAGTGACTAAAATCATTGAATAAATGTACTGGAGTATAAGTTTAAAGAAGCATAAAATATAAATACTCTAGTATAGTACAAGTATGTCAAAATTATATCCGGCACAGTGCTTGAATAGATACAGGGGAGACCGGGGATAGTTGGCATGCAGCTACTTTCTTATCCTTTGATGGTCACAGAAACAAAAATGTAACATTAGAATGTTTGCTTTCTTGACCTGCACTCATCCAACATCTCCTCATTCATTGGTCTTATGACCATTATTTTCTTGTTTTTGTTTGAATTAAATGTTCAAATTGTTTCTATTGATTGTTTCAGTTTTTTGTAACTATTGAATTTTAACATTGTGTTAGCTAACCCCAAAACAAAATGCACAACATGACTTAAATCACTTTAATCTTTAATTTCAGAAAATATTTATGTACATTAAAACATTACTTATTTATAGCTGAGAGCTGAATCTTTCCGTCTGCTGCTGGTTATAATATTCAACATAAATTATGCCAGAGAAATAAGCATGCCAACCAACCCCAGTCTTCCCTACTTAGTGACTTTTAATCAGTGGTTATTTATCTCTTCTCTTATATCACATCATAGTACTCTGTCGTGACTTTACTGCACTTTTAATAGCCATGTAAAACTGTAGTTGTGCTTTGAAATATCTGATATTGTATTATACTCTCTCCACCTGTCAGTCACCATCGTAATCAGAATAAATTGGACGTTTCTCCGATAGTGCCATCGATTCATTTCTATCTCAGCCCGCCACGCTGCAGCATTGAACAGCCTCCACTATTGATCTGCAGGCCTGTTAAAACCTTGGGAACATCATCCAATTTTTTAAATATATATATAGATATGTAAAACACCTTTTTTCAAACCATAAAATCAGTTCTTTTTACCAAATAGAACATGTCACATTGTTGCAGACAAGGATGAGGCTGAGTACAAATCAGCTAGTATGATTGATAATGATTTAATTTTTCCCCAGGTGATCTGATTATAATTTAACTCATATCTGACTCATATGTTAAGGCACCTGTTTTTAGGATTTGGTTGTTTTCCCGAAGTGGGTTTTAATGTAAACCACACAAAGACTTCTTTAATGCCAGACGTAACCAAGGGGCTGCAGAAATGTCAGGCAGCCAGCGGCCATAACCCCCCCACCCCCGCACACACACACACACACACTTCGCATCCTCATGTCTTGCAATACATTGATGTATGAAATCTGTCAGCTGTTCTGTCGTAAACCCAAGATATTGAGGGTTGACCTTTGACCTTGAGACATGCGAATATGGCCCGTTACCCTCCAAAATAAGCCTTTCTCATATCTTTTAATGGTGAAGAAAATACAAAATACACCATAATAGCCAAATACCTCACAGTACATAATCCATATTGATAAAATATCTCCTATTTGAATTTAGAAAACATTCTTTGAGTATTTAACTAAAAATCTTAACATAATGATAATAAGGGGATTACCAGCATTGTTTCAGACCACCATTAGAGGATTTTTCAAACACATGGCTGCAGCAGATGCATCAAAGGTCATGCTTACAAACCACAACCTGCATGCAAAGCTACCAATATTTCATTTCATTGTATATAATGAAATAGGCATTTTGTGACAGGAAATAAATGTTCCATAAGTATAAAGAAATTAAGTTTAAAAAAAAAAGATTGTATTGATATTTTTGAGCAATAACGTAATTTTTGAGTCATTGTAATAGTCCCCGAATTTACTTTCTCAAAAAAAAAAGAAAGAAAAAAAGAAGAAAATAATTAGGCTAAAAAAAACAGTCCAGCAGCAGTAATGGTCATTTATTTATTAAAACATGAACAATGACAGTTTACTCTGATAACACAACAGTCTACTGAATATCATTATTATTATTATATTAATCACTATATGACTAATATATGTTATGAAAAACCTAAATGTGATGGGAAACACTCGTCTTGTATCAAAACTGCCTCTTTATAGGAGTGTAAAATGGTATATTTCACTTACAGCCAGTCATTTTGGCCTGACAGGCTGTTAAAATTGCACTGCAATAATTAAACAAAATTTAAAAAGTAAATTGGGCTATGAATTAATTTCTCCTGTTTTTGAATATAGTAATTACATTGGTCCAAATTTTGCAAAGCAGATCACTAAATCTTATAAAAACAAAGTTATTTTGTGTTGGAAATTGTTCTCATTTTCACTTGTTTTTGAAGAAAATGCAATTTATCAACAAATATTAGATTTTAAAGTTCACAGATGTCAAACTATCAGAAACGACTGTTGGGATTAAATCAGGAGTCTAGAGGAAAAATGTCCCCATGTGTATTCTCTAATGTCTCTAAAATGGCAACGTGTCGAGGAATAACTTATCTATTATTGCAGGCGGCGGCACCAAATCCTCCAGCTTCAAATAGAAAATCCTCTGCAGGCCTTGGATGCACAGAGTGCGAAGTTCACGCAGTTTTTCCAAAAGTCTGGACAAATGGCTGGACCAACAGTCTGAGCCTCCGTCGGCATCCTTCAAGCACTTGACAATGTTGTTCTGCAGCTCCTCCACTTTCTTCGGCTCCTTAAGTCCGTGCCGCTCTGCTGGTCCATATATCACATGACAAACATATTAGATAACAAATAATGACACAAAATGAGCACTGTAAAATCTGAAAAGTTGATCTTACTTTTAAAAAAACCCCGACTGTCTTGAAGAAGTGAGTAAATATAACTGTTAATATCAAGTTATGTTTGCTTTATATCTTATTAAGTTTACGTTAAATTTAGTTGTACTAACTTAATTTAATAAAGTTGTTGCAATTTAAAAAAGACAGATGAAATCAGCTTGTTCTTTGTAAGTGTTAGTAACTTAAAAAAAACCAAGTTGATCATAACAGAGGATTTTGCATATGATGGAGTTAGGATATCTATATGTTCTGTGTTGTTAACATGTTTTCAGAATATAAAAATATGATTGACTACTTAGCCAAAAATCTAGGAAACGGATTGCCTTTAGAAAGGTAAATAAATATAACTATTAATCCTAAATTATGCTTACTTCAAATTGTTAAGTTTACTTGAAATTTAGTTGTACTTATTTAATTTAGTGAAGATTTTGCAATTTAACAAAGACCAATGGAATTAACCTGTTCTTTGTAGTCTCAGCAACTTAACTTGACATGACAAAGGGGTTTTTATATGCCGTAGTTGGGATATCTACATGTTCAGTTTTGTTAACATGTGTAAGAATTTGCAGATTTCATTGACTAGTTTGTAAAAAATCTAGAAACAGATTGCCTTGAGGGATGTTTTTGGTACTGACTTACCTAGGAACCCCGTGATATCACTACTCAGAGTAATACCGGACTTCATTGAAGGACGGGCACATACTTACCTTCCTCAGATTCTATTTACTGCAGCTATCAAATGTATCACTATTCACTGGCTGGATCCAGAACCCCCTACTCATGCAATCTGGTTACAAAAACTACAGGAACTGTATGGAAAAGATCATCCATTACTTGCAGGAAGTCAAGAGTGTTAAGAGTGTATTTATGCCAGATCATTATTGAACTGTATTCCCTATTTGTTTTTTCTGTCATTTCATTTTTTATTATTATTATCATTATCATTATCATTATCATTATTATTATTATTATTAGTAGTAGTAGTAGTAGTAGTAGTAATATTCTCCTCTATTATTTATGTTATTTTATTTTTTCAACCATGAAGTGCAAGTAGATTATGTGAGCAGAATGTGGATGTGGGGAGTGGGAGGATGTAAGAGGTGGAGTGGTGGTATGTTGAAGATGACATTGTATATTTCTATGTTTTAATGTGTGGTCCTGAATTTTAAAATAAAACAAAATGTTCAAAATGAGTATAACCATTGCTCTTGACTTACTTTTATTTCTAATTATGTTTACTTAAAATTTGTAATAAATACATTTTGTGAGGTTCTTGCAACTTAACAAGGATCAATACAATTAACGTGTTCTTTGTATGTGTTAGCAACTTAAGTAAACCAAGTTAGTCTCACTTAACTTGATCATAACAAAGAGGATTTTGCATATGATGTAATAAGGATATCTGCAAGATCTATTGTCTTGTGTAGGAATATACAGATATGATTGAATAGTTTGCAAACTATTCAATAATATCTGTATTATTCGTACAGAATAATACAGATACATAGTTCAGTAAACCTGGTTTACTGAACACTTAGAAAGATTATAATTTCTCTTGTCATTTCTAAGTTGCAACAATTTTGCAAAATTAAGTAAATTTAGCTAAATTCTAAGAAAACTTAACAATTAGATATAAAAAAGACAAAAGTAAAGATTAATAGCTATACTTACTTACCTTTTTCAAGGCAATCTGTTTACTAGATTTTTCTAAAGAAAATTACACTTGTCAGATTTTACAATGAACGAAAAAGCATTTAAATAATTGTATTTAATTTGGAGAGAAATTAACCATAAATAAATATTTATCCATACTTTTTGGTTGATTTTACATTGAGCAATTAGCCTTAACAGCCCCCAAATGTTACATGTGGTTTACAGCCCAGAAAAGGTACTTCTAATAATTTAAAGCTGTGTCTCTTTGGATAATCTGATTTTACAGATATGTGTTTGGGCATATTTTGTTACCACGTCCATTTAATCAATTATTTTATATTTCAAAAGACTTTAAATATGCATAAGCGGGCAAACAAACGTGCTCACCTGTGACCAGGGCGAGAGTACATATGCAGGAGAAGGTGGACACATCCAGGTTCATCCTCTGCAGATTAGCAGAGAACTCGACGATGCTGTCAATCCACTCCCCAAAGCCCCGCAGGCACTGGAGCCGGTGCCACACTGAGCCGTCGCAGAAGATCAGCTTCCCTTCCTCCGGGTTGGATCTGAAACAGTACAACAGCTTGTGCTCAAATTTTAGAACCCTATCATGACAATGACAAATCCTCCTCCCATAAAGTCCCACATCCTTTTGGGGCCTCCACAGCTGTTAACCCATCTCTTATTAGTGCCAAAAGCACTGGGAAAAAAATGCATTCCCCAGTTTGGTTGTGTTTATTGGCAGAACCATCAAAAAACATATTTACATGCCGTGGGCTGATTGCTAACTCAGGGTCCAAACCTGCTGAGAAAAAGGAAAAGTCATGTCAGAAGTCACTTACCTGTATGACAAACGTAAAACAAAGAGCTCCAGGAAAGCTGAGTAGAAGAGGAGTTCTTGGTCATGTTTGGGCAGGGAAGTGAAGCCTGGGATCTTCTGCGCCCAACCTCGAATCACCTCCATCGATCTGGTCAGGAGGTCATAAAACTGCCGCACGTGCTGAGCGTCGTCTCCTGGTGGGATTTCTGAATTCTCCTTGAACTAGTGAAAGATCACCAGTGAAGGAATGAAGGAGAAAAGATCACTGACAACTCTAACATGCCCTTTTGTTGTGTTACACCTAATTTATTGGTAGAGCAATGAAACGCACACTGCTTACTTTAAAGTAGTCAAGGCGAGAAGGGGGAGAGTTCGATTCCACATGCGCCCTGATGAGGGCGCTAAGTAGGGTGCTAACAGGTGAAGACGAGTCTGGAAGGGTTTTAGGTTTGGATGGCAGGCGACCCCTTCGACCTTTCAGACCATCTGTCCTCACCACTGCAGAGCACGAGGAGAAACAGAACACTTAGATGGGAATGACCACTCTCTGACCCTGAAGGTCAGACATGATGAAATGTGTTTCTTTTTTGGTTTACCTTCTTTGACCATTCCCACTGCAAGGCACTTCTGGAAGCGACAGTATTGGCATCGGTTCCTCCTGCGTTTGTCCACAGGGCAGCTTTTGGCAGCCAAACACACATACTTGGCATTTTTTTGTACTGTGCGCTGCATTGAGAAAGAAAAAGTTTAATTTAATACGTGCGCTCCGGACACTAAATACAAAATTGAGCTTCAGGCTGAGGTGATGCACAAAGATTACTTTGAGTGACACTGGTTTAAATTTAGCTCTAAACAAAGGGTGTAGGTTTTCTTTTAGCATTGGGGGGGGGCATGATGTCATCAGATAGAAAAAATTGAGCACCCAATCCTTTATTTCCTGCATTCTGGTGAATTCTTATTCACCAATTTGTACACACACACCCACACACACACACACACACACACCATAAACTGGTGTGTGTGTGTGTGTGTGTGTGTGTGTGTGTGTGTGTGTGTATTTTTATTTTATTCATTTATTTGGGGGTGGGACAAATGCGCACATTCAAAATAATGAGGGGGACATTTCCTCTGTGTTTCCCCTGAAATCTACACCTATGTCTGAACCTCTTTCCCAGCCATTCCTGTTGTCTGTTTAATACCATAAAAAACCTGTTTGGTTGCACTGTCTTCACATTTCTTTGATACTGAAAGTGTTGTAAATGCTCTGAAATGTTTCCAAATCAGTTCCCCTTTAAGATAAATAAATGACACCAATAAAATCATAAAACTACACACAAACATCTGCATGTACCTTTTTGGACATATTCTTTGCTTCAACTTGGCACCAGTTTTAAAGGCATCTTAAAAGAGCATTTAAACACCATGCTGGTATTTGTAGAATCAATATGAAGGAGCTGCTTTCGAAGGTTCTCTATATGGAAGCTAAGTGGGCTTTCCACATACACATGAGAGATGAGCTCATCTGGTAGCAGGGACACCTTTTTGGAAAGGTCTAGGAAATGGTTTCACATAAGGAACCATTTTTGATAGCTTGTAGGCTAAGACTGAAGTAAAGCACAAAGCCTGAAATGGCCCTTTGAAAATTAACAGCAGCACTCGTGCTCCTGTGGGCCATCTGAGGCGGTATAAGGCATTCAGCAGGCGGACAGGGCAGTCTGGGTAAATACAGGGTCGTGGCCATTCATAATTTGGAGAATCGCCCCCGGGAATCTCCTTCAGAGAGGGGAAGGGGGAGGATTTTATTCATGGCACGTTGGTGACCATTTTCATACTGGACATTTGCCCCGGAAACGCGCGTGTCAAGAGATCAAAACGTGCATCTGAAGCACAATGTGCAATTTAGGAGCCCGGTCAGGGGTCCCGGTGGGATGTTTATTATACTCGGAGTAGGGGTCTCATTAGGCGACAGTGTGGCCGTGTAGTGAATATATCCATTTTAAGTTTTGTATTTTTAAATTTCATGAAAGCAGAATCAGATGTAATGTGTTGTTTTAAAAAAAAAAAAACTAGGAACAGGGATCGCATCCTTTCACCTGTGACATGCGCTTCATGCGCAGCCTGAAAACGATTAATTTAGATTTTTCAGGATTATAAAGATGCATGTGTCTTGTAAAAACATAGGGTGCCTGCAAATATCCAAGTTAAAGTCATAGTTTTGCAGCTTTAAAATAAGTTGCACTGAGAACAAACCTTGAAGAACCCTTTGCAGCCCTCGCAGGTGCGCACTCCGTAGTGCTGGCAGGCTGCGTTGTCGCCGCATACCGCGCACAGCCCCTCCGTGCTCAGTGGTCCTCGGCTGGGAGCACAAGAAGTCTGGTAGTCCATAAAGTGGTGGCCGTGGGCGAACTGGAGCGGGTGAGGAAATCCCACACCGGGCTGCTTTCCGAGCGCAGTGGAGCCCGAAACCCCGGGGCTGTCCAACTGCTGGTGCGCCCCGGTTGCGTCCAGGTTCATGGACACATGGAGAGATCCGTCAAATTTCATCTGGCAGGTGGACAAACTCTGCCCGCCGTGTTGCGCATGTTTGAGGGAAAACAGTGAGAATCTGGAAAGTGTGTTTTTCCTGTGTGTCGCCGCAAAATAGTCTTGTCGAAAACTGTACAGAGAGCCGGAGTCCTCCCATATGTGTCCCGGTGGAGTTTGGAAATTGGGTGTGAGCGCCGTGTGCGGGGAGGGAGAGCGGTAATAATAAACGGAGCCCGGGGAGGAGAGCAGCTCCTCGGACTGGTTTGGGTGATGGTGATTCGGCTGATAGCGCGGACACCCGTGCGCATTCTCCACCTTGACGCAGGGAAGCTCCCCCTGCGCCGGCATTTGGAAGAGACACGGGGGCTTAGCGTCGTATCCGGCGCCATAAGTGTCACCCAAGGGGCCAAAACTGGGGCTCGACGTTGCAGCTGAGATTTCACTGTTAGTAAGGTCCATGCTGAACTTGACAAACTCCGGGGTGAGGAAGTCGCAGCTGCGCTCTCCATTGGCGCTCTGAGAGGCCGGGCTGGCTCCCTGTGGAGAGGAGCCGCACTGGGTCTGGACACACGGCATGTTCCCTGAAAACATGGACGTAATGCTGTCAGTTCAAAGTGAACAAAGTAGGCAATTACTGAGCTTGTATATGGTATTACACGTTGCTTTCAAACGTTGTTTTTGCAATTTTCCTCATGGTCATTTTTTAACATTCAATGGAAACAAATTGCGCGCACGCTAAGCAGAATTTTCCACTGGTTTAAAGGCAGCTATCAGACTATTTAAAACTAATTTTGCATTATACAGATGGAATGCATAAAGAACAGACTTCATTACCTCAAGGCTTTAGTTGTATTTTCCAGAGGATGTTATGACCCGCTATACATTGCCTGGTATGAAACAGAAAACAGAGCATCACTTGCAAGCTTCACCCTCATGCATCATTGATACCTTCATAAATTAGTGAAGAAAAAGTATATGCAACATACCACAGACCTCTATCTAGCGCAGGAGGACAGTGACAACTAATCCCATCTCTGCTGTAGTGTTGCTTGTGAATCTATTAAAGCTTTAGCTGCGACTAGAGACGCTGTCTGAAGTGCAAAAGGAAATGACTGCTCACTTCTCCCACTCTCGGCTTGCAGACTGGCTGCCAGTGTCACGACAATGTGCTTTTGTTTACGTGTGCCAAACCCTTATTACGCACGAGCCACAGAGGGGTGGGGTGGTGTGTGAGGCTCATTGATTGGTGTGGGCACAGAGAGTGGTTTCGTGTAATTCGGAAATAATGCTTGTGGCCCACTTTCTTGCAGTTTGCATCATTTTATTGCGATGTTTTTAAAGAAACTATCAAACCTGGGGCTGCCACACAAAGCAGACATGCTGTAGCATTCATGTGCCGTAAGAGTCAAAGTCTGTAGGGACTGTTCGTTATTTATGAGGAGGGTGGGGGTGGTGCAAAACGGTGGAGGCATGTCAAATAATTTTTTTAAGCACTGTGGAGGGACTTGTGTTTTTTATTTTGGCTAAGGGGAGGGACATACAACTTTAAATGGTTGTATTTAGTATTTATTTTAAATACCCTCTGCCAACACATTCTTCCTCTGACCTTGTCACATATTGACATTTGGTCATGGACTTTTCATGTCCAGAGATGACGTGCAAGGTACCCTGTGCGTTGGTTGTTGACATTCAGGGATGCTGTATCAAACTCAGCCTCTTACATGCATTGCCTGCTTTGAAAATACCTTTCTGTTTTCACAGGAAATTTGCCATTTAGCCTACATACAGTCTGTACTTTTTCCTCCAACAACAAAAGCATGTGGTTGGGTTTCGTGATAAAAGAACAGGGTTTGGCTTTGTAATCTTGCCTGATGCAAGCACCCCTCTCCCGGGTGCAGGTCGGTGTTTGCTGGACCTGCTCGCAGCCTGTTAAGCTACACTGCTCAAAAAAAAAAATCAAGGGAACACTTAAATCACACATCCCAGATCTTGATGAATGAAATATTCCACATGAAAATCTTTATTTATGACATAGTGTAATTTGTTGAGAACAAAATAATGTAAGAACAATCCATGAAAACCAAAATCATTAACTCATTTAGGACTGGATTCAGAATCATACCAAAATCAAAGTGGAAAAATCACATCACAGGCTGATCCAACTTCTGTGAATTTGCACAACTCATAATGTGGCTCAGTAGTGTGTATGGCCTCCACGTGCCTGTATACATTCCCTACAATGTCTGGGCATGCTCCTGATGAGATGATGGATGGTGTCCTGGGGGATCTCTTCCCAGACCTGGATCAGGGCATCAGTCAGCTCCTGGACAGTCTGTGCAATGTGGCAGCGGTGGATGCTACGATACATGATGTCCCAAAGGTGCTCGATTGGATTCAGATCTGGGGAATGGGCGGGCCAGTCAATAGCATCAATGCCTTCGTCATCCAGGAACTGCTGACACACTCCAGCCACACGAGGCCATGCATTGTCATGCATCAGAAGGAACCCAGGGTCCACTGCACCACCATAAGGTCTGACAATAGCTCTGAGGATCTCATCCCAGTACCCAACAGCAGTCACGGTACCTCTGGCTAGCACGTGGAGGTCTGTGCGGCCCTCCAAGGATATGCCTCCCCAGACCATCACTGACCCACCACCAAACCGGTCATGCTGGAGGATGTTGCAGGCAGCAGAACATTCTCCATGGTTCCTCCTTGCACAAAGAAGCAGAAAGCGGTCCTGCTGCTTGGTTGTTGCCCTCCTACGGCCCCCTCCACCTCTTCTGGTATACTGGCCTGTCTCCTGATATTTCCTCATGCTCTTGACACTGTCCTGGGAGACGCAGCAAACCTTCTGGCCACTGTGCGTATGGATGTGCCATCCTCAAGTAGCTGGACTACCTGAGCAACTTCTGTGGGCTGCAGATATCGCCTCATGATACCACTACTGGTGAGGGCACTGGAGAAATGCAAAACAAGCCAAGAATCAACCAGAAAAGACACAGAGAGGGAAATGGTCTGTGGCCACCACCTGCAAAACCATTCTTAAATAGGAGTTGGCTTGGTAATTGCCTCTCATTTCCACCTGTTGTCTGTCCAATTTGCACAACAACAGGTGAAACTGATTCACAATCAGTATTGCTTCCTAACTGGACATGTTGATATCCCAGGAGTTTGACTGACTTTGAGTTACATTAGCCATGTTTCCATCAGCCTGTTTAGATGCGCATCAAGAAGTGTTGCATCGGAAAATTATGATGGAAACGCCAAAATTCTAATTAAAATCCCCTGATTCGCATAAACTAAAATATACTTGTTTTGTTTCCAGTTCTGCGGAAAACTTGCGCGAGTTCGTAGTTTTCACCAAAGTCCTTATATAATGGAAATACACAGGATTCGTATTTCTTTAAATGTTCATTTCCCAATGATTCAAATCACTTTTGGATGGAAACATAGCTACTGTGATATTATGTTTTCCCTTTATTTTTTTGAGCAGTGTATAACTGTGGCCAGCTGTGTGTCATGCCAATGTGAAAGGATGGCTTTTTTCGTTGTGTCTGATGCCACAGATCACTGCCCAAGCATCAGATTTTGATGACATTGGAGTGAGACCGGGTTGCTCTCTAAACTTCAAATCCCAGGCCAGTTTGAAAGCATGGTTTCTTTAAAAATCACCAAAATTACACCTTTTATCACAACCAGAAACTGTAAATTACCGTTGTATTTTCAAATTTCAAATGACAGATAAGCGGTATCACCTGTTGAGAAGTCATGTCGCTCGTCCTCAGCCTCAGGCAGCAACCGCCTCTTCTTGCCCCTGGCCTGTGACATTACTCGGCTGGTATCAGCCTACAGCTGCTCATCTGTCCACGTTATTTGGTGCCACCAGCAGACTGTTGTTATTTTTTACACTTCAGTCACATCAGCCTAGAGTACTTTTTCGTTTGTTGCTCCTTTATCTATCAAATTTGTATTTTTATTTCACTTAGGATGCTCTTTCTGTCTTGATTTCATTTATTTTCTGCTTGACCTCTGACACTGCACGACTTCGACTGAAGAGGTGGGGGGAGGTAACGACAGCCACAGCTGCCTTAAGTGGGATTGATATTTGTGTATCAGCTCTATCAAGAGCCTTTGCCGTACCCTACGCATGTGACCTATGCCAATGTGAGCATTTATACTTGTGTGGTGGTGTGTCTGTGTCACTCTGCAGTTACACCTATAAAACACTAGTCCATGTCGGGGGTCTTTGTAAAGTGCTGGTAAGTTTAGTTGGTTAAAAACACACATTAAACATGGCTTAATAGCGACAATTTCAAACACAAGTACACAAATCAGCTTAACTATAACTGGCAGCATTCACAGACAACACACTTGTCTTTATCTGGACACATTTCCCCACAAATACAACATGCTAATGTTTTTAGCACAAGCCTATGGCATTTTACATTGTATAAATTAGCCTAGTGGCTAGTAAACCTTTCCTCTCCTCATATGAAGCCAGGGACAATAGCAACATTCAACAAAGGTAACGTTACAAAATTCGGCTCCATTACAAGTCACAAGGTTCACGGACAAAACAACTGTCTTATACTAGCCTAAACATGTTTTCCAAACAAATACAGTATAACACGCTAACATTATTGGCACAAGCATATGGCATTTTATATTGTAGCTATGAATTAGCCTAGTGAATAGCTGAGATTTCCTCCACTCATATGAAGCCAGGATAAAGACTTAAAATGCTATTATGTGGGGGCTTTATTGTCTCTGCAATTCTTTGTCTCATTTGTGAAATCAAAATAAATAAACGCTTCGTTTCCACTGAGGGAAATGGTTTTCAGCTGACAAAAACAGACAGGAGGTCTGCATCGCTGTTGTGCGTAGTTACATTTCTGGGGAGGTGCATCTCAGGCTATGGCATAGGGTATGTAGGTGTAGGGTATGGTTAGTCTGCTGACAATTTTGGGACAGTGTTTTTTTTGTGCATTGGGAAAGGGGCACCTCATCCACCCTGCTATTCTGATGAGTAAAGTGCAGTCCCTCAAACATAGGGATCATTTTCAACAGCTGTTCTTTAATCTGTGGTAGATTGAGGAGCATTATTTTGCATCTTAAAACACACGTTTAGCATCAGTGTTTTTAAATATTATCAGCTTTATTTTTTCTCCATGCCTTCCGTGCTGAAAGACAGATCAAACGACAGCTGGGCGCACTTCCCTCTGTCTTTATCATTATCCTGAAGAAGGATAGAGGGGACACTACCGTTGTGCAATCCTACCCTCACTGTACGTCACGACCGTGCCCCCCCCCTCACCGCTCGAACGCCATTGGACGAGCGCAGCGGAGCGCCGCGCTCCGATTGGCTCTCCGCGACGCCGCTCGCGGCTAGCGCTGCTTCCTGGTTATAGCCGTCAAACACAAGCTGCAGTTTGGATAACAACCGGTGTTCTGACTGTCGCCGCCCTGAATCGCCCTGAGCGAGTTTTAATCAGCCTCAAAACAAGAAATCCTGTAAGTGGGAATGTCTGTTGTATCACTGACTGTTTTTCGGGCATTTTAAAATATGTCTAACAGATATTTAACCCTTTGTTTTTTTGGCGTAGAGCCAAAAAGCACAGCAATATCTGCGAGTTCCTCTGCTAGTCGAGTGTGACCATACACCTCTTCGCCTCGGTTCTTCTAGCGAAGGGCATGCCAGATTAATGTGTGTAATTTGGTTATTTTAAATCGTAAAAAACGGCTACATTTCCCTCTCTTCTTGTAGAGGTATACAACAGGCATTTTTGTAACGTAAAATTGTCATTGGTGCCTGCTGAGACGAAGCCTGTTGTTGGTTTTCCCTTAAAGACCAAACTGAGCTGACATTATAATCCACTGTAAGATCTCAAATGACACCGACTTCCTCTTGTGTGATAGATAACAGAACAATACCTGGCATCACAAATGAATTTACCACCACCTGCTGTTGAACCTGCAGGGTGGATTTTGTCAGATATTTCCCAGGTATCCACAGGAAACACACAGTAAAACTGTAAATGGACCTCGCCATGTATGCCTTCACAAACCAGCCCCACATAACAGCCAGGAAGCACTCCTTCTGCTGTGTCATTATGAATCTGCAGGCTGATGTAAGTGAATGAGGTAGTGAACATCACGAGGAGGGATAGTTAATTTTTCTGGTCATGTCACTCACTTTTTAGGGCAGTTTGGTGGTTCAGCTGGTTAAACTATACCCATCAGCATGTTCCTGTCAAAATGGCTCTTTGGGGCTAATTGTTGTCATATTTGGCCTTTAGCCTATAGTGTTCAGTAATGAGCAGCCTGTGGGAGGATGTAAAAGCCTGTGGCATGCCACACTGTAGGGTTTGATTATATAGGGTTTTAAGGCCAGTAGACTGAATGGAAATTGATAGTACATGGTTTTAAAAAAGATAAAGCTATATGGTCTGTGCCTAAATAAATGGAGTTAGGGATGAACAATAATGTCGGCCCATCATCAGTATTGGCTGACATTTAAAATGAACTATCAGAAACGCCCAACATACATTTTCTTAATTTGCACAATGAGTGAATATTACATACTCTGAAAAGCATTGTATTTCATGTCTCCATCCTGGTGGGCCATCACCATAAGAGCATGCATGATAATTCCACTCCAGAAGAGACTTGATGATCACTAAAATTAGGAGGGGAAAAAGTGGATATATTGATCTCGGTATCGGTTATCAGCCAAATGAAGACAGAAGTGGAGACATTTGGTCAGATACTGAATTGGTGACACTAATCTTAGGTATCTACTTTTAAACTGAGCTGATTGTATAGGCCTAGATCTTCTGTGTGCTTTGTGTGAAGCATCCATGTTTTCACAGACATGGATATAAACTGTAAGTAACTTGACTGGTTAGGGAAGGTATACAACCCCAAAAAATTACCTCTGTCACAATTACACTAAGTGAGAGCTATAAGTAGCCTCTATATTTAAGTCATATACTGTAGCTCACAGCTTTAGCATATAACGTATGAAGTTGTGGTTTGATAGATTGCAGTGTGCAGCTTCAGTTCTGTGGAGAAGCTTTCATATGCTGTCTTCATAACAGGTTTTAAAAGGAGCACTTTTGTAATCAGCAATGCACAGACATCCCATGATCCAGATATACGTCTCTTGAGGTCATACTTTGCTTATTTTGTAGTAATTCTTCCAGTAAACCGTGTTGATGTTGTTTAACAGTTCTTGCAGTTAAAAAGTTGTATCAAATGACGAAGGCAGTGCCTGTAAAATTGTGGTGCTAATATTGAGTGACACAATAGTAATAGGTCACTTGTTGCACCAAACTCATTACTGACATTTGAGCCATCTGTAGCTGTGTTTTATTAAAATGCATTAGAATCTGCTTCAGTGTTTGCCACTCTCTGGAAACCTTTATTCAAAGTGTGTTACACTGGGAATGCAAATACTTTTTTGGGCTGCCCCTTGTGGGATTTGAGGCCATCGTCCTGCTGGAGCTGGTATCATGTTCTCCTCGTTAAAATGTAGAAACAGTGTCCAAACAGTTGCTTAATACGAAATGAGTGTGACTCAATTTAATTTCTATTTTAAACAAGACAATCCTGCAGAGTTTTTCTTGCTGTATGGTGGTCATTTTCATTTTTTCAAGTCATTTTTATCATCATGAGTGATTTGCCTCATTTTTGCCCTTTAAACATTCTTTAATAAGTAAATGTTTGCTTCAGATAGACTTTTACCAATTAGTAGACACTTATTATGATAAGTCATGATTTTAAGCAAATATGCCAAATATTCTCTAGTTCTACCTTCTTAGATTTGCTGCTAGCAAATCTACACAGCAAACAGCAAACATTTTCAAGATGTCACCTTGAATATTTTTTTGCTATTTTCTAGCATTTTAGATGAAGAGATTGACCAAGAGAATAATTGGCAGATTAATCAGTAATTAAACAGCTTTGTTAGTGAGTTGGTCAGTTGCAGTCCTAGTTTCAAACAAGTGGAATTAGACTACATGGTCAAAAGTATTTGGATGCTTAAATTAATTTTGTAGAGAACTAGACGATGCACTCATATGTGATAATTCAAACAGGAAATCTGTGGAGCAGCAACTATAACTCAATGAAATGATTGAAAAAAATGCCAACTATTTTGATAATTGATTCATTGTTTCAGTAATTTTTCAAGTAAAAATGTCAAACATTCGCTTGTTCCAGCTTTTAAAATGTGAGAGAATTTGCTGTTTTTCTTTGTCATTTATGGAGAGTCTTTGAGTTTTGGACTTTAGGTTGGACAAAGAAGCAAAACGAAGAAGTCAATTTGGGTTCTGGGTAACAGAGACAAGCATTTTTCACTTTTTTTTCCCAACATTTTAATTGATTAAATAATGAATCAATTAATCGTGGAAATAATTGGTGGATTAGTTGACAGTAAAAATACAGTTACAATGACTTCTTTTGACCAACTCATTCTCATCCCCAGGCCGTCAAATACTGACGCTCTGTCATGCCCCTTGGTGTCTCGTAGTGATACACAGGGCACCCTTGAGGGTCTTTATGTAACGCACAGCTGAAATACATTGTAACACGATTTATGTTGTCAAATGGTTGCCGTTTGTATTAGGCAACAAAGCCACTTGGTTAGGTTCAGAAAAAGGATCATGTTTTGGGTTAAAATAAGTATGTTTGGTACACAATACCACATACATAATGCCTTACGCAGACTTTCTGGCTTTTTAGACAACATCAGCTGTGTTCAGCATCAACTCTTGCCACAGTTGGGTTCACATTGGTGCTTGGTGCATCTCATAAAGATGATAATGGGTGCCTATGACAAAGTGTCAGTATTTGGGAGCGAGGACGGGCTATTTTGACAGTCAAAAAAATTTTTTCAGCAAACATGACAAAAAAGCTGCAAATGATTACATTTAGCTGGAACAAGGGAGTGTGTGGTATTTTTTAATTGAGACATCAAATAATCATCAAAATAGTTGCCAATAACAGTTAATCTGAATATGATATCACCTCAAGGTGTGACTCTTATTCAGGTTTAGAAATTAGTATTTTATGTTACTAACAATTAGCATTGCACAGCTCAGTTACTTATCAGACTGAGTGTAGAGTGAATGAAATGTGTTCCTGCTGCATAGTTGGACAAACGTAATGATTTTGCATGAGGTGACCTAACAGTCATTTCTGTTATTGATCCATCTGATCTGAGTTTTAAATATCAAAAATATTCACAAACACCCATCACAGAGTGAATGTGGTGTCCTCAAAGTGCTTACATAGCACAATTAAAGGGAGTAATGGGGTTAGGAAACTAAAAAAAAATCATTACTGATTAGTAATGAACAATTATCTTTCAAAGAACCAAAAAAAAGTCATTTTTCAAAGCACAAATGTTGAATGATTCTTCAATGAGAGAATACCTGCTTTTTACTGCTCCACAGTTTTTAACGCACCACATCACTCACTCTTTGAGGCGCAGACCACAGATGGGTTGGGGGGCTTCATGATGGGGCAGGCTATGGGACAGTGGTGTCCGGTAGCCCTCCATGCTGCCCCCCGGCCCGTCCTTTTCTGTCCTCTAATTTTAAAGCACCACATACACCTACATTTTGGGGGACAAATGGGAACAAATGGGTCCTGGGGCCTGCGGGGCGTCCTGCCGCCTCTGTGGCTCCCTGGTCGTGGGGTCTGGGCGCTCCTGTGGTCTTGGGGTGACGGGCCGCCCCCCTTCCCCCGCAGGGCCGGCCCTGGACCCTGGTGTTGGTTTTCATAAACACATTGGGAGGGTTCAAATACACACATGCATGTTCGTTACTTCAGCCCCGTGACGCATCACAGAGAACCGATGGGATCACTTCAAAGGGGCCCACTTGCTTCTCAAACTTTCCACACTGCGCTCTCTCTTCTCTACAGGAGGGCTTTCCCCCTCCACCAAGACTCTCACATTTTTGGTGTTCAGTATAGACTTCTCTTTTGTTTCTGTTTTTCAGTACAGTATAGTAGACATGTATATGTTTATTTCTGATAATCTGCATGGAGCACAACCACCTCAAGGCCACAATACGTCAGCTACACTGCCTGTTTATCCCTTTTTTTTTTTTTGTTTGTTTTCCCTCCTTCTCCTCCGCATGCACTGTCACTATATAACTCAGGACAAGCACCTGCCCCCTCCCCCTTGCTTGTTCCTTACCTTCCCCTTAACACACCTTGGTGTATCACGGCCCTCTCTGGCTCATATTAGGAAGCTTTTCCAATAAAGGCTGATAGGCTAGTCTTCAGGGAGGGTGGGTGACGGTCACAACCACGCATTGTGGGTATAAAATACTTGACTGCAAGATTAACAGTGCATCAATCTTCACAAGAAGCTTGCACCCTTTTGTGGCGCTAAGCTATGAAGACCAATGCAGACAAGTAGGAAAAAAAAAAAAAAAAGAGAGAGAATACCTGCTTTTTCTCTATTTTATGTCATTGTAAACTGAATATTGATTTTTGGACTGTTGGTCTGATAAAGCAAGACATTTGTAGATGTCATCTTGAAATTAAATGTGCAATGCTCATTTTTTTCATGTTTTATACACCTAACGATTAACTGGGGGAATAAAAGGCAGATTAATTTGTAATATCTTGACAAAATAAGTTATATGTTATCAAAAGTGTTCTTTCTGAGTAATGAGTAATAAGTTTCTCCTTAATCGGTGCAACAGTGACATAAACACAGCATTCCTGTTCCTCCCATTCCTACACACCTCCCTTTTATGGTCATTCGATCTGACTTGTAGCTTTTTGGATCCTCCCACCCTCCATACTGTCTTGCATACCTCCTTCACATGATCACCTGTCATGTATAACCTGTGTGTCTCTGCTCTATCTCCTCACTGCACTTTACTTTTACTCCTACAGGGACCATGGCGTTCAGGAGGGCTCTGAAACGGACGGCTATCATAGGTGGAGGGGCGGTAGCCACGGTGTTTGGCCTGTCACAGCTGATTGAATACAAGAAGATGCAGGTAAGCTGATGAAAGATGTCTCAGTTTGTACTCTCCTCTGTCTGTTTTCTTGTCTTTCCTGTTGCATGATTACTCTTTGTTACATGAATTCCAGTTTTGCAGGATTTCTCAGAAGGCAAATATTGTTTATGTTGCGATGCATGCTTTTTTCATCCTGACAGGTGTAAAAATTTAAACTCAGACTTTGAATACTTAAATATTTTGTGCACGACAACAGCAGAGTTTTAAGAATAGCATTTGTTTTGGTATGAAACAAGTCAACCAAGCAGGGAGGGACTGCCTTCAAGGGCATGCCCAAGCTCGATGTTGGAATGTGCTGTGGTCTGCAAGGCATGTTTTCTCTTTCTGTTCTTTTTTTGTTGGGCACCTTTCAGTTGTTGTGCAGGAGACCTCAGTTCCCTTGCAGCGTGCTGGCACTGGACCTGAACTGCTTAGAAATGATAAACAATCATAGGTTCTTCACCAGCAAGTTTTTACTTTGTTCAATAACTCTTATGGAGCTTTCCCAACTCAAATTTCCTTTCTTCTACTTCCTGGTCCAATAAAATGTACCTTGTTCACAGTTTGTAATTGAGGGTTTTACGGTCAACTTGTTGTCTGAGTTTTAGGGTTTAGGGGTGTGGCTGTTTTACTACCTGGCTTTTCAAAATAAAGTAATAAAATCAAATGTAAGTAAAGTTTTGTTTAAACAGAGCCAGGCTAGCTGTTTCCTTCTGTTTTCAGTCTTTGTGCTAAGCTAAGTTAGCTAGCTGTAGCTTCATACTTTATTTACAGATATGAGCGTGATATCAAACCACTCCTCTAACTCTCAGCAAAAAGACAAATAAGTGTTCCAGAAGAAGAAACACCTAAAATAATAATCTGAGCCTGTCAGTGATGAAAACAAGCACTTTAAGTGGACCTAAGTTGACAGTGCGCACATGCCTAGAGTGGTTACATTTCGGCCTGTTTTGCTGCTGCCAGCTGCAGCACTTTTGCTTATTACTGGACCAATTAAAAAAACATAACTGTCTACATTTCTCACTTAGACATAAAAAAGATGGGAAAACAGGGTCCAGGTTGAAAAATGCCAAACTCACCCTTGAATCCATTTGACACATTGCATGTTTTGACCCTGTTTCTTGACTAGCCAGTTTGCTGTTTGACACTGTTGAAGGACAGCAGCATGAATTCAAGGAATGAAGAAAATGCAGCTTCTCAGAGAACAGGCAAACATTCACCCTCATGACTGGTGACCCTGGGAGCATTGCTGTCCTTGGAAGACTTTACTTCATGTCCTAGTGTTAAGCCTAGAAACTCCGCCACTGATTGTCTCCATGATCGCATACCTGTATAACCACAGGGCTTCATTTGAGATTGACAAGCAGCTGTGCTTCCCCTGACCCCTGACCTGGCGTAGACCTATTTTTGGCACACCACACAACTACATACCAGACTTTATATGACTGTGCAACCTAATGTGAACTTTTGTTTTGTGTCCTGGCGTGATAATGTCTTCTCTTGCCCATCGTCGTCCTCTCAACCAAGCATGGATTGGTAAGCAAGAAGTCGACCCTGATGAAATGTAATTATTTTCACAATAGTTTGTAATCATGCATGCCTCTAATCCCAGTAATTGCAATGCTGATGAGATGAATGTCCGTCTTGTCTCCTTTAGCAAGGGCATATGGCTTGGTGAAGTTTTCAAGACAGCGGCCGATTGGCTATTAGCATGGGCCTTGCTCTGCCATTCACTGACTTAACTTGATTACGGGGGGCACACTGGCTCTTAATTCTGTGAAGGTGTTTGTCTGTATGCATCATCAAAAATAGACAATGATTATATCATCGTCTCGTTTGCGGTTGCAGACCTAAATTACAAACGCCTGCTACTATTTGCAAGTCAAATGCCACATTTGCTTCAAAGCAGCTTGATGCAATCATTTAGCGTCAACTGCTAAATAGAAAAATGAATGAATATTGCATTAGAAGTGAAAACCCACATCCTTGTGTCAGAGGGGAGCTGTGTTTTTTTTTCTTTATCGTTGTTGTGAATATTTCTTTCAATTAATTATTTTTGCTAATCAAACAATGGATATAAATGATGTTGAAAAGACTGTGGTTTTATTTTATGGGTTTTACAAAGCTAAGCAGCATGTTGCAGCAGATAGTAACCCTCAGCAAACTTTCCTTCGCTACTAATCACATAAAGAATGTATATATAATGTTTTTTAGCAACACTTCACTTGGAAACTAAAGGTGAAAGTGACATCATAAGCACATTATAATATAACCTTCACAACCAAGAATAGCTTGATTAAAAGGATATTCTTGGATTTGTTAAAAAGGCATTCCAACTACACTTTTGCTACTTAAGTAAAAGTAGCAACACTATGAAATAAAAATACTCTGTTACAAATAAAAGTTCTGCATCCAAACTCTAAAAGTATTTCACTGCTTGAAAGATGGTGTTTTCATAAAGCTGGTGTTTCTATGCAGTACAAAGACGCAAATATGACCAGACAAAAAAGAAAAAGAAGTCTGTTGCATTTGCTTTTGCTCAAGAGTTAGAAAACCTACAACTACCAAATTGCACTGCGCCAAAATGGACCAATAAGTGATCCTGCTGGTTGTGACATTATTGTTTTGACACAGGAAACAATAAGGCTCACTGTTAACATATGATCTCAAACAGTACAGTTAGCTAAAATATGTTTCCAGAAATATTTTAGGTGAGAAATAGACAATACAGCAACAGAATCTTGGTTTTTGATCAGCACTCCCTAGAAAATGTAGAAGTACAATCTGTAGTTCTAGCAACAGCCCAAGAGCCAGCGAGTTTTGTGTCACCCAGCAGATTTTTCGCTGGCAAATGAGCAGGGAGATCTGGGCGCTTGCAATATGGACTGTAGTATAATCCAGATATTTTACACTTTATGATACAAAGCTGCAATAGGCGAGTATACCTATATGTAAAACTATGTAACCACTACTTGAAATATATACTTAAAGGAGCAGTGTGTAGGACTTAGTTCACATTACACGATTTTCACCACGATTTTGATGTCACAGAGGATCTTGAGAGCAACCTTGGGTTGGAGGTGAGTCGGCAGATAGTCTGCCACGACGAGTCCTCATGTGTGACCAAGCCTATAAGCAAGTTGCCCCCATGTCTGTGACTGGGACTGGATATCTGGCATGCTAGAAAACTGGAGAGGTCTGACACGACTGTCAACAACATGTCCCACGTCAGCACGCAGGAGGATGGAAGAAATGTGAGGAGGACAAGCCGCAGGGTTGCCACTTGCCAGGTCCGCTACTTAGCCGCAACTTTGGGGTTTTTTCTAAAGTGGAGTTGCTTATTTGGGCTTGCTCTCTAAATGTCACCTTTCTCTATATATATCCATCTAACAAGTTATTTAAACACATGATAGTCACTTCTTTTCGGCTTGTTTCCAAAGCCCTGGTTGCTTGTTTCTCTCCCAAGATCTAGCAACACTGACAAGACGGCAAGCAACAACAACAATGGCGGCGTCCACAGGATCACGGGTAGCGCGTTGTGTTTGGACCCAGGCCCTGGAGGCAGATCTGATTCAACACTGGCAAGAATATCCATGCCTTTACGATGTGTCGTCTTCAAGTTTGATGACATCACCGTGTTAGCTGGGGCTCTGTCGGCGAGGGCTCGGTGGAGAAATCTTGTGGTGTGCAGACACAGGTTGTAACACAGTTGGCGAGACTCCCGATGACAGAGATACACATTGCCAGGTATGAACACTCAGAAGATTACGATAGTCTCTGCAACGCAAAATCGTGTAATAATATGTAACTGAGTGAAAATCGTGTAATGTGAACTAGGCTTTAGTGGCATCGAACAGTGAGGTTTGCAACCAGCTGAAACGTCTCCCTTGCACTGAGCTTGAACTCCTGGTTATAATTCCTTCAGTATTCATTGGTCAGTAGGTTTTTATTGGAAGCAGAATTTTCCGCAAAGGTCTCTTCATCTTCAAAACAAACAAACTGGGTGATAAAACAATTAATAAAGCAGTTTCACTTTGAATATGTGGTATTTTTCTGATGCTGTTTGGATCAACACAGAGAGGCTGCTAACTTCGGCGGCCGACACAAAAACACGGATGGCCCCATCACGAGCCAGTGTTCGGTTTGTCTGTTCTGGGCTACTGTAGAAACATGGCAATGCAACATGGCGATATCTATAGATGAGGACCTGCTTCCTATTTATAGAAATCATTCTAAGGTAACACAAACACAACAACTACTATTTTTAAGTTATTATACACTAAAGAAAACACATGCATTATATTTAATTTCCAATACTGCCAATATATCCTTCTAAATCCGACACACGGGACCTTATAAGTATCATAAATATTAATTTTGCGGAAGTGTATTATACGTTAACCACTTCATATACTGTTGGGTAGTTTAAGGTATACCAAGGCATCATATTTTCCAAACGAATCACATTTTTTTTGAAGAATCTGAATCTCTAAAGTAACTTAGCTGTCAGCTAAATATAGTGCAGTCAAAGCACATTTCTCAGCATAAAATGGAAATACTTAATTAAACTACCTCAATAGGAATAGTAACATTTTCATTTAGCACCAGTTCACCAAATGGAAAGTTAGTCTGGAGCCCTAAATAATAATCACAGTAATAAATGCACTTCTAGGCTTCCGTACATACATTATATTCCATCCCTTACAACAAAATAATGCATATTATCAGCAGCATGTGACTGTATGTCTTACAGTAATCTCATTACACAGTCAAATCCATAATGTATGAAAATGATTGCAGGTGATTATGCATTATATCACATGTAATTTTATGAGGTGATTATAATGCATGAATACATTGCACTGGGAATGCTTGCACTGTGCTTATAGTGTTTCAAAATGCACCTCAAGGAAAGTGTTGCTATACTTTTAAATATTTAACATAGACTCTAAATGGAAATTAACATAGAAACTTGTAGTTTTGCACAATTAAAGGAATCTTTAAGTCTTGAAATGCACTGTACTTGTTGTGTTTGTGTTGTTGTCACACCTAGGCTCGGTTAGCCCACGTGGCAGCAGAAGCAGAGCTGAAGGTTCCCTATGCGGATGAGCTTCCCTCTCGGCAGGCCCAGCTCGTGAGGCTCCAAAACACAGAGGAGTTTGATGTTCTAATTGTAGGAGGAGGTGCCACTGGTGCAGGATGTGCCTTAGACGCTGTCACACGCAGTGAGTCATCTGTCTGCTTTACATCACTCTGCTGGGACCACCATGTGGTATATGATTATAAACACTCACCCACAATTTCCACATACTCCGTCTGTGCAGCGCAGTGCACTGTGTAGCAGATGCGCTCCCATTCTAGTGGATAGCTTTATTTCAACAGCATGCGCTGCGCAGCTTCTCTGGAGCATCCCAGAAGTGCCACGGCAATCCAAATCGCTTTGTTGGAGATACGCACCGGGTCATTTTTTTCAACAATAGCATGTCAAGCCACGTAGCTCAGATTTTTTTTTGCAGTTCCCATGTGAGCTTGCGGCTCTGCTACGCAGCATGGTGCTCCAGAAACGCATCCAGTAGGCGAGGGTATGTGCCGTTGGTCGCTCCAGATCCACGGCGCAGACAGAGTATGTGGAAATTGCGGGTCATTTAGACCTATTAGTTATGCTCATGGGCAAATATATAATTTCTGCTACCTTCACTAATTCAATTCAATTTCAGTTCAATTTTATTTATAAAGCCCAATATCACAAATCACAATTTGCGTCAGAGGGCTTTACAGCATACAACATCCCTCTGTCCTATCGACCCTCACAGCAGATAAGGAAAAACTCCTCCAAAAAACCTTTAAAGGGGGGGGGGGATGGTAGAAACCTTAGGAAGAGCAACTGAGGAGGGATCCCTCCTCCAGGATGGACAGACGTGCAAAAGATGTTGTGCAGAACAGATCAGCGATTGCGATTGCGATTAGATTAATCGTGTTAACTAAAGGTAAGACTTCCTTAGCCTAGTTGGGATGGGGTCTAAAAGACACATTGATGACTTGGATGAAGAAATCATTAAGGGTAATGTGGGAGAACCAATCTAAATATATATCAGGTCTTACAGCTGTGTTTGAGGGCAGATAGGTACTGTCTGAGGACAAGAGGTCATGAATTTTGCCTCTAATAGTTAGAATTTTGTCATTAAAAAAGCTCATAAAATCATTACTGCTAAGGGCTAAAGGAATACAAGGCTCAGTAGAGGTGTGACTTTCTGTCAACCTGGCTAGGGTGCTGAAAAGAAACCTGGGGTTGTTCTTATTTTCTTTTGTTAATGATGAGTAATAGTTTGCTCTGGCATTGCATAGGGCCCTCCTATATGTTTTGAGACTGTCCTCCCAGACCAAACGAGATTCTTCCAGTTTGGTTAATCGCCAATTTCTTTCAAATTTTCGCGATATTTGTTTTAATTTTTGGGTTTGGGAGCGAACTTTCTTGCTTCGTTAACTTATTTTTAAGATGTGCAACCGAGTCGAGTGTTGTTTGCAGCAAGCCTGCAGTGCTATCAACAAGATAATCAATTTGGTAGAGTTTAAATTCAGTACGGGAAATCTCTGTTACAGAGTGACATAGTATTAAATTTAAAGCCGATGGAATCATTGCCTTGAATTTTGCTACGGCACTATCTGATAAACACATAATATAGTAACTGTTGCTGAGTGGCGTGTAATCAAATAGAAAGAAATCAATAGTTATAAAGTAGTGATCTGATAGAGAGGGAAAGACTAGTAAGTTTTCAATTTCAATTCCATATGTCAGAACTAGATCAAGGGTATGGTTAAAACAGTGAGTGGGTTTATGTACACTCTGACTGAAGCCAATGGAGTCTAATAATGAGATGAACGCAGAAGGGAGGGAGTCATTATCAACGTCAACATGAATATTGAAATCACAGACAATAATAACTTTATCTGATTTAAGAACTAAACTGGATGAAACTCTGAGAATTCAGATACAACTTTGTTTCATCAACACTGTAGTTAAAGTGTGTTTATGTTTAGACACAAAAAAACACCTCAAAACAACCGCTTTCCGGCCAATATTACAGCAGGGAACACAGTGATATCTCTGTAAAAAACAACTGCTTTTCGTGCCGCTATCTCAGCAAGAAACGCAGTGATGTCTCAGGAAAAACAGTTGTTTATCATCCTGGCCAGAAAGAGCAGCGATGACTCAGTAGAAACAACCACTTTTCTTGCTACTATCCCTGCAAGAAATGCAACCATGGCTTTTGTTGCACTATTCCTGCTGGAAAAACAGCGACAAGTTCCTACAAAACACCTAGATTTGGAGCCTAAAAAGCAGCTGGAAACACAGCAGTGACTTGCTAAATCCAAACTGTTGTGTTGCCAGTTTCTCTTGAAACAAAGTCTGCAGTTTGGCAGGCGTCTTGCTGTCCACTATCCCCTTCACCTCCAGATGATTAAGTTAGCTCATATATTAGACTACTTTAGAAACATCGATATGAAACATTCAAATTTAACATATTCATGTTTGCTGAAACATGCACTGCTAAGATTTCCTCTGGCAACTGGGCTGACTTGTAGTCTAAAAGCATGCTATTTTTTCTTTATTTCTATTTATAGTGTTTTGAGGTAAAAGAAATAAAAAGAGCCACTTTTCTGTCAGTGAAACTAAATGTAATCATCAGTCTCTACTGCAGCATTTTCCCAACATATAGTACTCTACAGGTATATTTATTTATCCTTTATCTTTTCTTCCCAGACCTCAAGACTGCTATCGTAGAAAGAAGCGATTTCTCTTCAGGTACAAGCAGTCGGAGTACCAAGCTAATCCATGGTGGGGTGCGATACCTCCAAAAGGCCATCATGCAGTTAGACTACGAGCAGGTTCTCCTTCATCCTCTTATATTTTATTTTCATGTTGATTTGTTGCCATTTTCTTGTCATTAACTTCTTCTTTCTTTTACCTTAACAGTACATGATGGTGAAAGAGGCCCTGCACGAGCGAGCCAACCTCCTGGAGATTGCACCTCATCTATCTGCGCCGCTACCCATCATGCTTCCTGTTTACAAGTGAGTGTCAGGATTCTTACATGATAAAAAATGCATAAGACATGTAGTAATTAACATCAGCATCTAAATGTTTGCTGTGGCATATGATGATGTAAAATGAATGGAAAAAATGTAGTTCCCATCTAACTTTAATCACTATGTTAATGTCCAAGATGGTGGCAGTTGCCTTACTACTGGGCAGGGATCAAGATGTACGACCTGGTGGCTGGGATCGAGAATCTGAAGAGCAGCTATGTCCTCAGTAAGACCAAGGCTTTGGAGCTTTTCCCCATGCTGAAAAAGGACAAGCTGGTAGGGGCCATCGTCTACTATGACGGTGAGTCAGAACTCAACAGTACTTCGTCTCTGGCCTGCAGAGACTTTATGTATTATATTTTCACATCGACACTGGTGTTTGTGGACAGTAACCTAAAAACATGCTCCGTTTGTTGATTCATTTCTCAGGTTTTTATTTTCTGTAAACACGAACAAAGCAGCTGACTCAGTCTTGTTGCTTTTGCCCTTTTACACAGTTTTTCTTGTTCTTTTCCAGTGGTGATAAATTGGATCAGTTAGCTGATGAAAAATAGTATGAAATAACACCATAATTTAGGTACATCTGGTTCTTAAACACCTGACAATATGCAGGCTTCTGTGTCAGGCTCAGGGTCACTCAAATGGGCCACAAGACTATCGTAGAAATGCTAAACTACCCTGTATTTCTCATATCCTTTGAAATACATGATCAATCAATCTAAAAATGTGATTATATGACACAATTTGAGAAGGAAAATTCAGTTTGGTTGAGCTAGTCATGTCTTTTTAGCACTGACATAGACGTTGCTTTGTTTTAACCTTTAGGGCCTGTTTGACTTTTCCTCTCAGAGTCGTAAATCAGTCAATCTGAACACACAGAAATGATACACACATTTTAATTCAATGTTACTTTCCAAGAGTATCAATCTGTCTGATGGATTAACTCCATAAATCCACTCCTAAATGTCAGATCTTCCCCATCATATTCATCATCATGTTCCTAGGTTTTCTTTAGTGTCAAAGTAATCCAGTGATAATTGTCTGTACATCAGCAGTAAAATTTCAAACAGAAACTACTAATGGCTAATCCAGCATATTTAAAAAGGTGCCAGAATATAAATGGCTAAAAAAAACAATGTGCCCATGTTGTATCTGTGAATCTGTGGAAACATTATACTCACTGCTGGCTTTCCTGAAATCAATTTGGGTGCTGTAGTTCCAAATCATGATTACCCTCCAAATATAAATCATAAAAAGGTATAAGTGACAAAAACATTTATGTTGGCTTACATTTTTATGTCTCAGCATCCGCAACAGCCACAGCAGTTGTCAGTCCATTGGTCTGTCTGCTCATTCTCAGGAACGAGATATCTCAACAAGATCTTGAGGAAATCTCTATAAATTTGGCACAAGCGCCCACTTGGACTTGCACAATGACCTGATTAGAATTTGTGGTCATAGGTCAAAGCGAAACATGTTTTTGGCCATAACTTCATACACTAATTATGACAGAATTTCATACAAATGTCTCAAAGTGAGTGATGACATTTTATATCCAAAAGGTCAAAGTTTAGCTTTACTGTGACATCATAATATGATATGGAAATATACTGTGACTTCACTGGTTGGCGGGGGCATACAACTGCGAGTTTAACAATTCTAAGCTCTAACCCTAAACCTAATGACAATTTTGTCATTAAAAAAAACAACAAAAAAACAACAGCATTCTGAGTTGTCAAATAAGATACTGCATAGGTGGTTAAGGTTTACAACAACTCTGCCAAAGAAATGAAAACTGTGCAAAAAAACGAAACAAGGAATCAAAGATTATATTATTGATTTATGAAATATTCATAAAAATCATTTCCTGTTTTATGAAAACAGTACCTAGTTTATTAAAGCTTTTAGTAGTCTCCTCTGACGTTCAATCTAACTTACAACAGCAGCATCAACACCAATGAGCACACAATGCAATATTTAAAAAAAAAAAAAGGAAAGAGTTTTAACTTGTGTAAGGAAATTCTGCCTCTGAATGGATTGTAATATTGAGGAAATAGTGTATAATTTATATGATTAAGCCAAACAGTAGATGAAAAAAGGCCTAAGATGTAAATCTTTCCCTGTGGCCTTCAGCTCTACTGGTGCCGAACAAAAAGTGTTGACACGCTGGTCAGATGCCCTCACTTCCCCTACGGCAGTGAAGGCATTTTGAAGAATATTTGCTTGTCATTTCTGATGACAACAGGCTGCTAATCTTTTATTTTTTAAATATCCCATGCCGCTTAAAGAGGCTTTTAACGTCTCTTATTTATGGTATTCAACAGTAAGACACAAAGATACCCTTCAAAATCTGTGTCATTAATAGCAAAAAAATACGTATGCTGCTTTTTAAAGATTGTGACAAAATGAACCATGGAAATATGGCTTTTGTTGATTTTATGAAAGAAAAAAAATTCACCAAATTCCATGTTTTGGAAATATAAAATATAAGAGGCCAGATATGACTGGATTGACTGCAGGCTGGAAAAAGGGAAGAGCATTTTCTTGGTGCAAAGCAGCATATGTTTGATTTCCACCCCGACCCCCGCCCGCCGCCATCATCTGCTCTGAGGGGGGACAGGGCTGAGATGGTGATGGTGGAGGGGTGGGGTGTCTTTTCTCCAATTATGCCGTCTGGAACAATCACGCCGGTGACATTTCGAAATCTGACCTTCTCTCCCGGCGGTGTAGAGCGCAGAGGAACGTCGTAGACGGTCAGACCGGCTGAGCAACAGCTATTTCCTCCGCTGTCTTGGTTACTGCAGCTCCTGCTGCCACCAACTACAGCAGAAGCTTTTTCATTCTGCAGCAAATGTGTAGGCCTAATGCTCCTGTTTTCATTTGGCTGGGTGGTATATTTGTTTAAATGGCCTGAATACTCTGGAAAATTAAACTACAGTGTGTTAATGCTGCTATAGGTACAACAGACATGCTCTTCTTACAGGGACCGGTACTGTGAGTGTTCACTGGTGAAAATTTTGATATTGCAACCCATTTTTCTTAAAAACCAGACATAAAAGATCACTTAGTCTTGAAATTTGAAACATTTTCATGTAAGTGAATCTCTGTTTCTACAATAAAATGAGCTGTAGAGACAAAGAATAAAAAAGAAATTATATTTTTGTATGTATAATAACAGGATAAAATGGCTAATGAGCCTCTGTATCAAATGTTTTGACAGTAGCAGATGTTGGTATGGTGACTTGCATTAGCTGTGGTAACCTGTGCACTGGGGAATCCACTGGAAACAGTCAGTGATGATACAAAGAGAAACAGGGGAGCCATCAAATGCAGAAACATGAGTAAAAGTTTGCTAACATAATACTAAACAATAACTAGTTGCTTACGCTATTTATAAAGAGTGCTGAACATGTGATCTTCTCACATAATGACATATTTAAAAGACCAACAATATTTGCGAGGGTGGACATGTTGAGACATGATAATCTGGGGGTAGACCACTAAATGGGGTTGCAACAATATGATATTTTCACAGTACAATAACCGTCTCGTATCATGGTTTCACGGTATAACGGTCTTACACAATTATTATTATCAGTTTCAATGACCTGTAAATTTCCAGTAGGATTCCTGGAAAGTGTCCTTGAAAATTTCTCATAGAGAAAAATAGATATTTATTTTATTATTTTATCTTATATTTCCTGGAAATTTACATAAATTTCCTGGAAATGTACATAAATTTCCTTGAAATTGACATGAATTCCTGGAAGATTTATAGAAAATTTCAAAGGGCAGTTCAGATCAGGAATATGGGATTTTTTTATTTTTTTGTTTGCAAAATTTCAATTTTGAAAGTATAACTTTTAATAGTGAACTTATTTTCAAACTTATTCCTGAAAAAAATCCAGTAAATTTCCCAGAATTATTCTGTAAACTTGGTTAAAAATATTCCATAAGTTTTCAGAATTTCTTTCCCATTTTTCAAGAAATTCAGAGTACATATCCTTAAGATTTCCTGAAAGATAAACTAGAAAAAATGTACCTGGAATTTCTCGAGTGATTTCCAAAAAATTCTCAGGGAAGGTTCAACTCAGGAATTTTGTTCATTATTCTTCTCTGCAAAATTTCAATTCAAAAAGCATACCTTTTAATAGTGAACTTATTTCTAAGATTATTATTGGAAAATTTCCAGTTAATTTCCCAGAATTTTTCTGTAACCCTTGTTAACAATGTCCTGTAAATGTTTCAGCAAATTTTCTGGGAAGGTTAATCTGGAAATTCCCAGTACATTTCCTGGAATTTTCCTAAAAGATATCCTAAGAGAAGTTTAGCTTGGAAATTTCGGAATTTTTGAGCAGTTTCAATTAAAAAAGTGTGTGTATTTTGGGGGAACATACACATAAAAAAAACAAGTCTGATGTTCTTATGCTTTGGTTGTGGTTTGCCCATTTCATTGAATTGCACTAAATAATCAAGTGATTAAGCATCAATATCAAATGAAAATGTACAACATACAAAAATAAATGTCATACAAGTTAGGTTTGCATTAAACAAGCCTTTGTACTTTGTAGTCATCCAGAAGTGCGCAATGGTTTTATTGTAGTAATTTAGTAAAATCCGGGCTGGATTATGAGTTTGATATAATTTCATCATTACTGGGACATCTTGATGTACATTTGTCTTTCTTTGTTGCAGGTATATTGCCAGCTAGTCAGCCTCCTGTAGCTTGCATTTTGTCACTGCCAGTTTTCACACCAAAAGCCTTAAATGTCAAGTAAATACAGTACACATAAAATAGTGTGTAATTACTTCCTGTGTGAATCAGTTTGGGTAAATCTTCCTGTACCCCTCCATCTTTCTCCCTGTCTTTCTCCTTCAGGGCAGCACAATGACGCACGCATGAACCTGGCCATCACCCTCACTTCCGCCCGCTACGGTGCCACCGTCGCCAACTACACCGAGGTGGTCTGCCTGCTGAAGACAAAGGACCCACAGACCGACAAGGAGAAGGTTTGTGGCGCCCGCTGCAGGGACGTCCTCACAGGTGAGGCATGCAGGGGTTGCATGGTTTTAAAGGGCTGCCGAACCAGTTGGATAATGATATCGTGTGTTACGCTGGAAGCATGAACAGAATTCATTTTGAGTCTCACTGAAGCTACCTGCAAGTATTTAAGGGCTATTCTTCTGTCTTTATAATATTTAACAAATTATACTGCAAATAAAATGTCAGTTGATTTAAAAGTGATGGACTTATTATCCACTTAAAGTGATAAAAAGTAGACTCCGCGAACTGTATTGTGCCCGTTTCGATCAGCGGATCATCTGTCGGCACAAACATGATTAAATGCAGTATCTCAGAATGATGGCAATCTACAACAGATGATAGGACTGCAACCCTGGGACCACCAGTGATCTCACGTAAAATGACTGCCCTTCAGAGGCTGGCAGGCATAGTTTTGAAGCAAGTGAGAATACTGATGTCATATGTCATATGTAACTATATCACCTAAGGCATCCATTGATACCAATCATGTCATGCTAGCTTGTAGGGAAATGGGCTAAATAACACTCCAAATGTAGGCTAAATTTAATTTTTTTTTTTATGGGTCTCCCCTTTACAGACATGCTCCCTAAGTACAAATGTGTTGTTTCTGCCTATTGTATTTGAATATTTTCTACAGTGAGCCCAATTGTATTTATATGTGATGAGCTTAGTCCCCATAGTAGCCATTTTGTTGTGGTAAGACCATGTTTTTTTCCAACAGATCTCACTGTATTACGTGACTTATTGTGGTGTCAAGGATAATCACAGCTTCATGAAACTTTAGAACCACAATCTAGAGAGCTCGGGCATACAGAGGACGCATGGCAGTCTTATGTAGATTGAATATGAGGGGTTTTCTTAGTAGTTTCCAGAAAACAAGTGCTCTCCATCCAGTTGCTGAATGTTGTTGTTGTTTTTGTGGTGTTCCAAGCCGATGGTTGGCCATCAGTCAGGGTTCAACCATTGGTGAGTGGATGTTTCCCTGGTCTTTGCAGTGTTTCCTGTACCGTCGGCCCCCTTGAGCTTTTTTGTCCCCCAATTCAGTATTTTGAATCGGCGTCAGAGAAGGCGGAGTCCGCTGGTGAATGAAATCACTCTGATTGGCAGTTCAGCTCAGTCTGTAAGAAGAGAAACAAAAGTAAGGAAAGTAAACAAACAGCTTAAGTCAAGAGGGAGTGAGACCAAAACAGTCTTGTTATATAAAGTGAGATTGTTTTTCTTTATCCATTGAGCTTTTAAGCAGAAACGTTTTGTGATGGTTTATGTTATTGTTCATTGGTGCACGGTAAATTTGCTTTGTTCATTCAGTGTTGGATTGGATTGTGAACTACCATCAAGACAATTTTATCACCGCCTGCTGGTATGGAGAGTTATTCCCTCTTACACAGGAGCAGAATGTATGTTACTCGTGCAACTTTTTGGCTGAGACAGAATCAGCATGAGGCAACACAACAGTCAGCTTTCAGTGGCGCAAGTTCTCTGAGGGTTTGGTTTTGGTGTAATTGGGCCTTTGATGTGGTATTTTCGAGGGATTTCTGCCCATTTTTATCAATTCCTGACTGGTCATAAATTTTAAATTTAGCACAAAATCCGTGTAACGAATGGTATCAATCCTGATGAGACACAGTTAAGCATGGGAATGGCCATCATATATGTTCATCATAATGTTCTAAGCACTCATACACTCTAAACTTTCCAGGTTTGAAGAGGCAACTAACCAAACACAGTGTTTATTACATATTTATGGTTAGAAGAATATGACACAATGCTGAGCTGCATCTTAAATTATTCATCGGGTTCTCAGCTTTCAGATGATGTATACCACTTCTGTGTGACATATACAGCTGATGTCTTATGTCCCCTATAAGATCCCCTGTCCCCAACTAAAAAAACACGAAATGGATCTAAATTATGTGAAAGGTGTGCACATTCTACTTTTTACAATAATACATACTTTTGTGTAAGATACATTGAAGTTTAAGTCATGCCTGTTACTTTTACACTCTTTTCTTACATGAATATAAACAGAAGCTATTGACTTTTCTTTGTCTTTTGAATGCCATGGGTATTTTCTCCTCACAGGACAGGAATTTGATGTGAAGGCCAAGTGTGTGATCAACGCCACTGGACCGTTCACAGACTCACTAAGGAAAATGGACAACCAGGAAACCCAAAACATCTGCCAACCCAGCGCTGGTGTTCACATCGTCATCCCTGGTTACTACAGGTGTGACATATCACACTCTCAGTATATCCTTTAAGATGATTTTTATTTCAGTTGTGGAGATGTTTGATGTTTTTTTTGGTATTTCAGATGCTTAAACTCGTACATATTTAATTCTCAGTGTTTTTTCATTCTTATGTGTAAATACTAAACTATTATCTGACCTATACTTACATGCGAAGGACAATCTTCTTTGGTTAAGATACAGCGGAGCAATAGAGTGGTTTTGTTGAAGTCGGGGGTTTTAAAGTTCAGCGAAGCTTATTGAGCGAAACCCGAGGGAGCGCGAGCCCTTTGAACAGCGCCAGAAATGCCAACCACCTAATTCTCCTCCTCCTGCCGCTATCTGCGCCCTCCCCTCCTCCTCTTTCTCCCCTATATCTGTGTTTTTCCATTTGTGTGCTCCTCAATTTGTCCCTCTCTTCTTCTTACTCCCACATATTTTTACCTTTTCTTTTCTCTCTCTTTTCCTCTAAACACTTAAACTTTTCCACAAACTTGAGACAGTAAAGGTAACAAATTCGATGTAATACAGTGCTCTTACTTCAGCGACCTCGCGTGATAATAATAATCCTTTTCCTATATTTTCTGTCCCACAGTCCTGACAACATGGGTCTGCTCGACCCGGCGACAAGTGACGGACGTGTCATCTTCTTCCTGCCCTGGGAAAAGATGACCATCGCTGGGACGACCGACTCACCCACCAGCGTGACGGCCCACCCAATCCCTAGGGAGGAAGACATCAACTTCATCCTGAGGGAGGTCCGCAACTACCTCAGTCCTGACGTAGAAGGTATGGGTAGTCTGCAGGGAGTCTTTTCTTGTCAATTCTGAGGAGCATACAGTCATGTTTTGGGTTTTTATGCTGATGCAGATTATGTTTTCGGGTTGTCTGTCCATCCATCTGTTTGATGTTTGGTGGTCAGAGGTGACCTCACAAGAATGTTTTTGGCCACAAAATACACAATGTATAATAGGAGGTGGCACAGTGGTGCAGTGGTTAGCATTGTCACTTCACAGCAAGAGGGTTCCTGCGTGGGTTTTCTCCAGGTACTCCGGCTTCCTCCGCAGTCCAAAGACATGCAGGTTGGGCTAAATGGTGACGCTAAAATGTCCATAGGTGTGAATGTGTGTTTGAATGGTTGACTGTCTCTATGTGTCAGCCCTGGGTTGGGAACATAAATTTGGCGTCACACGGAAGCACCAATTATGTAGGGATCAACATTTCTAGGCATCACACGGAGACACGAATTATGTTGGGAACAGCAATATCAGGCCTCACCAAGGGGACACCATTAATGTTGTAAATGTGTGTAATGTTGGCTATCAGAAATAATGGATAATTATTAACAATAATTAATAATTATGTTAAGTAATATGACTTAATTAACATTAAATCACCTCGTGGGACACCATTCCCGGAAAGGGAAAATGATAGCTAGTTTTCTCCACTGTGCGAGAGGCTCTGTATAAAGTGCAAAAAGCAATGGTGAAATTTGGCACCCCTTCCTCGATCCACATTCTAATATGATTGT
The DNA here is from genome assembly GCA_035609425.1 of Epinephelus awoara. Lineage (NCBI taxonomy): Eukaryota > Metazoa > Chordata > Actinopteri > Perciformes > Serranidae > Epinephelus > Epinephelus awoara. The sequence continues at coordinate 927,553 of CM069317.1, forward strand.
ATCTGAGAGGTTTCCGTTTATTTTTTATCCGGGCTGATAACTTACTGTATAATGTACGTATGTCCTTAAAGGCTAAGTTCGGTTTTTTGACACCTGGGCCTTATTTTTAGGAATAAATACGCTCGTAAACTCACCCAGACAATTTTGGTGGAGCTCGGAGCCGTTTTCGAGCAATTTAGATCCATCCGACGGCGTTTTCTCTCATGCCATAGAAGCGGACGGGGCCAGACATCGAAGCCCCTAAATTAGACATTATCTGCTGCGAAACTCGCTCATTTCACCTACATTTTATAAATGAATGACCAGTGTTATCACCATGTCAGCTCAACTTCCTTGTTATGGTCATCCGAGTCTTTGCAAGGATGGGTAACTTTTGATGACGTCATAGACGTGCGCCGCAGTAGCGCAGCTGAGTCCAGCCGGCGCTAGGCTAGGCTATACAGCTACACAGCTATTCTTGTGCAACATGACGGAATATTTATCCGATGTAGAAGTGTCTGATGACGACTTTGAGTATGATGGATGCCCGTATCGTTTTGAGCCAGAATACACCGACGAGGAGCTATTTGAAAGGAGGATGCAGAGGGAAAGAGCCAAACAGCTGGCCAGAGAACAAGCGACCACTGCACGTCCACGAATGGGGGCTAACTGGTGGTGTTGTTGTGGACACGCCACAGACAACAGAGCCTTTGCTGCTCAGAGTGGGACTTGAGACCAGAGGAAACATATATTGATGCCCCCCAAAATACGTGTCTCACTACACTGGAAGATTTTTCTGCCATGACAAACCGGGCTGTGATAGAGACTTTTTTTCATGTCCCGAGAGTCAACTGGCAGACGCAGCCGAAGCCAGCAGGACCGAACGGACAACTTTCGATAGAGTAAGTAGCCCATACAAATGTAAAAAGGGTATATTTTCTATGAGTGTTTGCTTTATAAATAAATAACTTGGGTATGATGTCTTTACTTTGTAGTTATGTATGATCTGGAATGCAGACAGCAGACTCAGGCTATTACACAGAAAAAATAATGTAGAAACACGGTTGACAGTTTCATAGATATGAGTTTGGCATTTAGGAACTTCAGTTCAGTGTGGTTTCTGGAGCGAAGTGAGCGCTGCAGACCCGGTGACTGACCCTCCTCAGTTCTTCCATAGGAATATTCGGGTCCATTTTCAGGACAAGAAGTCAGAGCTTTAGTAACTCCGGGTTTTTCAAAGGAAGCCTGTGGAATGTGAACTTTGTCCAACTAGTCATTTTGTTTGGACAAAGTGGAAAAACGCAATGACGAACCATGTTTGTACCCGTGTAGCTCCTAGCCTAACGCGCACGTCTATGACGTCATCAAAAGTTACCCATCCTTGTAAAGCCCCGGATGACCATAACAAGGAAGTTGAGCTGACATGGTGATAACACTGGCCATTCATTTATAAAATGTAGGTGAAATGAGCAAGTTTCGCAGCAGATAATGTCTAATTTAGGGGCTTCGATGTCTGGCCCCGTCCGCTTCTATGGCATGAGAGAAAACGCCGTCGGATGGATCTAAATTGCTCGAAAACGGCTCCGAGCTCCACCAAAATTGTCTGGGTGAGTCTACGAGCGTATTTATTCCTAAAAATAAGGCCCAGGTGTCAAAAAACTAAACTTAGCCTTCAACAAAATTTTCATGCCTGCCAAATCTCTGGAGGACCATATATAAGAAAGGCCAGCTCACTGAGTCAAAGGGCTTCTCGGCATCTAGACTGACCAAGGAGGCTTCACGATTGCTCTGCTGAATATGGTTTAATCTGTGTAATGTTCGCCTGAAATTATCATGAGTTTGTCTTTGTGGGGACAAAGCCAGTCTGGTCATTATGTATAAGCTGGGGAAGGATATTTTTCAATCTTTTAGCAAGGATGGCAGTGTATAATTTATAATCAACATTCAACGCAGAAATTGGTCTATATGATCCACATTCTAATTTGTCTTTTCCTTCTTATATTAAGGGATAACTGAGGTCACTGCCTCACTCCATGATGGGGGCATTTTAGAATCCGTTAAGGCTGTATTGCACACTTTAAGAGGGCTTGGCATAAACTCAAAAGTATTATACCACTCGGCTGGAAAGCTGTCTGGGCCGGGTGATTTGTTCGCTTTAAGCCTAGAGATGGCACTGTTAAGCCCTTTCTCAGGTACCATAGCTGTTAATTTTTCAATTTTTTTCTTCTTTTATGACACGTAAGTTGAGAGAATTGTATAAACAAGAAAAAGCCAGCAACACTCGGTGTCCTTCGTTGGCAACTTTTAATACCTCACTGGTACAGACGGTTAAACACACAGACCGGTTTCGACAAGTGTCCTCAGTCTGAAAAGACAGAGACGCAGGGTGAGACATGCAGAAATAACCTCCACTCCTAATCACACAGCTACATGGCATTAGGTAATCACCAGAGCATCAAGCAGAATCCTGGTAATCACAGACAAACATCTCATAAAAGAGAAAAAAGTACAAAAAAATTTATTAGTAGGTATTAACTGGACCAATATCAAGAAAACACACCAATAATATGAAGTGCCTAAAAGTAATATATACTTTCTGAGTACACCCAAAAAAATAAATAAATATATACAAAATACGACTTAGCAGCAAATGGTACAGTAAAAAAATATATAAAGTGCCACAGGTTCAAGCAGTAGAACATCATAATAAAAGGAGCTAAAGTCACAGTAAAAGGACATAAAGTGCTGATATCACGATAACCCCTCCTATATATGACAAGGCATACATTCAAGTACAGCACACAAACATGGCAGAATAAGGCATAGAATAGAACAAATGTAAATATGTCTTAATACATCTTAAACCCTATCAGGCATATTGACAGGGCAAACAGTATGAAAAACAGTGATAAACAACACTATAAAATTTTATTTTTTACAAAAAACAGCTCAAGAGAAGTTCCTAATTCATACCCTTCAGGTGTTCAGTTTGCAGCGTGTGGATCCAGAAGGCTTCATGTTGTAGCAGTCTTCTCTCTCTATCCCCCCCCTCTCTTCATAGGTCTCGCTTCCTTAATGCCCTGAAATCTTAAGGAGCACACATCGTGGCCAGCAGTGTTAAAGTGTCTTGCCACAGATGATTTCTCATCTCTATTCCTGATGCTGCTCTTGTGTTCTGAGACATGAATCTTCAGTTCTATCTTAGTCTTGCCAACATAGCATAACCCACATGGGCATTTTAGAAGATAGACAACAAATTTGGTTTTACATGAGATCCTACTCTTAATGGGGTATTTACATCCTGAATGGGGATGAGAGAAACTGTCACCTTTAATAATGGCATTACAGTGAACACAACTTCGACTTGGATGATTATCCTGAGGTAGAGAGGATAAAAAGTGCTGAGGACGTACAGAATAATCTGCTCTGACTAGTTGGTCTCTTGAATTTGGAGCACGTTTGTGTGCAAAAACTGGAGGCTCTTTAAATAAATGACCAACTTGTGGATCACCCGATAGAATATACCAGTGCTGCCTCACGCTATTCTATATATCAACCGAGATGTCAGAGAAGGTGGTAGCACAAACCAGACCTAGAGTTTTTGAAGGACGCGTCTTGGGGGTCAATAAAGATGTTCTGTTAATTTGTCTCACCCTGAGCATACACTCATTAAGAGCCCTTTCATCATAACCTTTAGTTAAAAAACAATCACACAGGTCCTTGGCTTGTTTATCAAAAGAGGCATCAGTGCTACAAATTCTTCTGACCCTTAAGAGCTGACTAAAAGGGAGACCTTTTTAAGGGCAGGTGGATGGAAGCAGTTGTAATCAAGGTAGCTGTTAGTATCAGTCTTTTCCCTATAGATGCTAGTGCTCAGTAGCTCATTTTTAGCAACCATGACATCAAGAAAAGGAATACACTCATTGTTAAATTCAAGAGAAAACTTAATGGATGGCATTTTGTAGATTTTGCAAAGACCCAGCTTTGCTAAGGAAATCTGTAGTGTCTTTAACAAATGAAGGCAGGTGAAAAACAAAATCCTTTATATGTAGGTCGATGTATTTGGATATAGGTTCAGTCAGGGATTGTGTACCAGCTACAATAGGATGTCCGGGTACAGGCTCAACACAACTTTTGTGAATTTCTGGGAGAGCATAAAACACAGGACGCACTGGATATTTCTGATAAAAAAAAATTGAATTCATCTTGTGAAATAAACCCATCCTCCATAGATTCCTTAAGAAACAAATGCACCTCTTCTTTAAATTTTAAAGTGGGGTCACATGACAACGGTATATAAAATGACCTGTCACTGAGCTGTCTCAACACTTCATTTCTGTATGCGCATTTATTTTGAATTACAATAGCCCCACCCTTATCAGCCTTACGGATAATAATATCAGAGTCATTAGAGAGGTTGGATAAAGCTTGTCTCTCACATGGGCTAACATTAGAGTGCATTTTATTCACATTACTGGATGTTAAAGCGTTCACCTCTTGTTCAATAATTCTGCAAAAAGTGGCCACAGCAGGGTTGAGCACAGGAGGGACAAAGGTGCTTTTAGATCTCAGTCTGATGTTCACATCGGAATCAGGTAGAGCAGGGCTTAGACCAGTGGGGACAGTCCGGACAGAAGTGTCAGCAACAGTCTGTGGGGGAAGTGGTACATGAGAAGGTCCTTTGTCAAAAAAAGCTCTCAATTTTATAGACCTGAAGAATTTAAACATTTCAGCTCTAGTTTTGAATGAATTAGCTTTTCTAAAAGGGACAAAAGATAGACCTTCAGATAGGATAGAAGTCTCCTCATCAGTCAGGGGCCTGCTAGACAGATTGATGATCGTTGTGCCGCTGTCTGGGATGTGGTGCCTCCGGCTGGAGTGGTGTCGTCTCCCGCCCCTCCTGGTCCGCCACCTCAAGTCACTCTCCTTGTATGGTGTTGTTCCCCGGGTCCCCGTAAAAAATGCAGCCTCTGGCTGTTGGTCGAAGATGCATCACTACTGGACCCTCCAGATGATGGCAACCCCAAGTCCCTCGGACCTCTGTGCTGGCGTCTGCCACGAGTGGTTTGGCCGTCTGACGTCATCCACGAGTATACTCAGCCATTTTTGTAGTCCATGATGTCTCTGCGGTGCTTCTCAACCTTCATCTCAGTCAGCTTTTTCTCATAAGAGTCTCTCAAATCAGTACATCATTTAAGCACCTCCTGCACTTGGAGCAACTCGAGTATGGTTTTCATTTCTTCTCGCATAACATCAATCTCAACATGGATCTTAGCACGTTCACTGTCAGCGTTTTTAATCAGTAGTAACATGAGATCGACGGAACATTTATTGAGAATTTCACACCACTTGGAACAAAACTCACTGTCGCCTCGGCCCAGGGAAGGTTTTTTGTTAATGCAAAGTCCTCTTGGGATCCTTCTGTTGCGCCAGTAATGGGCCAATGTGGAGCCATGAAGATGAGTGTGTACTTCTTTCTTGAGCAGATTCTCATAACGTTGCGTGAATGATGTCACAGTGTCGACGTCAAGACTGGAGATAGATAATGAGTCCTCTGGGAAGAGACTCAAGATGTCTTCCGAGTCAGTATCTGAAAAGGTGAGTGTAGACGCTCTTATTTCTGTGAGCGTGTCGATATCCTTGTAGGACGACATCTAATCCAGTGAGGGAGGTGCTGGGTTCAGGAGCAGTAAAACAAAGAAGAAAAACAACACGCACTCTCAAAAAAGGAGAAAAAAGTCTGGAGGTGCTCGGCAACAGAACAACAGTATAAACAAGAAAAAGCCAGCAACACTCTGTGTCCTTCGTTGGCAACTTTTAATGTTTTTATTTCTTTTCTTATCTTAGTCTTAAATTGTGGGTTGTTTAAGATATTTGTATTTAGCCTCCACAATGTTCTTCCCCGGTTGCCGTTAATATGTACAGTGCAAGAGACAGGTGCATGGTCAGATAAATCAATAGATCCAATATCACAGACCGAAATCTATGGCACTCTTAAATCTTCCTAATTATGTATTATTGGGAGGATGAATAAAAAATATAATCACGACCAGCAGTGTAAAAGTCTCTTCAGAGCTCTGTCATTAAAACATTAATTTTCCTATGCAGTGGTGTAACAGTTAAATTTTTTTGATGTGTCTAATTTTGGATCAAGATGGATATTCCAATCTCCCCCACATATGACATTTCCCGTGTTCCCTATCATAAAATCAAACATTTTTCTATAAAAGGCTAATCACTTCCAGGAGGAGCATAAATGTTGCATATTGTTACAACAATGCCATCTATTTTCCTGAAACTATTATATATCTTCCCTCTTTGTCTGTCCTCCTTGTCTGTGACAAAATTGTTATGCCTCCAGGGCTCCAGACTAACTTTTTCCACTGGGAGCACCAGCGCTCCTTACTGAAAATTTTAGGAGCACCAGCACAAAATTTAGGAGCACTATCTATATCGACACAATATGTTCATAATTTTGTCGAGATTAACTGCATTACATATAATTTAGCAATAAACACAGACAACCCTGCAGGGTTCAACGCTAAGGTTTTTTTTCACTTGCCCGAAGTCAGTTTTACTTGCCCTATAAGAATTGTTTAATTTCAGTGGCTATCAAATAACAAATACTGCAGTTATTTTTATGTTATGTAATCTTTATTCACACTGTATCGTTCTCTCTCTATAATTTTGTGCCCTACTTGAGCCATGCCCACCTCTATTTATTTTTCCCCCCTCTCTCCAGTTCTGCTGTATTAACACCGGGTTTAATATATTTTGCCTCCATCTCTCTGCCCTGCTCTACTCTACTTCAACACTACTTAGCTCTCTCTGCTTTACCAGTAGACTACCACATCCACCTGCTGCACAAAACGCACACAGCAGTGTTTCCCCTAGGATGGAGTTGTAGCAGCAGAGGTGAAGCACATGCATGAAAAATAATTTTCACATGCGTGAAACTCTTTTGTATGCTTGCAAAGCACAGCCTGCTGGGATGTTTCTATGTATACTGGCACCAGAAGGGCTCTTTAGGACTAAGTACATACAGTACATGTGCACAGTAATGAGCAGGTGAAATGTCTGTCTAGCTTACATAGGAGGTGTCTCAAGATTTAGGAACATACAATTTTATTGAATATAATAAAGTTAAAAAGTCACTTGACATGCTGCTGTTTTGTGCTATGACCTATTTAAGTGCTGGAAGTGGTTAATTACGTGACAACGCCTGAACGCAACACAAGCTCAGCACCGAGCGCCGTGCTGCGCTGCTGTGCGAGCAGCATGTTTGTCTGTGTGTAACAACAGTCTGTTCGGGTCAGGTTTGGTCAGGAAAATGCGGCCCGAGCCGCTCTACCGTGCTCACCTGTGTGTGTGTGGCGGAACTCCGCCGTGCGCAATACAGAGAGCAGAGGATAAATGTTAACGCGTGACTATGTAGAGACAGAAATGACACAATGACATAACACCATAAATAGTATATTGTTAGGTTATTATATGAAGCAAAATAATATCAATGGGGCACTGTGGGCAGGACATTGCTGACTCGTCCTCTGAACTATCTGAAGTTTGGGAAACTGGCACAGGACCGACAGGAGTTTATGGATAAATTTTTCTTGTGAAAAACGAATCTATAGTTCGTTTCATAGCGTCACTTTATGGTCAAACGACACAGCACTTTCTACTCGACACCGGCGCTGTGACCCCTCTCTGTCTAACCCCGCGTACAGTACACACGTAGGTACGCTACTAACTGCTGCACGTTGTTATGGTTACTGGCGGTTCTCTTGCAAGAACACAATCTGTGCATTTTCCCTTTTCATTTTTGACAGTATTTGGCTTCTCTTTGCTGGGTTTGAGATCCCTTTCACATTGAAAGAAGTAACTTTAAGTTCTTGCTTATTCATAAGCAAATCATGGCCAAACCGGTTTAGAACAATTTCCAAGGCAGAGGCTCGTTTCAAAAGAACCTTTTGAGTCTTCGTAAGGTCATGGTCCTTGGAAGGGAAAAACCCACGTTGCATCAGTGGTGGGGCCCTAAAATGTGGTTGTGTATGGGTGTAAGTCCAAATAAAATTAAGATAAAACAAATCTGTGGATAACTTACCAATTAACAAGTCCCAACTCATTTAACTGGATGGACATTATAACTGTGGGAAACCTACGTACCAGTGTATGAGAGCTCCATGTTGGTCTTTAAGACAAGAAAAAAAAAGAAGAGGTGAGTCACTCAGGAATCATAACTTATCTGCATTTATAATAACACTGTACACCATCAGTCTTTTATTGTGGGGATCACCTTTAAATTCCTGTAGCTTTTCCTTGTATTGAGAGCGATGTTTTTCTTGGGTTGTGTGTAGTCACCCATTATGCCTGGTTCCTGATCTTCACCCCAGTTGCGCCATCTCCCGTCACCTGCCAGGTGGTCAGGAGTTGGATCTCCTCTTCGTCCGGAGAAATGGAGGACCTCACCACTGTGACTGGGAATCCTTAGGAAGCCATATCCCTCATTGCCTCTGCAGCGTCTTGGAACTGTTGGGTGCCATCATTATAGGCCAAGATGACCTGTAGCCTTGCAGGATACGGCGTATGAAACTTTGTTTTTCTTTCAGCACTTTCTTGGCTTCGGCGTATCCACTGCGTTTCTTAAGCACCTTGGAAGGGTAATCATGGTCAACATAAAAGTGAACTTTATCACAGAACACCTCTTTTTTCTGCCGTGCTTTCCCAAGGACCTCCTCCTTCGTCCGGTAACTCCCAAACTTGACCATTGTAGACCGGGGCTTTGCTTGCTTCTTCCCTCAGACGGTAACTCCTGAACTTGACCATTATAGACCGGGGCTTTGCTTGCAGGCCGCTCGGCTTTGGTGCAAGTGCTCGGTGTGCTCGCTCAATCCAAGCTCCTTTTCACGAGGGAGGTAGAGCGCGGTTTGGAACAAGTTACCCAGAAATCCAACCATGTCGGTGCCCTCTTTTTCCTCAGGTATTCCGTAAATCCTTAACTTTTCTCTTCACGCTTGAACCTCCTGATCTTAGCCTGGCATCCAGATTAGTGTGGCGTTGCGTTAGCCGCTTGATTAACGCTGATGCTCCTTGAAGCACAGTCTCCGTCTCATCAATTCTCCCCTCTGTTCATCCAGTCTTTTGTTTGCTCTCCTCAACTCTCGTTTGATATCTGAGGGTTGTACTCTGTTATCTCCTCTAAACTCCGAAGTTCATTGAGAATGTTCTGCAGACTAGTTTCGGGGCCTTCCTCATCTTGTAGTTAGTGGTTTGGAGAGCTGCTTCGGCTAATATCTCCTTGCCTCTGTTCAGGATAGTTTTGCATCATGTTTATGGTTGTCCTACTTCTGGTAGTAACCCCTCTGTCCATTATTAAGCAGAATATACACTTTATAAGCAAACTCACTGGCCAGTTTATAAGGTACACCTTGCTTGTAGCCGGTTGGACCCCCATTAGCCTTCAGAACTGCCTTAATTCCTCATGGCTTTTTGTCATCTTGAACCAGTCTGGCCATTCTTCTCTGACCGCTGGCATTAACAAGGCATTTTCACCCAGAGAACTGCCGCTCACTGGGTATTTCCACTTTTTCGGACCAGCCTCTGTAAACCCTAGAGATGGTTGTGTGTGTGAAAATCCCAGTAGATCAGCAGTTTCTGAAATACTCAGACTCAGTTATTCGCCTTGACGAGCAGTTGAACAGGTGAACCTAATAAAGTGGCCGGTGAGTGTATATACAGTATCTTACTATATAATGACGAAAACTCTGTCTGTAGGTGTGGGTGTGTCTGTTCCATGTTTTTCACCTGACTGACTTGGTCAATCCATGTGAAATTTGGCACAGTGGTAGAGGGTCATGGGAGGATGCGAATGACGCAATATTACATCAATTGGCCAAAGGGGGGCACTATAGCAACCGATTGAAATGGCAAACTTTGAATGGGCATATCTCATGCACCGTATGTTGTAGAGACATGAAACTTTGCACAGAGATTGCCTCAAGAATCCATAATTTCCGGTTATATAGATTTTCCACCATTTTGAATTTTTTGAAAAACACTTAAAATCGATCTCTTCCTAGGAAGTTTGATTGATCTGCATGAAACTTGGTGAACATAATCTAGGGATCAATATCTAAAGTTCCCTCTTGGCAAAAGTTGGAAAACTTACTAAAACTGAGCTTCTATAAGGCAATGAATATTGCGGAGGGCGTGGCTTATCACATAAAGGTGTATAACATCTCAAGGGTTTCACCGATCACCACGCAACTTTGTAGCCATAAGACCACACATAATCTGAGGGGACCCCTCCATTATTGACCCGATCAAACAAAATTGGGGCGCTAGAGAGCTAATTTCTTATCTAGGCCTAACCGCCATATCGATTTTTTTTTTACTAAACTTGGTTGATATGTAGAACAGGACGCCTCAAGGTGACTGGAGAAATTTCAATCAATCAATCAATTTTATTTATAAAGCCCACTATCACAAATCACAATTTGCCTAACAGAGCTTTACAGCATACAACATCCCTCTTTCTGTCCCTTGCAGCGGATAAGGATTTTTTTTTTTGGTTTCAAATTTTTGGTATGACTAAGTCATGGCATGGTATGCTGTACATAATCACGGAAACTGTCAATGTGTCATACTGTCAGTCATTCTACCAGTGCGCCCCACTTTTAAGTCAATACACTTTAACTATCTGCCTTTCAACGTGCTACCTCAACTACTAATGTACAGTTTTAGCCCACTAACCATCCCACTATTGGCAATGGTACTACTGTACTTTCAATAAAGCAATTGTACTATCAAATTAACAAAAACTCTGTCTGAATACATTGCTCTTCTTAATGGGTTCAGTTGACTATTTAATCTGCATGACCTGTATCCTAAACACGCATCATGTGAAATTGTACGTGGGAAACTGTGCACTCAATGGGTATGAACTAGTATTGTTTATTATGACTAATAATACCAAAACCCTCACTATACACCAATAGGAGTGTCGGAATTGGGGGGGAAAGCAATTACAGTAAATCAATTAAAAGTTTTAACAATTAAAAACATATTATAAATCAGTGAGATTAGCCAGAAATATGGAGTTTCAGTAGGCTCACTGCTTATGATGTGTTCACATTGAATGCGATAGTAGTGTTTTGCTGGCAAGATTACACATAAAGTCAAGACGTCAGATTATGCCTTGCAGTTGGTGTGAACACATCATTATGTATTCAAATTCAAGATATCAAAAAACACCATTGTTGTGGTTAAGCATAAATATATAGGTGTATTGTAATTTGTATAAATTCTCACTTTTAAAGGGTGTACAGAGGTCGGTGGATATGTGTAGACAGTTCAGTCCTGATCTTATTTTCTTATCTTATTAATGCCGCTCTCAGTCTCACATTTATCTGGTGTTCAAAGTTAAGTGTCTTGGTTAAAATGTGACTGTGTTCTGCAGTGCGCCGAGGAGATGTGTTGGCAGCATGGAGTGGCATCCGTCCCCTGGTGACTGACCCCAGTTCCAAAGACACTCAGTCCATCTGCAGAAACCACATCGTCAGCATCAGTGACAGCGGACTGGTCACCATCGCTGGTCAGTTTTTGGATTGTCTTGTGAAAATACTCCACCAAAGCTTCCGCATATTAAGGTGAATATTTTGTTTGCCAGGTGGGAAGTGGACGACCTACAGGGCCATGGCTGAAGAGACTCTGGACGCAGCAGTCAAATCCCACGGCCTCTTAGCCGAGCCCTGCAAGACTGTGGGTCTGATGCTGGAGGGAGCCAAGGGCTGGACGCCTACCCTCTACATCCGCCTGGTGCAGGACTATGGACTGGAGAATGAGGTAAAACACATTTGTACATTACAAACCACTTAAGGTTGCTTTAGCACACTCACTGGGGTTTCATAAAGTTATTTTAATTTGTACAGGTATTTCTCACAGTTCCTATAAAGTCACAGTTTTCCTGGTTAAGTAACATTGAGATTATCAAAGTAGTAAAAACGGTTCAGTCAGTTTTTGGTGAGTTTCAGGCCTTTAAAGCAACATGAATTTGTTTTTGATTTTTGTGTCTGGATTTCATTAAAATCTCAGTATTCACTGTTTATTTTTTCATATCAAACCTTACCAGATTTTTAAAACCCACACATAATCTCGTCCCTGCTTACAATAATATCAAAGTTGTTGCAGGTCCAACCTTCTATTTTTAGTGGGCAACAAATAAGTTCTAAGTTTACAGTGTGTTTCTATTTTTAGCATCTAGTTCGTTTTTTGTTTTCAAGTTGGCCCTTTGCCTAGCCCTGCCCCTTTGTGATGGTCAAGCTGTCGGAGTAAGCATGGAGTCCACACCATAACTAACTGCACTCCCTGAAGAAAAATTATTATATTTATTGGGAAAATTAAATAGTGATTCCAGAGAGGAGCAGACAAGAGGGGTCTACAGTCCGTGTTTGAAGGATATATCCAGGATTTCAGACTGACTCAGCAGCAAAAACAGGTTAAAAAGACATAAGATAGTTAGAAGCTAAAGCCGAACTATAGGCTACAGATCACAGTGTAAAAGTGAACCACCACATCACTGATGATTGCGACAGAAGACTATGAATAAAAAGGGAAACATCGCCGATATTGAACCAGTTGTGTGGCATTGCAGTGTGAGACTAGTGTCTTCCTGTCATCCCAGGGACAATAGAAAACATGTTCGGGATAAGAACACAGTAAAGTCAATATCGATGCATCAGAGGACACGCCTTATTGTTTCCCTGATAATAACTCCCTGATGAGTTCGGGCTCATTTTCCACACAGGCCACCGTTGTAAAAGAGATGTCTGTAAAACTTTTGACAGGATACCTCAAACTGCAAACAAGGTCAATTATGACTATCTACGATGAATTTTTGATCCATGGAGGTTTTATATCTGTAAAACGTTCCTTACCAAGTTAACCATCCTTGTAAAGCCCCGGATGACCATAACAAGGAAGTTGAGCTGACATGGTGATAACACTGGCCATTCATTTATAAAATGTAGGGGAAATGAGCGAGTTTCGCAGCAGATAATGTCTAATTTAGGGGCTTCGATGTCTGGCCCCGTCCGCTTCTATGGCATGAGAGAAAACGCCGTCGGATGGATCTAAATTGCTCGAAAACGGCTCCGAGCTCCACCAAAATTGTCTGGGTGAGTCTACGAGCGTATTTATTCCTAAAAATAAGGCCCAGGTGTCAAAAAACCGAACTTAGCCTTTAAGCCGAGAAAAATTACTTTAAACTTCGTGACGTCATCGCAATGAAAAGATGTGATTCAAGTGGGAACTAGCAGTCAGGGCCAGTGGGAGAAACATTACTGTGCATATTCAATCAATCAATCAATCAATCAGCTTTATTTGTAGAGCGCTTTTCCTGCATGGACATGCAACACAAAGTGCTTTGCAGAATTAAAAACAATTAACACAAGAAAGAAAAACAGTTACAAAGAAAGCCCCACCCTCCATACTATAGACACACACACACACACACACACAATCTCACACACAATAGGGAGACATGGCATGGCACTGAGGATCAAGGAAAGGCCACCTTTGGGTTCGTCCACACTGGGAGGAGCAGCAGGCCGTGCCATCGGGGGGACCAGCACCCAGGCCCCCCGACTCCGACAGACAGGTGGACCCCCACATCGAAGGGAGGAACCACCAGCAGGCCGGGCCGAAGGGACCCAAGGACAGCACCCCCACTAGCAGACCTGACACAGCTCCCAGTGTGGAGGACCCACCTGAGGAAACACTGGAGTTAAAAGCTAAAGACTAAAAGCATAAAATAGGACTAAAAGAATAAACAAAATAAAATAAATACAGTACCAAAAATAAAATACGTAAAATTATAAATAAAATAGAATAAATAAAGTACCAGTGATAAATAAAAACAGAAAATTATTAAGATTAATATCAAATTAAAAAGCAAGATAAAAGCAGCAACATAAAATACGACACAACCAGATAAGAACATAAGAAGAGTTTAAAATATTAGTTAAAAGCCTGATTAAAAAGGTGTGTCTTTAATCTTCTTTTAAAAATATCAACAGTCTCTGCAGTCCTGAGGCTCTCCGGCAGGCTGTTCCACAGGTGGGGGCCATAGTGGCTAAATGCTGCCTCACCATGGGTTTTTGTTCTGGGTTTTGGTATGGTTAAAAGGCCAGTGCCGGAGGACCTCAGGGTCCGCAAGGGTTGATATGGTAAAAGCAGATCAGATAAATAAGAGGGCGCAAGGCCGTTAAGACATTTAAAAACCAGTAAGAGAATCTTAAAATCGATCCTGAAGCGGACGGGGAGCCAATGCAGCGACTCTAAAACCGGTGTAATGTGCTCCCGCCCATTCAGTGGGCTGCATACTGTGGAAGTAATCCTGGAAGCTAGAAACTTTTTGGCATATGCACCAGGCGATTTCAGGGTATTTTTGCAACAAAAATTTATTATTAATTTAAGAACATAGAATTGCAACAAAATAAGTGATTTAGTTTGCCTTGATATATTTAGTAAAACTAAACAAAAATGATCTTGCATTTCTTTGGTTTGTGAACGACAGTAACTCATAGTGAGATTTAGATTCTGTGTAAAATATTTATTTATTTTTTTCACAACTCATATGAGAGAGAGATTTACGAAGTATACAGTAGAAAGGCTTTTAAAGCAGTTTTTTTTAAAGTAGATGTTTTCTATGTGAAAAGGACTGAATAAACACATTTCAGTCATTTTTGTTTCCCTACTTGTAATGGATTATTTTTGTACTGTTTTTAGTGAGGTAAATTATTTAATTTCTTCCTCCACCATTGCAAGTATACCAAACCCAGTGTGGCATTCAAGCTCACAGGTTGTAATTTTTATTTATTCATATACAGTATATTTTCTGTTAAATATATGATGTGTGAACTTTCGAGGTGCTTTTTTTTTAGCTATGGGCAGAAGTTAAATGTATCTCCCAAAATGCTCTTTAACAGCAGCTCTGCCTCTAGAAACAATTTGACTTACTAAAACATTTTTAGCATGGCGAGGTGTAGAAGAAGAAAGTAGACCTTTAACTACTTGCAGGTACAAACAAAGCTGTAAAAGCTCACACAGACACATTCACTGTCCTCTCCAGCAGAAGCAGTGGTGCTGACATTAAAGCTGCTGCTGTAACAATGCTGACATTTCTGCTACACAAAAGACTGGACACGCGTTGAAATGCACTGTATGCTGTAAGATTTATCAATGGCATTAAGTAAGGGCACATTGATTTACATCAGCTACATGCCATCTTTCCAATAATTAGGCTGTGCATTTTCATTAAACACAATAGAACGGTGTTTCATGAAGAAAAAGTACTCCTGAACTCTGTGCCTACAGTACACTTCCTCCTCATTAGAGGCGTTCTGTAGCGGCCCCGGTCTTCTCTGGAATATTCCTTAAAGGTCACTGTCGATATTTGGACAGCGTTTGCCCTTTCACATGATTGGCAAGCCAACGATCTGAATAGCAAAAAGCCCTCTTGTGTTCTGTAAACATACAGTATGACACCTCATTGACAAAGTGGCGCTAACACTTATCGCTTAACTCCGAAGAGGTGAAATCAATCATGTGGATACCAGGACCACGACCATCTGTATTGTTTAACCTGCAATTTTTATATTGAACGCAGGAAAGCGAAAGTGAAACAGTAACCCACATGGCGCGCTCAAGAACAAACACTAAAGCTCTTTCTTTCTTTCTTTTCAATACATGATTAATAAAAAAATTACACTGCTACTAATGTTACATTTGTTTATAATTTAGCATTCAGGGAACGCAAGTACAGCAATCCAGTTTGAGAGTCAGTAAAAGTCCCACTAAGTTGATTAACTGATTAGTCAATTGATAGAAAATTGTTTGTAAAGCAAAAATTGTAAACATTTTTAGTTCCAGCTTCTCAAAATGTGTGGATTTGCTGCTTCTCTTTGTTCTACCTGTTATTGAAATTAAACAGGGTTGGGTTTTTGACTTTTGGCTGGACAAAAGAAGCAATTTGAGGATGTCACAAAACTGTGAGAGAAGTTTTTCACTCTTTACTGACATTTTATATACCAAATGACTATTGATTATCGCTAGTTGCAGCCCTAGCTTACTCATGTTTGCACTGTAAATGTACGTCCACTGTAAGTACTTGTTTTTGCCACAGGCCCAGATTATTAGATTATTATTAGGTGTCTGACAATTTAATGGAAAATCACCTACAGAGTTTGACTTTTTTATTAAGGAGTAAAATCCTTTTTGTTTAACTGGGAACAGCCCCAAAATCGGCATCACCCAACCCACCAGACTCCATTTAAATAAACAGTAATTTTAGTGTGTATCGCGCCAGCATATTTTCACATCTAACTGGGTGGATTAAGGGTTAATTTTCAACCAAACCAGAGTTGATGACTATTGGAACAGTGGAGAGATGAACCAAGACAGTTTTCGTGAGTTTTATTTTGTTTCTGTCAACCCTGAATGAAGTGTGTTTCGCAATGATAAAATTACTGCTTATTTAAATGGAGTCTGGTGGGTTTGGTGATGGCAATTTCAGGGCTGTTCTGGCTAAACAACAATGATCACAGTTTTTCATAAAAGGTCTCGCTCTTTAGGGATCCTTAACATCATGTTGTCAGACACTTAGAATAACAATCTGAGCCTGTCAGTGGCGAAACCAAATAGTTTTAGTGGACGTGTATTGACAGTGAAGCCCCTGATACTGCAGCCTGGTTTGTGCTCTCGCTCAATTTGAACCAATTTCAAAACTTGTTCTTACCATTGGTCAAACATGAAAAAATAGTGTCCAGGTCAAAAAAATACCAAACTTACCCTTTAAGCACTGTCTAATCTCTTAAAACATTAAAAAATAACAACTATAAGATACCTATTGAATCCTCAATCCGCATGCTGTGCATGTCCAAAACAAAAAACCTCCATTTCATCTTCAGTGATATGACTGGGGCTATTTTAACTCTAGCTGTCCTGCAATTGCTGTCATGTGTGTAGGTGTGTAGCTGAATATAAAAATTATTTACAGCTATGTGTATCGGTTAAAATAGCGGGAAGTGTGTTGCCTAGTGTGACAGAGTAGTAAACTTATTTTATCGCAGATGTTCTTGAGTAAGAGTAAAGAGTATTCTGCAGAATGAGAAAATTTATTTTAAAATACTCAAGTATATGTACAGTGATTAAGTAAATGTAATGGGTTACTACCCACGGCTGATTGAAGACAATATGCATGGATCTTCATGCATCTTGTCTTATAATTATAGATGACACTGTAAACAGTAGTCATACTCAGTAAAAATATAGGCTGTGTTATGTTGAATAGTCCCTCTGCTATTTCTAAAGGTAAAAGATTTGTTTCATAAACGTGTATTTAATGTTATTGATATTAGCATAAAGAAAGTAGACTAGAAACCCTGTAAAGACTGTGTTAAAATTTGTTGTTGTGTATTGAATAATGAAGATTCAACCTGTTTTTTTTACACATTGGTAGATGAGGAAAAGAGATTATATTTTAGATTATATATTATTATATTATATATTTTATAAGATCAGAACTATTTTAGAAAAGATTATTTAGATCTTGTTTTGTGTCACTTGTATTGATGATTAATTTATATTTCTCTTGTAAGGTCATGTAACCATTTGAGCAAAGAACCTGAAACAACCTCAGATCACTTTTCAAAGCAAAAGTTACCCAATTTTCAAGTATTTTCCAACAGTAAATTTTGTTGCACTACTGTCAAGTACTTTACTGTACCTGACAATAAAAAAAACATCCAAACAGCTGCTTGAAACTTCGCATACAGGGTTTTCTTGTCTTTCTCTTTCTTATTTTGTATGTGGAATCTTTTTCTCTGCGCAAAGGTTGCTCAGCACCTGGCCTCGACGTATGGAGGAAAGGCTTATGATGTGGCCAAGATGGCCCAGGTCACTGGGCAAAGATGGCCAATCGTGGGGAAAAGATTGGTGTCTGAGTTTCCTTACATCGAGAGTGAGGTAAAGCGTGATTTCATGCTTATTTTTGCCAGAACAGGCTCAAATACTCCAGCCTCATGCATGTCTTCTTTTTCAGGTGCTGTTTGCGATCAAGGAATACGCCTGCACGGCCACTGACGTTATTGCCCGACGAACACGCCTGGGCTTCTTGAACGTGCAGGCGGCTGATGAAGCCCTCCCACGCATCGTAGAAATCATGGGGAAAGAGCTAGGCTGGAGTGAGGAGCACAAGACGGTATGATTTTACAACAAATTTTATAAATTGAGTTGAGTATATGCCTTACCAAAGCTAGTATTTTGTAATGTTTCACCTGTTTGTTTCATTGGTTTGTGTAACAATCTTCCCTACCCCAGAAAACCTGCTCTGTTTTACATAATGCTTTAAGCCCTGTTGGGCGATTTGAAGTCCTGATTTCTTCTTCGATCTGTACACAATAGAAAAGGTCCACACCCTTCATCCCTTCAGAGGAAAAGCTGTGTGTGTATGAAAGAGATGAAAATTGAACTCTCAGCTATTTTAAGCCCTTATTGTTACAGCACAGCGAAGCCACATGTAACATAAACAAGACATCTGCCAGCATGATGAATAGGTTATTCAAGTTATTCAAGTTATTCAAGTTTTCAAACAGTAGCAATGACAAACATTGTATGCAGGGGGACAGCTTAAGTGGCGGTGTTTTGTCAGGCTGTAACTCGTGTTGTATTACCTGTTTATTTTCCTTTTAAGAAGTATGTTTACAACCATATATGTTTAAAGGAATACCTCACCTCCCAATTGACCATTTGTATATCATTTACTAAACCTGTGTTACATTGAATTTGTAAAGAAAACTTTGTATTTCTTTCATGCCTCCATGGTGAATGAAGAATCCAAACTCCAAAATTTTTGATGAGTTGAAGTCATAGGGGTCACCATTTAACAACAGCAAATATATATCAAAACATCTGTTTACAGACTCTCACATTACATAATCCAAGTCTTATTTATCCAGTTGTATGCTCAGTACTTTCCAAACAAACAGGCTCTTTCTGAGAACAGAATGAAAAGTAAAACTTGACAAAGTTCTCCTCAGAGCCAGACTCCATTGACAAAAACAGAAATTTTACATTGCTAAACAGGAAGCTGCTGGTCTGCCACTGCCTCAATTAGTTAGTTCGTTTGTGTTATTGTTTGACTTTGGTGTTTTACAGGGTTATTTCAGATTCACCGAAGTCACACAATAACACTAAAAACCAATCGAGGCAGCAGGAGACCAGCAGCGACTGCGTTCAAGCAAGTTAGCTGTTTTTGTCGATCAAGTCTGGCTTTGAGGGGATCATAGATAAGTTTCACTTTTAGTTCAGTTCCCCATTACAAAGCCTGTTTTTTGGGAAGTTCTAAGCATACGACTGTATAAATGAAATGGATGTTTTGACATAGTTTTGCTATTGTTGAACGTGACTTCAATTCATCAAGAATTTTCTCTGTTTATGGGTTTTTAGTTCACCGTGGAGGCATGCAAGTAAAACGAAGTTTTCTTTACAAATTCAACATTAAAAGGGTTGAGTAATTTATATACAAACTAGGGCGTGAAGTATTCCTTTAAAAATTTAAGTACTCATTTAAGTATTCCTTTAGTGTTCTAACAGATGAAGTAAAGCAGTATCACTACAAGCTGATTTCTGACTCCTCTTTTCTCTCTACTTATGTGAAATCCAGGCAGAGCTTGAAGCAGCCAGGAAGTTTCTGTACCATGAGATGGGCTACAGGTCACGCTCCGAACAGCTGACCAAGACATCTGAGATCAACCTGGACAACCAGGAGATAGCCAGGTCACTTTTACACCTCCCTTTAAAAAAACAGTTATCAACAACCTTTTATTATGTGAGTTTGTGTTTTCTGGTGAAATTCAGATTGGCTACCCTAACTTTTTTACTTTTTAGACTGATTTTTTTTTTTTTTTTTAACTAAA
This sequence comes from Epinephelus awoara, assembly GCA_035609425.1. Taxonomy (NCBI): domain Eukaryota; kingdom Metazoa; phylum Chordata; class Actinopteri; order Perciformes; family Serranidae; genus Epinephelus; species Epinephelus awoara. The sequence continues at coordinate 947,505 of CM069317.1, forward strand.
ACCATTACCTAAAAGTTCTTTGAGTAGTGTCCTCTGTCTGTCCGGCCACCTTACAACAGATAACATAACGATATCATCTGAGTCACCTTCAAGTGTTCCTGTGCACTCAAAACAAAAGGCTTAACACGCAGGAAGTGGTGCTAAGGTTGCTGTGTGGGCATTTTTTGTAATTTTTTTGTATTAAAAATGTTTTTTAATTCATTGTGTCCCTTCCTTTTGAAACCACACCTACACTCTTGGGTTCAGTAATTACTGCTGTACATGAGTTAGCAACAATAAGGTACAAAATCGCATTCTTTTTTTAAAGACACAACAAAAACAAATTTAAAACCCTGTAACATGAGCCAAGCATGATGGACTTTTCTTTGTCATGATTCACCATCTCTAGTGAGATTAAAGTAACATGATATACTGTCATTCAGTCTTGTTAATTCTACAGAATCAAATGTAAAGAAGTGTGGAAATTAAGCTCTGAAATCTGTGTGACAGGTACAAGAAACGTTTCCACAACTTTGACAAAGAAAGCAAAGGATTCATCACCACTGTCGACGTCCAGCAAGTTTTAGAAGTGAGTGTCCTTTTATTCCTCCTTTCCCTTCCTTTTTCTTCTTGTCTGTCTCTCATCTTTACACAATTGTCTTCATTACCTGTTATCGATCCCTCGTCTTGTTTTTTTCTCTCTGCAGAGCATCAATGTCCAAATTGATGAAAATGCGCTCCATGAAATTCTTAATGAGGTGGATCTCAACAAGAATGGACAAGTGGAAATTGATGAATTCATGCAGGTACGTAACACGTAGACAGTGAGGAGAGAGGGAGCATCTGATAGCCCATCATTTCCTGTATTTGTTTCAGCAGATATTTCACTATTTACTGCAATGCTGCTGTTACCATTCTTTGCTTTAACTATTAAACTGTGATGCTTGGTACAGAAGTGAAGGAAGCAGTCAGTATTTTTGAAATATCTGCAATATCTTATTTTACATTGTCTGTTAAAGCCACCAGTGAAATAAGTGTCACACTGTTACCTCAGGTTTTTGTCAGTGCCACAATGGTGAAATAGGCTTCCTGTAATCAAGGCTTATTAACGCATAAATGCATAGTAAAATAGAATTTCACATGTAAATATAAAAGAAGCAGTTTTAACATTTAATGCCCTCTAATGAAGAACCTCGTACAACAAAATAAAATGAGCTCAAAAGTGGAGTGATATTACACAATAAATAATACTGCCTCATTCCCAGTGTGTCTGCAGGTCTTTAAAAAGTCTTAAAATGTCCGAAATGTAATAAATATTGCATCTTAAAAGTCATTAAGTTTGAATATGTGAGGTCTTTATTGCCTCAATCATCTTATCTAATTTGATTTATCAATTTTTTCAGTTGCCTTTTTTAAAAATGGGTTAAAGGGTAAGTTTGGTATTTTTCAGCCTGGAATCTATTTTCCCATTCTTTTGTGTCTAAGTGACTAATGGGAACAACAATTTTTGAAATTGGTCTAGTAATGAGCAAAAAGACTGCAGCCAACAGCAGCGAAACAGGCTGCAACGTAACCACTCAGGGCAATTGTGCAATGTTAATTTACATCCTCTAGTGTTTGTTTTAGACACTAACTTATGGAAAGGATCCCGACAGAGATAAAACTTTTTGTGAAAGAGTTAGAACCTTTTTTGTGTAACCAGAAAAACAGCCCCAAAATCGCCATCACCAAACCCACCAGATTCCTTTTTAGATAAACGGTAATTTTAACATGTATAGAGCCAATATATTGTCATATCTAAGTGGGTGAATTCAAATCAATTCAATAAAAGTTTATTTATCCCAACGGAAATTCTTGTGCCAGAGAATGCCTCAAATTACAGTAACACTAAGTATAGTAACCACAATGTAATAATTCACAGCCAGTACCAACCAGACAACCAGTTGGTTCCCACGGTCAGGATCACTCACTGGGCCCAGTTTTATAATAATAGAGTATTACATATATGGCAAAATATACAAATATACAATGTAGAAGTGTTTTCAAAGAGCAGAAGCAAAAATTAGTGCCTCATAGAGAAACAACAGGAGTACGATAAGTACAAGAGCCACTGAGAATGAACAAAAATGGTAAGAAAAAAAACCAGACTGCTCCTGATATTCAATGTTAAATTGAATTCTATATAACAATGAGAAGTATTATTGCCCATGACTGAGAAAAGGATATTGCACTACACTGACAAGTGATCATGATATTGAATAGAAATATTGCACATGATGTTGTGAAAAAATATTGCACAAGATATAAGTAGTAATGTGGATCATATGAAGTAATAGTGCACCTAATGTAGGTGAATATTGCTGTCAGTGTCCATTGTTTTATTAAATTAAAGTTTATTTCAACCAAACCAGAGTTGGTAATTGTTAGAACAGTGGAAAGATGAACCAATATGATCTTTGTGAGTTTTATTTTGTTTCTGTCAGCTTTAAATGAAGTGTGTTTCGGGATGTTAAAATTACTGTTTATCTAAATGGAGTCTGGTGGGTTTGACGATAGCGATTTTGAGACTGTTTCAGGCTAAACAAAAAGGATCTTACTCTTTCACAAAAAGGTCTGTCTCTGTAGGGATTCTTTCCATAATGTTTTCAGACAGAATAACATTCTGAACCTGTCAGTTTAAAAAACAAACACTTCTGGTGGATGGAAAGAGACAGTGCACAATGGCCCCTTAACTTTACATCGCTGCCTGTTTTGCCACAGCCGGCTGCAGCTTTCTTGCTCAACAATGGACGAGTTTCAGAAATTGCTGTTCCCATTAGTCACTTATGAACAAAAACATGAGGTTTAAAAAATACCAGACTTAACCTTTAAGCTCTTCAGCATGACGGACCACCATCCTGATGTTACAAAACATTAATGCTTCCACTGAACCCAATATTTAACTTCATACATGCACTTACCAGTTGGCAAAATATGGATTTACCTTATTTACTCCAATAACTATATTCCTACATAAAACCTACCTCTGCTCATGACTTCATATACTCTACTTACCTTTGTAGCTGCAGGAAAAAGAAGATTTATCCAAAAGTCTGTCCTAAATTTGGTTAAAAAAATGATACTGAAAACTTAAATTAAATTCAAGAGCCTGATACCTGTAGACACTATGTCTCCATCCTATACCACTGCATAAAATATATGTGTATATAAGTGAACGCCAGTTAGTTTGGAATTTAATCTCTGTTATCCTCTCTGAAAAAATCTCCTCAACAAGTAATGTTTTTTGTCTTTAATTAAGCCCCAAAACCTTATTTTCCTCAAACAATTGGAAATCTGCCTGTTTCAGCCTGTTTGAAATAAGAATAACTAAGCAGTTTGCTGCATAATCAAAACAAAATTTTTACCAAAGCTTGAAATGAGTGAAAGTTAATTTGCACTGGAAAGAAACAAATATTCTCACTGCACTGCAAAATTTTTTCACTTTTATAAGATAATTGGACTTTGGGGGTATTTATGTATCAAATGGAGATTTCTGCAGAAAAGACTGAATCTAAAACCACCTGGAAAGAAAGTTAAAAATCATCTGAGTGCCTGTAAGCACTGTGGTGTGATAAGCCATTAAAGCCTAACACCTCTGTCAGTAACAGCAGAACAAACAGGACTGAGGAGATGGAGGCTGGATAATATAAGCCCAGGGGAACGCAATCCTTTACGCACTTTTGTTTCCTTTGTTTTACTGCTTTTCTTCCCTCTGAGATTATTATGTGTGCTGCCATATTGCTGCCTCATCATGCTTCAGAAATAATGACAATCTTGACACATTTTGTCCTGAATTCATAACAGTGCATCACATTTTAAACAGTGGTTTATAGGTCTGTGTTTTCTTATCGTAGATACTCATTTACAACCTCAGGAAATCGTAGCAGTGAAAGCAGCTTCCTCCTGTCTGTAGTTTTCAGTGTTATCACCCGGATAAATACAGCATAATTCCTCCTCATATATGCTATAATGTCACTAGTGCTGCAACACAAATTACCCCATCGTTAACAAAAGGCCATTGTCCACCTGAGATGTGCGAGCGACGAACATCCGCTCCTGCAAACAGAAGGTGTGAAGTCCGACTACCTGGAGCTAATTAGAAAGGAGAATCTCTGTCAGCGACTTGTGTAATGAGGCCTGAAGTGTGTCCGGGCCTTCCGTGTCCGTCCGTGGCTAAATAAATTACTTTCTCACTTGACAACGAAGTCCAGAAAAGAGTCATTATGGGGGACCTTGATGACAGTTGAGGATTTAGTCTTCATTAGTTTGCCGGTTTCTCCGCTGGCCGAGGAGACGTGCTGATTAATCAGTAAGAGAAGCCTTTTTTTTTTTTTTTTGTCCCTTCTGCGACAAGTAAAACATAATGGAGTTAAGTATTTAATCATACATGTCATGTATATTTTTCATTCTGAATGTTTGTTTCTGCTTCTGTATGCTCGACCTGCACATGGATGACCTTAGGGGCAACATACAGGTACTGTATATGCGCAGCACTGATGGGAAAACTGTAACCCCCGTGTCCTTCAAGGCTTACTTCAGTTCTCACATTAACAATTAACACATAAAACTTTATGAAGTCCTCTGGTGGCTAAAGGGATAAAAAAAACACTAAAAGCATTTAGATGTGTTAAAGCTGCACTAGGAAACTTAATTTTCTCATTGTCAACAAATCCCATGAAAAGACCAAAACCAACAATGAATTCATCCTGCTAATCCTATTAGTGTTGGTCTGGTCTTAATGATATTTGTTGACAATAAATAAAATATAGAACAATACCTTCCTTGTCCTTATAATGTTACAATATAAATATGCAGAAATCCTTCAATATGTTGTCTTAGGCTGCGTTCAGACTGCAGGCAAAACAAAAGATTTGTTTCTCAAATTAAAGACAGACTGTTTGCACTTTCATGTGTCAGCCCAGTCTCCAGAAGAAATGTTAGAATTGTACATTTCTGCAAACCATGAATACGTCATGTTTCATATATATATCAGAGTTTCTATAGTGGCATAGTGTATGAGCTAACTTTGTTTATGGGAGGTTGAGGGGATGGTGGCTAGGGCTGAGAGATATAATGACTATGTATGATATATTGACATATTTTCAAGTAAGATATAAATTTAGACAACACCGTCTAAATCAGTCTGCGAGATGAATGAAATGACCACAGCACATGTGCAGTCCAGCACTGCGCCGCTAGTTTGTGTGTGAGGTGGATCATAGCACATCGTCGTGCTTCTTGGTAGTTGTAGTCTATTGTGTGACACTGAGACAGCTCCTGGACGCAGGCGACAGAGCTGTGTAAAAAATACAGCAACGACACAGATGTTTCATACACAACACGTACATGACACGTACAGTGTCTCTCGCTCCTTCCCTCCCTCTGCCTCTCTGTTGATGCTATGTGCATTAATACAATTAACAAAAATAAATAAAACATATTTAAATAATTTTGCAGCACTAGATTCATTTCAAAGGCCATGGAAAACAACTTTTTAACTCCTCCCACAAAGATTTTTAATTGTTTCAAACCTACTTGACTCCATATCTCTGCATTTTGTTTTGACCACACTCTGCTTTTATAGAAGTGATTGTGACATCTCTAATGTGGCTTTGACTTGCAGCTGAAATATGTAACTCATTTCACAGAAAACACCGAGATATATTATGTATCGCCATTCAGCCTGAAAATACTGAGATATGAAGTTTTGTCCATATACCCCAGCCCTAATGATGGATAGCATAACACCTAGGCGAGACACCTGCTGCACCACTGTTTGAGACCAACAGACAACAAAACCAGCTGTGTTTTTTAGCAAGTCAGTGCTGTGTCCAGCAACTCTTAAGGCTCCAAACGTGGGTGTTTTTCATCAACACAACATTGTTTTCCAACTGAGGATAGTGCCACAAAAAGCATTTGTTTTTATTAAGCTATTTAAAGCCAAAACATGATCCTATCCTAACCATAACCAAGTAGTTTTTGTATATTAACCAAACCACATGTTAACCACTACACTGCTGATACATAAAGTTTCAGAGTATCCTTTGCATAACTTACAGATGTTATGTATCCATGGTTTGCTGAAATTTACAATGCTAATATTGTTTCTGGCGATTAGGTTGTATTTTTAACTAATTTGATAAGATTCCTGTGTCCAGACAGAACCAACCTATCTGGGGTGGTAGCATTATTACTGACACATAAGCTCATCATCAGCTGCCTGTACAGATGCTTCCACCTAAAGTGCCAGCAGACAATTTATTTCAGTATCTGTCAACAGACTGTTGTTCTTCATGTTGTTCTCCATAGTGCTCTTCTAGAGGCAGCATTGGTTCTGCTCAGCACTTCCGTCAGTCTGATTTTAACGTCATCATTGTGAGTCACATTCAAAAACACTTTGAGATTTGTGTCCAGACTGAGACACATCTGTAGAAATCCAATTGGCATTTCAAAGCACCTCAGATTTGTAAAAATTGAATTTCCCATTAATGTCATTTGCAATATCAGATTGGATTTGTGTGTCTAACTATCAGCAACCTATCTGCATTGGTTGCTGGTGTCACAACTTAGGCATCAGTAACAACGTGGATACGCTGCTGACTTCACTTTTAGCAGAAGCATGAGAAATGGTCATCTACATTTTGCCCTCCAAACAGTTGCCCTGTAGAGTCATGGTATACATTTGAATGTACTTTGGCATATGTCTGTGGACCGCTGTTGTCCTCTTTAGCACTCAGCTAGCAGCAGCATGGATTCTGCTGAGCACTTCTGTCACTATGGATTTGACGGTGTCATCATGTGTTGCATTCAAAGATACGCTGAACTGATTTGAGCATACAGAGCATCCGAACTGAGAAGCATCTGTAAAAATTCATTTGGAATCAGATTTCAAATCACTTCCAATTTCCAAAATCACATTTTATGTGATGTTTTTTTTTTTTTTGATGTCCAGACTTTTCAAAGTCAATCTGGATATGTCCAAAAAAAAAAAAAGGGGGGATTTGGGTTGGCAGTGTGAACAAGGCCTTAGATGCTTCGTAATAAACTGGAGACAAGTTTCTCGTGGTTTCATGCTTCATTGAATCAGGCATATAAAGAATCTCTCTTTAAAATGAAGGAAGGGATGCAGCTCTTTTAAAACTCCAGCCGCCCCTAAAACAGCTTCATTTCCCACCTAGTGCAGCTTTAATACAAAAAGAAGACAGTTGGTGTTTGGTGTCCGGGATGTGTGTAGGTGATCGGGCACACAAGGATATTGTCGTTGTCGTAGCAATAATTGTTAAAGCAGCTCTGCTTTACAAATTAACCTTTCCCGCTTTTCTCTGCAGCTGATGAGTGCGGTGAAGAAGGGACAAGTGTCGGACAGCCGCCTGGCCATGCTGATGAAAACGGCAGAGGAGACTCTGAATAAAAGAGGGCCGGTGACGGTGGACCGGAGTGGGGGTGGAGTCTGAGCCCAAGGGTGCCAAGAAAAAATTCAGCTACTGGTCCTTTTTAATGGTGGTGATGACAAAAGGGTTCTCATGCAAATGGTGTTATTTGAATGACAATAATGCAATCAAGGACACGGCAGGGTGAATTTGGCCAAATCAAGCCTCACTCCTGAGTGTGTTTTGAGGGAAATAGTATCTAATGAATGAGGCAGAGGTTTGTTTTCCATGAGGGTAGATCTGTCTGTTTTCTGAACATCTGGTGCCTCTAATATTACACAGCACATCTGTTTTATACTGTCTTTTAAACTGTGATATTTTAATCATGAACATTATCTTTGTACTTCTCCAACACTCCTTTTTAAACTCAATTTTAATAGTATGGACACTGATTGTTGGTTAAACACTGTTCTCAATGCAATGCAGCTTTTTCATGTGGCAACTGAGCATTTGTTTATGCTTTATTTTATGGGTCTGCTATCATTTATTGAAATAATGCCCTGGAAATAATTTGTAACCTGGTGCCAATTATAGGGAAAATAGAGATGGTGCTCATAAATGTTTACAGGCATGCAACTTATATAAATGAAGAATAAAGCTTCCATAAATTATTGATAAATAAATATTACTATGACTGAAATTGACCCTGTTTTACCTGTAATAACTAACAAGTAACTAGTTATTTCCAGGAAACTTCCAAAAAAGTAACAGTGGACCCCTAATACAAAGTCGCACTGAGCATGTAAATGTGATCAAAGCACATTACAAGCACTGGTCAGTTAATATTCAATGGTTTTTAAAGCACTCTGAGATATATCCGAAGTACTTCTACTCCTGCTGACCTGAAATAAGTGTGGGAGGAATCTCATTTAGTGCACTACCAGCAAACAGCTACACTATGGAAGCCCATTTCTGCCAATGTGATGACAAAAAAAACCTGCGTCATTATAACAAAATAATCTGGAAGTTTCTCAAAGTAATGAGTTAGTATAAATTAATAAATATTTCAAAAAAAACTTTGCAAGATAATGAGAGACTTTCTCAAACTAATGAAATAATACCTTAAAATAATGAGAAACTTTATGAAAATAATGATTAAATATTAAAAAAAAAAGTTAGTATCTCAAAAATAAGAAACCTTCTCGGAATAATCAGAAAGTTTCTGAAAGTAGTGTATTAGTAGCTCAGAGTAATAACTAATAAAGTTACTGTCTGAAAATTATCACAAATTTTCTAAAACTAATGACGTAGTATCTCCAAATGAGAAACTCAAAATTCAAAAAAAAAATTCAAAATGAGAAATGTTCTCAAGTTCTTGAAATGAAAGTTAGTCAAGTTATTATGTCATGTAAATAAGATAATGAGACAAATAATGACTTAGTATGTCAAAATAATGAGAATCTTAAGAAGAATGAGTATCTCAAAATGAAAATGGATTTTCCAAAATCATGACTTTATATCTCAAAATGAGCTTGTACCGCAAAATGATAAGAAACTGTCTCAAAATCATGATTTTATATTTCATAATAATAAGAAATTTAAATTACTTTTCTATCTCAAAATAATGATTTATTATATTTTGAGATATTAAATGATTATTTTGAGAAAATTGAGATACTAAGCCATTACTTGAGAAATCTGTCATTATTTTTAAGAAACGTAAGATCTCAAAAATAACATGAAACAACCCTTATTTTGAGGAATATAATAATTACTTACAAATTTTATTTATTTATTTATTTTATTTTATTTTTTGTCACACGCGGAAATGAGCTTCCATAACTACCAGAACTGAAGTTTACATTGCAAGGTTTTGAGCTTTAGTGTTTTTCTGAGACAGATGCTTTTTAATCTTTTCTTTCTATTCATAATTTCTATTATTTATTTCTGATGTCACTTCAGCAGTTTATAGACACAACATACATTTACAGGGATTTAAATAAATGGCATGAGAAATCAGGATTTCAAATACATTTATTTTTTTGCATGCTACATGTTAACCATTTCTTTCTAATAATGTAAAGCCTAATCTTTATTTTTACAATGCATTTGAAGTTCTTTTATTTTTTGGTGCTTGTGGTCGAGAGCAGAAAGGAAGTATATATATATATATATATAATACTGCATGCGTGTTAGCTGATGTTGTTATTGTTTATGTGACACAAATAGGACATTTTTAATCCAGCAAGGTCATGTCGGAGCATATTGTACTTTTTGTGATTTTGAGGGAAGGAAAGGCAGCACACTGTGTGAATGTATATGTGCCTTGATGTGCCTAAGATATGACCCTCTTTTTCACAACGCCACACCCCATGTTTAACAAACACAGGAAATTATGGTAAAGAATGTAAAGATATTTAATAAGTTGTTACATAAAGGATAGTATTTAAATTGTATTGTATGTTTTATTTTAGAATATAGGTTTTGTTGGGAGGGGTGCCATGTTGGAGGGGCTAACAACCAGAATGTAACCCCGGTGATAATTTAGTAATTTGACCTGTGTAAGTCAAAAGCTACTTGTATTTTATTGGGCTTGATGTTGTTTACTTATTTTATGATGAGATAGTTCCTGTTTAAAATCCAAATGTTTTGAGTTTAATGGAATCTTATTCAGGTAAAGATCATGTATAGCTTTTGTTTTGATATTTACCATTCAAAGGCCCTGAAAACGTATATAGAACTAAATTTTTTTTCGTTTTCACAGGTTTAAAGTTAGGTGGGAGTCATTTGGAAAAAAAAAAAAAAGGTGATGTCATGTACTTCTAATCACTAATTCACTTCAATATTTTTCCAACCTGGCTCCTTTTGTCCAACATTTTTGTGTCTAAGTGACTGATGGAGAAAACAATTGTTGAAACTGGTCCAGTACTGAGTGAGAGCGCTGCAGCTGGCAGCAGTGAGACAGGCTTCAATGCACACACTCATGGCATTTGTGCATCCCCAAATTGCATCCACAAAAAGTGTTTGTTTTTGCCACTGACAGGTTCAGATTGTTACTTTAAGTGTCTGACAACATTACGGAAAGGATCCCTACTGAGATAAACCTTTTTTTAAAAGATTAAGATCTTTTTTGTTTAAAAAAACATTGATTTTAGCGTGGACAGAGGCAGCATATTTTCACATCCAAGTGGGTGAATCAAGGGTTCATTTAAACTAAACCAGAGTTGGGGAATGTTGGGAACAGTGGATGAAGTGGACCAAGACAACTTTTGTGAGTTTTATTTTGTGTCTATTGACTTCGAATGAAGTGTGTTATACGAGTATAAAATTAGTGTTTATTTAAATGGAATCTAGTGAGTTTGGCGATGGCAATTTGGGGCTGTTTTTGGTAAACAAAAAGGATCTTTCTCTTTAACCAAAAGGTCTATCTCTGTAGGGATCCTTTAGATAATTTTGTCAGACACTAATAAAAACAATCTGAGCCTGTTAGTGGCAAAAACAAACACTGTTAGTGGATGTAAATTGACAGTGCACAACAGCCCTGAATTATTACATCACAGGCTGTTTCACATCTGCCAGCTGCAACACTCTCGCTTAGTGGACCAATTTCAAAAGTCCTTGCATCCCTTATTCACTTAAACATAAAGTCAAGGACAAATTTTTTAAAGACCGTGTTCAAATGGATTCAAATTAAGGATGCACAACAATACCGGCATGTCATCAGAATCGGCCAACATGCTTTTTCTTATTTTGCACAATAAATGAATATTACATACATTGAAAACCATTATATGTCATGTCTCCATCCGCTGGTGGGCCATCACAAGAAAAGTATGCATAATGTGCATAATGTGATGTTAATTCCGCTACAGAAGAGACTCGATCATCACTAAAATTAGGTAGGGAAAAAGTTGATATATCGTTATCAGTATCGGTTATTGGTTAAATGAGTTGTTATATATCTGCATATCGGATACTGGCAAAAAAATTAAGTATCATGCATCTGTAATTTTAACCCTTTGACAAAAACATTAAACCGTAACCTGTGCAACAGTTTGACCCCTCTGTGAGTATTTCTGTTCTTTGGAGAAAGATAAAATAATCCCTGTCTTAAAGTATTGAGCAGTGTTGCAGCATTTGAGGAGCTTTTAGACTGTTAGGTCTGTTGCTCAAACTGGACTTCCTGGACTGCAGTTTATTTTGCTTAGTTCAAAGGCCATCAAAAAAGTGAAAATGACAAAATTGTTGTAGTAACCATACCAGAGTTTTTGGTAATTAAAATCAGACATCACAAGCAATATCAATAAATGAGGGAAAAAAGGTAACCATCATATGACTCTAAAACTAGTCCCAGAGTCGCAATTAATAAAAGTATTTTAGTTAGGTCTGTTGGGATCTCCTGCGTCTTTTTTAAAATGGTAAATAAAAGTGAGGTTTCATTCCTCCAACATGGCAGTAAGTCCATCCTCACACCTCCTTTTTATAAATCTCCTGTTGAAGGGTTTTTTTTATTGTAAAAGAAGTGTCTGTGTGCTTCTTTATTGCCTTCATTTTATGATTTATATAGATCACTAACTGAGATTTATCTATATGTCCTTATTTTAATACAGTAAACAAAATCATTCCATAATGTTTCCTCCTATGTACCATCACTGTAACTGTTACTGAAGTGTATGTGTGTATCAGTGTTTGGTCACATGGGAGGTTCAGCTACAATACCTCCACACTGAGGACCCTTCAAACTGCCAACAACTGCCCGTCAAGAATAGCTCATGGGCAGCACGACTTAAATCCACATCCCGATGTTTGATTGTCTTCTGTGGATGAAATTACAGCTTTATCCAGGCTCAAAGAGAATCATATTCCATATACTGTAAGAATACTGTGAGCCAGTCTTCAGGTAAAAAAGCAATTATCTAATTAAATGTATCTGGTTGCTTGCAAAGCTTTGCTGGGCTTTTTGTGTTTCTTGTGTGAGCATCGTTTATAGCTGGCGTCATAACAGCAGAGAGAAGAGATGTGACAGCCTGTGAATGGGACAGAAAAGACGTGGACATGTTTTCTGTAGGAAAATTTTAAGTTGATTGAATTTGAGTTAAATGTTTTTCTTGTCAAATTACTGAAAAATTAAGCTTTGAAATCAAGGGGATAAAGGCGATGAGACTTAGGTACAATTTTTCTCTTAAACAACTTTACTCAAACATAAAGTATGTAATCTCCTGCTGCAGAGTGTCTCTCAATCAGAACAAAAACAAAAGACAGAGCAAGTCCATCATTGCAGTCTTCCAGTTATTATTCCTTCAGTTTTCATTGTTAAGGAGGTTTTTACCGGGAGCCGTATTATCCACAGAGGGGTCTTCCTCTCTTAAACAGACCAGGCAATTAAAACCGGTAAAAACACTCAATAAAGCAGTTTAACATTAAAAATAAGTGTTTCACTAATGCTGTGTAACACAGCAAGGGCTGAAGCTGGAACATTTGTTCACGTTGTCTTGAGATAAGTCTTAAGATCCAGATGTTAAGTTATCAGAGAAACAAGCTGAGCAAATGTTTCAGCTTCAGCCCTTGCTGTGCCAAACGGCATCAGTAAAACACTGTTTGTTTCAGAGAGGAAGAGACCTCTGCCTATTATTCAGCTCCCAGTAAGCAATTGGTGGGCAAGCAGCCCCTTCACGATGGGCCGAACAGCCTCGGCCAAATGCTGGTTTTTAACGTTGAACTGCTTTATTCAGTGTTTTTACCGGAGTAAATCACCTGGTCTGTTTGTTTTGGAGAGGAAGAGATTATTCGGCTCCCACTAAAAACCTCCTGAACAATGAATACTGAAGTAAAGTTTCAGCTGTTTACAATCTGCAATCATAGCCACTAGATGCCACTAAATCCACCTAAATCTTAAACACTGCTCTAAGATTTTACTAGAAGCCGAATTATCAGCAGAGGTATCCTCCTCTCCAAAACAAACAGACCAGGTGAGTTAAACTGGTAAAAACACTGAATAAAGCAGTTTAATGTTACAAATCAGTGTTTTTCCTGTGCTGTTTGGCACAGCAGGGTCTGGAGCCAAACTGCCGACATTGTTTGCTCAGCTTATTTCTCTGATTACTTAAGATCCAGACGTCCAATGACTAAAATCGTATCTGGTTTAAACTTTATAGTTAAAAAATCTAAAAGGTGTATTTTAAACTGTGTAAAATTATGACAGCTTTGGGCAGACAATGCAAAGGGGATATGACTCCACTGACAGGCGACGGCAACCAAATGACACGGACCACGACCTTGATTCAAATGACATATTCTCTGGGTTTGTTGGAAACTTTTGGGATAATGTATGTACACAGTGACAAAATAGAATACATTGGTCTTGACTTTTTTTGGCATTCAGTGAGGAAAAGTTAGAAATTATATCTTGACGTTTAAAGCTAGTGTTCTGCCTCTCTCCTGACCTCTTTTGTTTAGAGTGAAAAACAACAACTTACTGTAAATAAAATTAGTGATGTAACAGTTTATTATCTGTAAAAAATGTTGCAGGTGGAGTTCAAAAGCATTTAGTGTCCTCTTAGGTGTTACCTATTGGCTCAAGTTACACCTGGTAAAAATATCCTCACTTACATTGGTTCTCACAAGGATAGAAGTACACACACACTCACACACTTTGGCTTTCTGCAAACTGGGTGAAAAACAGCCTTTTCTCCCGAAAGGTCACAATGAGATTTGAATGACAGCTTTAAGTCCTCCGCTCATATTACAATCTGCAGTGGAGGAGACGTCCGCAGTGCGCTGCCTTCCTGGGAAAGGCTGGGAGTACAGGGAAGCAATTAATTGTAATGAATAATGGGACAAATCTGGCTGGCATATGACCGCTAATGCTCCTTTTTTTTTTCTCTCTCTCTCTCTCTGGAGGATTGAGGAGGGTGATGGCAGCCATGTTGAGGTGTCTGCCCGCACACTAATTGAAAACTGTGAGGATGATGGTACCGTCCTTCTCCAATGCTTCTGTTTTTCTTAATTCAAAGGGAGTTTCTGATCATTAAATTTATTGAATTGTTTGGCTCCAAATACCCCCAAAACATCAGTACGCCTGGAAGAAATACTTGATATTTATTCATTTCTACATGTCATTATGGTGCATGTCCTGTTATTACTTCTCCCTACATGATGCTGTCATGGTGACAAGTAAAAAAAAAAATTTGAATATAAAGAATTTAGACTGAAAAAAATATGCGAATCAGCCTTAAAAGGTTAGTTCAGACTTTTTGAAGTGAGGTTGTATGAGGTACTTGTCTGTAGTCAGTGTGTTAATACAGTAGATGATTAGTTTTGAAGCACAGAGGTCAGCAGCAAAATGTCTTTAAGCCACCTTAAAAAATAATATCAGTTTTAGTGTATGCTACTTTGCCATCAGAGAGAGATTTCTGATGAGGCCGTTACATTGCTGTTGTCAAAGCCACCAGACTCCATTGACAGAAACTGTAATTTTACCTTGCTGAAAAACAGGAGCTGCTGTTCCCCAGCCAACATTTGTATATGGGACCCATGTGGGTAGTAAACAGGCTGGAAAATGGGCCATATTTGGGACTGTTAATGCACAACATATTGGCCCCATACTATTAGCCCACATGGGTGGGTTTACCCAAGTGGGCCACAGATAAGACACTCATTTTTGGCTCATACCCACGTGGTACCCAGTAGCCCTATCGGCAATCGGCATGGGGCCAATATGGAACCCATGGACAATCCCATATAGGGCCAATTTTTCAACCCATCTACTACCCACATTGGCCCCCAATAACAATTGCTGGCTGGTCTACTGCTGCCTCCATCAGTTAGTTAGTTTGTGTTATTGTGTAACTTTGGCATTGCACAGGGTTAGTCCGGATTCACCAAAGTTACACAATAACATGAGCTGCCATCATTTCATTTGAATACACTGACATCACTCTTTATCTGTCATACTGCACCTTTAAGCCTCCTACAGACTGTGGGATTTTAGCAATCTTATAAGTTTAGTGCAACTACACTGTGCGACATGGATCTAATAAACTTAGGTACGCCATCGAGTTTCATTTATGCAGACTGTACGATGACAGCACCTACCAAATTGCAGGCCAAGATTTAGGATAGCTTTCCATACTGAGTGCTCAAGGATGCTGCACTGGTTATTACTTCTCCAGCTGTGAAGCACAACATGTGGCTGGTGGTTAGCAGCTTGTCTCTGACCCATTATCTGCACACAGTGCATGTGGAAACCCTGCTGTCCTGCCCATGAGTGAGCCTGTCAGTGCCCTGTATCCAAGGTGATTAACCTGCTGCCGTTTTGCGTTTCATTGTTTTGCCAACCAACTGGGTTGTTTGTTTGTAAGTCTTTTTGAGCAAGTTATTTTCTTTCAGTGAAGCAGAGTGCCATCTTGTTGGGAGTCTATGCACCTAGGGTGAGGTCTCTGCACTGGAATAGGTGGGGGCATGCCTGGGCACCCAGCCTCTGCTCACTTCCCCTAGTTTTGTTTAGTTTAGTTTTGTGTTGGACTGGATATTTGAACTAAAGTATTTTAATTCCCTTGTACTAGTGTTAGTGTTGGTTTGACAGTTAATGTTTTTTTTCTTTTGTCCCAGCAGTTCCAGTCCCTGCTTATTTGCTCTGTTTTCTAAAGTCAATAAAACGTGGTTCATTTTGGCTTCATGTCTCTGTCCTTGTGTCAGTAACGAGCCTGCGTGCCCTATCCCTCGTTTTTTTTAAACTCAATTTAAGGTTCTTGGACAAAGTATTTCCTGGGTTGTAATTACACCAGGTGGTGTTGTCTGCCCTCTTCCTACTCTTTCTACTTATTTAAATTTAAACCATATATAAGTTGTGCAGGATTTGGTGGGGACACAGGGTTCATTTTTGCCCCACAAGCTTGAGTGCCATTGTCAGTAATTAGAAACTTTGTAAGTGGAAATGATCAGCCAGTTCCCCTGGTTTCCACAAACAAGTTGCTGCAGAAATAATGATGTTTTGATGAGATTTAATTAGAAGTGTGAGTAAGAGCAAAGGGACCAGACACTCCCACAACAGCTCGACAAACCCTCACTTATTCAGCTAATAATTATGGTAAATAAGATGATAATTAACTGAGAAATTAATCACATCGACCTGTTGCAAGCAGAGGTTCAAATATTGATATGGGAGAGGGCAGGTAATTTAATAGATCATTATTCTGTGTCATTTGTGCCTTCAAGACTAATTGCAAGTGGAAGTCATTAAATAAGGAGGTTGTTTTTGAGATGTGAAGCACTAACATGACATCTTAAAGTGTAAAATGTATTCTCTGGGGCACTGTGTCAGACTTTGAGAGGGAAACAAGTAACAAAATGCTCAGTGAACCCTGAAAACTCTTCACTCTATGGGGTGAAATAATGGTTCACACCTCTCTGGACTTCCTCTGATGGAACAAAAAGCCATTTTGCTAGGTGTCCTGACATTTACCTGGGTCACTTACAGCTTTTTTGTCTGTCCGAGTGGACAGGAAGCTCTTTCAGCTGCGTTTCAATAGACTCCCGCCAATCAATGCAAATAAGGAGAGTATCTAAAGTCCTTCAATTAAAAAAGAGGGATATTAACTTTAATAACACACAGATTAATCTTTTCCTGTAAAAAAAGAAACTGTTTCTCTTAAAATGTGTCACGCTGGTGCCACGTCACCAATTTTGTTTTGTTTTGTTCGTTTTTTTTGACAGTGTTTCCATTGTGTATTTGACTCTTCACTTTGCAGCAGTTGTTTTTTTCTTTTCTTCTTCCATTATTAAGATTTCACTTTGCTGTGCATAATATCATTTAAAAATGTATTTCAAAACATAGCAAACAAATGTAAGTCTACAGGAATAAGTAACGCATCATAGACAAAAGTAACAAGGAAATCAGTTGGATCCTAAGCAAAACATACAAACAACTAAACTAAACATACAAACGACTTAAACCAACGGCACTCTGAATACCAAAAAAAGTAGCCACCTACCACTGAGCTGGCCACTCAATCACTAACCAGATTATTTTAAAACATTTAACCAAGCAACATACCCTGGAAATCCAGATTCAAATCTAGAAAGATTTTGAGTCTGGCCTCACCGATATACCCTTCCTACCCAAGGGGTGGCACTAACTGAGGCATTTCAAATGCCGCCGCACACAATTGGATAGCACGATGGCCAATCAGAGCAAAAAACAAGGTGACGTATTCATTGCGCTAAGCCCCATTTGGTTGCCGACCAGTGGGGCTAACTGATATATTATGCTTTTGCTGTATCCCGTCGGCAAAACGGCAAAACCGACCTTCCTGGAAACGAAGGCTTCTAGGGCAGTCATCTGTTCCTCTCTCAAGGAAATAGATAAGTGTAGTTGGCTTAGTGTTTCTTCCAAAGTTAAATTGAATGGACGCGGTCCTTCGGCAGCTGCCATCTTGGCTGGTGTACTTTTAGACTCTTACGGCACAGCGCTGTCGTCATCATGTTACGACCGCCCAGAGCCCGCCTCTGTCAGATAGACTGATCTGTTTGGTCAGATGGCGATTCAGCGGGCTCTGCTCGTCGGGGCCAGATTCGTGTGCAGAACAAATTCAAATTTGCTAGGGGCGGGGCATGTGGATTTCCAGGTTACAAGCAAAACATACAAACAACAAAGTAGTCATCAAGTACACAGACACAATTACAAAGAACATCAGAGGCAACGGGAACAGGGTCAGGATAATAAATCAATTACATAACAAAACAATTTCTCGGGTTTGGTTTGGGTTCGGCCCACTTGACATGCTGCTGTTTTGTGCTATGGCTTATTAAAGTGCTGGAATTTGTTATTTATCTGACAACGCCTGAACGCAACACAGGCCAAGCCATTGAGTGTGTGTACAGTGCCGTGCTGCAGGTTCGGGCCAAGCTTGGTCATAATTGTCTTGGACTCGGGTCAGTTTCGGTCAGGTCCGAGCCGTGCTCTAGTGTGCTCACCTGTGTGTGTATGTGTGCGCACCAGTCTGTGTGTGTGTGTTTGTGTGTGTGTGTGTGTGTGTGTGTGTGTGTGTGTGTGTGTGTGCACGCACATCATGGCAGAACTTTGCCTTGAGCGATGCAGAGAGCAGAGGAGAATTGTAAATGCGCGACCATGTAGAGACCATGTTCCACACAGATCTCCATTTCCCTGTGACCAACTAACTATTTGCTGACAGCCTCTCAACCCCAACCAGAGCTACAGCAACTACCCTCTCGCCTGAACATTTTAGGAACTAGACACTAATTACTGTGAAAATAAATAGGCTAAATAAACAGTAGATTGATTTTACAAGAAGGTTAGGGTCTGGAGATGTTGCTGTGGTTGCCTGTGGCAAAATACTTTCTGTGTGACTAGGGCCTAAGCACTCCCAGTTAATGTCACCACTTCTGCATGGTGATACATTGGGTGGATGTGTTTTGGTGCAAAGAAAAGAGTTCCTATATGGAACTGCTTACAGCAAGGTCTGTGAATTATCTTAAGTAACTAGGGTCATGATTTCTGCTAAGGCTATGCAATTAATCGTCTGGTGATTGCAATTACGATTTTGAGGTCAAACGATTTCAAAATGAGTGAAATCGAGGGTAACGATTTTTGGTCACGGACACCTGGAGATGTTATTTTGTCGTCTACGGAAAGCCGCGCATGCGCAATACCACCCCCTCCCCTCCTCTTCTCTATTCACTCCACGAGCCAGTCAAGTAGTTGAACTATGAAAGATGCGCGGGGCAGGTGATCACGGATATTTTTAAAAAAGCGTGCAGAGGGAGAGTGAGAGAGGTTGGTGTGTGTGTGTGTGTGTGTGTGTGTCTGTATGAAGTCCTATCCATATCAAAATAAGCAGACACACGCACAGCAACGTTTGTGTACATGCGTGATTAACATTGTGAATTTTGGTATGCGTGCATGCGCACGTGTGTTGTTACGTGCGGATTGTATTTCACGCGTAACAAGACGATGCGTACTGTACTTACAGCGTGTGCACGTCCGTCTGTCACTGTTGGAGAAATGTTGTTAAGTGTCCACACACACGCATTCACATTTTTTTAAACTACGCAACCGAGAGTTTATCTGCATCACGCGCACCAGTCCACGTGCATGAACGCCTCACGTAGTTTTCCTTTTCCATTTCAAGTTAGTAGCCTAGATACAGTTTTTTTTTGTATTGTGGAAGAAAGTATTTGCATGAACTATTTATTGTACCATTACCACAGACAGCAGGGTTAGCTCACTGGGTAGGGTGCTAGGATTACAGTCTAAACATTATGCAGTCTGATAGCTGGTCCCCCCACAATGCGATGATCCCCCGGTCAACTATAGTTTGATGATTTTTCAATCCTCTTTCCCGGTCAACTATAATTCAATGACTCTTCAATCATCTTTGAAGTGAAAGTGGGAAAGTGGGAACGCGCGTGTGTGTGGACACTTAACACTTAACAACATTTCTTCATCAGTGACAGACGGATGTGCACATGCTGTAAGTACAGTCAGCATCTTCTTGTTACGCGTGATGTAGTTTGCACAAGTCATAGTACGCGTTCGCTAAAAAACGCATAAATGTTACGTGTAGTCACTCCGCGTTGTGTGATTGCGCAGCATTAAGCAGTCAGGCATGAAAGTTATAAGTCAGTGGGGAAACTACATGACACGTCAGGCATTGCTTTGCTACACAGGCGTCAAAGCACGCATGTGACAGTGTGTGTGTGTGTGTGTGTGTGTGTGTGTGTGTGTGTGTGTGTGTATTGGGGCCGAACGCCACCGTGCGTGATACAGAGAGCAGAGGAGAAATGTAAATGTGCGACCATGTAGAGACAAAAGTGACATGCCATCGCGTAAACAATATTTCAATCAGGAGAGACACGCTTTTATGGTAAAAGAATATTTATTAACATGTGAACGAATGAATAAGAATGTGGAAAGTCATTGGTGATTAGACCCCGTAGAGATGGTTTGATTTAAGGAGGGTGATGAAGCCATAGTCGAGTAGGGAATTCAATTGATTTCAATTTTGACCAAAATAATCGTGATTATGATTTTTTTCCATAATCAAGCAGCCCTAATTTCTGCAGAGACATTTTGGCATTTTGAGCACCACAAGCTGAATACTATCTAGCTAGAGAAGACAGACATCTCTATGGCCGATATCTCCAACACTCTGCAACTCATGCTGAAACAATCTAGACTGATAAATAGCACTACAGCTAAGGGGAAAAATATGCATTTTTGATTATGGGTTGAACTGTCCCTTTAAGTTTTTGTTTTTTGTGGATTTAAACCACAGCTTCATCCCCTTTTATAGCCTCAGAGTGTTGGCCTTTGAGACAAATGGTAAATGGACCTGCATTTGTATAGCGCCTTTCTAGTCATCCGACCACTCAAAGTCTTTACAAGTCACATTCACCCATTCACACACAAATTCATACACTGGTGGCCGAGGCCACCATATAAGGTGCCACCTGCTACCTGCATCAGAAGCAATTTGGGGTTCAGTATCTTGCTCAAGGATACTTTGACATGCAGACAGAAGGAGCTGGGGATCGAACCACTGATCTTCCGATTGGTGGACGACCCGCTCTAGGGCCTAAGCTACATTAAATCATCAACATCGTCATTATAAGGACGTTTCTCAAATTGAGATATTGTCCTGAGGGTGACATGAACACTTTAAATATATTAAATATATTTAATTTCATATCAATCCACACAGCAGACATCAAGATATTTCACAGGAAAAATAAAATATAGTATAATATCTTAAAATTCTAACACTTCAGGTGTGACACAGGGCACCAGAGTTCCTTTCACCTTGTCTAAAATGTCACATTACTGTGCAGTGCTTGGAGTAAAAGTGTGCACCAAACTACAGTATTGCTGTACGTAACATTCAGACAAAAAGGACAGACACAATTTGCCACCCTGCTCTTTTTTAAACCCTCGTTTTCACCCATCACCACTTAATGACTTCTTTAAATGTCACCGCGGAAGGTGCTGCTGTTATATACGTCGGATTAAAATCTCATTAACTCTCAATGAGATACTCCACTGTTTCCCTACAGTCCCTTCAAAGGAAATCAGTTGGTAAAGGCAGCATTAAAGAAGAGGATTTACCCACAGTCAATCGATCTTGTACCCCCGACTTGTCACAAACTCCCTTGCAGCATCAGAGACGATGACGAGCCCCGGGCATGCTGTGATATTTCAGTCTGTCGGTGTGGGTGACCTGCCCTTTCCATCACCTCCCTGTTAAGGATTCCTTCACTCCTCCATCCTGCCTTTTGTTTTTCCTGCTGAAAGAGGGAGCAGAGGAAAGGGGCTGAGGCAGAAGACAAAATACAGCAGGAACATATTTTAAACTCTGAAGGTCAAGGAGCGCCTGCAGTGTTTGATCTGAGAGTCCTTCAGGTGACCTCTGACCCCTCAGGGCTCTCATGTTCACTGTGGGGTGAACAGTGACATTTGCTTATATTCAAATGAACCTGAAATTTATGCATTCATTTAAAAAATATGAATAACTCATCCACTGTTAATGGAATTGTTGCACATCTGTTTTCAGAGAGAAGCTTGAGCTCTTTGATTGTGAACTATATAAAACAGTAAATCACTTAAAGAGACACTTAAAGACTTATTTGGCTTATTTAAAAAAAAAAATGGAATAGAAAAAATGTTTGATCAGAATTACCTAACAAAACCCTCAATGTTTAATTCGTGCAATGACTCTTCTGTTTTTGTGTTTTCTCCTGGGCTGTAATTAGGCAATGAGCAATAAAAGAATAAATGACCCAAAAAATGCAAGAAGTTAGTAAGAAAAAAAAGGAATAAAGAAAATGTAAAACAAGAAAAAAGATGGTTAAAAAGAGGCAAAGAAATTCCCTGGAAAAAAGTGCCTAGAAATCATCATTTTAAAAATGTTTTTTTCTTATTTCCCCATTTATTTTTTTTGGAATTTTAAAGATCTTTTTTTTTTTTTAATTTGTAGGACATTTGTATGTTTATATGTCGTATTGTGCGATTTCTTTCAAAAACATGAGAAAAAAAGGCAGTTTAAAGAAATACTTGTGAAAGGCATATGAACGCAACACAAGAAAAACAAAAGATATTACAGAAAAATACATATAATATAT
Source organism: Epinephelus awoara (assembly GCA_035609425.1). Classification (NCBI taxonomy): domain Eukaryota; kingdom Metazoa; phylum Chordata; class Actinopteri; order Perciformes; family Serranidae; genus Epinephelus; species Epinephelus awoara. The sequence goes on from CM069317.1 coordinate 970,028, forward strand.
ATAAAGTATATTACATACTTTCACAAATATTTAAGTCAAACTGGAGTTTGTTGTTTGTATTTAAAACCATGGTTAAAATGTATTTTCTTTGTTGATTTACTAGTTTATTTGGATTCATTATTACACTGTTAATTTTCTTTTTTCTGGTGTTTAATCCTTTTGTGCTGGTTTATTATTGATTGCAGGCAATCCAGGATTTGTCCCCTGTTGTGTTGCTTTTGATGTTGGGAAAATAAATCACCCTGCACCTTGCCTCAGTGTGTGCTTGTCATCCTTTGTTGACCTATGTGAAGAGTCTGGTTCTAGTGATAGTGACACTTCCCTCACCTAAGTCATAGGTGTGACAATGACTATAAAAGTATCAAGAAGGTCTAAATCCACTGGAGTTTAGAACAATTAAAAATCTTTGCAGGGGGAGTTGAAACGTTATTTTCCATGGCCTTTCAAATGAATTTAGTGCTGGAAAATGATTTAAATATTTTTTATTTCTTTATTTCATTAAATGAACATTATTTATGCAGAGAGCATCAACACAGAGGCTGAGGGAGAGAAGGAGCCAGAGACACTTTGTCTGCGTTATATATGTCTTGTATATGAAAGGTCTGTGTTGATGCCACATTTTTTAAAACATCTGTCGCATGTATCGAGGAGCTGTCTCAATGTCACACAATAGACTACAACTACCAAGAAGAACAGCGACGCGCTATGATCTGCCTCACACACACATTAAGCGGTACAACATAGACCGATGTAGCACTGTAGAATAACAGATATGTTAAACAGAGGAGCAGCTCTGTCTCTCTTAGTGTTGCTAGAGACCTTGTGAGTGAGTGAGTGGGTGGGACGGAGCTGTGCATGTGAGAGAGGAGAGGTACACACTGGTATGCCTTATATAACGCAACATGATCCTATACCAATATAAATGGTGTTGTCTAAATGTATATCTTGCTTGAAAATATATAGATATATTGGTTGTTATATCGGCCAGCCCTAAGCTGAATTATTCTCGAAGATCTCTCCCTCTCCGCACCTAAAGGACCATGTGATTTAAACTGACAAAAACACTGAATTAAGCAGTTTCACATCTAAAAATCTATGTTTTTTCACTGCCTTTGGAAATGTGTCATAAAAAATGTAATTAAACATTTTATGAAATGCCGTGTTTAAGGTTTCTCATTTAAAAAAAAAGTCATTAGAAATGTAATATGTTATGAATAAAAAATGAAAATAAAAAAAAAAGTCTAAGTGTGTGCACTTTTCCCGTTTCCAAAAAATCCCCCTCTGAGAGTTGGGTCACATGGTGTAGACTGGAGACACCCCAAGTTGTAACCCACAGCTGACTCGTTGCCATGAAACATTAATTACATTACCGCCCTGAATTATGGGAGTTGTAGTTTCGAATCCTAGAAGCGCTATAATGAAGCCAGAAGGAAGTAGTGTATTTTCCAAAATGCCAAAATATTCCCTCAAGATATGTGATATCCCTCCTAGAAGTTAACCACTTAAATCCTATTAATATTTTCATATTGTCTACAAAAGAAGAGGAAATTATGTACATACTGTCTCCATCTCATATCTCAGAATGACCAGACCTGCACATACTCATTTTATCACTAAGTGCCGTAGCTTGACTGTACTTATAGGTGCACTTTTGTATTATTTTATTTTTATTTTTCAAACCTGTTATTTCCTTTTCCCCCTTTATTCTCCATCAATCCAGTGTCTGACAGAGTGCAGGCGCCATCTATTGTCCAAACCACGTACTATCAAATGTCACATTAAGTTAAAAATATCTGCATCTGTCCTTATAAATGTGTGGAAAATGATGGGGCATTCTACCAATTGTGTGCAAAGTGCTGTCCCTTAACAAAAAACAACAAAAATAATACAATTAAGTATTCAGACATAGATATTTACAAAGATTATGATAAGACCTATTTAAACACAGGACATTAAATGAAAAAGTGATAAGCTAAATAAATACAAAATCACCATTTATAGGGTACTTTCTATTGGGAAGTAACTGTCCCCAACCCTGACCTCTAAAATTCAATTAATGTAAAAAACACTTAAAACATTTTTCATATTTTTTTCAAAAGTGTAATTTAAAACATCTTTGTAATTAAGTTTAAACAGAAGTTGAAAGATTTAGATGTATTGTGGGATTAATTTTTAAATTAAGAAATTATGCTAAAAAAAAATAGTGTCCCTTGTTTTCATGTCACTACCGAAACACAAGAGTTTTAATACTCTGGTTGAGTCTGAATTTTAGCCACACCCCTGAATTTCTGAGAAGGGGGGTAGTACTGCACCCCTGTCCCACATGGCTGCATGGTAAGTCGCTGACTCCCATCATTTTTTAAATAAATGTCTTACAAAGTCTGAAAATCAGTGTGAAACTTTTAAAACTGTCACTACCGAACACATGTTCTCTTCAATTATGTAAAAATCTGGGGGGTTTATGCAAAATATTATGTTTTTCTGTGTGAACAACTCTTCAAACATGTGCCATGTGACTGCTAGCATTCTTTAGTTATCCTCAAAAATAGGTAGGATTGTCACTACCAAAACAGTCACTACCGAAACCTATGGTAAAGTTTCGGTAGTGACAAAATGGAATGGTCAGTAGTTAAACCCCATAATTTTGTGGTCCAAAGTCTTGCTCTGCTCTACACTGCTCTACTCTGCTCTACTTTGATCTACTCTGCTCTACTTTGCTCTACTCTAATTATACTCTGCTCTACTATACTATTCTCTACTTTGCTCTACTCTACTATGCTCTGCTCTAGTCTATTCTGCTCTGTTCTACTCTACTAAACTCTGCTTTACTCTATTCTGCTCTGCTCTCTGCTCTACTCTATTCTGCTCTGCTCTGCTCTACTAAACTCTGCTTTACTCTATTCTGCTCTGCTCTACTATACTATACTCTGCTCTAGTCCATTCTGCTCTGTTCTACTCTACTAAACTCTGCTTTACTCTATTCTGCTCTGTTCTACTCTATAATCTACTCTTATCTGCTCTACTCTACTATACTATGCTCTGCTCTACTCTACTCTCTCAAAAATAAATTTTTTTTATTGACCACAAAACATTTGTCTTTGCAGTCACTACTGAAACAGGACAGTCACTACCGAAACAGTGTAGTCACTACCGAAACACTGGGTGTTTTGTAAAAAATAAAGTATTCTGAGTTATCAACTAAAGTATTATGATGCTAATCGGTTACATTTATGTTCTGTTTCATCAATTATTAACTCTGGAATCAATCTGATCAGTGTTATGCATTTTACAAAGAAAGATTGCATTTAGATTTTGAAGAATTCTATAATTTGAAATTCAAAATTGGTTAAAATATTATATTTATAGATTTAATTGTGAAAACCTTCAGTAAAAATATGTAAAAATTTAAATCTTTAGACAATGGAAGGAACAAGCATAACAGGTTGATATATATATATTTTTTGTATAATATTATATTATATGTTTCGGTAGTGACAAATTTTGGGAGAGGAAAAACATTCCAAAACAGTCTGAAAATACAATATAAAAGTTTACAGTCATTTTACTAGATATGTGATGTTTTCATATGGTACAATATACAGTATATAGGGACAAAGTTTTGGAAATAAAAATACAAAATTTCAAAATATTTCCAGCCTAACTTTGCACACATTTGGTAGAATGCCCCATATACCAAATGGCACTGATTTTAAATTGGGAACATTCTTCTTTCATTTTTCCCCATGGGCCCCACTGCCTGCACTGTCTGTATTTACGCCCCTGATCATCTGTCTATACTTTTGCACTTTTTAATTTGTAAATCCCTGCTGTATTTTTACCCTGTAAAGCAAATTAAATGTGCCATACAGCTAAAGTCTCCTTGCCTTTCTCCTCACTGAAATGTTAAAAAAGACTTCTCTTGTTGTATGTGTATGCAAATATTGACTCAAAACCAGTCAAGATTTATGCTATACACACACAGATTGACTATCTGTTTATCATCCTGTTGCACTGATGCATGTGTGTGTGTGTGTGTGTGTGTACTGCCACAGCATTTCTGTAATTTATTTTATATTTTTATTGAAACTGGAGAATACAGAGTCAGAAATTATGATCAGACATTTGATTTACTAAATCCCTTTGCTTTCTTTTAGATTACAATCAAAATGGATTCAATATGACATGTAAGTATCAGACAAGTGAAAGCAGAAACTGTATTTTTCTTCAATATGTTGTATAATACTTTACACCAGAGAAATGAAACATTTTCTTCAGCATGAAAATGATCATAAGATGTCACATAAAATCATCTTTTAGCTGTTTCTAACCAAAGAACATTATTACAGATATCGGCTTTTTCCAGTCACTCTACTGTCATTAATTAGGTAGACTTTATAGCTCATGTCTGTGCTGGCTTTCATTCTTGTGTGGTTTCACTGTGGTACATTCAATACAGAGCTGTCAGTGATAAATCCTGTCATCTATGTGAGCAAAATGCTCCCTCTTAAGGCCAACATTTTCTCTACATCCCATCCATTTACAGAACAAAGGGGGCGAGATGCTTCCTGTAGCAGGAGGAAGCTGGATGACCTCTGCACGACTGGAGTGAGGGGGTGGACATGACGTGTCATTCAGGAAGTATTGATTGTTGCAGTTTTAGGATTTCTTTAAAAATGTATGGTGAAAGGAGTCAGGCAGCGCACAAGGAAAGATGCTTGTGTATATGTCTCTTTCCAGCCAGGATTTAATGGAAAATTCCAGGGCCCAGTCGTTCAGAGACTGGATCAGAATTATGTTTTGCTTTCCAGGATAAAATAAACCATCGTACTTTTGTGCCGGTTTTTCAAAGCTGCACTGGACTGGATCACCCTGATGCAGATACAAACTTTTCAAGAAAACTAAATCTGGATAGCCAGTGATTTAACTTAAATGTACGGACATATCACAAAAAGAGCAACAGGTAAAATAGCCAGTAGTGGGTCTCTTTAAGTGATTTGAAGAGACAGAAAATAGCATTAGGGATACATATGTTAGAAACTACTTTAACTGTGTCATTGTAATTGATACAAAGTGAAAACTGAAAGTTAAAAATAAATATGTTTTGTTTGACATTGACAGCTATTTGGATGATTACTTTATGGGGACAAAATACTTTTTTTTAACTTTACTGTACTGACAGTCTTTACATATAGCCTATCTACTTCATCTGCTTTATCACTAACATCTAAACACACCACATGCAAAATATAGAAACTGTTTGTCCTATCATTACAAAACTTGCAGGATATGTTTCAAAGTTGAACTTTTGTAGAATTTTTTTGAAACTGCTCAGTATGGGGCGCCACCAGTTCCAATAAACTGCATTGGCGTTTTGCAAAATTTGGCATAAATCAACGGAAGTTTGTTCAAACATCACCAAACTTGGTAGATATTGTTAATGAAATTATTGAAGCATGTTACAAAATGTTTCTGCAATTGATCAGGAGGGGGTCATGGTGTTGCCAAAGAAGACCGAGGCCTGGAACAAATATGGACGTAAATGATTGAGTGTCTGTCTGTTTATCATAACACCTGTTAGTCATCTTCATTGCAGGTATTGTAAACTGTCTAAGTTCTTCATCCTTCAAAGCTTTCCATCACATTCTCACTTCGATCTTGTCACATATCGACGTTTGATCAGGGACTTTCCACGTCCAGATATGACATGCAAAGTACCCTGGGTGCGTTGGTTGTTGACATTCTGGGACACCGTGTCAACCTCAGCCTGTTACTTGCATTGTCTTCTTTAAAAATACACTTCCATTTTCACAAGAAATGTACTATTTACATACTTACTTCCCCTAAGATTATAAAGCCAAAACCTGTTCTTTATTTAATAAACCCAATCACATGCTTATGTTGTTGAAGGAAAAAAAACGTCAATTCACAGTGTTGTACCGACATATTGCGTTTATTTTGAAAGAGACTGTATGCAAACGGTACAGAACGGTACAGAAGTGTATTTTGAAAACAGACAATGCATGTAACAGCCAGAAATTGGCACGGCATCCCAGAACATCAACAACCAATGCACCCAGGGTATCTTGCACGTCATATCTTGACATGAAAAGTCATGATTACAGGTCAGAGTGAGACTGCTTTGCTTGTGTCTATATTTGCATTTTGTTCCTGCTTAAATCTTCTGCTGGGGTCAGAATAATCCATAGTTTTTGGATCAAACTATCCCAAACACATGCTAAAGGCTGGATCCAGATTAAAACCAAAACTGGAAGGAATGATCTAATCTGACTTTTTTTTTTTTTTTTTTTTTTTAAAGATTTGATCCAATGCAATGAAAGAAACATGATAGTTCTGAACAACTGGGCCCAGTTTATTGTATAGTTTTATAAACTTTATTTGTGTGGCCAGACATCCTGCAACAACATTGCTAAAACTAAATGCGTCAGGACAAGAAACAATAAGTAGGCCTGAATGTGTGGCATTTAAAGTGGGTATGGGAGAAGGATGTTGCCTAGTGCAGCTTTAATTACTACAGTATGACATGGATTGTATCTGGATGTGACTCTTGTTAAAGGAATACTGTACGCATGCAAAATTTGTATAGTTCTTGCTCACCCTGAGTTACGTTGAATTTGTCAAGAAAACATTTTTTTCTCTCACATGCCTCAGAAATAAATGAACATTTTAATAATTTGAACAAAGGTTCTCCTTAAACGGCAAAACTGTTTCAAAAGATTAATTCACAAACTCTCACAGGCCTTGTGCAGTGTACACTACTTGTAATCCAAGTAGGAAGCCTGGGCACATGCTTGCATCTGAATTCTGCTCATACAGAGGCACATGCTCAGGGCATGCTTCTTGTAGGTGTTCATATGTTTAGGAAGTTCTGAGCATACGACTGGATAAAAGAGAGTTGGATTTCACTGCATGAGTTGTGTGAGAGTTTGTAAAAAGATGTTTTGATATAGTTTTGCTGTTGTTAAATGTGGTCCCTGTTAACTTCAATTCATGAAGTAGGTTTGCCTTTTGTGGATTTTTTGTACACTGTGGAGGCACGTGATAACACTGGTTGAGTAATCAATATACAAATTGTCATTTTGCAGGGGAAGCATTCCTTTGACACATGCATTCCATGTAATTTACAATCCAACATTACCAAAAATAAAAACGTTTAATGAATAATCTCTATCAGCAAAATAAGTTAAACAGGATTGACTTGCTATTGCATTCTGGAAAGTTGTAACAAAACAAATGCAGGCTGGGAAGTATGCTAATGAGATGATTTGTTTCTAAACAACTTAATTTAATGAGTGAACAATCACACTGGCTTTTAGTCTTAATTTTAAGATGTTATAACAATATAGAGTGATTATTTAAACATTTAAATGATGAGATGATTTTATTAACCAGATTATGAAAGTTTACAGTGTAAATTCAACATCCCATACATTCAAATATCTGAATTATACTTAGATTGCAACCCCATCTCATTCCCAGGTCATCAAATACTGACATTTTGTCATGGCCCTCAGCGTCTCATAGCAATGCACAGGACACACTTTATTGTCTCTGTGTGACAGACAGTGATGCAACATGTGGATAATGTTGTGAAAAGGTCACGGCTACGTTTAGGCCACAAAACTGCTTCAGGGTTACTACATCATAAGGCAAGTGGGATTAAGCACTTAAGACTTGTGGTCACTACAGTAGACAGTTATTTAAAAAACATTTCCTTTAATATGCATGGGCATTGATGCTTTAGTTGCATAAAAGCTTCTACCATGGACCCACATGTGTCTTGCCATACACTACCACCCACTGGCCAGGTGTTGTAAGTGCAACACAAATCTCTGAAAACCAAGATGGCCCACTAATAAGGGCTCATTTATGCTCCCTTTACGTATAAAAATGTATACGTCCGTTTCGGGTAGGTACGTGCCAAACGGAGCAGTACCAGCGGGAACCGTGGGGGCAGTGTTGCTATCACTAGCCAATATGTAGCTCTAGTGAGACACGAAGAAGAAATAACAATTCAATTTCTTTCGTCGGCCGTACTAGAGAAAAGTCCTCCAGTCGTGATGTATTTAACGGCCTCACCGACCACTGCCTCCTATAGCGCTGCCTCTGTTTTTGTCTATTATGCAAGAGGTACATTATCGATTTCTCCTCCACAGCCACCATGTTTGTTTTTGAGTTTGTTGTTGTCATAAACTTTTGACTCTGGGATGCCTCCTGGTGGATATATTGGTTAACATCCATGCCAACGTAAAGGACGCATGGAAGTATGTGGGTAGTGACGGTAACATCGTTTGAAACGGACATATACATTTTCGTACGTAAAGGGAGCATAAATGAGCCCTTCTGGAAACGTGCAGAAATACGGACGAAATGAACGTGGAGCACGGACAGAAGGATTCCGTCCACATCCAGATCCGTATTTAACGTTGAGCATAAATGGGCCTTACACTTAACGTCATGCACCACTGGCTGTATTTCAACTACAATCAACTTTGTACTTCATCTGCAGAGACTTTTTGGGCTGTAAATAAATTAATTAATGTTATCAAAATGTAACTTGCAATTTTTTTGACAAAAGCAATTCTTTGACAAGATTTTGGTATTTATTAGAAAACGTTCATTTTTGTTTTTCATGATTAAAGAAGGATATTAACACAGGAAAATAATAATGAACGAAGTAGTCATACTTCAGGCATGAAAGGGTTTTTAAGACCAATTCAAGAAAAAAAAACCATTAACTGACATCATTAACTGTAGGTGAGGGAGCAGTACCGTACACAGACATTTTGCAGGGCACGGGCTCAAGTGGAAAAAAGAAAAAGGGCAAAAGGTGCAAAAAACCAAGTGCACTCTGCTGGGAGGTTTCTATCTGCCAGCACCAGAAGGTTTCTCATTCTGTAGTCCTTTCCTTTGCTTTCTTTAGTTTGCTCTCCTCCTCTCCTTATTCTCTTCTCCTCCTTTCTTTTTGAAATAGTAATGCACTAATTCTCATAATTATCTCCCAAATATTGTTTATGAATCCCAGAGAACAGATGCATGTTGCTTTGTGCTCCTACTATCCTCTGTGCTCTACATGTGGCACAGGCCCAAACTGCAGGTCATTTTTGTTTAAAATAATTAGCAGAAATGTGAAATGGTTGACATAAACTTTAATTCAAATTGAGTTTTTGGTTTAAAAAGACACATTTGCATAGCAATTTTGCGTTTGTCTCTGCTCACACTAGGCAGTCAGTGAACCGCTGAACCCGAATCTGGTGTAGTATTACACCAGGCTATCTTACTTGTTGTTATGCTTAATGGTGAGTTATTGCCTAAGTTAGACTGGTTGTATTGAGATGTTTTAATAGTTGTGTAATTTCACAACAGTGACAAACAATGTGGAGGCTTAGGACAAACACTGTTGTTACCTGGCTGTCAAGGAGACATGCTCTGCAGGGCGCTCGTTTTGAGAGTTTCAGAGTCTCAACTGAAATACAGTTGTTGGGCATACAGCACACATTTAAAAACTGAAATATAAAATTATTCAAAGAAATTGAGAAAAAAAAATGTGCCTCACAAAAAGGGCACTTAAAGCTACTCTTACCTTTCTTGCATTTCACACAGAAAAAAAATTTGAACATCCACAACTCCCGCCTCCCCCCAAAGTCCCATTCCCCTCCTCCTGCAACTCCACCTCCCTCCAAAGGCCTACTCCCCCCTCCTCCAGTCCTCAGTACATCTATGATAGACATAGATAACTAGAGATACACGAAAGAGGAGAGCGAGTGTAACACGCCAAGAGAAGAGTAGAAGAGAAGAGGAGTCATATATAACGTTGTAGCCTATGTTACATTAGAGGCAAACTAAAAATACCTGTCCAGCAGAAAATCTGCGACCATCTTGTCCCTTTTCAGCTCAAGATGAAGCGGCCAATCATTGCATTTGGTTGCATTAATTGGTCAGAGTTTTCTTAGAACCATATGAGAATGGTACAATTATGAGTTTTTATCTCTGGTGGAATTCACTTATATTTTAGTGTGCCATCAGCTTATTAATAGCATTTTAACCTAAACAAAGAAAAGTGTAAAATTTCCAGAAAGGTAAGTGTCGCTTTAAGTCAAAGGGCAAAGGGGCAGGTGCTTGAGCACTACCTGGGGTCTATCTGTGCACGTGCCTGTGAGTAAGACTTTTGGCAAAATGTTTATTGTAACATACTCTCTTTGGTGAAATTACAGACATTGAGTAAAATATTATTACTTTTTTGTATGTCTTTTGAGAGATTGATTTAAGACATTTTAAAATTAAGGGGTTTTGTTTTTTTTGGATAATGACTTCAGTGTCCTTTAACACTTTTTAAGGATCTGCAGGAACCCTGTACTTGGTCAGGTTGAGTAAAAACATCATGCTATGGGTTAAAATAAGTACATCTGTAACCTAATGTGATGTAAATTCCTCATGTGAGTGTCGTCAGTGACGACCATTCTTAAATTACTTAACATTAAAACAAGATTTACTTTGGTTTGACACAGCACAAAAACTGTGGTCTTCTGGGTGCAAGTTTGTCCATTTTGCCTTCCTCCCACCCTTTCTCACTCTTTATAATACGTCAGTTTCTCTCAGCTTCAAGTATTGCAGCAGATGAGTTTACATTAGGGTTAGTTTAAAGACATATACTTTCAGTAATGAGCAGATTTCAAGTGTTTAACCCTTTAAAACCTGAGCAAATTAGCTTGATTTCTTTTAAAAACATGGGAAGAGGACAATGTGCAATGAACAAAAAATGATCCTCAAAATTTGCAAGAATTTAGTAAAATAGAAAATGAAATGTAGGAATACAAACAAGGAAATGGCCTGGAAATAGTGCTTAAAAATAATAATCATTCTGTGACATAATTTTGTGATAATAATAATAATAATAATAATAATAATAATAATAATAATAATAATGATAATAAATGTAAATACATTTATCCCTAGCTTTTTTCTTTTTTTCCCTATTTTTGGGTTAAGAAAATATATTATTATGTGAACTTATATACCAATTTTCACTTGGAGATAAAAAAAAAAAAGTATTACAGAGTGTTGTTCCTGCGGGCTCCTGCCACACTAAAACCAAGGGTTTGCCTGACAAGGACTACATGCACAAACCTGCTATTTTAGAATATTCCACAGAGAGAGACTCTCACTGCAGCCTGGTCTATTGTGTTTTTACACTCATTCTGTGGATAATGAACAAACCCGCCCACATTTAAGAGTACTGTTTGCGGTGGAAACGCTAAATGAACCTAGAGTCTGGGTACCATGTTTGAGGGGTTACTTTTGGTTCCAAAGGTATCATAACGCAGGTGTTTGGTGAAATGGGGCTATAAGGGACGCTAAATGGTGGTATCGAAGGTGGCCATGCTGAGGGGCATGACAAAGTGTTGGTATTTCATGACCTGGGAATGAGAACAGGTTGTAAATTACTCAACATTTCAATTTGACCTATGTACATATTCTAATTACATATAATACACAGTTTCTGATGTTAGTACTGTACAACTAATTACTGATTAGGAGATGAAAAATACAGGAGAGGTGAAGTCAAAAGTAGAAATCACACAAAATAGTGGGAAACAAATGTACACACACTCTCTTTCACTCATATGTTAAACCAAAACACTCAAACTTGACACACAGAGCTGCTAAATTAATCTGAAGCCGACATGCTGGCAAATATTCACAGTTAGTTTTTGAAATCAGAGAGAAGATGTAACAGAAATAAAACTTTTTTTTGTACGACAGGAAATGAGTTTGGCTGCAGGTCAGAATTTGTCCTCTTGCGCTGAAGTTCACCTGGAAAAGCTCCTAAAAAAGCTGCAGTGAGCATCCCAGTAATGCTGCAGTCTTCTGCCACTAGAGGGCAGTATTCCTCCATTTCCTCCCCAGTTTGATTTTCACAAAGTGTTTCTGATTTTCCCCATATTTTTCAACACATCAGACTCTAGTCAGGTCCGTAAATTCTCCATTTGTCATGATAATCCCCCTGAAGTTCCTCAGGCAAATGTTGCACAAGATTGAGTCCACCCGTCCTGCGCTGTACAGTAAGTCTCAGAACCAAAACTCAGACTCTAATGATGCTGATGGAGGAGGAGGCTCTGTGGAGCTGAGAGAAAGATAGGAGTGAGAGGCAGCTGTATTCATAAACACATGAGTCATAAACAGAGATGGTCACATATATGAACATGACTCATAAATCTCAGCTCAGCTGTGTGTGGGCCACACTCACATGCACCGCCACGTGCCTTCATGCACTTTATATATGACGTCTGTTAAAGATTTATAGCTAATCAATGACCTGTGCGAGCTTGACATATCAGACAGCTCACTTAATTGTGCTCAGGTTTGGCTGAAAAATAAGAAATAATTCTGACTGTGGGGAGGATGAGGAGTTCCTTGTTATTGAGGCACCCAGACATAAAATGAATCACATTTAGCACATCTTGTTTTCAACTCATCTCCCCTGAGGCCACCTGTGCCAAGACAACAACTGTCATTGACATGCATCCTCAGCACATAGTTTAAACATTCATCCCATTTCAAAGCCATTATATGTGTTTGATCATTGTCTAATTTAATTTTTAACCTCTTAAGTCATTATAAATTCATGCTGTGCTGCCAAACTATGTTCAGACATACAAAAGTGTATTTGGAATTCATGTCAAGATGCCAAAGTTTAAAAATATACCAAATATTTCAGGCTGAATTTTAGGGCAATGTGTGTAAAATCATCATGCACAAAACACTGAGAATCATCTATATGATTTGAGTCACATAGCTGCAATGAAATGTTAGAACAAGCGTATATAGATAGCTGATGATGATTTATCCGATCTTAAAGCTGCTTCAGGAGAAAACAAGGACATTGAAGGGTTAATAATCAATGTCTTAATGAAGCTGACTACATTACAGCTCAAGTGATTAGAGAAGTATTTGATTAGAGGATCGACCAGCAAAAGTTTGGATAATTGATGAATTGTGTGTGTCATTTTTTCAAACAAAATCTTCAGCTCCGGGGCACCAGTGGCTTAGTGGTAGAGCAGGCACCCCATGTACAAGGCTGTTGCCGCAGCGGCCCGGGTTCGACTCCAGCCTGTGGCCCTCTGCGAAATGTCTCTCCCCCTTTCACACTTCACTACCCTATGAAATAAAGGCAAAAAATGCCCATAAAAATATCTTTAAAAAAACATAAAAATCTTCAGCTCCTCAAATGTTAATATTTTCTTATTTTGGGTGGACATTTTACAGCATTTTCTGACATTACATGGACAAAAACAATGAATTGAATGATTCAGCTGACTGATAATAAAAATTTGCCTTAGTTGTTATGGCTGGCTATTAAGCTATGCTTTATGTTTTACATTTTTCAGTGCAGGCTTTTCAAGATTGCAACCAAACACAATATAAGATGTAAACATCCACTGTCAGTGCAAAAAAAAAAAATACATCTGCCTCATCAGCAAACATATAACATCATGGAGAATAATACCTTCCTTAAGGTTCTGTATGTAACTTTTAGAAAATCCTGGGAACCCACTAACGTTGCTCAGCCTTGCTTTAAATTTTGGCTACTACTGGCAGCATTGCAGTGAAAAGATCCCATCCCATAGACCACCATTATAAAAGAGTCTTCTGTATAGTTGTTGAGAGGACTTGACTTGAACTTGAACTGCAAATAAGTTCAAGTATAGCTCTTTCTATTCTAAATTTTTGATCCATGGAGGTTTGATATTTGTGAACTTTCCTCAAGCCAAGAAAAGTGATTTAAAAATCTGTGATGTCATCACAGTCCATGAGCTGAGTCTAAACTTGAGGGTGCAACACATTCTCACTCCGACCTTGTCACATATTGACATTTGGTCATGGACTTGTCATGTGCAGATACAACCTGCAAGGTACCCTGGGTGAGTTGGTTGATGACGTCCAGGGAGGCCGTGTCTGCCTTAAGCCTGTTAAATGCATTGTTTTCTTTCAAATTTATTTATAAAGCCCAATATCACAAATCACAATTTGCCTCACAGGGCTTTACAGCATACGACATCCCTCTGTCCTTAGGACCCTCACAGCGGATAAAGAAAAACTCCCCAACAATACACAGTCTGTTTTCACAGGCAGTGTACAGTTTACATTCAGTATCTTTCAATATAAATGCACTACGCTGATACCACACTGCATATTGACATTTTTTTTTTTTTTTTCTAAAGCACGTGGTTAGGTTTAGGAAAAAAGGACAGGGTTTGGCTTTATGATCTTCATCTTTCTATCTTCTAACACCACTCTCCTGGGTGTGTTTGACACTGCAACTCAATGCCCAAACGCCAGATTTCGATGACTTTCGAGTAAGACCAGGTTGACAGGTGGGCCAGCAGGAGAAACACCACTGTCCATATTCGTTGGGCTGCATTCAGCAGAAGTACACCTGGAAGCTAGAAACATTTTTGGAGTATGCGCCAGAAAAAGCAACTCCATTGGAATGAATAGGCGCCAGGTTTCTAGTTATTATAAATCTATGTATGCAGCCCACTGAATATGAGCAGTAGTGTTTCTCCCAGTGTCCCTGCGCATGACTTCCTGCTCAGCTTATAGACTTTACATTGTGAAGACATAACAGATTTTTAAAAAGTTTTTCTCAGCTCCAGAAAACTTTTACAAATATAAAACCTCTGTGGACCAAGAATTCATAATAGAAAAAGTCATAATTGACCTTGTTTGCAGTTCGAGGAGTTCTGTCAACAGTTTTACAGACATCTCTTCTATAGTGGTAGTCTATGGGGAAAATGCCTTTCAGGCTGCAGCAACTTGGTGTCACTCCAAAAGTTGTCAAAATCCGGCGCTTGGGCAATAATTTCTGGCATCGGACACATCCAAAAAATGCTGTCCTTTCACGTAGGCATGATAAGCAGCCAGATGCCGTTAAAGTTGAATGACGCCCAGTGGAGTCAGGGGGAAACATGGTGGGGACAAGAACGTAAGTTAAGGCGCAAAAGTCCTGGTCGGATGGGTGGGTCTAACAACCACCGACTTTCACCCAGGACGGCTGTGTTTGACTTGCATGTTGCATCTGGATGTGGAAAGTCCATGAATAAACGTCGATATGTGACGACGTTGGAGTGAGGATGTGTTGGCTGCAGAGAATTTTTTTGCTGCAACACCATAAATGGGGGCCTGACTAGGAGTCCAGATTAGGTGCCCAGGCTTTAAAGTCAATTTCTGTAATGGCCAAACAGTAGAATAAAAACTCCCAACCCAGTCACGTGATGCCATGCAGCCCCAAAAAACTTTCTTCCCATTGACTTACATTGGGAAAGTGATGTCTTTAAATCAGTGAATACATTTTTTTTTTGAGTGTGACTTGTTTTACTATCAGGACTTAAACAGTTTGGTCTGATAACATTTAGAAAGTCTAGAAAAGCTGCAATCTATTCTTGTTATTCCGATTCTGGTTAGTGGAGTGCCAAACTAGAAGTACCTGGCATGCCTGGTGAAAGTCTCTACTGCGTCTGCTCTTTGGGCCCAATGATGCTGAATCATCGCAGATTATCCAGGTAATTTCATACTGCATAAATAAAGATTTTATGGCTTTCTGTGCCACTAAGCACCTCTCATTGGAATGAACAGGGTCCGGCTTCTAATGCTGTATCCAGGTCTCTCAATACATGCATTTAACAGCTCCGGAGACGGACCCTCAGTCAGCGGCTGTAGCAGCTTGAAATCAGCTTGCGCATGTCAAAGGTTACATACAGAACCGTTCAGTGTGATCCTGGCCTTTGTTTTACATGTCGCATTTTAGAACACATTCTGACACATCATTCATTCACCACCAATTGATCTTTCAAAATGACACCTTGTCATCTTAAGAGAACTGAGTGATCTCTTTGCAGTGACAGCCAGCACTGACTGATCTGACTTGCCTCAAACTCCACTTTTTTGTCTTATATTTGGAAACAAATCCACCTCGTCAGACTGCTCACTTTTCCTGTTGCTGATTAGATCCACAGCAACAACCCAACAAGCTCTCTCTGTCTTCAGCCTGGTTGTTTTATATTTAGCCATGATGGCAGCAGCCTTGGTTGCTAGGAGATCTCTGATGCAACTACAAAGGCTCTTTAGAGGGGAAGCAAAATACTCCTGGCAGCCAAGAATGATCATGCATTATAGAGAGGTGCTGCAACAAAATGAAAGCGACGGAGAAGTTTGAGAAGATGAAGTTTTCTTAATGAAGTTCGGGTAGCAGAAAATGAGTCACCCTGCTGCTGCGCACGGCTCCGTTGTGGTAAATGGGCGAGCTGCCGGCTGAAGCGTTGTAGTAGGAGGAAGTGGCACGGACCAGAGGCCTCTTGGCTTTCTCTTTGCTGCCGTTGGAGTCATTGTCTTTGATGATGTCATACTGTCGGCAGAAGAGGGCGATAACGGCTGGGGAGGAAGGTGACAAAGTAAAACGTCAAAAACAAGTGAACAAGCAAACACATTCCTTTTTAATAATACTGAGATTTAGACAAAACAAAGCATTGTGAAGGTGTCACTGTGGGTAACTGTGATGATATTCCAGCAACTAATCAGCAGATTTATGCCGAATTACATTAATAATTAAAGCTGGGCTAGGCAGAAAAGAAAAAGAAAGACGTTCATAATGCACCCTTTTTTGCCCAGTGATGCCAAAATTACAGTGTCAAGCAACATTTTCAATACTTTCACTTGTACCAAAGTACTTTTACTAATGTAAAGGATGTGAATATTTCCTCCACCTCTGACAAACACCCACACACGTTGAGGCTGACCTGCCCACAGCAGCAGCACAGTGGTGATAATAAGCAGCTCTCCTGTCTGTAAGTGAGGAGTCATGCCAAGACCTTCCATCGCCGGTTCGTCTGAGGACAAATAAAGACTCAGTGTTGGCAAACTTTATTAACAAGGACAAAAAAAAAAACATCCTCAAAGAGGACAGTAGTATAGTTTCAGAGCTCCACTAGCTGCTAAATAAACTACTGTATTAACTACTAAAAAAGATATAAATACAAATGACAGTTAACGAAAGGTGTTGTAAGTAGTGCAAATAAAAACAGGCAATACATATGAGAAGAAAAAAAAAGTTAAAAATCATGTCAAAAATATCTGTGGATTTTGTAACTGTTGGACAGGGCCAGGCTAGCTGTTTCTCCTTGTTTTTAGGTAAGCTAACTGGCTGTAGCTCCAACTTAAGCATACAGATATGAAAGTTGTATCTACAGAAGCTGAGAATGGCTGTGCTTCTGATTATTTTTTAAAAGCCGTTATCTTGAGAAATTAGTTAATTAATTTTGTTATCTGGAGAAAATGCATTCATTATCTAATTATCTCGAAACAATTTTTTTTTAAAATTATTTCATTATTATTTCATTACCTTAAGAAAAGGATTTGTGTTCCCTGAGATAACGAAGTAAATATTTCATTATCTTGAGGAAAAGGGTTTTGTTTCTGAGATAACGAGTTAAAAATGATTGCTTTATCTTAAGAAAAACCTTTTTATGCCTTGGGAAAATGACTTGATGATCGCCTCATTATCTTGATAAAAAATGTTTTTGTAAAATAACCATTTAATTATTTATTATCTGGAATAAAAGATTTTTATTTCCTGAGATAACAATTATTTCATAACCTCGAGAGAAAGATTTATGTTCTCTGAGATAAAAAGTCAATTATTTAATTATCTTGAGAAAAAGACTTTAATTCTTTGAGATTCTCTGACATAACTGTAATTTTAGTACCTCAAGAACACAAGCTTTATTGACTTGAGATACCAAGTTTATTATTTTATTATCTCTAGATAACGAAGCTTGTTTTCTCTTGAGATAACAAAGTAATCAACTCGAGATTATGGCATGAAGACAGTAGTAGATTGATGGAAGGTTTTTGGTGGTTTAACTTGCACCCTACCCTTACCCTTCTTCTTACTCCTAAAGGTGCACATTTCTGAGTGATAAACTGAGTCAAGGTGTTGGAAAATCTACTTTTAAAAAAGTAATAAGTTAAGTAAAATATATGTGTAATGAGCATGTGTTCATTTACGGTGATCCAGGACTCCAGCTGGATAATGGTCACTCCTCTCCAAAGTCCTGAAGTGGATGGCACGGCTGGGCTGGCTGTCACCATGTGGCCCAACAGACTGCACCTAAACCCCCCAACAAAAAAAGAGATTTAAAGTTTATTTAAGTGAAACTATGAAGTACTCCTCATATGCTTAAGGAAGGTTGGACGCAGCCGTAGTTCTGCACAGCTGAATGCTGGGTACAGTCCCAGATGACATTAACGGAGGATGACATTATGTAACGATGACAAGAAACTGGCTGGCGAGGGTATATTTAGCGAGCAAATGGTGCTTTGGTTTTTGGCTGGGATCCTGAATGATTGTTGGAGGACGAGTGCGGTGCTGTAGATGTAGAAGCAGACTGAAAGCTTGGAAAACAAAGGAGGGAGTAGATTTCGGCTAAAGACTCATCTGGGGACATTTTCAGCAAACAAGCAAAGAATCCAAAAACGAAGAGAGAAATAAACTAATTTGTTGTTGTGTTTCTCACTCAAATACAAGATATTTCTTACAGCAACAGCGGATAGTAGAAAGTGTTGAGTTCAAGCATTATACAGGGAGAGAAATCCATCACCAGCACAATTACATATACAAGAGGTCTAGCTGTGCCTCCGCCTACACACTAAACCCAAAGGTTAAATGCAACGAGTTTTCTGTAGAGGTTGCTGCAAGTCATTATAGGAAAATGACTGACTGAGGCAGAAGTGGGTACAAAACAAAAGTCAATTACAACACTTCATCACAAAATACGTCCCTATGTGAAAATATCCTAAAGTTTGAGCTCTGCAAAACCCTTCACCAAACTCCACAGACAAATTATCTTATTTTACCATCCTTTGTTCTACAGGAAGGTCAGAGGTGAAAAGATCAAATCTCCACCCTCCGGGTGCTGGCGAGGCTTCATTGCATTGCTCAATGAGACTTTCTGCAGGACACCCGTCTGCTGACAAGCATATTTAACCGGGTCCGCCAGCTGAAGGACAATCTTTTTCAGTCTATTAAGCTATAATGGATTATAAAAAGTTTAATAGAGTCATGATAATGAAGTCACATTAGACGCTCCTCCTTCAGAGAGAAGAAGAGTTTGTGCTGGCTTTTGATTTAAGAAACTTTGAGCTGTAATAATGTCATAAAAAGTGTGTCCATTATATACTGAGAGGAAGCTAATAAGAATAAAAATGAATTTTCAAAATTAAGTTCATCCTCAGTGAAGTTCCTCAATTAAAGCTGCACTTCATATCTTTTTCTCATCACCAAATCTCCAGAAAAAAAAATGTTGGTGTTGTATGTTAATGCAAACCATTGATACATTAAAACGCCCGCTGGAAACACAGCGATGTCTCTGTAAAAAAAACAACTGCTTTTCGTGGCACTATCCTTGGTGTAAAAATGTCTTGGTGAAAAAACAACCCTTTTTTGTGGCACTACCCCAGCAGGAAATACAGCGATGTCTTGGTAAGAAAAACAACCTATTTTTAGTTCCACTATCTTGGAGAAAAAACAATCACTTTTAAAGTCATTTGCCTGACAGGAAATGCAGGGATGTCTCTGTAAAAAAACAACTGCTTTTAGTGGCACTGTCCCAGCATGAAATGCAGCAATGTCATGGTACAAAATAATGATGCTGCCATCCTGGCAGGAAACGCATTGATGTCTCGAGAAAAAACAACAGCTTTTTGGGTCATTATCTGACAGGAAATGCAATGATGTCTCTATAAGAAACAACTGCTTTTTGTGCCCCTATACCAGTAGGAAATGCAGAGATGTCTCTGTAAAACACAACCACTTTTCATGGCACTATCTTGGCAGGAAAGCAGCGATGTCTGGAGAAATAACAACTGTTTTTCAGGTCATTTTTCCAGCAAAAAACACAGTGATGTCTCAGTAAAAAACTTTGGCTTTTAGTGTCTAAAAAGCTGCCGGAGCAACAGCAATGACACACTAAATCACAACCAGTTTTATTGTTTGTTAGTCTCAAACAGTGGTATCAATGGTGTTCATGCCATCCAACATCCCCTCCACCTCAAGATGAACCTATTCAGCTCATGTCAATTTAGAGGTGTTGCTATGATACGAATGAAATGTACAAATGTAATGTATTCATGGTTTGCAGAGACTTTCAATGCCAAAATTTTCTTTTGGAGACTGGGCTGCTCACTGCAATGTTTTTTCAACTTTACGTCCACCTGCTAGAAAGGTTTCAATGGCAACTCACAGTTATCCTCAGTGTTGGTGTGTGTGTGTGTGTGTGTGTGTGTGTGTGTGTGTGTGTGTGTGTGTGTGTGTGCCTCACCTGGACGCTGTAGTGTGTGTCCTCGTCCAGGTCCCACAGCACGCACCAGCGGCTGGACGTGTTCACCTCGCGGATGGAGCGCTGCATCAGGCCATCCTGCCTCTGGAGAGGAGACACATGCAAACACAGGACATGTGTTATAAACCCGCTGCACCATTGTGGCTAATTTAACAATTTTATTTCACAATTTCAAGACAGACGTTATGAATGCAAATAAAATCCCCCCTCTTTAATGAGCAGCTTCGCTCCACTCATATAAATTCAGCTCAAACACTGACTGTCCCACGGGGAGGAATAAGGTCTGCAGGCAAGGTAACACCAGCAATCATCCTGTGGAGGAAACAGAGCCAGAGATACTCTGCTCTGTGCAAAAAGCAGTCTTTATGACAGAATACATGATCATCACCTCCCCATAGTTCATGGATAAACTGACTTTGACCTGGTGAAAAAATGTCTTTAAATTTCTGCAAAAGCATGAGCTTATTTTCTTATTTTGCAACCCGTACCATACATGGCAAATGGAAAAACAATGAGACAGATTCATTAAAATCCACTTATCACCGTTATCGGTAGAACTGGGGGAATGTCTTCTCGTAAACGCTCCAGCATGTTCACCAGCTTGTCTCTAACTGTGTCTGTCTGCTGTTTGCTACTGAGCAGGAAGTGAACAGTGGATTTTAAGAGCTTTTTCACTGAAAACAGCTGCCTGCTGTGGCTGAAAAGGGTGCTATGGGAGCAGTGAGAGTGAACCAAAACAGTAAAACCAAAGTAATGAGACAACAATGCTATAAAGCTTTGTGGAGCTGAAGATGACTTTCTCAGTGGGTTTGTCTGTAAGAGCGACATAATCACATACAAGTAGACATGTTTACATATAAAAATGTTAATCATCGGTGCTTTAAGACTTATCTCTGGACAAAACTACTGAAATAATGTGGCTGTAATCTTATTTTAGAGATATTTCCAGTAGGTACTGCACTAGGGATGTACCTGAATCCCAATATTCAGAAAAGCACTAATAAAGAGATGTTCTCATTATACATCAAAATGAAGCTTAGAATCTGCAGTTTTAGCTGTATGTGCATATTCTCTTTATTAACAAAAAAATAAATAAAATAAAATTTGACTTTGTATTTCAGTCAATTTTATCAGCCACAGGTTTCAAAGTGAAAAAAGCCACCGCTCATCCAGGCAAAACACTTAAAGAGGTGCTGGAGCTGAACTTAGAGCCTTAGAAAACAACAAAACAGCAGCGGCACACTCAAACACTGTGCATATATCAGTTTAATGCAAGCTTTTGGTCAGTGTGACCTTCTTCAGGCATACAAGACAAGTGAATGCAGCTGTACATAGGGTTCAGGCAGTAACATCACTTGATTGCAAAATGCCAGACACCTGTGTCAAACATGGCAAAGGCTAGAAAAGCATCATGGGAATTGTAGTCCCAATAAAAAGGGAATTGTAGGCCTAGATAAAGTTATTCTAATAGCCTTGGACACAAGTGTCTACTGAAAACAGGAAACACCAATACATTGATATTATTTACAATATGTACACATAAGGTAAGAGTACAAAAACACAACAGAGAAAAGCAATAAAATCTATGCAAACATCAGGTAGTGGCCATCATAAAGCATAGTAGAGCATAAAATCTATTGTGATGTGTTTAAAGTACAACACTCATGTCAGATTCGTCATTGAGACCTAGTGGTTGTAAAGTTTCTAAGGTGTGGATCCAATAAAGCTCTCTCTGACATAGTCGCCTGTCAACAACACCCCCTCTCTGAAGAGTAATTTGCTCTATTCCCTGGAACCTAAGGGAGGAGATGGAATGAGAGTGATCATTAAAATGACAGGCTACAGGGTAATCAACATCATTTCGTCTTATTGAACTTTTGTGTTCACTAATCCTTTGTTTGAGATGTGGCATTAGAACAGAAAAAGTCCCCTGAAATAAATAAAATAGTCATTTGAAAAAAAAAAAAAAACATCCTTTAAAAAAAAAAAGAAAAAAAAAAAACAAAAAACAAAAAAACAACCTCTCTCTCTTTCTCTTTTTCTATTCCATTTGTTTCTTATTTATTTGTTTATTAACTGTATTTTTTATTTGTAACATAAAGGCATATTTACTTATTTATTTATTAATTTATTATCCTATTAGTTACAGAAGCATATTTATTTACTTTTTATTTTTTCCATAGCCATACTTATGTATTCATTTATTTATTGGACTAATGACTAATTTATATGTTCATATTAACATTTATATGTATTTCCTAAATTACTTATTTTAGGATTATTTCATAGCCATATTCATCTATCTATTTATTCCAAAGGCTTATTTATTTTATTTTATTTTTCATTTGTTACATAGGCATATTAATTGCTTTAATATTGACTCAAATGTCATTCCTTAGTGATGGAGTTTCAGACAGTTAGACAATTAAACTAAGTTAAGTTAAAAATAAAAACTGAAAGATAAAAAGAGAGGTGTGTGAATACTGCAGTAAGAGGGTGTACAAATATATTTCATCACAATTATACGCTGTTAATACAATTTGATGCTTTGGAGGCACAATTTCATTGCCAGTGAATATTTTCCTTGGAAATACAATATTATACAACACAACACAATACAATACAATACAATACAATACATTTGCCTGATTTAACGTGATTTTGTGTATAAACCACACCCACTTCTGGTTGTCTATCTGAAAACAGAGACACATCATTTTGTTGGCTGAACAGATACAGATAATGACATCTCTGTACGATGTACCTCTACTAGGTACTAAGCTGTTTTATTAAAACTTTATTAAAACTTATTTCAAAGATTAAGATTCAATTATTCTAGATTAATTACACAGTGGTATAATGATACATTCAGATAACATTTTGTTTTTTGTTTTTTTGTTTTGTTTTGTTACTCTAATTACCCACCAGCTTAGCATCAGAACAACTGCTGTAGAGAATACTTTCTAAAAATACAAATTATGGTAGGAAAAACATTTATCTGAACAAACTGTTGTGTTCCACTAGATAAAGGTCTTCGATCCAGCCAGTAGTGGGTGTTAAAGTCCAGTTCAGAATGAGACACAAGTTTCCCAGTAAGTAAAAGTGGCTGTAAAGTACTGAAAGCTGAGGAAGAGTCAATAAATAAGAAGTCTGGCAGAACGCTCAAGGCTCTCCAGATGTCTGAATCACCAGAGACTCAGCAGAGTCAGAGTGTCTCCAGCTCCTCTGGCAGATGGTTTTATTGTCCCTCAGCACTAAAAGACATTAATATGTAATAAATCTATATGGAGGCTAAAAGGATTGTTAATCAATAACTGTGACTCAGCTGCATCATTCTCTGATTTCGAACTAAAAAACCTTCAAATTAAAAACAAACAAACTGCCGGAGCCTTAAAACTGTGTATCTATCAGAGCTCCAGCTGAAAAAAGTAAATGCTGCGTTATTGGTGTACTAAATCTACATGTACATTTTACCTTAAGTAGACGTGATACTGGGCTTCACTGCTTTAACTTTGGCTGATTCTAATGTATTTTTAGGAGTGTAATAATAGTAAGTATTAACACATTAAATGTTTTTCAGCAGTGAGCAGTGCCTGCCCACAGTCCACAGGGAAGGACAACCTGTATACATAAAAAGACTACTAAATCCTAGCTGCTGCTCTGTCAGCTTCATTTCTGCAGGCGCCTGGAAAAAACAGAATTTCTACCTCAGTTTCGTATGTATTCATATTTTCATATTTTTGTTAATAAATGGCAAATTGTTTGCATTTCCGCCAACCAAACTTGCTTATTTAATGTTCTCCTTAAAGGGTCACTTTGGTATTTGTAAAACTGTGCCCTATTTTCTCATGTTAGTGTCTTGAAACATTATTGAAAGGATCCCTACAGGGATAGACGTTTTTATTAAAGATTAAGATCATTTTTGTTTAAAGCTGCAACAAGGAACTTTTAACTGGATATGCAAAAGTCTCTCGTTTCTGCTGATGTCTGTGCGTGACCTACAACAGCAAATGAGACCATCAGTGTGAAGATAAGCTATTTGTATAGTGTATATCCATACCTTTAGGAAACTGTGTCCGGGTCTGCCCCAGGTCGCTTCCAGGACGAATCGATTTGCGGCACTCAGACGGCACACGTCATCTTACCAAGCTGCTTACATTTATAGTGACTCTTATAAATAGTAAGGGCACTTAAACTGGAGAGGTAGAGCTGGGGCGCGGCAGAGGTGAGCTGGGATCCCTGATAGGACCGGGGGCAAAGTTTTCCCATCTTGTTGTTTCATTCATCCCCAAAACAAACACATGCGCGAGCCAGGTAAGCGGCTTTACGACAATATGCGCTAGAGCTCATGGGAAATGTAGGCTTCATTCCAGCAAAACACTACCACTTTTGTCTACAGGGTCGCCAAAATCAACTCAAAATGAAAGTTCCTTGTAGGGGCTTTAACCAGAAACAGCCCCAATATTGCCATCACCAAACCCACCATACTCCATTTAAATATCAATAATTTTAGAGTGCAAAGAGGCAGCATATTTTCACATCTAACTGGATGAATGAAGGGTTTATTTCAACCAAACCAGACTTAGTGATTGTTGGAACAGTGCAAAGACAATACGGTTTCTGTGAGTTTTATTTTGTTTCTGTCGACTTTGAATAAAGTATGTTTATTTAAATGGAGTTCGGTGGGTTTGGCAATGGCAATTTCAGGGCTGTTTCTGGTTAAACAAAAATTATGCTCAATTGCTCAGAAACGTTACATTGCAGCCTGTTTCGCCGCTGCCAGCTGTAGCACTCTCGCACAATACTGGACCTCTTTCAAAAATGATTGTCCCCATTACTCAATTAGAACCAAAGCATGGGAATATAGGGTCATGGTTGAAAAATACCAAAGTTACCCTTTAAAGTTTCAATTCCCAAACAACATCTGACCTTTATACACCAGTTAGCCAAACATTAAAACCACTGACAGTTAACGTGATCAATGATCATCTTGTTACAATGCAGTCCTGCGGGGAGACCTTGAGTCCTGGCATTCATGTGGATGACACTTGGTAGCCTACACACCATCCACCTAAACACCATCTCAAACCAAGTGCACCCCCTCGTGGCAACAGCTCTCCCTGATGGCAGTGCCCCTTGCAGCAGGACAATGCACCATGCCACATCGCAAAAACCATTTAGGAATGGCCAGAGGAACATGACAAAGAGCTAAAGGCAAAGACCTGGCCTCCAGACTCCCCAGATCCCAGTCTAACCAACATCCATTGGATGTGCTGGTATGTACTTGGAGTGGACTTGGCTCTGACCCCTGGAGGAATGTACACAGTCATCCCGTGTTGTCTGGAATCAGAGTGTTGGCGCCAGATCCTTTGAGTCTTGTTGGTTGTGAGGTAGGGTACCAGCACCACTTTGTCACATTCCTCGAGCCATTCCTGAGCAGGTTTTGTGGCATGGCATGGTGCATTGTCCTGCTGGGAGGGGAGGCACTGGCATCAGGGAGTGCTGTTGCTATGAAGAGATGGAGCATGTCAGGTTTCCCAGCAGAACACTGTAGTGTAATGAGATGATCAATTATTCACCTGTCAGTGGTTTTAATGTTATGGCTGATTGGTGTAAGCCTTAGCAACAGTAAGACAAATATGTTATGTAATTGTCATCAAACTGAAAGTAGGGGAGACGTGTCCTCATCATCTCGAGTGGAAACTATGCTATCTACATTTGCTGTCAGTACTAAAAAGTAAAGGTGAATTGTAATGAGACCAATAAAGTACTTTACTATGGTGGCAATTTTTTTTCTCATTCTGTAAAAGAGAACATAAAACCAAACATGAAAGGATAAACTTGCTGGAATAAAGGTTTTGTAAGGTCTTTGATTCTTGTGGCTGTGCAGGTGGTGATGGCATATTCCACAAACAAAAGATGGTTTGACATGAAAAAGCAAAAATCCAGTAAGAAAATTGGAGTTAAGCTCTGAGCTCTGCTGGTTATGGTTTAATTGAGACAAGTGGAAGCCTTGAAAGCTTTTCAAAGGGTTGTAAAATGTGTCTTCTGTGAGGACCCTGACCCTGAAATCTACAGGTGAAGACAAAGTTTGGTTACACAGCTATTTTTACGTGAATAAAGTAGCTTAACACTCATTCACCAGTGAAAAGCCACAGATAAACAAACCTCTTCTTGTCACAGGCTGTCAGTTTTCTTCTTGTAGCAGGTTAAGAAACACGCCTACAGTTGGAAACAGACACTATCTGCAGGCACAGCATGGATTTATTTGATCAATGTCCACCCACACGTACACATTAATCATCAATTGACCTTGTGATAGTTTGGGATTCATGAATCAGAATGAGGATTATTTTGCATCTCGCATATACAATCTCAAAGTGTGTTACTTCCTCCGAATGTTTGAAAGCGCTGTTCTGTTGCGTAATGTGTGAATCTCAGCAGCCGGAGCTTCTGGGATTTGGAACAACTTCAGATGAGTGAAACAACTCTTTGTCTGAGCAGATTCACTCGTCCTGCTTCTCCTTCACAAACAGAAGGCTCAGCTTGTTACTGAGAGATAGTGTATATGAAATAATCTACTGAAACAAGTCAGTGCACAGTATGTGGGTCCAAACAGAGCCTAAAGCCTGACATAGAATCAGTGTTGCTTGATTTGTTTTTTACACCTTAAAAGGAGAAATGGTGTCCAAGAAAAATGATTGACTGCAGCCTTTTACATAACTGCATTTCTTTCCCTTTTGTACATGTTCACCCTCATCCAGAGCCACTTTTGATGACTAACAGCAGAAAAAAAGGAGCTCAGAAGATAAAACCTCCTGCATGGATACCCGCCACCTGCTCCCATCACCTCCCCTATTAATATTTGAGCAAGGTTTTTACATAAGAGTTTCCTGAGGTTATGGCAGGAGATGTTTTACATCCTCATCCTCTGTTTTCTTAAAAATGCCATGAGGTTGATGGATTCTAAGTCAGACGTGAGACGACTTTACAAAAAACAAAAGAAAAGAAAAGAGAGCTGTTTGGCATCACTGCCGCCGCTGCCGCCGCAGTGGATGTTCCTTCAGTGAGGCGAGTCCCTGCCAAATCATTTCCACTAATGGAGACAACTCCCACTCAGAGGTCAGCTAATGTCTGATTCTCCTATTGCCAAACTGTGGGTGGTAAAAACTGATTAGAATGAAGCATGCTGAGTTAGCAGCCCAAGCGTCAGAAGATGTGAGACGAAGAAAATGTGGTGATATATGAGGACTACAAATATCGAGTGATTCCAAACCAGGTGTGTTTTGGGGGGGGGCTCAGTGTTTGAGCCTCCATCTCTCTTATTAATGTAAATAGCTTATCAGCCAATCAAGTGGCAGCATCTCAATAGATTAAGGCATGTAGACATGGTCAAGACGACCTGCTGAAGTTCAAACAGAGCATCGGAATGGGGAAGAAATGTGATTTAAGTGACTTTGAATGTGGCATGGCTGTTGGTCCCAGACGGGCTGGTCTGAGTATTTCAGAAACTGCTGATCTACTGGGATTTTCACGCAGAACCATCTCAGAGGATGGTCCAAAAAAGAGACAATATCCAGTGAGCGGCAGTTCTCTGGGTGAAAATGCCTGGTTAATACAAGAGGTCAGAGGAGAAAAATCCAGTGACAATGAGTTCACTGTACTCCAATGGCCTCCACAGTCACCAGATCTCAGTCCAGTAGAGCACCTTTGGGATGTGGTGGAACGGGAGACTCACATCATGGATGTGCAGCTGACAAATCTGCAGCAAGTGTGTGATGCTATCATGTCAATATGGACCAAAACCTCTGAGGAATGTTTCAAACACCTTGTTGAATCTATGCCACCAACAATTAAGGCAGTTCTTAAGGCGAAAGGGGATCCAACCTAGTACTAGCAAGGTGTACCTAATAAAGCCCCGACCATGGCACTAAATTATCAGTAGCCAAAAGCTAGCCCTGCGTTCCATTACCCATACTACCATACTGTTTAGTTTGCCAGAAAAAGAATTAGTGTGTCCCAATACATAGTATATCAGATGCATTATGCCAAAAGTACCAGGATGTTCTACTATATCCGGTCATATTTCGCAGTATGCATGTCAGCATGCTTCTTTGGCCATTCTGACCCACAATCCTTTGCGAAGCGGAAGTTACGTCGCACTGACTGAGCTGCGTGTACAACCAACGCCCACACTTCCTTTCATACATGGTTTATTTAATTTGAGATACTACAGTAAGACACTGCATATTAGGACTGCAATGATCTAATTATATACTGTCACATATCATACAGTTTTGCAAGAACACAGTTACAGCATTCAACTTTATTGCTATTATAGTATAATCAATGTTAAGGTTTAACTATGACTACAGTAAAGAAGATTCTACCAGTATAGGCAGTGGTGTAAGTGTGGTATAAATAATGAATGAATGAATATGACTAAATATGAATACACTATGGGCCAGGTATGAGCAGTATGGACTAGTAAATATATAAATAGTAAAAGTCAAATACATATTAAGTAATGTAGTAAGAATGTGCAAGTATGTTACACTACAAATAAAAGTAATGTGCATGTAAGGCTGCTTCGCGTGCAGACAGAATATAGTGCCAGCAGCTGCATAGCTGTAAATATATTTAACAACAAATATCTGCCAGCAAAAGAGAGCTATGTGTGAAGGGGGTTAATATGCCTACTGGTGACGAGTTCAATAGACAGGTCACTAATAATAGGCTTGGAACTGTTTACGCGAACACGTCAGTTTATTAGAAACAACAACATACATTACGACATAACAGCAACAGAGCTCTCCGGCACCTCCGACAGTATGCACGACTCTGGCGAGCTCGACGAGAGAAGATTTACTGCATCTCCAAAGTACAACAACACAAAATAAAATATTCAAATGTGGCGCTACAGACGGTGGCGGGAGTGACCAAGAGGGTCGGAGTTCAGGGAGCGATGTGGAGTTCAGGGAGCGATGTGATGGCGAATGTAGTGTGTTCCAATAGTATGCATACTGCATGCATACTGCATACTATACTACATACATTTTAAGGGCAGCTGCAGTACATACTAAAAGTATATAGTAGTATATGCTATTTGGAACGCAGGCCAGGTTTCCACCAAAAACTTACAGTACAACCAAAAGTAACCCCTACAGATGTGCACCTGTACCTGTAAAATCGAGTCGAAATTATATATATATTTTAAATGCTAAGAGTATATGTCATTCAAGAGAGACAGTAAAAACAAAACTAAATGGTCAAAGTTGTCATATTGAAATTTAAGGTGTGTTGATGTATTCACGTCATCCACTCATGCGTCAAGTAACATTACAAGTGAATGTTACACCTTAAAAATTGCAAGCAGTAGGCCCAGTGAATTAAATTATTTATTCTCAGACTACAGCTGCTGTGAGAGGCAGCAAAACATCCGTTCACTTTATAGTTATAGTTTACTAATATATGTAAGCTCTGCCAAGGTATGAACAACAGTTACATGAGCTGTATGACAGTTTTCTATTGACCAATCAGCGGATTGAGGTGTTTCTAGTGCCACCTTTAAGTACCAGATCTGTGTTCTAGGTAACTCAATAGAGGGGTGATGAAAGACGGAGACAGTAAGAAATGGTTCTATTAGTACCATCCACAACTTTTCACAATGGAAATTGAAAATGTGTAACGAACTGAACTGAACTGGGGAACTGGTGTAAATGGGGTTTAAAGAAGTATTTCACTGTTGTTAAAGTGATAGTTTGGGTTTTTGGACATGAAGTTGTGTGAAACACTGACCATCTGTAGCTCTGATGTGACGGTGTCACTACTGTCAACGAGCCTCCTGCTCTGAGAAATGGCCCGTAGCTTATCGGAGAAAAAGTAGTTCTGAAGATATAAGGAGGACACATAACCAAAAGGTTTTAAGCTACAAGAGAGTATGCATGTGTTTTGTTAGACTATTTCAATAATTTTAAAACATCCCCGCATTACGTCAGACCTTGCTATCAATTGGGACTATTTTCAGACCAGTATCACTCTGCCGTGCAGGCCCGCAAGACAGCACGCCAACAGAAATCAATTAGACAGTTCATCACCACACCGTGCAGGTGCGCAGGATAGCAACGGCTAACGAAAACTTCATCGGCTGTTTCCAACAGAGAACCAGAAGGCTATTATTAGTGAGGAAGAAGATGTACTAGCCCTATATATACCTACCCCAGCACAAACACAGACTCAGGCTCACGACACACCCTCGTCAGCTGCTGTAGGTAAACAGAGGAATACCAAAATGGTGTGAACTTGTGATTTCCCCAGCTGTGGGAATAAAAACATCGCCGGCTCCCAATTCCATCGGTTTCCTGTTACAGATGTAACCCGTAGGCAACTTTGGCTAACCCACCACCAGAACAAAGCAGAGACTGGTCATAATCACATATGAATTCACATTTCTATGTCATTGATTACTCATGTCATGGATTTAGCAGTTCACCTAATATAATAAACTAAATGACGACGGTAAAACAAGGCAGCGTATAATGTACTTTCCACAACACAACAGGCTATTAGTTCAATCAAACATTTTGTTTTACAGACAATCAGCTGCAGGCATCGTTTTATAGACTGGTATTAGGTAATATATCTCTCTTTAGGCACAGCAGTGCGGAAATTGCGTTTTCTCTGTCCGTCGGGATCTGTGGGCAGCTGAAGTGAGCTTGACATACGCGCAGTTGCCTCACCCTCGCCGGCTTAAGCCTGAATTATGGTCGTGCGTTGAATCGACAACGTCGCTACGTGGTTGCCATGACGCCGTCGTGAACCCTTCGAACTTCTCCGCACTCCGTTTCGTCGCGGTGCAATTCACCGCCAGAGCGGTAGGAGGCTTCGTTCCTTTGCTGAGTGGTTATCGCCGTCTCTAGTTGATTCTTCATTTAGCTTCCGGCTTTTCCGGTCACAGAGAAATGAACGCGGAGCACGGACAGACGGCTCCGGCCGTATCCGTATTGAACGTTGTGCATAATGGCATATATATAATGAGCCTTAACAACATCTACATGGCAAAAGAAGATGTTTAAAGAGGCGAGGATGGCGGTGGAAATACAGAAACGGAAATGCGTTGCTACTAAGCAAACCAATCACAGCCGTGCCGGTCTGCGCTGGGTCTGCGTCGCCTCGACGCGTAGTTACATTTTTGGGGAGGTGCACGTCAGGCTACGCCGGGGGCTACAGCGAGCCTTCTGCGTAGCCCCGTACCCTACGACGTAGCGTCGTCGTCGATTCAACGCACGACCATATATCAGGCTTTAGTAGCGAGGTTCATCCCAATTGACACAAGCCAAAGTTGCCTATGGGTTACATCTGTAACAGGAAACCGATGGAGTTGGGAGCCGGCGATGTTTTTATTCCCACAGCTGTTCGCACCATTTTGGTATTCCTCTGTTTACCTACAGCAGCTGACGAGGGTGTGTCGTGAGCCTGCCCGGTGTTCGCGCTGTAGTAGTAGGTATATATAGGGCTAGTACATCTTTTTTCTCACTAATAATAGCCTACTGGTTCTCTGTTGGAAACAGCCGATGATGTTTTCATTAGCCGTTGCTATCCTGTGCACCTGCACGGCGTGGTGATGAACTGTCTAATTGATTTCTGTTGGCGTGCTGTCTTGCGGGCCTGCATGGCGAAGTGATACTGGTCAGAAAATAGTCCCAATTGATAGCAAGGTCTGACGTAATGCGGGGATGTTTTAAAATTACTGAAATAGTCCAACAAAACACATGCATACTTTTTTGTAGCCTAAAACCTTTTGTTTATGTGTCCCCCTTATATCTTCAGAACTACTTTTTCTCCGGTAAGCTATGGGCCATTTCTCAGAGCAGGAGGCTTGTTGACAGTAGTGACACCGTCACATCAGAGCTACAGATGGTCAGTGTTTCACACAACGTCATGTCCAAAAACCCAAACTATCCCTTTAAGCCGGCCTTTTAATAAAACTAAGATGTCTCTGCAGTAAATAGCTGTAAATTGCTGCAAGTGCTTTTGAAATTGGTGCTACAGGACCACAGAAAACAGAGGAAAATGATGCTTTTGCTCAAAAGAGAGAACCTAAAACTACCAGAATGCACTGCACTGCACCAGACCAATAAAGACTTGGGCTGGTGGATGATGTAGTGGGGAATTGCCCATTGGAAACAATGGTGGCTGGCTGGCAAGAAACAATGCCTGAATGCCTAAAACATGTTTCCTAGTAACAGAATCTTGGTTTATATGTGATCAACGCTGCTGAGTTTTACCATTGGATCTCAGTTTTTTCAGCCTCTGTTTTCACTTTGCAGGAAACAGCATGGTGCCCACTTGCTGTTCACAAAGTCTTGCTATTACAGCTAAACATGGCCCTAAACTACATTAAGCAATACAGTAACACAATCTTGATATATATTTGTTTAAGAGTACTGTCTGTAGTGGAAATGCTAAACAGAGCCAGGGTCTAGGTACACGTCTGTAGGAGTTACGTTTGGTTCTAAAGGTACTATACCAAAAGTTTGTGGTGGAAACGGGGCTTTTGGCTACTGATATTTCAGTGCCATGGTTGGGCCCACAGTTTCTAACTTGCACAAACTCCAGTCAGACAACTAATCACTAAGTCAGGCAGACTAAACAACCCCTACCCCTGTACTCTCTGTGCCACTAGGGCTCCATCCCCTAGCAGGTAGGGCAGGTTAACAAGGGAGGTGGCATCCCCCCTTACCAACCCCTGAAATAAGACATGAGACATACTGGTTCTGAACAGCCTGTGGGAAGAATGAACATGTAATAGTGTGTCCATTCTTGATTAAAAGCTCTGTCTTCATTGTCTGCTTTTCTCTCTCTTTAGAGCATGCCATGTTTCTTTCCTCTGACTCACTTATTTCTCAGACTGTTGTCTCTTGTCTTATCTCTCCCGTGTGTCTGTCACTCTCCAGGTGCTTTTCATGATGCTAAGGCATGCCTCCTCACATCCTCTCTCCTACTGTGACCCAGATATCACTCCCCCTTCATGCATGTTCTTCCAATTTCTCTAAATGCACCTCGAGGAGCAAGGAGAGAGGAGGTTTCTGGAGGAGCTTAGAGCAAGGAAACACAAGTGTATTCTACTGTACATGGAAGTCTTTTATCGAGTGGTGTGAGGTACGTATACATTTTGCACTTCCACATGCGGCACAGCAACTGATGCTACATAAAGGCCTTGGCACACCAGTCTGACATCAGTGTTGACCGAGGCTGACTGTTGGGTGTCTCACATTGCCTATTTCTTGGCCAAAAAGTTGCCCTTGAACACATCGCAACGATTGACTGTCAAACTTGCACATTCTGTGCCTATGTGAGAGGAAATAATTCTGTATCTGTCATTCAAAAAGGGAAGCTGGAAGACTGACAGGATGGACCCTAGTTGCTAGTTAGCAAGTTAGCACATTAACAGCACAACCCACTGTTGACACTACAAAGGATATTTACTGTGTGCCAGTAAACAAAACCACGTTTCCGCTTAAGAGCTCAATGACTATTAAAAAATTGTACCTTATATCACAAGTTTGTTGACTTTTTTTGTCATGTCCCCTGATTTACCTCTTGGATGGGCACTGCCATCTCTGACGCCAATTCAAAATGCTGAGTCGGCAGCTGACATTGTTTATATTGTAATTTCTGCTACTCCAACCCAGTTTCACTCAGAAGTCGTCAAAATCTGGCGCTTGGTCAATGACTTCTGGCATCAGTTACCGACAAAAAAAGTCGTCCTTTTACGTCGGCATGATAAGCAGCCAGTTGCTGTTACTGTTTAATGGTATGCAGCAGTGTCAGGGGGACAGGCAGACATGCAGACAACAACAAAAGTTAAGACGGTAGAAATCTGAACAGGGCTGGCAAGAGGGGCAGTGGATGGGAACCAACAACCACCGACTTTCCCCCGGGAGGCTGGTGATTGCCCCCTGAAAGACTGCAAAGCCAAACTGTGTTCTTTTTTCCCTAAACCTAACCAAATGCATTTGTTGGCTAAACATAACTACATGCATTTGTTGCTGAAGGAAAAAATGTCAATTTGTAATGTTGTTCTGACGCAGTGTGTTTATTTTGAAAGACACTTTTGAAAACATTTTGGATATCACGCGGAGGCACCATTTATGTTGGGAATAACAATATTAGGCCTCACCAAGGGGTACCATTAATGTAGGGAACAATTCTGGGCCTCAAGGGGGACATTATTAATGTTGTAAATTATACTGGTGATACTGTAAAAGAGGGAAATAATTAATAATTATTAATAATAATTATTTATTATGTTAAATAATATGAATTAATTTACATTAAATCACCTCGGCACCATTCCTGAAATCCCAAATTTAATAGTAAAGCCTGTAGGATTTCGGAGTTCTTGATGCAGCAGAGGTTGACTATTCATTCACTCTTGTGCAACATTAAACAGACAGCAGGTATGATTCCAAAAATTATATTTATTCATAAAGTTAGCAAAGCAAAACCAAAACACATAAAATTCTAACTAACTAACTAACTATATACAAGCTTAGTGAGTATATGTGTGTGTGTGTGTGTGTGTGTGTGTGTGTGTGCGTGTATGTGTGTGTGTGCGCGCGTGTGCGTGTGCGTGTGCGAGAGAGAGAGAGAGAGAGAGAGAGAGAAAGACAAAGGCGGGTGTAGTAATCAAAGTGTTGTTTGGCCTACAAAACAAAATGGCAGACAACAGAGAACAACAAGACGGCCGAATCAAGAAGAAGAGAAAAGAAAAATCTAAGATTTTGATGAGATGAGAATTTTCCCTTGGTAAGATAAAAGTTATTCACAAAGCATCTTAGGCCTCAAGAGAGCTCCTAAGGTGAAAAACTGTTAAGAGGAAGGAGGAGGACTTTTAAGAAGCCTAAGAGTGTCTTAAACAGAGAAGATGGCGGAAAGACAGAGAGGAAGGAGAGATATTCTCTGTATATTGAACAACAGTGATTTAATAAGACGCTACCGGCTTGATCGTGCAGGGATAATGTTTGTGGTTGACCTCATCAGGGATGAGCTTACTTTTCCCACCCAGCGTAGTAACGCAATTACGCCCGCTTTGGATTGCAGCACGTTCCAGCGCTTCTCACACTCATCACTTGTGCGTAAAAGGAGAGGGAATGACATTGGCACTGATTTGTCGGGCAATGTGCTCCCAAGTCTGCCTCTTCCCTTGTGCCATGATCCCGCGACCGAATTTCCCTCTTAAAACTCCTTTGTTCTCCTCCATGAGCTGTGCCAACAGCAGGCACTGCTCTTCTGTCCAGTTCAGTTTTCTCGTTCTTTTTTTCTCCATTTCGTTCGTTGTTTTGCTCATTCTGCCAAATCAAACCGCTTTTTACAAGGAGGCCAGCAATCACAGTAATTGCTGACAGCTGAGTCTGCATCCACCATTACTATCAAATAGATTAAGTAGTAAAATTACCAGCATGACAAGTAAACATAACAATAAGCAAATCAATATAATAATCGGCATGTGAATGAGGTACGTTCAAACATTTTGAAGCTGTGTAACAATTAATTTAATTTTGCTGAGTTTCATCATCATGACATAACTTTATTTTCACGATTACACATTTCTTAATACAGTTTAAGTTCTATGATCGGTTGATTTCACTGTCCATTCATTTCTAGGAGCACATTTGTTTTTTTGTTTTTTTCTTTTTTTTTTCCTTTTTGTAACAACCAATCACAGCTTTTAGAAGACTGCGTCATACCTAGCAACGGGGTCAACCACACCTCCTCACTAAGATAAAAGTTTCTGTCCCCTCCTTGCTCAGAGTTGCTCTCAGAAACTTCCTGAACCACTCTTAAGCTAAAATTCCTTGCAAGGAAATTTTAGGCTAAGTTAGGAGCTCTCTGAGAGGACTCTGAAAATCTTTGTGAATACGGTCCCTGGATTAGTACAGAGGATGTTTAGTTGCATGCAAAACAGCATTAGCAAACTTACATCACCTAGCTTAACTAACCAATGACCTAACTGCAACCAATCACAACAATAACTCACTAACAGCATTAAATCACAATCAACAAGTTAAAACAGTCTTGTTTACCCTGTATAGCTGTGATAAAGCTATGCCCAATTGTTACATTACCGATCCTTGAATGGATGGAAGAAAGAGTCACATGGTGGTGCTGCTTTTGTTAGCTGGCAGAAGAAGGCTGGAAAGAGCTGTGGTTCCAGATGCAGTCTTTGTTGTGTCCTTGTTCCGAAAGTGCAGATCCGAGGAAGCTGGTCACTCATGGTCTTTGCAGAGTTAGACGCTGGGGTTCTCCAGAGGTGGTGTGAGCTGGTCGACAGCTCACGAGCAAGACAAAGACTGTCTGAAGGGAGCAGACCTTCTACACTTGGCTGGTGACATCACAGAGTCACATGTCACTGTAAAAGTCCTGTCCAATGAAGTTTTAGACTTGTCTCTCAGAGAGATGTGAGTTGGGGACCCCCGTGGAGAAGGGTTTCAAATAACTGTCCTCTGTGAAGAACAAAGACCATCTCTCACCATATCAGATGACAAGAGGAGAAACCTTCACAGGTCCAGTTAAGATTTTAACTTTTGACAAATCATCTGTGGTCCAGTGAATCCCAACAAGAGTATGTAAACCTTATATTTCCTTTGAAAACGGAAGTGTATTTTGAAAACAGACAATGCGTGTAACAGGCAGAACTTGAAAGTCAACAACCAACCCACCCAGGGTACCTTGCATGTCATATCTCAACGTGAAAAGTCCATGACGTCAAGACAAGGTTGGAGTGAGAATGTGTTGTACAAATGAAGTCTTGACCAAACCAACCTAAATGAGGTTTCAAGTATGTGAAAACATTGTTTCATATAATTAAGTGTTCAATAACATCTAATGTGAAGTTGGAGCAGGGAAAAGTTGGAGACAACTGGTCTATTACCCTGTTTCTACTTATTTTCTAAGAACTCTCATTTCCATTACCAAATATCTGTCAGCTCTTTCCTGCTAATTGGATACTTAGAAAGTTCCAGATCTTCTTTTGGCTGCAAACTTTTCTAATCAGGAGATTTTTAAAAAAAATCATTACTTTAAAAAGGACTTGCGTCAACCAGCAGCCAGCCTTGACATTAACAAGCTTAATGTTTATGAGTAAATTCCCCTGACATTTCCAAACTTTTAAAGGAGACTATCTCTCATGACTCAAAGCTTCTGGCCCCATGAATGACGCAGCATTTTAAAAACCTCCTGTGAAAAGAAGCTGCTCCTCGAGAGATTAAGACAATCAGAAAAAAATAGATAATTCAACTTTGGGAATGCTATTTTGTAGCCCAAAGCATGGCAGCCATCCAAGTTTTCTGGGCATTCAATCCATAATTTATATCCCTTCAATTTGTATCTCTGCAAAATTAATTGGCCACAAACCAAATGAGAGCACAGAGGGGGGAAAGGGGTTAGATCAGGGTGAATTTGACATGAGACAGATCGATTTATTATTTTCCAAGCTTTTTGAGGATTAAAGCAATTAAGACAAATCAAAATTTCAGCTCCTTTGCATCCACACTGGAGTAAACACACACACACACACACACACACACACACACACACACACACACACACACACACACACACACACACACACACACACACACACACACACACACACAGTGATGATAATGTGCTACTGTACCTGCTGTGAGATGGAGTATCCAATGACAGTGTCTCCCTGAGGGACGTTCCAGGTCACCATGGCCGAGTGCGCCCTCAGCTGGGTCACTGAGACGTTCACTGGAGCTGCTGGCACAGCTGTAAACACAATACAGACATTTGTTTTCTTAGTTGTTAGGGATGGTCAGTAACACACTTTGGAGTCTCGCATCTAGTTTTAGCACTCGTGTCATGGTGCAGCAAAAAATAATTAACTCAAATTCTACTGCAGTTCATGGAAAATGCACAATATGGGCAAAAGTATGTGGACATTACACCCTAATAAGCATCTGCTGCTATAACAGCTTCCACTATTCTGGTCCCAGGCTTTCCACCAGATGTTGGAACTGCTAACAGTTTTACATATATTCCTCTAATACAATGACTTTGTTTTGGATTAAAGGAAAATTTTGACATTTTGGGGAGAGCAGCTGCCCCAACACATAACCCCCTCTGAAAACCATAAACAATATTTTTAACATTTCCGTTCTTGTACAGATAAACAAACCCCTGATTCCAGTCTTTATGCTAAACTAAGCTAACCGGCTGCTAGCTCCAGCTATATATTTACCACCAGGGTTATGGAACAACGAAATACAAGAAATATCAGTACATATTTAAAATACAAAATATTACTAACTTTATGTTGTTAAAGTTACAGTTCAAATTGGTGGTATTTTGAATACAGTTACTGTCTTTAAAAAAATAGATTACGTGAAGGGATTACTTTTTTTGTTTTTGTTTAATTTGCTCTAATGCTGTGTCCTATCTGAATGTGAAGCACGTGAGCTGAACTTTTGTTGGACACCCTGTTTCTACTTATTCCTGTCCCTTGCTTTAAAAGCTTGCGATGGACATAGAATGGCTGATCCACAAAATTGAAATTTGGAGAGATCTACACAACATTTCCTCATTTAATTGCAAAAACTTAAAGTCAGTCAGGACCACTTAAGTCAATGAAGGCTTTATTTCCATTTGCAGTTTTATATTTGGCAGTATGGCTCTGTCCTGGGGCCTCTCTGCCTTTCCTTGGGCCTACATAGAAAGACTGAGGTGGAGAGAGCACACCTCTCTGCCCTTCCACGTGCATACAAGGAATGCCCAAGGGTCCGTACACATGCTGCATTTTTTGTGCCCTCAAATTCATTGTTTTCAATGTAGATGCACGGCAGGCACGCTCAAACACCAGAGTGATGCCGTTGCAGTACATATGTGTTCCCGAATGCCTACTTTTCAGAGCATAATGGCTGCGCCCAGAGATAAACTGAGTTCAACTTTTGGAACACTACAGCCTGCACCGCATATGTGACAAGGACCAAAAAAATCAAAGCCAATGTGCACAACCTTTGAGGCAGAGAGAGTAGCAGCAAAGACCCCACACCAGGAACAGAGCAGAGTAAGCAAAAATGACAAACAGAAATGACATTGATAAGTCAGACACAGCATGAAAAGGAGGAGTTGGGGTGGAGGTGAGTTGCAAAGTGACTTGAAGAGAAAGCAGCGACAGTAGGCTAGTCAGAGCATTTTAAATAAGGTGCCCTGAATGAGATTCGCCAATTGGTTGCACGGAAAGGAATCATTTGAACTATCAGCTGCCCCATCAGTTGATTGGGCTGCTTAAGATCAGCTGATGTAGCTGGGATGTGAGCTGAGCTTGACTTGTGTCCTGCCTGAGTTAATGCTATGCTCAGTTAAGGTGGCAGCTAGCTGCGGGGAAATCACCAGGGAGCTGAAAGTTTCTGACCATCACTAATAATCTCCTTGCTGTTGGCTATATTGTCTGTCATTTCCACTATATGTCACAATCTAAAATGTGTGTTTTCTGTTTAAAAAGCACAAAAGTAGGAAGATAGAAAGTACTCGCCCATCTTTTAAGTGCTTAAATCTCCAGTTGAGGACACAGCTCTTAGTTATAGGGTTTGTTTACATGGCATACCTGCAGTACATATTCAACAGATTTAGTATAAACAGACAGTGATGCTTACTTGCTGTTAGGACACAGTGTAAAATTCATATGAGGAATGAATTTCCCATAAACAGAGTTTTCAAGAAAACGTGTAGTGCATGAGACACACTACCAGGACACTGGTGTTTTTGACAGAGGACCCAGAGGTGACTGTAATGTACCAAGGCGCAGAACAAAATTTTGTCAAATGGTCAGTTCTGTAAGAGGTACACAGTCTTGGAATAAGTTACCACCACACATCAGAAACTGTGACAACTATTTAGTCTTTAAAAAACATCTCAAACATTGGTTAAAAACAAATCAGTCATGCACTCATATAGTTTAAATACTGTTTAAAACTGATGTCTGTTCCTGGGCTTATATGGTACATTGTTCTTTAACTGTGGGTCAAATTGGGTCAAATTTGTTTTGTTCTTATTCTGTTTCTCTGCGTCTGTTTTGCCTTGATATTGTCTGTCTGTGCTCTGTCTTGTAATTGTCTATTGTTTGACTTGCCATCACAAGGTTTTAAAGTCGTCTGTGTGTTATGTTTTTTAGAAACCTGCCTTGGGACTGCGGCTGAAATTTAGCAGTTGTGCTAAGTCCGGCACATTTACACTGGTACTTAATGCGTCAGTGTTGATGAATGTGCACTGTCCCAATTCAATAAATAAAGAAAGAAAGAAAGAAAGAAAGACAAATGAGCTCAGCAAGCAGCAGACAATTTTAAAGTCTTCCAAAAGTAATCCTAAGTATTTACAATATGTAACTTAGATTGAGTAATCTAATAGAATATGTTACAAATTACATTTCAGGGCATGCATTCAGTGATCTGTAATGTAATACATTTTAAGAATAATCTCCCAAACACTGTGTACGGTACAAACATGAGAATGGCATCCATCTTCTAATCTAACTCTATTATAAGAGAGTGAATAAATATATTTTCCTGAATGCCAACAGAAAAATCTGAAAAAGATTTCGGCTCCTCTGACCACTGTGTTCACTCCCTGGCTAGCGTAAGAGTCTTCCCCAATTCTTACAGTGTCCTGGTCTCGAGCTGGCCATCATGAACACAGTTAGATAGCCATTCTGATCCTCCATCATGCGATTTTGTCAGTGTTTCCATCAGTCCAAGTGTCCTTGAGCAAGACACTTGTGAGGATGACTTTCCTATCTCCTCTGTCACTGTGGATTAAAGTGTCCGCTCAATGGCTAAAATGTAAATGTATGATCATGTGCACACACACATACTGTACTTCCTCATATAAATGATTCTCTGGGGGCTGGTTAGAATTGATGGGGAATCTGCAGTGTTGGCTAAGAGAGTGTGAGATATTTTTTTTATATCATTAAATCATGAGTAAAAGCTGTGACCTCCGCTGAGAGGGAGGGAGAGACGGTAAATAAGTATTAGACAGTTGTAAATTAATTCTATTGGGTTTTTTTGTTTTGTTTTGTTTTGTTTTCTCATGAGGAAAAAAGATTTTAACGATGAGCAAAGAAAAGGGAAGTAAAGTAAAAAGGAGGAGGAATAAAGGGATATATATGGAGAAAGAAATTGACTGTCTGAAAAAGAAAAGAAAAATAACAGGACAGAAAAAAAAATTAGGCAAGAAAGAAGAAAAAGAAATAACAACCCAGCCTCCACATGGGGCAGGTGGGAGAGGGTCAAACAAACTCCAGACTTTCACCCATGAAAGTATTTTAATTACAGTGTAGTGTGCTAATATGTATGACATACGCCAGTGATGTATGCGAGGTGACGTTACATTGTGTTAGTAACAAATAAGCCAAACTATGTTTTTTTTTTTAACCTAACCCAGCGCCGGGCATAAGGTAGTTGACATTGTACAGTATAACACCAGCATACATATTACCCAGAAAAATCATTTCACATATGTATATGACAAAAATAGAAGAAGAAAATTAGACTAGGAATTTTTCATTTAATTGAATAGTTTTTATAGCTTATTTATAGTTTTATGCAGAATAAGCATATATTTATAACATATTATATTATTGAATGTAAGGGTTTTTTTTTGTTTGTTTGTTTTGTTAAGATGGCAATCTGAATTACCCACAAAGCATCGATTTCTGCCTTACAAATCGTAAGAGGGCCTGTTTCCCCTGTTGTCCCCCTGTGCTTTTGTTACCTTAGACTTTTTTTTTTCATTTTACAAGCGTATGCTGTACATTTCCTGTAAAATCTTAAGTTTATTTTGAAGGACACAATGCATGTAACTAGCAAAAATTGACACACCACCCCTAAATGTCCCAAACTAATGCTAGAAAAGAACCAAATTGTCATAGTTTGACGTGCAGGATCATTAATTAAACATCGGAATTGGATGAACTGGGAGTGAGAAGATTTAACATATAACAAGACAACAAAACAGTTTTAAAGAGACAGAAACAAGAAAAGGAGATTAGAAAAAACACAAAAATTCAAAAAGAAAGAATATTAAGGAAGAAAAAAAGGAAGACTAAAAGGAAAAAAAATAGACTGAAACAAAAACAGAACTAGACAGAAATTAGGAGACCGAAACAAATCCAAAATGAGACAGAAACACTATATAAAACACCATATAGAATAGAACAGAAAAAATAGAGACATGAAAAAAAGAGAAAACAGAGAGCAAAAAAAAATCAAGGAGTGAGAACAGAGAGGGAGGCAGAAAGACAAAAAATGAAGACAAAGTGAGACATAAAACCAAGAGAAAAAGACAGAAATGAGCAGGAAAGAGATGAGCGGGCATCTGTCCATGTCTTCCCTCTTGGTGATGATATAACATCTAATGCAATCAATAACTGGATTTTTACTGCAAGTCAGGAGGTATTGATGACTTCACTTCATCCACTCCAAATTCTTCTTTTTGTTTCTTTTAGTGCAGGACAAGAATAGCAGCTCCATATTTCTCATCCATTTCTCTGGCTGCAGAAAGCAATTAATACGTGCCCACTGGAGGAGTGTGTGTGTGTTTCCATGTGTGTGTGGTTTAATAACACACACACACACACACACACACACACACACACACACACACACACACACACACACACACACACACCATCAGAAGGGAAAAGGCGCTGGCACGGCAGCCAATTAGGGCATCAAGGCTAAAAAAGGATATTATAATACTGAGGTTTTGCATTTTGTATTAACGTCCAACTGAAATCTGAATTCTTGTCACATTCTGTAAGAAAATAGAAACAATAATGAAATAGCAGCTGTTGTGCACATTTTACAAAAGAGGACATCACTACGGTGGCCCTGAGACCTTAACAGAAT
Source organism: Epinephelus awoara (assembly GCA_035609425.1). Lineage (NCBI taxonomy): Eukaryota > Metazoa > Chordata > Actinopteri > Perciformes > Serranidae > Epinephelus > Epinephelus awoara. The sequence goes on from CM069317.1 coordinate 1,013,376, forward strand.
GCACATTAACAAAACATCTTTAAACAACACAGCTGCAAACACAAGCAAGTACAGAAACAAGCCGCTCAGTGCTGCAGAAACTGTTTCCAGGGGACACTAAGAAGTGATGCACATGGCTTGGACATGCTTGTTGTTGCCATGGCTTTGGTTCATGAAGTTTATTACTCAGTTATCCATCAGTGGTGTTGTAAAAAAAATTATATCTTACACCCAGCACAAAGCATGTGCCTACCTAGCTGTCAGGGCTACGCTGCGTTCAAATGGGGTTGTGTTTACCATGTTCACAAGCTTATGTTTGTGACTTCCAGTGACATAAACATCCATCCATCCATCCATCCATCCATCCATCCATCCATCCATCCATTAATCCATCTGTACCAACTTATTTCCATTGAACGCAGCAGTAGTTTTCAGACCAATGCAGCTGTAATTTTCATAGCCAGTAGTCACGTTCTTTAGGTCAGTGTGGTCTCACCCTGAAGCCGTGGAATACTGGCAATTGGGCATTGACTTCTGGTGTCGGATATTGATTAAAAGAAGATGTTCTTTCACGTCGGCAGGATACATGGCTGGTCACCCTTATTGTATAACAGCACCTGGCAGCATCAGGGGAAAATGTGGTGGGACAACCATAACCTCATGAGTTAGTTGTTGAAGGGTGAAAAAAAAGTCCATTTGCAGTACTGACATAATGCATTTCTTCTCAATCAATCAATTCAATCAATTTTATTTATAAAACCCAATATCACAAATCACAATTTGCCTCACAGGGCATTACAGCATACAACATCCTCTGTCCTTTGGACCCTCACAGCGGATAAGGAAAAACTCCCCCCCAAAAAACTTTAACGGGGGAAAAAATGGTAGAAACCTTAGGAAGAGAAACTGAGGAGGGATCCCTCTTCCAGGACGGACAGATGTGCAATAGATGTCGTACAGAACAGATCAACATGATAAATTAAGAGTAATCCGTATGACACAATGAGACAGAAAGAGAGAGAGAGACAGAGAGAGATGCAGGACAGACGGTAATGATAATAGCTTACAACAACTAATTAAAGTAATAATATCATAATAATAAATTACGACTATTGTGGTACAATATGTTGAAAGTATATATATATTGATATCTGATAGTATACATATGTGACAATAATCATATGTGTAACAGCAGCATCAGGCAGGACCATGGCAGCAGCACAACCACACACATCACACTATCCAGGTACCGCTGCAATGTAAGTTAACCTGAGAGACAGTGGAGCACAAAGGCTCCGGAGAAGAAGCCGAGTTAGTGACATGCAGTACAGCCAAGTTAGCGAGACGCAGTCACAGGACATGAGAACCAGTGCCTTCCGCACTGAAACAGGAAGATGATTCCACAGAAGAGGAGCCTGATAGCTGAAAGCTCTGGCTCCTGATCTACTTTTGGAGACTTTAGGGACCAAGAGTAACCCTGCATTGTCAGAGCGCAGAGTTCTGGTGGGGTAATATGGCACTATGAGCTCTCTCAGACATGAGAGAGCCTGACCATTTAAAGCTTTGTAAGTTAACAGTAGGATTTTAAATTCAGTTCTGGATTTTACAGGGAGCCAGTGCAGAGAAGCTAAAACAGGAGAAATATGATCTCGTTTCTTAGTTCCTGTTAGTACACGTGCTGCTGCATTCTGAATTAGCTGGAGAGTTTTTAAAGACTTATTAGAGCTACCTGATAATAGGGAGTAACAGTAATCCAGCCTAGAGGTAACAAAAGCATGGACCATTTTTTCTGCATCTTTTCTTTTTTCTTTTTTCTTTTACCTTTATTTATTCAGGGAGGGCCAATTGAGAGCAAGCTCTCTTTTCCAATGACGCCCTGATTACAAACAATCCATCAAACAATATACAAGGCGAAAAAAAAACAAAAAACAAACCACAATCTCAAAAAGTACATGTACACTCAGAATGCATGGAATCCATGACAATATCCTTGAAGTGATTAAAGGGAATCAAGGCATCCAGCTGAAATTTTGACAAAAAATTATTCCATTTGAATGGTGCAAAATACTCAAAGGAAATTTTTCCTATATCAGTTCTAACATTAGGGATATTAAGAGCCAAGGCATTGTGAGCACGAGTGGCATAACTGAATGCCTTAAAAGTAAGTAAGTTTGTAAGATAAGCCGGTAGCTTGTGAAGAAGGGCCTTATAAATAAACAGTAAACAATGTTGTTCTCTTCTCAGAGCCAATGAAGTCCAGCCAGCATTTTGATACAATTGACAGTGGTGGGTCATGAACCCATCACCAGTAATAAATCGAATTGCTGCGTGATAGACTGTATCAAGTGGTTTCAGTGTAGAGGGAGAAGCATGCATATAAATGACACCTCCGTAGTCCAATACTGATAAAAATGTAGTTTGTACTATTTGCTTCCTACAGTAATAAGGAAGACAAGATTTGTTTCTATAAAAGAATGCTAATAAAGGCTTCAATTTTTTTAAAAGTTCTGCTACGTGTAGTTTAAAAGACAACTTGTCATCTATCCAGATGCCCAGATACTTATAGCAGGAGACCCTTTCCAAAGGAGTCCCATCAACAGTAGTTATAACACTCTTATTCAAATCAACAGAAAAGTTTTTTTGTCAAGATCATATATTTTGATTTGCTTGGGTTTAACAACAATTTAAGATTAGCAAGTGTGCTTTGGATTACACAGAAATCAGATTGTAGTTTTTGCAGAGCTAAATCAACTGTGGGGGCAATCGAGTAGATGACTGAGTCGTCCGCGTACAGATGAATTAAACTGCTTTTGATACCAACATTAAAATCATTAATATATAAGGAAAATAGCAGTGGTCCTAAAACAGACCCTTGTGGCACCCCTTTGTAGACATTTAGAAAAGTTGATTTGTAACCATCAGCCACCACAGCTTCAATTCTGTCAGATAAATAATTCTCAATCCATTTACAGGACTTGTTATCAAACCCAATTTTGTACAGATGTTCTAGAAGTACAGCATGGTCAACTGTATCAAAGGCTTTAGACAGATCAATAAAAAGAGCAACACAATCAAGTTTGTTATCCAAAGCATGTGCAATGTCATTCACAACCTTCGAGGTTGCTGAAACAGTACTATGACCAGGTCTAAAGCCAGATTGGGAAGTGTTTATGATGTCATGCTCTGATAAGAAAGAACAAATCTGATCACTTATCAGACGTTCTAATAGTTTTGCCAAGCAGGGTAACTTTGAAATTGGCCGATAATTGTTCAATTCGTTTGAGGGACCACCTTTATGAAGAGGAGTTATGCTGTTTTCCATAAATTAGGAATACACTCGGTTGAAAGAGTCAAATTTAAAATGTGCAGTAGGACATCAACTATAATAGGTGCAGCAAGTGCTGGGAGCCGTGGATCCAAATTGTCAGCCCCAATAGCCTTTTTAGGATCTAAATTACAGAGAGCATTGAACACTTCAACTGTAGTAAAGGGCCTAAAGGAAAAACTATGGTGTGCAGTATTTGTTGACATAATTGTAGCGTTACTGATTGGTACATCTGGACCTAAGCTCTGGAAGATATGACATGTGGTAACAAAATGTTTATTAAAAATGTCACATAATTCTTTTTTGTTGGAAACAGAGACAGAGTCTCGGGAGATCTGCACGGGTAAGGATGACGAGGGGCTCTTTGAGAGAGTCTTGATTGTTTTCCAGAATTTTGATGGATTACCACAGCAGTCTGCTAAGGATTTAACATAGTAAGATGATTTAGCAGTACGTATTGCAACAAGACACTTATTTTGGAGATGACGAAAATGCTGCCAATCACTGCTCAGTCCCGAGGCACGAGCCCTATTCCAGGCAATGTCCCTATTGCGCAACATTGCAGCAATTTCAGGAGAGAACCAGGGATTACTTCTATTCTTGACTCTTAATTTCTTTAAAGGTGCATGTTTATCAGCAACAGAATTAAAAGTTTTGACAAAGTAATTTAAAGCAATGTTAGGGTCAGGGATAGTAGTTACAGAAGAGATATCACGAAGAGACAAATCATATAAAAAGTCATGATCCACAAAGTACTTAAAAGATCTTTTAGTAATAAAATGAGGCTTCGATTTTTCCCGCCTAACATTTCTAACACAAGCAATTGGGCAGTGGTCACTAAAATCAAGAGGAAGGACCCCAGAGGCTTTAAAATTATGTGGCTTATTGGTTAAAATAAGGTCCAATAAGGTGGACTTCTCAAGGTTAGCTGGATCAGGTCTTGTTGGAGCAGAAATCAATTGTGTAAGATTTAGGTCAGTGCAAAGATCTTTTAGACCATTCGATGTATTGCTAAGCCAGTCGAGATTCAAGTCAGCAAGTAATATTATTTCTGAGTAGAGATGAGATGATATCAGGTGAGCTAGATCTGAAATGGCAGTCGACGGTGCCGAGGGAGGACAATATACCCCCATAGCACTTTTTCACAGTTAGCACTGTTACCCAATGAAACACTAAGGGCCAAATATTCAAAATTCTTTGGAACAGATACAGAGCTAATAACAGTCACAGATAAACTTTCCTTAACAAAGATGGCTACTCCTCCACCACGTGTAGGCTGACATCTGTCAGTCCTGAAAACATTATATCCATTGAGGGCAATGTCATTATCACACACTTGATCTGTTAGCCATGTTTCAGAAAAAACAAAAATATCAGCCTTCGTTTGTAGAGCCCAAATACTAATGTGATCCATTTTTGAAATTAGGCTACGCACACTGATATGAATAAGGCCCAATCCTTTTTGCAATACAAAATCAGTCTGAGTTTTAATGAGTGAGGGTACAGCCACCCGTTGTGACTCGTATCTCTGGCTGTCTGTTGGTTTAATCCTGATCAAATTTTCAGGATTTCGGAGCCGGATTTGTTTAGATTGCTTATCAGACCGATCTGTGCTTAAAACTGAAATTATAGAAGCAGTAGGAGTACACTTAGTAGGAGGAATAACAGAATGAGTGGCTAGTGTAGGGGTTAATGACAGCTGCGGCCTGAGGGGGGAGCTGTGGGTGGAGAAGGTCTGCGAGGTGGCTTGCTGGGCCGTCAACGAGTGAGGTGGGGGGTTTGGGCAGGTGGGGGTGTGTCGGGTAAACAGTCAGCCACGTGGAGCAGGGATTGACTGGGCAGAGTGTATGGCAATGAAATACTGAAAGTAAGCGGCGAGCATGGAGTTGCCCAGGTTATTGAGGTGAACGCCATCTGGTCTGAAGAAGGAGGGACGGTCCCAAAATAGGGTGAAGCTGTCGATGAAGCAGAAGTTGTTTTTCTTGCATGCGTTCTGGAGCCACATGTTCAATGCCACGAGCCTGCTGAAGTGCTCAGCGCTGTGGAACAGAACGGGCAGGGGGCCGCTAATGAATACGGACAGTGCACAGGTTTTGAGGAGGTTAAAGAGGGCAGTAAAATCCTTTATGGTTTGGACGTAGTGTTGGCGAGCTGTGTTGTTGCTTCCGACATGGACAAGCACTGTGTGACTGAGGATGGGATGGACCTCAGCAGGTCTGGCAGGATCTCCAGAATGCCAGCGACACCTGCTCCGGGGTAACAGCGGGTGACAGTGTTGAAGAAGCGAATCCTTCTGGTTATGCTGTTGCCCACTATCAGGGTGGTAGGGGGAAACAGAGGTCGCGGTGGAGGAGATCCAGAGGAATCCCGGACAGCCAGAGCAGCCTCGGCACCAGACAGCCGGCCCGATGGCAGCTCAGAGCCACGGTCAGGGCCGTTGCGGCGAGATGACGGCGGAAGGGTTGTCCCATCACCTGGTGGAGGAGGCAGCGGCAGAGTGCTTGACGGATCCATAGGTGGCTCAGTGCGCCGTACCTCGCCGGGACACGGGCGACCTCCAGAGTACCTGAGCACAGCCTGCTTCAGGAGGAGCTGCGTGATGCCGACGACGATCCGTGTTGAGGATGATCCACGATGCCATCCGACGTTGATGAGGTAGAGGCCGGGCCGGAGGGCCGGGGAGCCGCCGACACTCCATCCGACGCTGAGGCTCCATCAGCAACCTCCATCAACGTCGCCGGTCCCACACGGGTCACAACCAGCGGCCGGAGCCGCACCAAGCAGCGACAGGACCTCGAACCGATTTGAGAGGCTGAGGTGAGGAGGGGAAGCAGCGCTGTCCGAGATCTTCTTTCTGCCCCGAGTAACCACATCCGTCCAGAGCGGGGTTTGCCTCGGTGTTGAGTTGGAAGGCGGCCGGGGGCTGGTGTCAGGATCCCAGTGAACTGTATCCTGAAGGGCGGCTTTGAGCCAGGTGATGCGGAGTGACTGTTCATGAGCTACATCCAGGATAGAGATCAGCTGCCCGGATCTGAATCTAAGCTCATCGGACAACTTGCGGATGTCTTTCCTGAGGTTAGTGATAGTTTTATTTGCTCTGGTGAGCCGTGGGTCCTCATCTGGGAGAGTGAAAGTGGTTGCGGTTGTAGCCATTAGCTTAGTGACCGAGCTAACCCGCTTAGCCACCAGCTACAGGCGATCCAGCCTGTGTCCAAACAAAGTGCACAAAGTGGCTTAAAACAGTCACCGATGGTATTAAAACCAGGCAAGCTGCAGCAGTGATGTAAAAAGCAAATAAAAGCCACTAAAAGCAGATCCGATTTGTGACTTAAAACAACTTAAAACAGTGTAAAAGGCAGTGTGAAGCTTGACTCGACCTGGTGATTGCTTCAAGCCCACTAACGTTTTCGGGTCAGGATAGGCCTAATTTTCGCAATATTAAGCAGATGAAAAAACGCAGTCTGTGAGGTTTGTTTTAAATGAGAATTGAAAGACAAATCTTGATCAAATGTTACTCCGAGGTTTCATACGGTAGTGCTAGAGGCCAGAGCAATGCCATCCAGGGAAACTATATTATCAGATAAAGGGTCTCTGAGTTGTTTGGGGCCAAGAACAATAACTTTAGTTTTGTCTGAATTTAACATCAGGAAATTGGTGCTCATCCAGGTTTTTATGTCTTTAAGGCATTTTTGAAGTTTAGTTAATTGATCAGTTTCTTCTGGCTTTATCGATAAATACAATTGAGTATCAGCCGCATAACAATGTAAAGTTACAGAGTGATTTGCAATGATGTTACCTAAGGGAAACATATATAGAGTGAATAGGATTGGTCCGAGCACAGAACCTTGCGGAACTCCAAAACAAACTTTAGTACGTAAGGATGATTCATTATGAACGTGAACAAGCTGAAAATGATCAGATAAATAAGATTTAAACCAGCTTAGTGCAGAACCTTTTAGGCCAGTTAAATGTTCCAATCTCTGTAGCAGAATTTGATGGTCAATTGTGTCAAATGGTGCACTAAGATCTAATAAAACAAGTACAGAGATGAGTCCTTTGTCTGAAGCAATCAGAAGATCATTTGTAATTTTAACTAGTGCTGTCTCAGTGCTCTGATGCACTCTGAATCCTGACTGAAATTCTTCAAATAAATTATTATCATGGAGAAAATCACACAGCTGGTCTGCGACTACTTTCTCAAGGATCTTTAAAAGAAAGAGAAGATGAGATGTTGGTCTATGATCTTTTGAACAAGACTCTATATAAACTGCACATTTCCTGTAAAAACGAAAGTGAATTTTGAAAACAGACAATGCATGTAACTGGCAGAAGTTGACACAGCGTCCCAGAATGTCAACAACCAACCAACCTTGCACTTTATATGTCGACATGCAAAGTCCATGACCGGGCGTCTATAGGTGGCAAGGTCAGATTGAGAATGTACTCGACATCAAAGTCCTTATCGTATTACTCTCGGCAGAAAAACACTCGCTGCTCCAGTTATCCAAATCTGCCATGTAAATATCAGTGTGCCAGGTGCAGGCTTTTAAAGGGATTTGGACATGATGTTCTGATTGGTTGCATTCATGTTATGCCCAAAACAAATCATGTGTGGAGAGCCCCTAATTAAACTTGATTTCTCATCTGAACTGCCAATCTCCAGAGCTATGACGCATCATGCAATATATTTTTAGCCATCATTATGACGGGATTGTGGATCATGTAGCTTGGCATAGTTGTATACCTCAACAACACGTCTCTCCTCATCCAGTCTCCGTTACACATGAGACACAGCAACAAAGCTGTCTTAATACATCAGTGGTGAGGAGAGGAGTTGAGCTGCCAGAGGAGCAGAGAAGAGGAGCTACTACAGGAGCTCGTATGTACAAGCAGAGAGCAAGCAGAGGAAAAATTAATTTAATTCTGGGGGCAGCAAGGCTGGAAAAGGACAGTGGCGTGAAGTGCCATGAGGCTGTGCGTCCAGAAGCACAGACACACGTCAGCTGCTGGTGTGGGGTTGTACATCAAAAATAACAGGAATATGTTTGGATGCGCAGCGTTCGCCGTCAGTGTGTTTTGGACATATTTGTCTTATTTTCTGTGTGTAGGACATTTACGTGCATGTTCCCCAACACTGCTCAGGTGGGGGGCGGGACTTTATAAAAAGGTAGCGACCAGGTACCAGACTGTAAGCAGCGCCGATACATTCTCACTCTGATCTCGTCACATATTGACATTTGGCACCCCGGGTGTGTTGGTTGGGTTGACGTTCTGGGACACCATGTCAACAGCCTGTTACATGCATTGTCTGTTTTCAAAACACACTTCCATTGTCAGCGGAAATGTACAGTTTGCATAAGAGTCTCTTTCTATGTCAACACTGCAAATTGGCATTTCTTTCTCAGACAACAAAAGAACGTGGGGTTTGGCTTTCTAATCATACGGGAAGCAAAGAAAGGTGAAAGTCGGTGGTTGTTGGACACATTGAAAAATTGAATTTCCCCTCAGGGGGATTAATAAAATACATAGAAAAAAAATGTATCTTGCGTTGTTGTCCCGCTGCTTTTCCCCCTGACAACACTGGGAGCCGTTACACAATAACAACTCCCATAACGTGTGTCATGCTGACGTCAAAAGGATGCCAGAGTACAGATGCCAGAAGTCACTGCCCAAGCGATGACCTCAGAGTAAGACTGGGTTGGCAGTACACTATGCCAACAAAAAAGCAAATATATGCGAGGAGAAATGCTAAACAAGACTAAATATGGGTTTGGCTTTTAGCTTCACTTTTGCTTTTGAGCTTGTTTATAAACAATAACAATCATGCATAGTATATCTACAATTTTGGAGATTTGTTATTCCACTTCTGACGTCTGTCTTTGTGTTGCAAACAATAGATTACATTGCAAAGTCTGAAATTTTTTATGCTTAGCAGATTTTAGTTATGAGTAGTGAGACATATTGCACCACCTCAGAACTATATTTTGACTTCTCTGCAATCTTTCATTCAGTTTTCTGTCTTCTAATTTTGTCTTTTTATGTAATTATAACTGACAGGTTTATAGTATTGTTTTGGCTTTTGTTTTACTGACTGTCTCTGAAGTATTCCTAAATCCAGTAACAACAGAAGCAGAAATGACAGCAGCATCACCTCCCCTTTGCTGCAAAAAACAAAGAAAACTGCTCATTTCCAGGCTGCTGGAGGCGGCAGCACTGACACCAAGTCTCCAAACATTCGGTGACAGACTAAAAAAAAAATCGAAAGCATCCAGTGGGGCTCTGTGGAGTATGACCATGAATGTCAAACTCTATCTCAGGCTAACAAGCTAACCACAGCTTATTATGCAAGCCAGGCTTCCTCTGCTCCCTGCAGGACATGCCAGCCGAGCCGGTTCAGTCATTAAAGGAAAAACAACATGTTTCCCGTCACAGAACAAAATCAATAACCTGTGATGGAGTGCATCAAGTTCCTTCAGTCTGATTTCCTACATTTCCCAGAATACCTTTTGACACTGCACATGGAAAGCTATTGAACCTGTTGCACCCAGCATGTGTAGGTGGAGTGAATGAAAGCACAGCAAGAGCAAGAAAGTGGGAGGTTTTTTCAGTTAAGAAGGAAAAGAAGCAACATTGTGATCTATTTCCTGGTTCTGTGGGCGTAGAAATTGGCCACTGTGCTGATCTCTGTATAATTACTGAATGTGTGTATTAAATGCTGGCTGTAGGAACATGCTCTTAATTTCTCCATTTATGGATCATTTCCTGAGATTTAACACTGCACTGTATGGCCAAAAATATGTGGTCACCTACACACTACACTCATATGTGATTATTTATATACACAATATTCTAAAAGCATACATGATTTTGGAGGCTGGCTGCAGGGATTCGCTCCCATTCAGCTGTAGAAACAATCGAGGTACGTTATGATGAAGCAAACAGTTGTTCATGGAAGATGGAAACAAAACATGCTCAGTGTATTTGCAAACTTTCTGCTTATTGGCTACGGTTACATGATGGCTTCTCATTCGGAATGAAATAAATCTGAAGGAAATCATTTGGAATTAAAGTTTTTCCAGGTAGTTTACATGGGAAATATTCATCAGTTCAATCGCCTTTATTTAGGTCTGCCCAAGGTTTGGGGCAGAGAAGGTTTCTGATTGGATAGGGGACGGGGTGGATGTTACATGTTTATGTTTACCGGAAGAAAACACTGTAGTCCTCGCTCCGGATAACAAGATGCATGACGATGCCGTTCTTAGTTCCCCTTTCAGGCGTGTTTTGCTTATATTCTTGAAGCAGCAGTACGACAACAACCTTGTTTTGCTAATGCTTCATCTCTTGAGGAGGAGAACGGAGATTGAAGACCATGCTGTGGCATATAGAAACTAGTGAGTGCAACGAGTCTGACTGCTCTTTATCAGCCCGTTGCTATGCAGCCCGTTGCTATGTGCGCTATATACGTCATCGCACCAGAGGGGCAAGGAAACGAGAATGCGCAGAAAGACCGGAATGAACTTAAAAAGGAATGAGTGTATACATGCACACAAAATTCTTTCATTCAGAATGACAAACGTAATAAACCATCCCCTTTAATCGGATTTAATTTTCAATTGGAATGACCATTTTTCAATTGGAATGACCGTTTACATGACCACTTTTAATCGGAATGGCCTTTCATTCCAATTAAAAGTGGAATTAAACTGTCCATGTAAACATACTAATTCTGGGCTTCAGGGCTCAATTCCCAGCAAACACCTGTACAGTGTGTACGTAGGCAAATAAACACAGACTGTGAATAGAGCTATGTTAGGACCAACTTTAGCTCTATGTTAAAAACGCAGTATTCCTACTCATTTGAATCTCAGGGTCGTCATGCAAAAACATATTAACCTTGCTCAACTTTTGCAGCAATTAAATGTGGTGTCACCTCACAATATTTCGTAACCCTCGGTCCAGTCTGTTTACCACTCATGTCTGAACATGTACAAGGTCTTCATCTTACAGAATCCCAACCTTCAGACATCCTAGAGCCTCTTGACATGTCTGCATGCAGACAATAAAGGACTCTGAGGCCTTTCAAATACCAAACCATGACCATGGATGAGTCATACATTCATAGTGCTATCATTTGTTATTCATGTTGACATTCACACACCTTAATATTCAATAAATGTTCCACAACACATACAAATGTAATTTCTGGGAAACAGATATTTTTTAAACGGCTGTGCAGAGTTTTGCCTATTGATTCACAAATCTGTAACTCAACAACCATCCTCTGTCCTTAAACCCTTGAGTCGTCGGATGAGGAACTAGCATTATTGCCTTGCAATCGTAAACCTCTGCCAGCCAGTCAAATTGCAGTTGCAGTTTAAATCCATGTGTGTCCAGACTCATATGAAATCATGATAGTTGACAATACTTCAAATATTGCTAAAAAAGCTACGTAGTCTCAAACATGGATGCTTCACACACATAAGATCTATTCAATCAACACAGTTTCAAGGTGGACACCCACGTTTAGGGCTCAGTTCAATTCAGTATCTGACCAAATGTCTCCCCTTCTGTTCCTGAGATATGGCCAGAAAGTGTTTTTGCAGAACATTATGATGTCACAGTGAAGTTGACCTTTGAACTTTTGCAAAAAAAAAAAAAAGTCATCATTTTATTTTACTTGACATTTTTGTGGAATTTTGACATAATGAAGTCTTGAGTTATAGTCACAGTGACCTTGACCTTTGACCACTAAAATCTAATCAGTGCATTTGTGACATTTTTGCCAAATTCAAGGAAATTCCCTAAAGGCCCTCTTGAGATATGGAATTTGTGAGAATTAGATGAACAGAGGGTCACAGTGACCTTGACTTTTGACCACCAAAAATCTAGTCAATTAGAATAGACTTACTACTTGTTGACTGGAAATTTGTGCCAAATGTGAAGATATTCTCTGAAAGTCTTCTTGAGATATAGACCTCACAAGAATGACACAGACGCGGTCACAGTGACCTCACTGAAATCTTATCAGTTTATCCCTGAGTTTAAGTGGATGTTTGCGTCAAATTTGAGAAAACTCCACAAAGGCCCTCTTTAAATTTTGCATTTACAAGAATGTGACAGATTTAAGGTCACAGGGACCTTTGACCACCAAAATGTAATCAGTTCACTGTCAAATCCAAGTCAATACTTTGAAGAAATTCCTCCAAGGTGTCCTTGACAATTTGCACTCACGAGAATGAGACAGAAGAGGTTGCAGTGACCTTGACCTTGGACTACCAAAATCTAATCTGTCGTTTAGTCCAAGTGGATGTCTGTGCCAAATTAAAGGAAAATACCTCAAGGCCTTCTTGAAATTTTGTGTTGATGAGAATAAGGATGCAGGGTCACAGTGACCTTTACCTCTGACCACCAAAATCTAATTAGTTCACAGTTGAGTCCAAGTGAAAGTGCCAAGTTTGAAAGAGAATGAGACAGACACAAGGTCACAGTGACCTTGACCTATGACCACCAAAATCTAATCAGTTCATTAATAGGGTTGGATGGTGGTGCCAACTTTGAGGGAATCCTATCACCGACTTCTTGAGATATGGCATTCACCAGAATGAAGTCACAAAGACCTTGACCTTTGACCAGCAAAATCTTCCCTCACAGATTCTTGAGATATCGCTTTCATAAGAATGGGATGGACTGATGGACTGAAAAATCTAATGCTCTGGCCACTACTATACCTAGCGTGGAGGCATAAAACCCCTGATGGTGTTCAGGTCATGTCAGGTCAGGTCAAGTTCTTCCACATCAAACTGAGAAACCATTAATCTCTGCATGAGCATTAGTCAAGTTTAAAGAAGAATGTTCTTCCCCAAACTGTTCCTACATAGCTGAAATATGCATGTCCACATACTTTTGGCAATATAGTGCATCCAGTCACTGAAGGCCTTTGTAGGAGGATTTCTCCTTTTTTGAAAAGAATAGAGGACATGAAAAAACAAATATTAAAACATGCAGAAAAATCCCATCCTCCACCTACACACACACTCCACAGAGACAAACACATTCAACACCATGTTCCCTTGTCTCTGCCAATGACAGCCAAGATCCCCCCTCGAACTCCCATCATGCTATGGCTGCTAAATCCCAACCGCTTTCATCTGCCAGGGCTGCAATGGAGTGCACACACTCAGTAAATAGACTTCTGCAATTACATTATACACACCAGGAGAGGAGATGAGAGGGGAGGCTTAGATGGAGTCAGGAAGACAGAGGGAAAAGACATGGAGATGAGAGAGGAAAAACAGAGGAGGGAAAGATGACAGGAATGTGACAGAGCAGCAGAGATCAATGAGTCAGAGGGAGAAGAAGGATGAAGAGAGGGCAATTATCTTGGGCAGATAAAAAAGAGATGGCGAGTGAATTTTCAATCTTTTGGTTTTGAGAGAAAAGACGGACGAAGGGCAAAGTGAGATGGATGGATGGAGCAGGAGGGATGAAAGATCAATGATGGAGGGAATGGTTAGAGGTGGAGAGAGGATGGAGGGAGAACAGGGAGTAGGAGGGAGGAGGAGAATGTGAGTATTGATTAAATGATGAAATATAGCAGTTCAGGTGGATGTAAGAGCACACATGCACGCACACACACCATCCTCCCATGTCCTTGTTTGTCCTTCATGTTTCTGGCTGGTTTGTCCAAATTATTTATTTATGCCTATTCATCATTTTTTAAACATTTCAGGATGCATTTAGCCACTTTTCCACTCCATGATTGCTCTATATTAAGATAAATTTGGGATTCTAGTGTTTCTCCTCATAGCTCAAATCATCTTAAATCAAAAGATAACATGAAATAGATTTCACTGATGAACCCTGTTAATAAATTAAAAAACGTTAAAAAAGGAGAATTAAACCAAAAGCCCTTTATCACACTGTAACTCATGTTTTAATAATCATCAGTTATTTATTCAACATTAATATCTGTTAATTTAAGTGTGAATGAATACACACACTGAGCAGCAGCGACCCACTGTCCAACACTTAGAGGACGGAAACAGAGGGCTCAGCAGGGACAGAGCACCTGCCGCAGCAAACGAACACGCCGCCTGTGGTCACTTTGACTTGACTAGCAGACTTCACTAAAAGCTGATTGGCTTTCGAAACAGGTCATGTGCTTTACATTCTAAAACCAGCCGCCATCAGCTTGCTTGAGCCAAGCTCAGAACGGCCAGTTCACTCTGCTGCAACTTTTCCCTGCAACTTTCTGAAACGGTTTAATCTCATCACAAATCTTTGGTCTGAACTGGGCTTTACAGTCAATATGGTGAAGAAAATAGCAAAAATGTGGTTCATCTCATAATCTGCCTTACTTTAGTGGACCATAACATAGTGGGTACACAATTAATCTTAAAATGCTCTGGTTCAAAATTAAACCAAACTCTTTTATGGATGTCAGTTTTTGAGCTGTGACAAAGGCCAAAATGTGGCCAACAACCAACAGTAAGGCTTGTTGTTTTTTTAAGCTGAGATGACTTTCGAAAACTTGCAGCTCCTACTGGACTGTTAAGACGACTGAGGAGTCAGCATTCAGTGATGGTATACAACAGTCACTAAAACAGGTTTTCCAACAATTGCTGAACCTCAACCATGAGCAGTTCTAGATCATACAGTCATAAATGTGATCACAAAATATTAGGTTGATTAGTCCAGTAGTTTGTGAGATTAGCTGTAGACAGACAGATATACACAATCACTCATGCACATACACTGTTCATCAAAAACATGAACCACTCCAGGCTTATGCCAGGTAGAGATAACAATCAGGAGAGGAGTGCATACTCTGATAAGACAATATTATCCTTTTAATTCATTAGTTTCCTACTCTTCAAATGATAAGTTCAGTGACTGGCCACTTTATGAGGTAGACCTTGCTAGTACAGAGTTGGACCCCCTTTTGCCTTCAGAACTGCCTTAATTCTTCGTGGTATATATTTAACAAGGTGCTTGAAACATTTCTCCGAGCTTTTGGTCCATATTGACATGATAGCATCACACACTTGCTGCAGATTTGTCTGCTGCACATCCATGATGTGAATCTCCTGTTCCACCACATCCCAAAGGTGCTTTATTGGATTGAGATCTGGTGACTGTGGAGGCCACTGGAGTACAGTGAACTCATTGTCATGTTCAAGAAACCAGTTTGAGATGATTTGAGCTTTATGACATGGTGCGTTATCCTGCTGGAAGTAGCCATAAGAGGATGGTTACACTGTGGTTTTAAAGGGATGAACACGGTCAGCAACAATACTCAGGTAGGCTGTGGTGTTTAAACAATGCCCAATTGGTACGTAGGGGCCCAAAGTGTGCCACCACTAGCCTGAATCGTTGATACAAGGCAGGATGGATCCGTGCTGTCATGTTGTTTACACAAGATTCTACCATCTCAATGTCGCAGCAGAAAACCATCAACAACCATGCCACTTTCAAAGTCACTTCAATCACCTTTCTTCCCCATTCTGATGCTCAGTTAAAACTTCAGCTTCCGCAGATTGTCTGGACCATGTCTACACACCTAAATGCATTGAGTTGCTGCCACATGATTGCCGGATTTGCGTTAAAGCAGCTGTGCGGAACTTTTCATTTTCGTTGATTATAGCGCCCCTTTGGTTGAAGCGGTATGACACCCACAGCCTGGTGTCATAAAGCCGAAAATTACTGCATGCATTTGTTTTGGAAAGCGAGAGGATTAACTAACGTCCGATCAGTCCAAGTAAACATCAAAATTACTCAGTAAATTCTCCTGTCGTGTTTCTGTTCTGATCTAATCTAATCTGTTTTTTATTTTGAGCTACTAAAGCTACCGTAGTAGTGTGAGCCTCAAGTTATTCTGGGTAATGTAGTAACCGTTTTTGTGCTACTGGAAACAATGAGAAGCAGCCGTGTACGTTCGGTGTAAGGAGGAATAAACAGTTAACAAGTCATCTGTTGAGTCCGCATTATTATGTGAAAAGAATACTCCGACGATTTGGGAGTTATGCCCTTTCTCTATCATTTTCATATTGAGACAGCGGTTAGCATGGCACTGTCAGTATCTTGAACGGATGGATACACCGGTGAGCAACAGCTGCAGCTGGCTCTGGGACAGGTACGCTAGGTCACTCGGTAAATGCAAACAAAGAGACGACACTGACGATATTACTCACCCGACTGAAAGCTGTCCATCAGCTCCTGCAGGCCTGGAGCGTTTTTTCCAGTTCATCTTAGGAACATGAAAAAAGTTTCAATCACGCCAGGATTAGTGATTGCTGCAAAGTTTTCACTCCTTGTGATGCACTCTCTGCGGCGCTTTTCCTCCTGATGATATATCTCCCCAACGATGGCAGCACCAAATCCAACTATGCAGCAAAATAGTAGCGGAGGATTCAGCCTCTCTCATCTCTGCTCAGCATTCAACACATGGAGTTCCTCATCTGTATGCTCCGGCTCAAACAGGTATGGCTCTAGTGGAAACATGCTAACATGCTAACGTTACACACAAGTTAGTAGTAAAGTAAGACCTGTTCATAAATGTTCTGGTGTAGCTCTGAATTTCTTATAAACTGAGGACAACTGCCTGGCTGTATATTTGTGTTCATGGTCACAGTCACAGATAATTTTACATTTTCGTTATCTGCCATGACATCAAAAGTACAACCAAGTCCTCATAGATACATCTCTGGTAAACTGTTAGGTGTTCAGCAATGCCCGTTGCGTACTGCTTACGCGAAGAACACTGTAAACACGGCTCCTTCTTCTTCTGTGGTTTAATCGCTGCGGGCCGCTGCGGGCTAGCAGAATCACTTCTGCCTCGGGTGCCGTATTCTGGTTTTCTGACTTCCGCTGTGTGTCTGACCTGAGCTAGGCTACGCTAAATAGCCATATAGAGAAAGACTTTTTTGTCGCTGTTGGGTTCAAAAAAATATGCGGATCTTCAAGGGGGAGTGATACGAACTAGGGACAGTTTTATTAATGGTAAAAAGTTCCGCACAGCTGCTTTAACAAAGGTCAAAGGTTCATTTATTGTCACTCAGTACATGTCTGCACACTACAGAGCGAAATATGTACTCAGGTCCCGATACAATAAAAAAGGCAATGAAAGAGGATAAAAAACACATAAAAACATACAGTGCAGTTGGACCGTCCAAACTAGTGTCCACAAGATGGCAGCAAATAACAGTAAAGTGCAGTGGCATATATATGTATATATATATATATATATATATATATATGAGTGACCACCTCTTCTAAAATCCATAATTACCTCCTTTGTTTTTGCCACATTGAGGAACAGGTTGTTTGCTCTGCACCTTTCCTCAAGCAGTACCACCTTCTGTCTGTATTCAGACTCATCATTGTGGCAGATTAGTCCCACCACGACCGTGTCGTTGGCAAACTTCACAATATGATTGCTGGGGTGAGTGGCTGAGCAGTCATACGTGAGGAGGGTGTACAGCAGGGGGCTCAGGACGCATCCCTGGGGGGAGCCAATGTTGAGGGTGATGGAGGCGGATGTTACATCATGGATCTTGACGGTCTGCGGGCTGTTGGTCAGAAAATCCAGTATCCAGTTACAGAGGGAGGGTTTGGTTCCAAGCAGCTGCGGTTTGTTGATCAAGGTGTGCGGGATGATGGTATTAAATGCAGAACTGAAATCCAAAAAGAACAGTCTGACGTAGGAACGCTTGGTCTCCAGATGTGCAAGGGCTGAGTGGAGGACAAATGAGATGGCATCAGAAGTGGACCGGTTCTCTCTGTAGGCATACTGGTGGAGGTCTGCGTTGATGTTAATACTGGCCTTTGTGTGGGCCATGACCAGACGCTCGAAGCACTTCATGATTACCGGAGTGAGAGCCACGGGACAATAATCATTCATGCCAGGGATGATGTCAACTGGATCCTAAACCTGCTATTTGCCAACTAATTTAACTAAATGTGTTATATTTTTAATATTTTGTCATGTTTAGATTACGTGTTTCAAAGGCTTCTGTGTATTGTGCACATAACAGAGCGCAATACGAGTTAAAATTGTAATTTCCAATAGTGACAAGCAATATTTATGCGCTTTACTACATTTACACAAGCACTATGAGTGGTTAGGAGCAGGAGTAGATTTTGTTAGTAGCTATGAAAAGATCGGAGCTACTAAAATATTGAGGAATGCGGACATGCACGTAAATTTCCATCAGCGAACAGTTTACACACAAATTCCTTCTGCTCACGTTTCATGAATGAGACCCACAGTCTCTACTTCTTTTTCTGACTCTGGATACAGTCCAAGAGCCCATAACTGTGGGCACAGAGGCATTCATGACAAAAATGTTCAGTATGCTTTGCCCTCTGTTCGTTGTAATTAAGTTAGGTTGTGGATCTATTTCCTAAAATACCCCCATGTCAGATGCACGCTTGGATAAAAGTAATACTAAAAAATGGACACAAGATACTTCTCTTAAAAAATGCTGATTACCAAATATCCCACAATGAAGCTATAGACTGAGTTAACATTCATCTTTCCACACAATGCTCAATTCATTTTTTGTACTACGAGATGGACAAAGACTTCCACCAAACATATATTTCCTTGTCAAATCCAACCTCTGCAGCCCCTTGCAACACAACAATGTCTGTGTCTCTACTGGCGACAAAAACAACAGCCCCATGACAGCCGCTGTTTACATCTTTGCTTCTGGAGTAGAGTAGTCTCTGACGTTCGACTCGGACTGTAAATCACAGCAAAGTAATAGTTTGCTGATAGACTCAGACAGTCTAATCTGGCTAATGGCTCCCCGCCCTCTGGGACAGATGGATGACGGTGTATATATTGTGTATACTGTGTGTGTGTGTGTGTGTGTGTGTGTGAGTGACTGTGAGAGCACTCCAGATACAGTTACAACCTGCGCATGCTGATTAAGATACAGTATGATCATGGGCGGATTTTGAGACTATGGGTCCCCTCTGCACAGACATGGGAAAGGCCCCTTGCTCCTTTGAAGACCCAACAGCTGAAAGAGACACAAAACACAAAGCTTGTTTTGAAAATGAATAAATAAATAAAACAATCCCTTTCTCTGTATGATCGATTTTGTTTTTCTTTCGCATTTTGTGTCTTATGTAGTTGTTTTTTTCTCTCTGTATGAACCTTTTTGCATTTTGTGGTTGTTTTGTGTCTCTGTATGGCTGTTTTCCATCTCTGATGTGTGGTGTTTCTTTTTGATTTGACGTTTTGTGTCCCTTTGTGGTTGCTTTGTCTGTCTGTGTGGTTGCTTGTTTGTTTTTTTTGTCTCTCTGTATGGTCCACCTCTGATGTTTCGTGTCATTTTGTGGTTGCTTTCTCTGTCTTTGTTGTTGTTTAGCATCTCTGTGTCGTTGTATTGTCTCTGTTGTCGTTTTGCATCTTTATTGTTTGTGTCCCTTTGTACAGTCATTTTACATCTGTTTGTGTTGTGCTGTGTGTGTGTATAGTATAGTGTATAGTGTATAGTTTCGATCCCAGTTGTTTGTGTGTTTTTGTGGTTGTTTCCTCTCTTCTTGTTGTCATTTTGCATCCCTGTGTTTGTGTTTCTTTGTAGTTGTTTTGTATTGCTGTATGGTTGTTTTGCATCTCTTTCTGGTTATTCTACCTCAGTTTGTTGTAGTTTTGCATCTGTGTCGTTGATTTGCATCTCTTTTTGTTTGTTTGCAGCTTATTTGTCTCTCTTCAAAGGTCACTTCGCATCTCTTTGTGATCATTGTATTGTATTGGTTTTTGTGTCTCTTTATGGTAGATTTGCATGTTTTTGTTGTGATATTGACTTTTTTGTTGTTGTTGTTTTGTGTCTTTTGTTTGATTGACTTTCTAACAGAGATTCTGGGGTCCCCTCACCCCTCGTGTCCCTGCCTCAGTAAGCCTGTTCAGTATTCTCTCCATGACTATGATAATGTAACGGTATGACATACCATGATAGGATTTCTAATTCTCGTTTAACTGTCTGTGAGTCAACTGAAAGTTGCTAATCATTTCCTGATTTATATCCACATTATGCAACAGTATTTTTGAACCGGAGCCAAGTGTCAGCATCTACCTGAGAATTTTAATTTCCTGTCAGCCGGTCGAGTTTAGTCACGTCCCACAAGAACTTATCAAAGTGACGCTGAAAAAGTGGAACAACCCAGGGAGAAGAAATCCCAGAAAAGCAGACACAAGGATCATTCAAATGTTCAGGTTTCCAGGGAAGATCAGAGTGAGCAAAGAGAATAAATAACGACAATCAACAATGAGAGGAGCAGCGATGTGGAGCAGAGTGGAGCAGAACGAAAGCCCTCCCTGCATGAATAAAGAAGCTCTTTGCCCTGCTTCTTTCAATAAAAACCTCCCGCGGTCGCAGCTGGTGCATTTTTATGCTCCCCTTCGTGATGCACATGTTCAGCCTTACTCTTTGAGCGCTGTTTCCAAAAACCATTGTAGAATTTTTGGTCTAACAACAAACAGCTTTGCTTCTCAGTCCAAGGTTTTCAGCTGGGAAAAACCATGATATGATATTTACTGTTGTTTGAGTTGTACTTATCTGAATAAAGATAACACAGAAAGAAGGTTGATGGTGGAACCTGGGGTGGGATATAAATCACATATATAATATTATGTGAATGAACAAAAATGTATTAATAAATCTATAAAACAGGCTACACATGTTCAAAAACAAAAATGTTTGTAATAAGGACATGGCTATAAATCAATAAATTGGGCATTTCTAACATTAAACCTTCTTCCTTCTTTTGCTGCTGTTGATTTTATTTGCCATTTTTTCTAGCCTATTACACTGCACAGCCTAATGGACTGCAATAATAAAATGCATTTTCATTCCCTTTACAGCCTATACTTATACATGTCTCTGTATCATGATGTGATGATATAGCTGCTGCCTTTCTGCAGGGCGGTCTTTATCATAACAGTAACATTGCCTTTATTGCATCTCTGTCCTCTTTTCCTGTCGTGACAGTATAAAATACCCTCTCAAATAATAATTTGTAATAATAATAATAATAATAATAATTGTATTTATTTAGCCTAAAAGTTGAAAGTGACAGCCTATTCCTGAGCTTGTACATGTTTGGCATCAGCACTTCAGAGATAAGTGGGCAAACTTATGTGGTACAACCAAAAGATCCAAAATCAGCTGCTAAATGGACCTCAGTGTCAATGACAGTACTGTTTCCACAGTCAAGAATTACTTCTCTGTTCATTCATTCATTTTCCATAACCACTTATCTTTTTGGGATTCGAGGGGGTACTTGAGCCTATCCCAGCTGACACTGGGTGAGAGGTGGGATACACCATGGACAGGTTGCTCTACTATCACAGGGCTGACGCATAGAGATAGACAACCATTCACACTCACATTCACACCTATGGACAATTCAGAGTCACCGGTTAACCTAACCTGCGTGTCTTTGGACTGTGGGAGGAAGCCGAAGCACCCAGAGAGAACCCACGCAGGGAGAACATGGAAACTCTGTACAACTCAAACAACAGTAAACATCATATCATGGATTATAATGCAGCTTGTTCATTATAGTTCCCCACCTGCAGTAAATACTGTTATTATTAGGAACTTGGAAAGGCTGAGCTTTAGTTTTATCCTGCAATAATTTGAGTGGCAAAGCTTTGTGAGGCTGGCCAAAGTCCTTGTTGAAAAAGCAATATTTCTAGGTTAATAAAGATCTTTTAAAATCAGATATGACTGCTTCCTGATATATTGTGTTAATAAATCTGTTCATCCTGCTTTTGGAAGCGTTTTTTAATCAAGAAAAAGCTTTTCCCCCCAGCTGTTTTTCATAAATGAAAATCTACATTAAAAGAAAAAAAAACTGTATTTCAATATTCATCCTGTGTTACTGTGAATTCAAGAAGACAAATTTGTTGACAGCCCTTTCTGACGGGGAACTGAACTAATAGCCATTGTTAACTATGATCTCTTTAAACCCAGACAACCTTGACAAAAAAAGTAATTTTACCTCACCAAACAGAAGAGCTGCTGGTCTACTGCTGCCTCTAACAGTAAGTTTGTTTGCACTATTGTGTGACTTTGGTAACTTCAAACTGATACTTTCAAACACCAAGGTCACACAAAAACATTAACAAACTAATTGATCAAGGTAGCAGTAAACCAGCAACTCCTGTGTTCAACTAGGTAAAATTACAGTTTTTATCAATGGAGTCTGGCTTTGATGGGATCATAGTTAATGCCGGATTAACAGTTCAAGATATCAGCCTGATTATAACCCGACGCAGTGTTGTATCCCAGCTGACACCGCTGAACGACAATGAGTGTGATACGCGATTATCCATCGTTTCATCTCGTGTAATGTGTCACAGTAGACGACGAGTGACGCCTCATGATGTCCCCAAAAAAGTCTGGTATATTTGATTTTCTTTTTGTCATGCACGACTTCTCTTGTCACAGCTGTCAATTTGACCAATAGAATATGGTCAGATAGAGCAATCTGCTGCCGTGGACAACTGTATGACAACTTTGGTTGAGAGAATCCCTTCATTTTCTAAAAAGGCTTTTATTGTGAAACATTTGCAGGAAATTGTGGAGGATTCACTGACTTGCATAGTATGAATGTGGTGCTTCAAATGTAGCTGCAGACATCTGTTGGCACTTCTTACATCACTAATTGTAATGCAGATCTCTCTGAAATTCCCACCAAACTCATTAACAAGCTTCAAATCATTCAAAACTCGGCTGCTGGATCAATTACAACAACCTTCTGCTCACCTTCAAAGCCCTCCACAGCTTAGCCCCTGTCTCTCTGACCTCCTGCTCCCTGCACTCTTCCTCGGCTGGTCCCCTGACCATCCCCACCTCACGCTTTAGCACCATGGGTGCCAGGGCCTTCAGCTGCACTGCCTCCAGGCTCTGGAACTCCCTACCTCCACACATTTGCCAGTCCAACAGCATAACATCCTTCAAATCCCATCTCATAACCCACCTGTTCAAACTGATTCATGGACTTTAACACTGACTGTACCCTCTGCCAGCTGCCAATTCATGTATCTTGCTCTGTACAGAATGTTATGTTATGTACTGGGTGGTGACCTTGGGTGTTTTGAAAGGCGCCTCTTCAGATAAAATATATTATTATCAAACATTTCAGCTGGGACATGAGCAGTCACAGTGACTGAAATAATAGTAATAACAATAAGAATAGGACAAGAATAACCCGATGACAACATGCACGTTGATGAAAGATGAACTGCAATGATTGGTCGTGGATCCCCATGTAGTCTTTCATGTCTGTTGGACAAGTCTTATAGTTTAGTAGCCTTTCAGAGAAAACTGTCTGTTTGGAAAGTACCAAGCACATGATTAGATACATGAGACTTGGATTATACTGCATGAGTTGTGTGAGAGTTTGTAAAGGGATGTTTTCATATCATTTTGCTGTTAAACGTGGACCCCCATGGCTTCAATTCATCAAGAACTTTGGAGTGTTTCTTCACTGGAGGCAAGTGAGAAAAAAAAATCTCTTCACAAATTCAAATAACACAGCTTGAGTTATTATTGATATTCAAATGGTTGTTTGGGGGGTAAAGTGTTCCTTTAAACCTGAGGCCAAGAGCAGCAGGATGATGAGCTCCTGTAAAGCTGCGGTATTTATGTCATGAGCGGGAAGGTGAAGGCCATGTGGGGGAATATAAAAGGCACACTTCATTGAATAAATCAATATGGAGCCTCGTAAGCACAGACTAACCACCTCTTGGTAATCAGCCAAGCACGTTGATTTGGGTTCATTTGCCAAAGGTTGCTTTTCATAACACCTTGTATAAAAATGGAGAGCGCAGGAATCGCGGCGGTGGTTTGGATGATTTAAGTGCATTCCTGCTACAGTTAATTAAACAGGCCAGAGAGTGAGAGGGAGATTGCTTTGAAATTCTAATCCCCTGATAGACATTCAATTAAGGTTTTGACAGTTTTACAACAGCTGTTTGTCTTGTTGAAATACACCCCATAAATATGGTACAGCAAACCCCCTACTCACCTCAAATCACACAGATGAAGAGGAAGCAACACGTTCATGTAAAGGTGTGCATGAAGTTTGTTCCCCTTTGGTTGCTTTAAGCTTGTTAAAATGATCTTATTCCACACTGTCTGACTTACTTATTCTTAACTGAAGCTATATAGTGTTTACATTGAGTGAAATATGTTTTTACAGCTGTGTTTTTTATTTATTTCCCTCAAATTCAGACTGGAATATTTGGTATCTCCCAGACTCTGGGATCTGCACCAGAATCTTAAATAAAGTGATTTTGGTTTGGACTGACTTTACCATCAACAGATTGAAGGGTAAAATGAATCAGTGCAGAGAAAATGAAGCAGATAAGCAAGGGCGCAGATTTCAGGGGAACATATGAAACAGGGGAGACTGGGGGCCTCATCAGGGAATTTTGAGCATCAAACACTTAATATCCTGCACTCTGGTGTACTTTCATGCACCATTTTGTGGCTTTCCTGCATCACTTTAAGTGGAAATGTCTTTAACTTTGCTAAAATAAAAGTACTTTCATGTTTTTAGCGGGGGTGGGGCAAAGGTAAAATGGTAAATGGACAGCACTTGTATAGTGCTTTTATAGTCTTCTGACCACTCAAGGCGCTTTTTACACTACATGTCACATTTACCCATTCACACGCAGTCACACACTGGTGGCTGGGGCTATCATACAAGGTGCCATTGGCTTCTTACTAACCATTCACTTGCACTCACACACCAATAGAAATGCCATCAGGAGCAGTTTGAGGCTCAGTTTCTTGCTCAAAGATGCTTCGACATGCAGACTGGAGGAGCCAGGGATAAAACCACTGATTTTCCGAATTATATTTGTCTTTTCTATCAGTGAAAGTTGACAGTTGAGCTATATCTGTTATCTGCATTTTCTGTGCTCGCTTCTTCAATTGCAAATGTTCCACCAAATCAAGTTTCCCCTCCAAGACACTACTGTGCAAGGGCACAGTCTCTGCATCCAGAGCTCAACTAATAAACCAGAGCAGAAAGCACAAGGAGTATAACATCAGTAAGTTATACTTACCCTGAGAAACACACAGACAACATAAAGGTCCTCTGCTACTTTCATGTTTTTATTGGGGGTAGGGTAAATGGACTGCTTTTCTAGTTTTCCTACCAATCAAAGCGCTTTCTACACTACATGTCACATTCACCCACGGTAGCCGAGGCTACCACACAAGCTGCCATCTGCTACTCAGTAACCATTTACACATACTCACACAGATGGAACAGCCATCAAGAGCAATTTGGGGCTCAGTATCTTGCCCAAGGATACTTCCACATGCGGGCTCGAGGAGCCAGGGATCAAACATATGAACATGTTCTAAATTTTGACGGGGATGTTTCCTCTGCCCCCCCCCAAAATCTACACCATTGTCTGAACCTCATTCCCAGCCATTCCTGTTTGTTGAATACCATAACACACCTGTTTTTAGGGGTTCTTTGGTTACACTGTACATGAAACATTACCGACCCAAACAGATTGTGTTGTCATGCTATATCTTCACATTTCTGAAATTATAAATTAGCTGTAAATGCTCTGAAAACCTCTTTAGATATTTTCCCCTTGAAATTGAAATGCCACCACAAATTACACACAAGAGCTTCTGCATTTTCGGACACTTTCTTTAGTGCACTTTGACACCAGTTTCAAAGGCATCTTCAAGGAGCATTAAAGCACCCTATTCTCTATGTTGAATCGATATCATCGTATAGACCTGTGCTCAAAAAGTTCACTATATGGCAGCAAAGTCAACTTTCACATGCATATGCGAGATGATAATCTGGTGGAGAACCTTTTTGGAACAGTCTTTTGGAAATGTTTCAACATATACAACCTTTTTTTGGTGGCTCCTTCTTTTTGAGACTACATCTGAAATCTATGCCTCTGCAGAAAAGACATGTTTGCACTGAGAACAGGGAAACAATCAAAATGTTGTCCTGTTTTTGTCCAAAATATGGTGCTCATTTCAGATGAAAAGCATAGAAAAAAAAATCTATGTGAAGAAGAAGACACAGCAGTTTGCACCGTGAACACTGAAAAGTACATTAATGTCCTTGCTTTTTGGTCCAAAATCCAGCCTTAAGATTTGCATATTTTAATGTCCATTTTATTTACTGAAAAAATAACAACAAGCTGGACAACAGCAAGAAAAAAATGTTGAACAAAGAGCAAGCATCTTGAAGTGGGTGACAGGGTCGCCTAAAAAACACCTGCAGGATTGATTCTTCTCACACCTACTGCTTCTCCTACCAGCATAATGGCATTACAGCCTATTTATTGCTGTTAAACATAAAATGTCTGATGAAATTATTATACAAGCTTTTATGATATTTGGTCTTTGTTGAGAGAGGTGGTTGGAGAGGCAAACAAAAACAGATCTATGGTGCATTTCAGTAAATTTGTAGGTCGATTTGTTGTAGTGTTAGATAATTATTGTGTTTTTATAATGTATTATTGCACATGAACACCTTTGAAACACACATGCATCACATCCTGCTGCAAAATAATCTGAATTCTGCCACATGTTTGCAGCTGGCCACGCTGTTCCTGTACTTCACTTTGATGCAAGATCATTACGTCGATATAGAAAATGAAAAACACATTGAAATGGAAAATGTCTCACTTGCTCCGACCATCCCCGGTGTTCGCCAGCAGGCCAGCAGCAGCAGCAGCAGCCCGAGGTCCAGGTGGAGAGACGCGGTCATAACCTTCTCTGTCTCCGCGCACGCACCTCTGGCTCTTCTGCACGCCTTCTCCTCTTCCTCGCTCCCCTCTTTTTAACTCTCCTGCGTTTCACTAGAAGTTTCCCCACGGGGTCACCACTGTTCCCACATCACCTTCATCTCTTACAACAGTCCGCACTGCTTCTTCTTCCTCCCCTGCGTCAGTTTGATTCCCCCAACTTGCACAAAGTAGGTCAGTAGGTATGCAGCTGCGATTTCAGGGATGCGGAATGAATATGAAACGACACTTCTCAGTCCCGTCGCGCAGCAGAGGCACCATAATCCCCGAGCCCGGTGAAGCTAACAGGTAGTTCGACCCTTTCCGCCACTTGTCCTCGGTTCTGCATGTATCTAGCGGGTTTGGTTTTGCGTCAAATGTCAGCCGGAGAGCATCAAACCCGCCTTTTCTTCGCGGCAGGTGGAAGGTCGCGGGAGTTTCAGCACCGCGGACAGCGCTCAGGCAGATCGGCTGTCATTTTCAGCGAGGAAGAAGACATCGGTTTGTTGGATTTATATAATTAACAGAGAAGCAGAAGAAGAAAATGGGGTGGTGTTTCGGCTCACAGGAGGATGATGGAGACGCAGGAGCGCAAAGGGGGTCCGTCTCATCCAGCGCTGGTTTAATCTGACAGATTATGAAAAGCCCAGAGGATGAGAAAATGTCTGTCTGCAGGAGCTTCGGTGGTAACTCCTCCAGCCAACCACACACACATCCGAAAACACACAAACACAAGAGGAATGCACGAGACTGACGTTACAAATTCTGTCACTACACTGAGGATGGAGGAAAAAGGAGGAGGAAGAATAAGAAGGAGGGAGGGAGAGGGTGGTGGTGGTGCGCATTTCATCTCTCTGAAGTACCTGCTTGTTCCTTGGTGGCAACTGTTGATTATGTAATCAGATTACATTTGACATTTCACTGTATTGGATTAAAATAATCCTATAACCAGTGGTTCATTTACTCAAACACTGTACTTAACTTGAGGATATTTGTATTACATGCTGCTATATACTTTCATTTTCACCACATTTCAGATGGAAATATTTCACTTTCTTTAGTTCAATAGTTACTTTACAGATTAAGGTTTTCAATTAAACATATTTATGACCAACCCAATATTGACAATTAATGTTGGCGTTGTACCTTTCTTCAAACCAAAGATATGTAACATTTGGAGGTAGCAGATATGTTGAAACTGTGTTTTGTTTACCTTTCAACAGTGCTGTGGTTGTTATGTGGTTATGCTAAGACTCAAAAAACACTTGGTTATGGTAAGAAAAAGTGTTGGAATGGAACACCTGGTTTTAGTGGCAAAATCAAGGCTGGAAATGCCACGGATGTCTCACTAAAAACGTCTGATTTGGTGGTAATATCATAGCTGTCAGTGTCTCACTAAAAAAACCTGGTTTGGTGGCACAATCACAGCTGGAAATGCTACTGATGTCTTGCTAAAAGCACCCAGTTTGGTGGCAAAATTGTGGTTAGAAATGCCACCGATGTTTGCTAAAAACACTTGATTTTAGTGGCACAATCTTGCTGGAAATAGCAATAATGTCTTGCCAAAAAAAACACCCCAGTTTGGGTGGCCAAGTAACGGCTGGAAATGCTGCCAGTGTCTCACTATTGAAAATTTGGTTTTGTGGCAAAAATATGTCTAGAAATGCCACCATGTCTAAAAAAACCACCTGGTTTTGGTGGCACACTTGCTGCTGGAAATGCTGCCATGTCCCACTGTAAAAACATGTGGTTTTGGCTGATACAAACACGTTTGGAATTGCCACCATCTCGCTATAAATACCTTTGGTTTTGGTGGCGAATATACATCTGAAATGCTACCATGTCTCGCTAAAAACACCCAGGTTTGGCAGCACAAATATGTCTTGAAATGCTGCCATGGCTCAGTACAACCCCCCCTACAACCCCTACCTCTGGAAAGGCCACCATGTCTTGCTAAAAACACTTAGTTGTGATGCCATCATCATGGCTGGAAATACCACCAATGTCTCACACAAAATACCTGATTTTAGTGGTTTGCAGAAACATACAATGCCAATATTTTCTTGTGGCGACAGGTTGGTAATAAACAGATTGTACTGCTGAAGATTAAATCAGTGGCTGCCAAACTTTTTGGCTTGTGAGCTCTTACAAAACACCCCATGTTACTTTACAGTTATAGCAGTTCCACCACAAAGACATTCCCCTCTAAACTTTTATAGATAGTTTCATTGAAACAGTTGTTTCAGGCAGAGGAAGTAAAATGATCCTTAATTTAAATGAAAGAAATAAGTATTGGAGAAAAGTTGAGACCCTTTAAAAACAGCCCAACCTGTACTACAGCAGTGAGGTCGAGGTTGGAAACCACCAGGTGGAATATTACATTTAGTACCAGAAGATCATTGTAAACTTTTTATTGATGCCATTATAATAGCACCATAAATCCATGTAGCATTGTTGTGCTGAAGTTTTCAAAGTTTAAAACTGTTATTGGAGCAAAGGCAGCAGTAAAACGGTCTAAATTAATCCCCCATGGTAACATCACGAGGTTGGATTATAGATTTTCATTATAAAACATATGAGAGCAAATTATTTTCAGTTTGTTATATTCTCACAATATTAATTTCAGCTAGAGAAACCATGCGTCTACTGTATAGAATAGGAAAAAGAGCATATTGACCTTGCTTGTAAAACCAGCTGTACAAACAGAGGACATGCTCCCAACCTTCTGCAAAGCCTTTTCTATGGCATTAACTGGCATTTGTCCCAGATATGGTGTAAAAAAACCCCAACCTGTTTAATAAAGTCCTTATTTAAAAGCTGTGGGGCAGTAGATACTCAGTGACACTCTTCACACATCATTAATCTTCACGCTGAAGCTTTTTTTGATTCAGCCTCTTATTTATTTCGTAGTTTGACATTTCTGACATTACATATTGATTCGAGATCAAAGGCACGACAAGTTATTTGTTTATTTATTTTTTCTCTCTGATTTTCTGGGATCAAAATGGCACAGAAATGTCTTAACAACCTTAAGAAGGGGGTGAACTAGAAAGTATTTCTGTTGAAATTACAGTTGTTTTATTTAGTGAAACTGGAGCTAGAATGACTTGTCCTTGTCAAATTAAAGTTGGATGACTGTATGGACTTTCTCAGGAAATACAGTGTTGAAATTTAGGTATTCAATATTCTTGTCAGCTGCCAATGAGTGCTCCATCCAGAGAAAACAAGTTA
This sequence comes from Epinephelus awoara, assembly GCA_035609425.1. Classification (NCBI taxonomy): domain Eukaryota; kingdom Metazoa; phylum Chordata; class Actinopteri; order Perciformes; family Serranidae; genus Epinephelus; species Epinephelus awoara. The sequence goes on from CM069317.1 coordinate 1,043,702, forward strand.
AATGATTTGCAGTCCTTATAACATCTGAAAACATTTGAAAATTTGAGTATATTTCTACATGCAAAGCTGTGTCCCTATTCCATACCACATACTTATTCTATTCAGGTTTTAAAGGGGACCTATTTTGATCATTTTCAGGTTCATACTTGTATTTTGGGTTTCTGCTAGAGCATGCTTGCATGCTTTAACATTCCAATAACACTTTATTTTTCTAGTCTACTCTGAATGGTCAGTGTTTCCGGATCTTGTTGTTTCTGCATTGTCATTGCAGCTGAGAATTGACTCTTTATACATCTCTTTATACTTTATACTGTGGAAAAAATACCAATAAAAGCTTCTGAACGAAAATCTTCAAAACCAGCAGGAACATGATCTGACATTGGGGGGAAATTAATAACATCTGCAACCAATTTAACATGTTTCCTGATGTTAGCATAAAGCTACATGTAGCAGTGTATTGCAGCCGGGAAACTACTGTGTATAGTGGCACGTTCTTACTTAAAAAAACTACAAATAAAAGCTTCTAAACATAATCAGACATGTTCCAGCAAAAACAGAATCCAAAGTCTAGGAGAAATTGACAACATCAGCAACCACAATTACATGTTTCCCTGGTGTTAGCATGTAGCTACATGAAGCAGTGTACTTGCAGCCGAGGAATGACCGTAACAGATAATAACATCATTTTTCACTGTGAAAAATCCCCAGTAAAAGATTCTAAACCAAAGTCTTAACTTCAAGACATCAGTAACCAAGACTACATGTTTCCATGATGTTAGCATGTAGCTACATGTAGCAGTGTACGTAATGTAAACACAACATAGTATAGGGGCACTTTGTATTGAGGAAAAATCCCAATAAAAGCTAAACCAAAATCTTCACAACCATTACAGCAGGAATACAGGAAAGCATAGCAGGAAAATTCAACATCTGCAACTAATACACGTACATGTTACACTGATGTTAGCATGGACATGTAGCAGTGTACTTGCAGCTGGGGCATACACACACACACACACACACACACACACACTGTGTCGTGTATATATATATATATATATATATATATACATATATATACCCATGGGTACATGGGTAGTATATCCATGGGTATAATAGATTCTTTTAACTGTATTCACATTAGTAAAAGGAGTCAGTAATTGCAATTTAAAAAACATTTGATTTTTGAGTGCAATGTTTGTACTGTTCTCCCACAATGGAGGACAATTGATCACAGCTACAAAAAAGTAAAAAAAGAAAAGAGAGCGAAAGCTCCAGGCACTCAAAAAATTGCACTGCAATGCAACTGCATTAAACTCAAGTATTGCTTCATTTCCTGTCAGAATAAAACAGCTTACTGTTCTGATTTTTTGTACACTACCTTATTAGTAGTAGTAGTACATTCATACATATAAGAGTACATGCAGTTAGTATGTAGTATGGCAAATATGTAACCCTGCTGCCACCTGGGGTCACCAAAATGTGACTGTTTTAAGTGCAACTATAGTAAAACTCCACACTATCAGCGGTGGATTTCTTTACTTAAGGAGAGTAGTTACACCAGTCTGTGAAAATACTCTGTTCGAAGTAAAAGTGCTGCATTGAAAATATGACTTCATGTAATTATTTAAAAAAAGAAAACCAAACAATAACAACAACAACAACAACAAAAACAACAACAAAGAAACAATGTATAGACTCATACAGAAGTTATCCCTCTCAGTCATCACTTGTGACCCACAAGAGGTGTGTGACGATGTATTTATCTGTGGAGACTCTGCCCTCTGCCTGGATTTTTCTGGTTTAGTGGGGGCAATACGGTAACCCATCTTTATCTGGTCATTTACAGTATCCCCACCCATCAGTCAAAAAGCCATTGGTAGGCTATATATATGAGAGCATACCCACCTCCTGTCTGGTAATCTACCCATGGACCTGGTAGTACACCCACCTCATCAGCTACCACTACACCCCACGGTCCAGACTTCATAAAAAGGTAGCGACCAAGTATCAGACTGTGAGTAGCACACATACAAGAGGAAGCTATGAAAATCGTGAACACAACACCAAAACCAGAATCCCCACTTTGTGGTTGTATGCCTCTGTGCACCAGTTAAGTTGCAGTTACAGTTAACATCCATGTCTGTGAAAACAAGGATGCTTCATACACACAGATGATCTATACAATCAACACAGTTTCAAGGTGGGCACCAATAATTAGCATTACCAATTCAGTATCTGACCAGATGTCTCCCCCTCTGTTCCTGAGAATGAGACATTGAATAATGGCCTTGAGATATGTTTTGACCATTGACCCTTTGGATATAAAATGCCATTAGGATGTGCAGCTGGCTCCTGTGTGCAGCATTGTGGGCCCTTAGTTGGGCCCTCACTCTGACTGCACAAGCTAGACCCCGATGCATAGAGGATGGCCTGTTCTGAACACTTTGACATCTGCATTGCCTCCTCGCGGAGGAGTGCCACTCGTGCGTTTAGCCATGTATTTGGTTTCCTCTGACACATTCATGCATAAGTAGCCTTTTACCGTTGCAGCTAGTCCAGATGGAGCTGATTTTATAAATTTTGAACAGTTTTATGTATTTCAAGAGTAAAAACACATGATAAACTCATGAAACATGATTCATTGTTAGTCTGCAAAGTAACTCAAGCTGTCAGATAAATATAGTGCAGTAAAAGTACAATATTTCCCTCTGAGATTAAGTGAAGTAGAAGTATAAATTTGCATAAATGTGAAATACTCAAGTGCAGTACCTCATTGAGTACAGTACCTGAGTAAATGTCCAGTGCAGCATTCCACTACTGCATAATAGATACTATCTGTGTGCAGTGTGTCTAGATTTTATACTGCTCTTAGAGTTAGTGTTTATAGTTAGTGTCCAAGAAATCAAACATACTTTACAATGTTGTACATCCAGAAAAAGTTGCAGAATGTCAAACTACAACTTTGGAGCATGATCATCAATAAGACATAATAAATACTGAATCTTTTTTTGTTTGTTTTTCTGTTTTTGTTTTCCCTAATCTTGCTGCAGCTGTCTCTCTAACACCTATAATTAGATTTGATTGTTTGCAGCTGTGAGCAGCTTCTTCTGTTCTGTGTCACCATCAACAGCACACTCTAAAAATCAAGTGCTTGTTAGCATGCACACAGATGCAGATTGTTGAGCTGCTTTCATAATTTTGTCACTTTTCCAGTGTTTTCCACACACTGTACTGTACACTTTTAAACCTGCTCAGCTGTCTGTGCTGAGGAGTTATCATGCTTTAGTATAGTATTTAATGGGGCTTTTTGACACACCTTAAATCACCTTGACATTAAAGTGATGTTAAAGAGCCATATATATGTTATTGGTGTCAGAAAAGCCACATTAAATCTGCTTTGGTAATATATCAACACTAATAAGGCAGTTGAGAAACTTTTATAGCTTTGTTTGAAGGACTATGGGTTCACAGATCTGTGAGATAAATTATCCATCCTGAATGTTTTCTTTTGTTGACAGCTGACTTCAGACATCTGCTCAGGACGCCTCCCTGTGGCGGTTATTTTAAGCAACTGGGAGAAGAAACTGAAAGCAGGGATGATCAAGAACATGCTGCAGGGTTTAAATATCCCATCTGGTCTGGGAACGCCTCGGGATCCCCCACAAAAAGCTGAATCATCCGCAGGAGGAAAGGACTTTTGTGCTCCATAAAGGAAAGAAAGAGGCATTGATAGAAACAGTGAAGTTCAGAAAAGAAAGTTTGAAGTTTTCAAGCTTTCTAGCAACCTGCAAAACAGACACAAAGGTTGTAACACCTTCATTTTATGTCTTTATAGGCTGATTATTTAACCCCCAAAAATCTCTGCTGCAAAACTTAAATTTATTTATGCTAGCAAAGCACACAGTTTTATTTCCAACATATCACATCTGTTTTATTACTGTTTTTATCTTAAATTATTGTTGGGTATTTCAATGAAGTCCTGAAATGTTTTATTCCTGCTTCAACCATGTAGAGCATTTTGTAACTTTGGTTTGTATAAATAAAGTTTATTATTTTCTATACATGTTCTGTCAGCTATGTTGTCCATTTTACCAAGCATGTTTAAGAGATTTTGTGCCTGTCTGTGTTGCTACAATAAAGATTTATATTTCAGTTAAAGGTTTAGAGATCCACGGGACCAATGGTGATCTCAGCTGACATTACTGTCTTTCGGAGGCTGTAGAGGGCTGAAGCTAAAGTGAAGACTGCCAAATTAAGTTAAATGATTTAAGGAATACATTTGTACCAGTCATCAACCACAACCACCATCTCATAGCCTGTCAGGAAGGGGCTAAAAGCCCTCCAGGTTTAGGCTAAATGTTGTGAGTTAACAACTGGCCTGACCAAAGATATCTGAATGAAAATGGCTTCTCCCCACATGTCTCCCGTTACAGACATGTCCCCTTTATGCTAATAAAACCATGCAGTTTTTCTCATGCAGTCCAAATGTGGGTTGCCTTTTGTATTTGAATATTTCTTCATGCTGGGGTCCCTAAACAGACTCGGAATGGCATAAATCAGGTATGACTGGGAGGATGAGACTTGTAGATTCATGAGTCCAGTTTTATTCATGTAAGATGGTGTTACCCCCATAGAATCTATTTTATTGTCGTGAGATCATGTTTTTAAACTTGGCTTCACTGTATAAAATGACTGAAAGTGACCTTTAGGACAGCAGATCCCAATTGGTCTAGCCACAGGGTCCAGATTTCTCCTTCATCATTACCCCAAGGTCCACACAGTTTAATATATTCAGCAGCATACTTGCATTTAGCCATGTTGTCAAGCTAGTTTGTTGTCTATGTCAAGTAGCTAACCCTTAGTCACTCACTCTATGACAAGAAACAGCACTTTAAAATGAAAACTCTCTGCTGGAAATTCACTGTACTTCAAAATAAAGTGTGTTTGTGAGTCACTTGCGGTCCATTCAGAATGAACCTGTGACCCACTTTTGGACCGCAGCCCACCAGCTGGGAACCACTGCTCTAAGATAACCACAGCTTCATGAAACTTTACAACCACAATTTGGAGACCTAAGGCACTCAGTGCGTGTTAAGCTTTTTTTTTAAATTCAATTTAATTTCAATTTTTAATTTCATATACTTTATTAATCCTCAAGGGGACATTCAATCTTCTAATTCCATTGTCATATACATATACACACAGGCCCGAAATACACACACATGAAGAAACGGAGAGATGTCAGAGTGAGGGGGCTGCCCATGACAGGCGCCCCGAGCAGTTGGGGGGTTCGGTGCCTTGCTCAAGGGTACCTCAGCAGTGCCCAGGAGGTGAAATGGCACCTCTCCATATTTGGACAAGCGGAGACTTGAACTGGTGACCTTCCGGTTCCCAAGCCAAGTCCCTGTGGACTACTGCCCTTTCATATTCAGTATATATTAACAATAAGGGGGCCTGTGAGCAATTTCCAGAACAGAAGTGCTCGCCATTCTATTGCCAAATTGAATTGAGTCTTAATGTGGTATTTTAGAGGGGCTTTTGACTTCAATAATAATAATAATAGATTTTATTTGTTGGCGCCTTTCTGAGCACCCAAGGACACCTTACAGTGAAAACATAGAAAATATGAATAATACTACATTAAAAATAAGTAAAATACAGATAATACAACATTAAAATAGAATACATGACAGAAAATTAAACTGGATAGGCCAGTCTGAACAGATGGGTTTTAAGCTGTGATTTAAATTGTCCAATGGAGTCAATCTGATGGATGTGGGGGGGGGCAGAGAGTTCCAGAGTCTGGGTGCAGAGCAGCTGACGGCTCTGCCACCCATAGTGGTCAGTTTGAAGTTGGGTACAGACAGGAAAGCAGCTGAGGAGGAACGTAGAGCAATGCTCCTGTGGTTAAAAATGCTTAAATTTAGCACTGTGTAACAAATGGCATCAACCCAAGAACTGCTGCAATAACTTAGAAGACATAATTGAGCATGGGCTATCATATACTTCTATGATAATGTTCTATGCCCTTTACACTCCAAACAGCGCTTCATTAGTGATGTGATGTGTATTGCTCTGTAGGCTAAAGTTAGCAACCCCTGCTCCTGCACTGCCTGTCTGCACTGATATTACAGGAGCGATAACAAGTGCAGCAACTTCACTGCCGGACTTTAGTTCAATTTTGGGCATCATATGCCATCAAAGGGGATACAATGCATTATGGAAATATGTCAAAATGCATGACTGTCATGCACAAATAAGCAAGAACAATGTAACATTAGCAAGCTAGATAGATAGCGCAGACATCAGCATACTAGCGATTTCTTTTGGTATGCTTATTATCCAGAAAAGGACCATAAACGAAATTAATTTAAGATAATACACTGGTTAGTTTAGGTTTTAAATCGTTATCAACAAAAACAAACAAATCTTTTGTGAGTTTCTTTTGCTGCCTGTGCCTCTGAAAAATATATATTATAATAATACCCAAGATCAGGGGTCAACAACCTGCGGCTCCAGAGCCACATGCGGCTCTTTAGCCCCTCTCCAGTGGCTCCCTGCAGCTTTAACAGAAAATTATATAGTAATGAATGACCTTTTTTTAATAACATTTTAATTTCCATTTATTGTTGTAAGCCTAAAGTGATTCTCATATTCTTCAGCTGTAAAAATGCGTAGTCTATACACAGATTTTAAATTTTTTTTTAACATTTCATCAACAAAAATGGCGCCCTTTCCCCTAAAAACATAACTAGAGATGCCTACAGTAGTCTTGGGTCTTCCTAGCTAGGCTAGCTGTGGATTCCAAATCCAAAAAAAGGAAAATAGAGAATTTAATAATGTGTTGACAAATATGTTTTCTTTAAAGTACTAAGTAATTAAAAATAGCCCACTGCAGAGTAGCCACCTTGTGCTAAAATATACATGTATTAATGACTGTTCCTTTAGATCTATTAGTAGGCAAGGCAAGGCAAGTTTATTTGTAGAGCACAATTCGTACACAAAGTAATTCAAAGTGCTTTACAGAAGAAGAAAATGCATTAAAATCACAATACAAAATAAAAACATAAATAATCATTATAAAATGAACTTTAAAAGAGAAGAGTGCAGATAAGATCCTTTCAGTCATATGCACAGTGAAATAGAGCTGTTTTGAGCCTAGATTTGAACATTGTCAGAGTAGAGGCCTGTCTCACATCTTCAGAAAGAGTGTTCCAGATTTTAGCTGCATAAAACTGGAACCTTGATTCCCCATGTTTAGTCCTGACTCTGGGCACCAGCAGGAGGCCGGTTCCTGAGGTCCTCAGAGTCCGAGATGGTTCATATGGCACTAACATGTCAGAGATGTACTTTGGTGCTAGGCCGTGGAGAGACTTGTACACAAGCAGAGCTGCTTTAAAGTCTATTCTCTGAGCCACAGTAATGTTGATTCGACTTAAAAGGCGATGTTACCTTGATAGCAGAGGTTGCCGACGGCTGCATACATACTGGATGCAAAAATAGTGTCTATTCAGTTGAATGGAGTTGCTCGCTTGGCACATACACTAAAAAAAAGTTTCCAGCTTCCAAGTTTACTACTGCAGTATACAGCCCACTGAGTATAGGCAGTAGTGTTTCTCCCACTGGCCCCACCCAAAAGTTTCCACTTGGCTCATGGACTTTTTATTATGACGATGTCTGAGATTTTTGAATAGTTTTTTTCTAAAAGTCTATTGTCAATTGTAAAACATCCATGAATCAAACATTCATGACAAAAAGATTCATAACTGACTTTGTTTGCAGTTTAATGTGTCTGGTCAACAGTTTTACAGATGTCTCCTTTAAAATGGTGGTCTGTGGGGAAAAGGCTTTGGGGGCTGCAGGGGATTTTTTTTGCTACAACTGTGAGTGGCCACTAGAAAGAATAGCTTCTGGGGGCCTGAGGGCCATGTAGCCCCAACACTTCGTCCCACCCTTTTATCCCAACAGAACTGATTTCAAAGTCACTCTGTGGATCAGTGCCCAAAATATGTCTCTGACATGCTTGTGACATATGAACCCTCTGGGACATCTGGGGCCAGCCTCCTTACCGTCCCAAGAGTCAGAACAAAACAGGATGAAGTGGTGTTTTGCTATCATGCAGCATAAACCTGAAATAACCTTCCAGATAATCTTAGACAGCCTCAACTCTGACCACTTTTAAGTCATAGCTCCACCCTGTAATGACCGCAACCTTATTTTTAAACTCAATTTTAAAGCATTTTAAAAATCGTTTTATCTTTGCACCTCTTGTCTGTACTTTTGCTGTTGATAAATGGTGATTTGTAAATCATATAGTAACTTATTTTACCTTTAGTATCTTATTGTAAATCTGTACCCTCATTATGTTTTATATTTTATTGCTCTACAAAGCACTTTGAATTGCCCTTGTGTATGAATTTTTCTATACAATAAAGATACCTTGCCTTGCCTACTTGACCTGGGACTTGAGTTCAAAGACTTGAGACTCACTTGTGACATGCAAAGTGATAACTTGGTCCCACCTCTGGAGGTCAAACAATGTGCTCATGTTAAGTTTCTCACTCTCACCAAGGTTAGAGAGCATTACTGTAGCTCTGAAACACCATTTTATCACAGCTGTAGTTTCTTTGTTGTTAAAGTTCCACTTCACTGCTTTCAGTCTCTGCGCTCCCAGGAGAGATCAACTTTCACTCCCTTGTTTATTGCTTATGCTAATGTGTTTCTGTTGTTTAACACTCAGACAGAAAAAAGCCCTTAAGTCAAGATGCGGAGTGAAAGGATTAAGCTTAGCCTCTGCTTGAAATAAGGATAAACTATGATGGGAACTTTTTTGTTTCTGTCTGACATTTTGTCTTTGATGTTTAAGAGTTAATTTTGAGCTGATCATTTGCATGTTTTATTATCTGTAAATGTGATTAAATTCATGGTCCTGCTCAATGTCACATCTCTGTCTCCACCTCTGAATGAAGACATACAGCACACACTGAACAAGAATCCTGTTTTCTTCTAAATCTCTCCACCGAGGGGAGCCAGCAGCCTGCAAAACATTATTTGTCCTTTGGGCAATACCAAGATTATGAGTCAACCAACTTCAGCTCACGTCTCCCTCCAACACAGCACACATATCCAGTACAGGCCCAATGAAAAGAGGCCAAACCACATCACTGTGCAGATATACAGTATGATTGGTCTGTGAAATGTGAGCAATCAACATTCAGGGGTTGTGCAGCATCAGTGGTGTTAACTGCATCCAGCTGGAGTCAAAATATTTAACACTGAAAGTAAAACAAGTATATATCACAAAACATGATAGGAAATGAATAGCATTCATTCATAGGATAAATTTACTGCTCACAATCTCCCATCCCTCCCATGTTTATATGACCAGGTTTTACTATTCATTTTAATACTTTATTTATTTTAAAGGACCTATTGTCGAACAACATGGGGTTTTAAAGGCTAATACTGATGTCTATATTTTTCCTACATGCAGAGTATTTATTACATCCATGCCAGCATCTAACACACCACAACATCTCACATGAATGTCTGTTTTATATGCATCAGCAGCTTCTTAACCAGAGTCCACCCCCTCACAGCACAGGATGTATTCAATGAGAGGGGAAAGTGGAGGATATTACAGACTCCACATCAAAACTCAAATAAATACACATGATTTAAAGGTATACCATGCAGCATTTTCATAAAACAATATCTGGACTCATTCAAAGGTTATCTCTCTCAATCATCATTTATGGCCCACTAGAAGTGTGGCAGATTTATTTACCTGCTGAGAGACTCTGCCCTCTGCCTGTATTCCTCATTTTTTTCTTATTTTGCTGTATTTGGGACATTTATGGGCACAACTTTTACGCAGCAATGCCCGTGCAAGTGAGATCAGGACTTTAAAAAAAGGTAGCGACTAGGTGGCAGACCATAAGCCGCATGGATCCAAGAGGAGGATACGAAAATTGTAGATAGAGCACTAAAAAACCCCCAAAAAACAGCAAATATAGCAAGGTGTAACTCGAAGTGGACAAAGCTCCTTCCAGAACTCCTTACCGGATCTGGAGTGGGCATTCACTTTCAATTCTGAGCACTAAACAAGCAACACATTCTCAGTCACATATCGATGTCTGGTTGGTTGTTGATGTTCTGGGATGCTGTGTCAACTTCAACCTGTTATATGTATTGTCTGTTTTGAAAATACACTCCCGTTTTGACAGAAAATTTACTGTTTGCCTACAGTCTCTTTCAAAATAAATGCACTATGTTGGTACTACACTACATATTAACGTTTTTTCCTTCAACAACAAATGCACATGGTTGGCTTTAGGAAAAAAGAACAGTGTTTGGCTTTAAAAAATGCCTGCGTATCAACATGAAAGGACAACTTTTTTCCCTCGTGTCTAATACCGGAAGTCACTGACCAAGCACCGCTGTTTGATGACTTTGGAGTGAAACCGAGTTGGGGCAGGAGTAGAGGAAGATGGGTCCAACAAATCCCAGACTTTCACCCAAGAACGTGCTGTTCACTTCCCATTGGAGTTTTGATCCAAACCATGATGTTTTTTTCTAAACCAGGTGCTTTTGTTGCACAAGGACCAGCAACTGGCCGCATATAATGCAAATGTGAAAGGATGTTTTTTTCATCCGTGTCTGATGCCAAAGTACCTGACCAATCGTCGGTTTTCGACAACTACGGAGTGAGACAGGGTTGGGCGTACAGGTAGTTGCTGGCACTTAGACTGAAATACTGAAGTATTTGCTTTTCCATTACAACGGATGTAACATTCCTTCAGTAGTAGCTTGGAGGGGCCAAGTTTGAATGCTGTAATAATAATGTTACATATAGTAAATGACTATTCTTGTATAGTAGGTACTGTATATCCAGATGCCATCGATAACAAGTTGGCTCACTTTAAAAAATCTCCTGGGTGGGTTTCACCACTGTCCCCATTTAGGCAACTGCAGGCCTTTCTCAAACCACCCCCCTGCACCCTTACCCTACCCAATATCACTCCGTCTCAGGGCACACATAGAGGGTCCACCACATGGAGTGATGTCCCAAATCAACTAAGAAGAAGTGTCGTATTACGTTGTCATGCAAGGTGCCTTTGTGCATGGTTATGTGATACCAAAATTACAGTAAATTACAGTATTTAACAAGTTAAAAAAAAAAGAAGAAAGAAAGAAAGAAAAGAAATGCAACCAAAGAAACTAAGGAGTGATTTTCATTTCTATTTATCAATTAATTTTTATTCATTTATTTAAATATTGATCAATTCATGAGGTTATATATGAAGAACATAAAATTATTATATTTTATATTCTAAAAATTATTTTTCTGATGGTTACGAAAAATTATGACAATTCCTTTTTTTGTCCCAAAGCTTGCTGCTGTTTTTGCACCCTGCACCTTAATAAAGGGTGCTTTGTTCAGCTGTGAAGATCCTGAGTCTTTTCATTCCCATGAGAGAAGTAAACATGTGTACAGATTATGTCTGATTCTCTTGCCACAAAGTCACTTCAGTAAATATTGGATGCATTTTTCACAAGCCACATTACTCCTGGACATTCTGCACCAAAATGGCGTTTTTCAGAGAGACACATCAGGAGAAAATTAACTTTGTTGAAGACCTGTCTCAACACACTCTCAAAAGATCTGGCAACAATGGTACCCAGCAGCGTCAGGGGAAAATGTGGCAGGACAAGAACAAAAGTTAAGGTGGCAAAAGTGAATGGGGTGGATGACCTGGATTCACCTGGGAGGCCGGTGTTCACCTCCCATAAGATAATAATGCCAAACCCTGTCCATGTACGTGTGTTGTTGAATTAAAAAAAGCCAATTCACGTTGTTGTACCAAATTAGTGCATTTGTTTCGAAACAAACTGTACATTTCCTGTAAAAACAGAAGTGTATTGTGAAAACAGACACTGCAGGTAGCAGGGTGAGGTTGACACGGCATCCCAAAACATCAACAACCAACGCACCCAGGGTATCTTGCATGTCATATCTTGACGTGGAAAGTCCAGTCGATATGTGATGAGGTCGGAGTGAAAATGTGTTGCTGTACTGGGTAAATTAAGTTAGCAGATAAAAAGCAAGTGACAAAATAAAGAACAAACATTACTTAACTGTACTGGCAGGATCAATCAGGTAGCCCTCTCGTAGGGACAGCCGGTGCTGGCTCCAGCCCGGCTGCTCACACTGGGGTCAGGGGGGTTTTTACGCTAGGGGCCTGCCTGCCCGTGGACGGGGCGGTAAGTTTCTGCTTTCATCCATCCACTGGACATTCACTATGCTTCAGAATAAGGTGGGGGTATGTGGGGGAGAGATGACTGTGGCCACCGAGGAGACCAGACATAAACACAATTTCATACCACTGGCATTAGCTTCTGATGCATTTGGTGTAAAGCATCTTTTGTATACCTTTAAGAACAAATGTTGTGCTAAATGCTAATGATAGCATGTTCATTATGGCAATGCTAACATGCTGATGTCAATCTTCACCATCTTAGGCATGCTAATTAGCACTAAACAAACCTCAAACCTTTTGGTCATGATTTTTTTTTTTTTTGGACAAATACAGTTTTTAACCTGCAGAAAGCCTGAGAGGAGCAGTTAAGGGATGGATGCAGTTATTACATGAAGTTCATGGCAATCCACTAAATAGACAAAGGTTCCTCACGATCACAAATGTCAATCATGGTGGCACAGAAGGAAGAGTCAAGGCATCACCAAAACCAGTAGGTTTCATCCTCTGAGGAGCATGAATACAAAATAGCATACCAGATTTGATGGACATCCCTAAAGCCATGCTGCTAACATAAAAAAAAAATCTCTCAAACACTATATTGACATGAGAGTTCTCAATTGTTCCCAAAAATCCACCAAATCATCTTTATTCAACAAACTTTGAGTTGTCTTGAAACAGAACTTTTAAAAAACAAATTAATGAAAATATGTCCCTGTTATAAAAAGCACTGAGCTGCAGGGTTCATTCCAATCTTCCACAGCTGACTGCTTTATGCTACCTTACAGTATCCCTCTGAGGTGTGAATGCAAATTACAGCACACAATAATGACGATGGCAAGAATTATAAATCACAAACACTCCCTGCTGAGGTTGAACGGTTTAATTTATGATGTTTTAATTCAAAGACTGTCCTGACATGACTTAAGCTTTTTGATTTGTGGGTTCCTTCTTTAATTTTTCTTGTATTTCACACATTAATGCAGCCGTGAAAACCGCTGGATCTTTACTGGAGGGGAGGTGGGGAGGAAATGCTTGAAATTACGAGGCCTAATTAGATTTATTTTTTTAAATTCTTTGCTAATGATGAAAGCCAGCCATGCATAGGCTAAGTGAGCAGCTCCACATATGGTGCTGCAGCCATGAGGAATGTCTGTGTGGCCACGTCCATCCTGCAGGACACATTAGGCTTTTACATAACGGGGTTGGTAGTTTGACACCTGACGAAAGGAAGAGACATCAATAAAATTGTGCAGAACGTCATGTCCACAGATACAAACAAATGAGGCTCTTGTCTCTTCATTAAAGCATGGAGCAGTCCATTGTAATTTCATACAGATATGAGCACTAAAAGGCTCAGCCACATTCATAGAAACATCTGGCTGCGTCTCAGATACATCTTCATGTTTGTGATTAAGACACATTTCAGACATTTAGTGGATGTGGTTCTTCAGCCTGTTACATGCATTATCGGTTGTGTTCAAAATACATTTCTATTTTCACAGGAAATGCACAGTTTGTATACAGTCTCTTTCAAAATAAATGCACTACGTCAGTACACCGCAAATTGACGTTTTTTCCTTCAACAACAAAAGCACATAATTACGTTTCGCCAACACACAGACGTGGTTGGGTTTGGGAGAAAAGACCAGGATTTGGCCTTACAATCTTACAGGAAGGGAACACCAGCCTCCCAGGTGAAAATCAGTGGTTGCTGGACCCATCCACCACCCCTCCAATCCGCCCCACTTAAACTTCTACTTTTGTTGTTATCCCACTGTGTTTCCTCCTGACACCACCACATGCCATTAACAATTCTGGCAACCGGCCATGTGTCATGCCAACGTGCAAAGATTGCTTTTTCTGTCGGTGTCTAATAATGGAAGTCACTCACCAAGTGGTGGTTTTCAGTGGTGGCGGTCAGAGTGAGAACAGGTTGCTCTACCAGCCTCTGTTGGTTAGTTCAACTGTTATACTGGGAGGAGACCGTGGGAATGAGAAGCGAAGCATTTCAAAAAAAATATTTCTCACTAAGATAAGTGCTGGTTGGTGCATCATATACACGCCAAATTTAACAGACACAGTTCACCTGACAGCTCCACCAGTTTCTCCTCTTTTTCTACAGTACAAGAGTCCCCTCCATGTTTACTTTCTACCCGGTTTGCTGCTGGAGAGGGTGCAGCTATTGGTTGTTGATGTTTGCATCACTGAACTATATGCATGAGCCGAGACTTAAAATTTACGATAATGTTAAACATGTTTAATTTTGTCAGAACATCAAGATGAGATAAAGACTGAGTTAAAACAGCTCAGACTGAGGGCTAAGGCTGCACCAGCTGAGGTAAAAACTCTCAAGATTTTATTGGACACTGGAAATTTGTCTGCGACAGTGAAACCATCTGAAAAGTCGGCATAAAGTGTTGCTGCGAGAGTCTTGTGGAGACGCACTGACAGAAGTACTGTAGTTATGATAAATCCTTGACATCCTGAAATTTTGAAGCCATTCACATCATGATCCCACCACTCCTGGCTCTGACTCCACACACACCTCTGTACAGAGATACAGAGGTGCAGCCATTCCTCAAAAAGCCATAATTAATTAATTTAATAACAAATTTGGCTCTCTTTCACCTCATCCTTGTCCTTGTTATCGTTTGCCAACGACTCACTGGTTTACGCTGCACATCAGCTTTTAACTGAAAGTGTAAACTTCGATTTCACTGGCTTCCACACACCCTTTCATTAGTATATTCCCAAATCTGTTCAAATCTGTGTTTAATACCTCAATCCAAGATTTCCTCATTGTTTTGCTCATATACATTTTGATCAAAAAACCCTTAAATCTGTCTGAACATGCTGTTAAAGTCCCAGCTGAACGTGTGTATATGTGATTCCTTGTCTTACACTCATTAACTGTACTGTAACCCGAAGCTCTCATGCCACCGCCTTTCTATGCTTGTGAGCACATTTGGTCCTCACAAGTATAGACTAAGGAGACCTCACAGGCCCTTTGCATCCACTATGCAGACACTCAAACACGCAGCCACATGCAAACAGTGACACTTCCAGTATATTCAGGGCATCAAGGCTTCAGTCCTACTGACACCCAGGGGAACTTGTGTCCTTTGTCAAAGCAACTGGTTCTGCCACACTGGCAGCTTCAGCTAGGAGGCAGCCGGGGCTGTGTGTGTGTGTGTGTGTGTGTGTGTGTGTGTGTGTGTGTGTGTGTGTGTGTGTGTGAAAGACAGAGTATGAAAGCAAGAGAGAGAGAAATCACTGTAAATGAATGCTGTGTTTGATCATTAAGCACAGTGGGCGGCCACGTGGCAGCAACACCGTAAAAAAAAACCCCATCTACATAAAATCCTAAAGTACTTTCAGTAACACTCACACGTTTGATTGACAGGTAATTGCTAGCAACAACACGGCAACAAGTGCTTAGCAACAAGGACGGAGATGAGATGTATCAGCTGTTAATCCATCATCTTGAAAAAAGGCATATTTTCCCAGCATGAGCTGCAGCCAAAAAACCAAATATTCTCCCCTTTCCAGCTCATTAAAATTATCATAATTATGCTTTTGTTTATTTATTTTTTACATTATTATCATATATTCATGTATTATATCCTTTAGATTTTAATTTTAGATCCTAGATAGAGATCATGGGAGGGGTACTGGAGGATGGGAGTCATTACTCGGGCAATTATTGTTGCTGTTTTCTTTTTGGTATACTTATGCAATACCTATTTTTTTCCTGTAAAATGAGATTAATAAGAAGGCAGTCTCTATCAAAGTGTTTTAAAGGAACCTGCTGATCTCTGCATGTTTAAAAGATAATCATCTATTTATTGCAAACTAAGATGATTTACACTCTGCCCAGTTCATGATTATTCCTCTTGCTGAGAGATAGACAGAAAAAGGGCTGGTAGATAATGAGAACACATTTTTATATCAGTGTTTGATAACGGACACAGAGCCAACTGAATTCATACAAGAAACAATTTTCAAATGTATCCTGATCGTATCTATGGGCCTGATACTTTACAGATAATACTGGAGACATGCTGATGACAGCGGACTGAAAACAGCTTCAGCTTATGAATATGTTTGTGGACTCAAATCTCAACCATTTACTTCTGTCTGGCAATAGTCTTGTCATCCAAACTAAATGACATTACAGGTTACAGTTTGGTTAAATTTGGGATCTAAAATTACATGGTTATGGTTGGGGAAAAATCTTGGCCATGGTGAAAATCAAACATTGTTGACTGATGATGAAAATGGAAATGGAAAATGATACATGAACAACTGTTTCTCATTTCAGAACTCACACAATTGTCTATTTTTTTAAATACAGAAAGTAACTTTGAAGTCATTGGTAATCATTTATCTACTGTAGTACATTTTGTCATTGTGACAAACTAACTTTTGATAAACTTCATTAAAAATATACTAGGCAAGTGTATTTATCTGCAGAGACCTATCTGAGAAAAGCTACAAAAATTGTGGACACTTCACAGCATAAATGCAAATATAGAGAAGTGAATCTTCAAGCTTACAAAGCCGGTTTCAGAACAAGAGTGAAACTGGGATTTTCTTTTGCTTTCACTTTTGCTGGCGATTCCATTTACAAACTGTAACAATCATTTTTTGCATAATATACGTTTAAGTAAGCAGCAATGATGATAATTGATAAATAGTTTCAGTTATTTAAGCTTCACAAATTTGAGTTGAATTCCGTTAAATTAAATATTTTTGGACTATTATGATTAAAAGACCAAACAATTGAGTGTGTACACAATCAGTGTTGGGTAAGGGTTACTTTAAAAGTAATCAAAGTACTTTATTGTGTTACTTTTTTAAGTAACCAGTTACTTAACTGCATTACTCCCTGAGTAAAGTTACTCAAGCACTTTTAAAGAGTATTCTACATTTCCTATTGGGCAATGGACCACAGGGCGCTCAGCCTACAATTTTTTGTCTCCAAAATTAAAGTTATGGACCACTTGCCCTTCACTGAGATCCAATTCTCCCATCACAGCCGTCACTTTGACCAGTAGAAACACAGAACGATCTGCTGCCGTAGACAACTGTATGACAACAACACCCCAGCATTTTTAATATTTCCTCTAGGGATGTTACCACACAGAGTAAAAGGGGGAAATGATGGTGTGAAACAGCAGAGGCACTTTGTCAACCCGCTGAGTTAACTAACTGTCATTAGCATCAAGCTAGCAAACAATGGTACATCCTCACGGTCGGACATAAAGTAATAACATTAACAAATAGCGGCGGGGCTTTTAGTCACCACAACTGCAGAGGCTCCCAGCTTCATTCGAAACAAACTACATTATATACGGTCCGTTATTTATTAATCCCTCTGTGTGTTTATATATTTACTTTTTATCCGCTCCTGTTGTCTTTATAAAGTTAACATATCGCGTCGTCATTTCAAACTCAACACTTCCTGAATTTCTCTCAAATTAAAAGCCCCTTATAGCCTCGGCTGAGAGAATCCCTCAATTTTCTAAATAGGCTTTTATTGTGAAACATTTGTGCAGGATTCAGTAGCTTGAATGTTTATGTATGGCACTTCAAATGTAGCTCCTGCCACCTCCTGACGCCTTTAGGTGACTACAACAACATGTCGGCTGGCACATGAACAGACACAGTGACTCAAATAATAGTAAAAGTAATAAAAAGTAGGACAAGAATAACCCGATGACATCACACATGTCGTGAAAGACGACCGGGGATAATTGGTGAGTACCATCGTATAGTGTGTCATGTCTGTCGGCCAAGTTACAGCACGATTTTATGACTCCACAATCATGTAATGTGACATAGTGACTTTCAGAACGGGCAGAAAAGTCGTGTAGTACTAGTGTGTACCATGCATAATTCAAGTCCTGAGTCTGACCTGTCTGTCAGCGAGTCGACAATAGCAGCATTTCTCCAACCACATAGCAAGCCACAAGCTTCATGACTTCTTTCTGACTGATAGGTTTAACGTTATCTCCGTTATTAGAATGAAAAGACAGCCGTTGCTGTTTCGGAGCTGAAGGACCAGCGTTCTAAAAGTAATGGAAATAACTGATGGCTTGTTTGAAAATGTACTCAAGTATTTGATTACTCAAACAGCAAACTAACGCGTTAGGTTACTTGTTACTGCAAAAAGTAATCAAAGTACTCTAGTGCGTTACTTTGTAACTTTGTTACTTTGTTACTTTGTAATGCCTTATATCCAACTCTGTACACAATCTGCACAATAATAGATCATTAAAAAAAAAACAATCATTAGTTGCAGCCCAACTCTTTCTTTCTTTTTCTTTTACCTTTATTTATTCAGGGAGGGCCAATTGAGAGCAAGCTCTCTTTTCCAATGACGCCCTGATTACAAACAATCCATCAAACATATTGTTTGATGGATTGTTTGTAATCAGGGCGTAAACAAAACAAACAAAAAAACACAATCTCAAAAAGTACATGTACACTCAGAATGCATGGAATCCATGACAATATCCTTGAAGTGATTAAAGGGAATCAAGGCATCCAGCTGGAATTTTGACAAAAAATGATTCCATTTGAATGGTGCAAAATACTCAAAGGCAATTTTTCCTATATCAGTTCTAACATTAGGGATATTAAGAGCCAAGGCATTGTGAGCACGAGTGGCGTAACTGAATGCCTTAAAAGTAAGTAAGTTTGTAAGATAAGCCGGTAGCTTGTGAAGAAGGGCCTTATAAATAAACAGTAAACAATGTTGTTCTCTTCTCAGAGCCAATGAAGTCCAGCCAGCATTTTGATACAATTGACAGTGGTGGGTCATGAACCCATCACCAGTAATAAATCGAATTGCCGCGTGTCAAGTGGTTTCAGT
The DNA here is from genome assembly GCA_035609425.1 of Epinephelus awoara. Taxonomy (NCBI): domain Eukaryota; kingdom Metazoa; phylum Chordata; class Actinopteri; order Perciformes; family Serranidae; genus Epinephelus; species Epinephelus awoara. The sequence continues at coordinate 1,062,842 of CM069317.1, forward strand.
GTAGAGGGAGAAGCATGCATATAAATGACATCTCCGTAGTCCAATACTGATAAAAATGTAGTTTGTACTATTTGCTTCCTACAGTAATAAGGAAGACAAGATTTGTTTCTATAAAAGAATGCTAATAAAGGCTTCAATTTTTTACAAGTTCTGCTACGTGTAGTTTAAAAGACAACTTGTCATCTATCCAGATGCCCAGATACTTATAGCAGGAGACCCTTTCCAAAGAAGTCCCATCAACAGTAGTTATAACACTCTTATTCAAATCAACAGAAAGTTTTTTTTGTCAAGATCATATATTTTGATTTGCTTGGGTTTAACAACAATTTAAGATTAGCAAGTGTGCTTTGGATTACACAGAAATCAGATTGTAGTTTTTGCAGAGCTAAATCAACTGTGGGGGCAATCGAGTAGATGACTGAGTCGTCCGCGTACAGATGAATTAAACTGCTTTTGATACCAACATTAAAATCATTAATATATAAGGAAAATAGCAGTGGTCCTAAAACAGACCCTTGTGGCACCCCTTTGTAGACATTTAGAAAAGTTGATTTGTAACCATCAGCCACCACAGCTTGAATTCTGTCAGATAAATAATTCTCAATCCATTTACAGGACTTGTTATCAAACCCAATTTTGTACAGACGTTCTAGAAGTACAGCATGGTCAACTGTATCAAAGGCTTTAGACAGATCAATTAAAAGAGCAACACAATCAAGTTTGTTATCCAAAGCATGTGCAATGTCATTCACAACCTTCGAGGTTGCTGACACAGTACTATGACCAGGTCTAAAGCCAGATTGGGAAGTGTTTATGATGTCATGCTCTGATAAGAAAGAACAAATCTGATCACTTATCAGACGTTCTAATAGTTTTGCCAAGCAGGGTAACTTTGAAATTGGCCGATAATTGTTCAATTCGTTTGAGGGACCACCTTTATGAAGAGGAGTTATGCTGTTTTCCATAAGTTAGGAATACACTCGGTTGAAAGAGTCAGATTTAAAATGTGCAGTAGGACATCAACTATAATAGGTGCAGCAAGTGCTAGGAGCCGTGGATCCAAATTGTCAGCCCCAATAGCCTTTTTAGGATCTAAATTACAGAGAGCATTGAACACTTCAACTGTAGTAAAGGGCCTAAAGGAAAAACTATGGTGTGCAGTATTTGTTGACATAATTGTAGCGTTACTGATTGGTACATCTGGACCTAAGCTCTGGATGATATGACATGTGGTAACAAAATGTTTATTAAAAATGTCACATAATTCTTTTTTGTTGGAAACAGAGACAGAGTCTCGGGAGATCTGCACGGGTAAGGATGACGAGGGGCTCTTTGAGAGAGTCTTGATTGTTTTCCAGAATTTTGATGGATTACCACAGCAGTCTGCTAAGGATTTAACATAGTAAGATGATTTAGCAGTACGTATTGCAACAAGACACTTATTTCGGAGATGACGAAAATGCTGCCAATCACTGCTCAGTCCCGAGGCACGAGCCCTATTCCAGGCAATGTCCCTATTGCGCAACATTGCAGCAATTTCAGGAGAGAACCAGGGATTACTTCTGTTCTTGACTCTTAATTTAGTTACTAGTAATTTATTGGTTTTTAGCAACAGAATTAAAAGTTTTGACAAAGTAATTTAACTCCATCAGTGTGGTAAATGTGTGGTTAGATTTAGGCACATAAAAACACAGGAGATAATTTTTTTTGTTTAAAACACCCAATAAAAAGTAGGGACAGGTCACACCAGTGGCGTTTTGAACCAGGTTCAAACGCCAGTGGGAAGCACTGCGATGGGTTAGTGAGAAACACCCATGTTCTGTGGCTCAATCATCAATGGAAAATGCTGTCATGTCAGTGAAAAATACACAGCTTCTGTAGCTCAAATGCTGCTGGAAATGTTGAGATGTGTCAGTGAAAAACACCCAGGTTAAGAGGCTCAAATGCTGCTGGAAACACCACAATGTGTCAAAAACACCCAGATTCTTTGGCTCAAACATCAGTGAGAACTGCTACAATGTGTCGCTAAAAAACCCCAGGTTTGGTATGATAAAGACCACCAAGGGTCGACAAAAGTTATTGGTATTGGTATTGGTATTGTTGTCTTGAACAGTGGTCTGCAGCATGGCAGGTGTCTTCCCTCAGTGTCACACTAACCACCATCCCTTCACCTCCTAATGATAAAGTCAGCTTATATACTTCTAAAATTTAGAAATGTAGGGAAAATCAATGCCAGCATTTTCTTGACTGGGCTTCTGGCTGGGCTTTGCAGCCTTAAAACCTACATTTGCTAAATTGAAAAAACGTTCTATTATGCCCAACAAACTACCAATAATCCTTAATTCATTTACTGCATTAAATTTTTCCTATTCATGTTCTGTAGTTACCTAAAAACCTGTTCAACTAACATAATTTCTTCCTTTCAGATAATCTATGTATGTCTAATGTATGGATTTATGTTATATCTGCAGCTTTAAACATTTAATAAACTCAGTCTGGCTGTTTCAGTCGACTCCACTTCGTACTTGAGGCCCCTGAGGTCATCTCGAGTGTTTGTGTGTTATGGGGCCCTCTAACTTTGCTAGCGTCAAAAACTGTCCTTCTGAGGTTCAGCACTGTTACTCCATGTGTGCGCGAGTGTGTCTTGTCTCCAGCCTCTGGCATGGTCAGGTCTGATTTCTATCACTGCACTCTTTGGATGAGCTAAGAAAATGGTTTGCTCTGCCACTGCAATGCACCAGTCAGCCATGACTTTTTATATCCTCCCATCCTTTGGTTTACACATCCATCTGTCCTTTCATTTATCCATCATCAGACCTCTTTGTTTAAATCATCTCCATCCCAGATGTGTATTCTTGCACTGCCTGCCCTGCAGTTACCGTACCCATAATCCCCTGGCTCATATCACTGTAGTTCAGCACATGGTTGCCCTGCTCATCATCCTCATCTGATTTCACAGCTGTATGTGCCTGGCATCTTAACATGTCAGATCTCATCGGATGGTATGAGTCTAAATCCTATCGGGATTGTTCCAGGGGAGTCCACGTGTTGATGCATTGTGTTGATTAAAATAGATTTCAGTCTTATAGTATTTGTTATGACTCAATAGCAATGTTCTGTCCTGTATTACCACCAAGATAATCCTGGGATTGAAGCAGACACTCTGAGAAAGACTGTCACTTTCAACACCTCTGAGCATCTATGTAGGGCCAAAACATACTGAAAATGTAATCCACAAAAACTTAGCTAGTGAACTGCAACATTTGTATCTACATACACTGAACAAAAATACAAACGCAGCACTTTTGTTTTTGCTCCCATTTTTCATGAGCTGATCTCAAAGATCTAAAACATTATCTATACACACAAAAGACCATTTCCCACAAATATTGTTCACAAATCTGTCTAAATCTGTGTTAGTGACCACCTCTCCTTTGCCGAGATAATCCATCCCACCTCACAGGTGTGGCATATCAAGATACTGATTAGACAGCATGATTGTTGCACAGGTGTGCCTTAGGCTGGCCACAATAAAAGGCCACTCTAAAATGTTCCGTTTTATCACACAGCACAATGCCAGAGATGTCGCAAGTTTTGAGGGAGCGTGCAATTGGCATGCTGACTGCAGGAATGTCCACCAGAGCTGTTGCCTGTGAATTGAATATTCATTTCTCTACCATAAGCCATCCAACTGGCCTCACAACCGCAGACCACGTGTAACCACACCAGCCCAGGACCTCCACATCCAGCATGTTCACCTCCAAGATCGTCTGAGACCAGCCGCCCGGACAGCTGCTGCAACAATCGGTTTGCATAACCAAAGAATTTCTGCACAAACTGTCAGAAACCGTCTCAGGGAAGCTCATCTGCATGCTCGTCGTCCTCATCAAGGTCTCGACCTGACTGCAGTTCGTCATCGTAACCGACTTGAGTGGGCAAATGCTCACATTTGATGGCGTCTGGCACATTGGAGAGGTGTTCTCTTCACGGATGAATCCTGGTTTTCACTGTTCAGGGCAGATGGCAGACAGCGTGTGTGGCGTCGTGTGGGTGAGCGGTTTGCTGATGTCAGCGTTGTGGATCGAGAGGCCCATGGTGGCGGTGGGGTTATGGTATGGGCAGGCGTATGTTATGGACAATGAGCACAGGTGCATTATATTGATACACAGAGATACCGTGACGAGATCCTGAGGCCCACTGTTGTGCCATTCATCCACGACCATCACCTCATGTATGATAATGCACGCACGGCCCCATGTTGCAAGGATCTGTACACAATTCCTGGAAGCTGAAAACATCCCAGTTCTTGCATGGCCAGCATACTCACCGGACATGTCACCCATTGAGCATGTTTGGGATGCTCTGGATCGGCGTATACGACAGCATGTTCCAGTTCCTGTGATTATCCAGCAACTTCGCACAGCCATTGAAGAGGAGTGGACCAACATTCCACAGGCCACAATCAACAAGCTGATCAACTCTATGCGAAGGAGATGTGTTGCACTGAGCGAGGCAAATGGTGGTCACACCAGATACTGACTGGTTTTCTGACCCCCCAGACCTCCCCAATAAAGCAAAACTGCACATTTCAGAGTGGCCTTTTATTGTGGCCAGCCTAAGGCACACCTGTGCAATATTCATGCTGTCTAATCAGCATCCTGATATGCCACACCTGTGAGGTGGGATGGATTATCTCGGCAAAGGAGAAGTGCTCACTAACACAGATTTAGACAGATTTGTGAACAATATTTGAGGGAAATGGTCTCTTGTGTGTATAGAAAATGTTTCAGATCTTTGAGTTCAGCTCATGAAAAATGGGAGCAAAAACAAAAGTGTTGCATTTATATTTTTGTTCAGTGTAAATATTAAAGCAGGGCTGTGAATAAAAAGACAAAATAATCCACACCATTTTGCTCAATTTGCCAATTAGAAATGACCACTTTGAAACTATTGCCCTTTTTACGCAGAGATTCCACAATATTGCCACAACAAAGATCCTTCATTACACTGCCTTTGGTTTTGACAGTGTTCCAGCAAAAGCAAAGGCAGTGTAATGAAGCTAAAGAGGCGTGACATGTAACACAACAGTGTCTACATAGGCATTGTCAGCACTTAATGAACAACAATAATGGCATAATATAATAATGACAATAATTTACTGTCCCTGTTAAGGGGTGGTTGATCTTGTCCTAAGGAGCTTCTGGACAACACATTCTCACCACATATCGACATTTGGTCATGGACTTTCCATGTCGCGATATGACGTGCAAGGTACCCTGAGTGCGTTGCCTGTTGACATTCTGGTCACATAGTGACCTTGATTTCTGACCATCAAATACTTTAGTTCAGTTCATTGTTGAGTCCAATTTGACATTTGTGCCAAATTTGAAGAAATCATCTTGAGGCGTTCTTGAGACATTGTGCTCACTTGGATGAGATGGACGGATGGACTGACAGACAACCCGAACACATAATACCTCTGGCCATGGCTGTCCCGGCACGGAGGCATAAAAATAAACAAGGTAAATTGCAAGATATTCCTTTGAACTTTTTAGGTGCAGTGAGGCATTTCAAGTACTGTGATTTAGATTTGTCATATCTGATTTTAAGGGAGAATCAATAGCGATTAACAAAATCACTGCAGGAAGAGGCCAAAAAGGTACATCAACAACAACATCATAATCAAGAAAGGACTGTTTTGAGGTACAAAAGGTGGAACTAATTACTAACTAATTAAGATATAAAAAAATATGTTTCTGTACAAGCCAGTGCTCATTTCTAAAATCTCTGCAGATAATCAAGGTTAATATTTCATTGATTCCCCCCTCAGACAACAGCTTGTTGGATTAATATGGGAATACAACATCCCTACATGACTCAGTGTTGTCCGCTCTTCAATGTTTATGTCATCCCTTGTGTGTGATGTGTTTTCTTTGGTGGCCCTGCACAAACTAAACTTCCTCACAAATAAATGTTGTATGTTGCATCTGTATGGTACAGTATATTGTTTCTTTTGTACACCAACAAAGCAAGAACACAGTGTTTGAGCCCACAGGAGCCAGACACAGTCAAAGTTCCTCACCACACAGAAGTCTATTCATCATCGGTTTTTGCCAGGAGGCAATGTGTACCCATTACTGGCTGCATTGACCACATCAGGGGATAGGATCAGGCGATATTTTCCATTAGGAACATGGAGTTGCTTTGTGTGGAGGAGCTTTAGAGTTAAGGGCGAGGGCTTTTAGAGCACAGTGAACACTTACTGCAGGTTTATTGTTCCCACGACACAAGAGTGCTGCAGTTATGGCTATCGGGGATAAACTCTCAACATAAAAGAAGATGGTTAGACATTATCAAACGGAAAAGGGTTCAAAAGGGCTCCTATATTTCTTTTTAAATTACATTTATTGATGGTTAAGTACAGCTGCTTTTCTGTGTGTTTATTGCCTCTTACATCTATATTCCACAACATATCTGAGTTATCTTTAATGCACAGCCTTTCCACTTCACATCTTCATAGTTTAGTTTAGCAAAGATCATGCACTTATAGACAAGTTCATGGGTTTTTCAAAGACCTAAATAGTACCAACAAAGAGTTTAGAGTACTGAAAGGTTCATCCAAGAAATACTTACGCAATCATGGAATCACCATAAGGCATCTATAACTCTTTAAACCCATGTAGCATGTTTGTAGTATGCATGCAAGTGAGAAGTATTTCTGTCACTTTTATGAATGAGTGTAAAACTCAACCAAATCACCAGAAAAAATATTCACATTGTATGTTTTTGCAAACTACAGTTACGGTACATTGTCAACGTGTCCGGTCCAAAGAACAGTCTGTATGATATCCTATCCTATGACTTAGCACCCCGCAAATGACATTACATCCTTAAGGAACAGTTATGTAGTTAACACAAAGTTACTGTGGTTAGGTTTAGGAAAAGAAACATAGTTGGGTGTCTTTAGGTTTAACCAAGTAAAGTTACCGATTAGGTTTAGGAAAAGATTCATTATGATGATGATGAGGTACCTTAAAATTATTCAAAGTTCACACAGGAAAAGTTCACCTTTTAGTGACTCATCCACCACCCCAATCTGCCTAACCAGAAGGCCTGGGACTGCTTCCTTGTTTACTCCACTGAGCGCATTTGTCACGTGATCACAGCCTTTCAAATGCGTGGGATATGTACAAATTTGGGTGCATTACTTTTTGTAGGAAAACATTTATGAGAACAGCCTGACATTGTACATTATTAAGTAACCAAAACCATAAAAGTCTACATCTCAGCAACATTGCTGTTAACATGTGTTTATGTTTAGGCACAAAAACTCCTTGGTTATGGACAGGAAAAAAAAATCATGTTTTGGCTTGAAATACCCATGCTGGTAGCACAAAACCGAAAAACAAAAAAAGTGAAAAACACCCAGGCCTGGGGACTCAAATGCCACCAGAAAATGCCACAATGTGTCGGTGAAAAACAACCAGGTTTGGTGGCTCTAATGCCAGTGGGAAATGCCACGATGTGTTGGTGAAAGACACCTAGGTTCAGAGGCTCAAATGGCACTGGAAAATGCCAGGGTGTGTCAGTGAAAAACATTCAGGTTTCGTACCACAAACGCCACCAGGAAATGCAACAGTGTGTCAGTGAAAAGCCTACAGGTCTGATGGCTCAAATGCCACTGGGAAATGCTGTGATATGTCAGTGAGAAACACCCATGATGTGTTGGTGAAAAACGTATAGGTTCATTGGCTTAAACGCTACTCGGAAATGCTGCGATGTGTCGGTGAAAAACTTCCAGGTTCGTTGCCACAAGTGCCATTGGTAAATATTGTGCATTGATATCTCAATTATCATCTCTCCAGTCTCTCTATGATGGCCAGCTTTTCACTTTACCTTCAAGTGTGAAAGTTCATAACAGTTGTTAACACTTTTGTCTTCCAACATGATTTGATGACCATGCCATACACACTACTGGGCCTAAGTTAAGGTTGTTAGGACCTTCTTCTTGGGATTTCCAAGTTTTCCATTTGAGCTGCATGCTGAGCCCATAGAGCTTTCTCTGTGACCATTATACTTTTGTCTTATGTTGAGTTTTGTAGTCGTAGGTGACGAGCAGTAGGTGAGGGGGCCAATGTTGAATAGCAGCTCCTGAATACATACCATACTTTTCCAGATTTAAGCAGCAAGGCTACAGTAATAAATTCACTGGGGATACAAGATTAAACTTTCTGACATTTTAAACAAAATAAACTTTAAAGCAGTCTTATCTTGTCTGTTACAGGTTTTACTTCTCTGCCTGCTCCTTCTAATCATTTATTTAATCACTTATCTGCTGAATATGGAATGACGAGTAGCGGCGGTGAGATAACAGAGGCAAGCTTGTGTGTCCAAGGCATTATGGGTTTGAATTTTAGAATTAACAATGGGGCAAAGAGACATAGACAAGATCAAAAGTCAAAATTATGGAAAACTACAACATAACTAATGTGAATAAAGTGCACTGCTAAAACATGTTGATGTTCATGAAATCGTAAAAGATGGATAGGGAGTTCTAAACAAAATCTATTACTTTTGTTTTTAAGAGTAAGACACCAATAGTCTCGCCACCAGACAATCAGAGATCTCCACCTTCTGATAGTCTGGGGACACTCCTTTCTAAAGTGTATTTAACATACCGGTGAAAACATCCGGCAACAAAGCAACGCCTCCTGCATTTTTGAAAAGGACACACCCTCCCGGAAATGTGCGCTCCCCCTTTTCTCGTCCCCAATGAAACAAACACACAGAGAGCTTGAAAATGGATGCCGAGAGATTTAACTCTGTTTTATCAAACGTGTGCTCAGTCCACAAGATTGTGGAAATGAAGGACTTACAGCGACTTGAATCATTTTGTACCGCTACACGTGTTTCTAGTCGGACTATGTTTACGAGCACAAGAGTTCAGCGAGCCACCGAAAGACTGCCCTGCGGATTTACTATTGGTTCTGCAACATAGGGAGTTTTTTAAAATTCTGAAATTGTATACGCCCATCTAAACACAAAATCAGGGAGAAAGTCATCAGTCTTTAGTTAAGCAAAGCATCTAAAGACACCAATAACTCTGATCCTTTTTTTTTTTCTTTTTTTTTAACTATGTATGCTAAGTGAAAACATTTTACAGTCTGAATGCCAATATCAAATGGTTAACTTCACTTTTTCTTTTCACACAAAAAAATTGGTTATGATACAGCAGAGTGGGAAAAATGCTTAAATGTTTTATGTATTACAGTTCTTGGCATGGTGCTCATAAAGAGGACAGGTTTGCAAAGTAAGAATGATTGTTTCCTGTGGTCCAAGTCAAGTGTATTTAAACAGCCCTGAATCACATTTATAGCCTAAAAAAGGCCAGGAAGATTAAATAATGATAGTGTAAAGAGAAACTAAAACATTAATTAAGGTCACCAATTTGATCAAAATGTTCATAAATACAGAAATGAGGGTGTGGGAATGATCACTCCCTTTTTTAGAAATATATTGTTGAGTATCATCCACGTAGAAGTGATGTTTCATGCCACAACCCTGTCTCCTAGAAATTATGTTTATGTACAACCAATTTGAAACAACAAATATGTTTTGAGGGAAACTTAATGCAGACCAAATTGCATTTTTTATTAACATTATGAGGAAATGTTGCTTATTAATGTCCCTGGCACAAATGTTGATACTGCATGTATCAGCATAATGTTCACCAACAACATATTTCAGCTAAAATCAAAACATTCCCTCAACCTTAACCAAGTGTTTTTGTTGCTTAAACCTAGGAAAGGAGTCAGGACGTAAACCCTTGGTTCTGGTGTCAAGGTCTTGCGCTTGGTTGTAGTCTGTAGAGGTGTTATGTGACTTGAACAAAATGTATCTGAACACAATTCAGCTAGTGATTACATTGCTACAACAGCGTAACTAAAAAAGCAGTTTAGTCATTTCTAGGAGACAGGGCTGCATGCTAACAGATGGATATATAAAAGCAGCAAGCCTACAATAATGCCTTGTGGCACACCAAAGTTTACATTACAGACTCCGATGTTATGTTTAGGATCTTCTGACGTATTTTTTCATAAACAGGATGAAAACACATTTGCAGACATCCTTAAATATTAGTCTAAACTTGTAGAAGATAAAAGTTAAATAGGCAAGGATCCACATTTTCAAAAGCTGCAGGTTGATTGGTCAAATAGTAACCAGGATACTGCTGAGCTCATCTTTCACTTAAACAGAATGAAAAGGATCAGAAACCCAATAAAAGCAATTTATATTAATTGTTTTTTGGACTGATACCCACTTAGTTGGCTGGCCATTATCCAGTACTCTGACAGTCTGTGGCTGCATGTTGATGGTTACTCATGGAAAATCAATATTGATTGTAGAGGAAAGTCTGGCAGAAATAGCTCAAAGCCAATACAACTCATCACCAACACTCTCCTGTTCTCCTTCCCTGACTTTTTCCATAAAAACTACTAGTTCTAATCTTACTTTTCTGTTGTTGTTTTTTAACCCTTTGAAACCTGGATCTACATCAGTTTTCTCATGCTGCAATCAGCCACCTTTCACAAGCATTTAAACTTTTGGAACCTAAACAAACTAGTTTGATTTCTTTGGAAAACACAGGAAAAAAGCAATGAGCATCTTAAATGAAATGTCAAGCAAATCGCAATAAATAAGTAAAAGGTGTTAAGAAAATATTGGATTACTAGAGGAGATTACTAGAATATTATCAAAAAAAGAGGGAAAACTGTCAATAAAACTATGTAACTATTTAAATTACATATTTAATAAATATACATAGCCTATTTTTTATTTTTGAGAAAGAAAAACATCATGTCATTTGCTTGTTTGTTTGTTTTTTACTTTTCATTTTGGCTTATTTTCAAGTAATTTTCTTGCAACTTTTTACTAATTTCTTCTTATTTTGGGGAAATTTTCTGTTCAGTAATTTGTTGCCTTCTTCCTATGATTTCTTTAGTATGAAGAGAAAAATAATTATTTACAATAATTCTTTTTCTTTTCTTTTTTTTATTTACTTTTTTCTCTACTTAAAAAAAAACTTCTTTTTTTTTTAATATATTAATTTTTGCAATTTGTGGGACATTTCTTACTAAGTTGCTCATTGCCTTTCCCCCCCATGTTTTAGAAAAAAATCGTACCAATTGCTCAGAGTTCAAAGGTTTAAATACTTGTACAAAGGCATCTGAAAGCAGCGCACAAGACAAATGTTGGAAACAACTTCTTCCTGTAAAATGCCCCATTGGTATAATGTGTTGAAATTGCTTGACTTCCAAAAAGGTTATGAGAGTGTTGGTCGATGGAATACCAGTAGTGCAAAAATCATTTTAAAAAGTGGGAATTATAAGACACTTTCACACTTCTTTCATACTACATTTGTACCAATGGGGTCAACTCAGCCCTCTTTTGTCACCACTCTTCTACAACCAACAATCAGTTGGATTGACTGTCACTATGATCTACCTCCCTCTCTCCTTCACGCCCTTCTACCTCCATTAGGACCCTGGCACCCTGACAGGACACATGGGTGCTTATGTGGACAAGCTCAGCTCTGATAGGGGTGGAGTGGTAATATCGGGGGGGGGGGGGGGGGGGTTCATCACCTTGCTGGAGGCCATGGGCGGGGGTTTAGTCAACTTATAGGGCCCTGGGAGCTGCCCCAGCCCTTAGTGTGCCCACAATCTGCCATCTTGGTCCTAAACTCCCAGACTGCACCTCCTTTCTCCTGATAAGGAGCTTCCCCACATCTTAACCGGTAAGCAGTTTGACCTTTGACCTAAAGAAGTGCTTCGTTTAAAAGGACTTTATGAAAATGCTTCAAACAAGATATAATGTTAGCTTTTAGCCTGAAAGATGAAGATAAAGATCTTTTGTTCTTTTCATGTTTAATTTAGATGGCTTATTATGGTGGTCTAATCCATTAATACTACTCCATCAAACAACTTTTGACAGATTATATGTAATTTCTCAAAGACTGAGGACAGAGCACATTTAGCACTAATAAGGATTAGACTTTACTCAATTATACAAGGATGTTATATAAAGTAGTCATTTTCCCAGTACTGCCACCAGTCTTGGTTTTGGGTTTTGAAGGTGAGCCAACAGTGTCATTCGAATATAAAGCAGATTTCCTCTGACGTTGTGCTCCATTTTACCACTCTTTCTTTGCCTCTTATGATTCAATGTGGAGCAGATTTAATGCTCTATTTGTGCTTTATCCCATGGGCCATTTTACAGTTGGGTGGGTAGGTAAGGCATGGTTACCATTTTGTGTTGTATAGGTACAACAAATTAAGAGCACATGCATACTGGGAGCCTCATTACAGAGCTTTTGTTTGATATAGGACTAAGACTGGATCTTGCATGAAGAGCATCTGTACTAAATGAAAACATTTGAGGGGTGAAACGTTCTCCATTGTCTGCATTGCCCCTAATCCAGACAGCATAACCCCACTGTTTGCTTTTCCCTGGCAGCTCCCTTAAACGTTCTGCTGCCGTCCAACCCTAATAATGTCAGATTAAGCTCAGCACACAACTGTCCATCTGACATGAGGGCTGGATTTGTGCTGGATTGAAAAATCTGGATTGGATGCCTCCGAAGCTCTGTAATTCTGCACATACACACTTGCAAATAGAAGCAGATTAAAAAGCAGAGGAACAGAGAGACTGGGTAGGATATGCATGCTACAGCGGTGTGTTTGTGAACTGTGTCTGAGCATGTCTGCATTTGGTTTGACCTCTACTTCTTTGAAGTGGTTGGGTGCATCGAAAAGTTCCTCAACTGTCCTGACCGAGACTGTAGTGATACCTCAGTGTTTCAAATGTAAGGTTATCTGAAAATCGTCGCAGGGTTATTTTTGTGTTGATTGTTATTAACAATGACAACAAATAGCTTGGTGGATTTCAGGGGTGCTCAACCCTCCCCTGGGATAGACAAGCACCCCGGAGGCTACACTTCTGATTCAGACCCACTCAACCCCAGACGTGCCCCCTTGATGCCCGCGTGCCTCACTGGGCATGCCCCGCTTTTGTTGCAGCCGAGGAAGGGGTGGATGAGGGGGCGGTGGGTGATGGTCACCCAGATTACGACTCATCATACGGCCTATTTACACTTGACACCAAACAGTATGGCAAACAGACTACCGCACCGCAGAAACCAAAACTGTGCTCATTGAGGATGCCAGTCGGTTTGGTTTCATCACATAATTTTGAGAAGTGTCACGTGTTTCTGGTTGCTCATGTGACCCTGCGGTACGGACCAATAGGGTGGCAGAGTTCGTCCTGGGCAGAGCGAAAGAAAGAAGGGAAAAAAAAAAATCATTTTCCCTTTGCGATTTTTAATCTTGCAACGCCGAAAGTGGTCGTCATCTACTGTATCCTGCTCTACATAAAGGTAAACCCTCTTTTTATGGCTCTTATGAAGAATCATTTGGTAAATCTTGGGTCAAGATGTGCTTTGGTATTTTTCCTAGAATGCTACATGCATAATTTATTTTTTCAATTTTCAGAAAAGATGGTTTCTGGACTTTACAAGCATCAAACTGTTGAAAACTTGCATGAAATACAGGTCCATGCTGAGCCGGTTAAAGCCGTTCAATAATTAATTAACTTGGTAACCTACCCACAGTCAGGAACAATCATTATCCTGATAATGAACTGTGACACAGTGCGACTTATTGACTCGTTATCTAATCTAGTTATTTGAAGTAGATCGAGTTAAAATTTTCCAAAGTTATCCTCAGTGTGCGATGCGGTGTGGAAATATTTTGGTTTCCCAAGAGAATAGTCAATTATACGGCCAGTCGATTTTACTTTCAGGTGTCTGTTGATGATCATTGTTTGGATATTCATTGTCTGCTTAGATTCAAGCATGAGCGATTTTATTGTCTAAGAATTAGCGCCAAATGAGGAACATGAATGATAACTGGAAGAACTGCTGTTTATCTACTGCTAACTATGAAGCTGCATTGACCTTTTTCATTGTAGGATTGATGGTCAGTGGAATTGGTACATTATTTCCTCTCCAAGATCATTATTCCAATTATCGTCACACTGATATTAGCGCAGCTGATGGCCTTATTCTCGGCCAGTCATACACCAACAATGTCATTCGTCATTACCTCATCGTCAGGTCGAACACTGCGTTTGAGTAACTCCTTTGTTTGGGTGAAAAGCAGTGAAAGTGGTGCGCTGACAAATGTTCCTGCTGGAGGTGACAATACTAAAATAGAGCAACGGCTGAAAGGGGTTTGGTAGGAATAGCGATAAATCCAAGTAACAGGGACGTGCTTTGGACCCGTTCTGCATGACTGCTCGGCGAAAAGCTTGGCGTATGGAAGCCATGACTTTGTGACAAGCAGTGATCTCACATTACAAATTGTGGCAAATCTAAAATGGCCGACTTAACGCTCAGCTCTTAGCACCGCATTCACAGCACAACATGGTGTGCCTGCATTGTAAAGCCCTTTACACTGTGCTGCTGCCAGCGCCGACTCACTGGAACCCCCTCACCCTTGGACTGTTTCAAGCCAACACGTACTGTAGTACTCTGTGAGGTACTTTTAAAGCCACTTGACGATAGTTGATCCCTGTGTCTTCTTTGCTCGTTGCGTACTCTGATTTGACTGGTTGTGGTTAGGATGTGGTGGCTACAGTTTTGATTGTGATTTAGGCTGAGCTATCAGGATGCTGGGCTGCTGATATGGGCTGACAGCTCTTGAGAGCACTGTCATAGTGGCGTATAGGAAGGCCGATGGGGTAGACGCCCCCCCTCCACTCCGCCGTACAACACCACACCACATACAACAAAAGCCTGCGCCAGACGAGACAAGAGCTGCTCATATACCAGTAAACTGAGGGCCAAATCCTCAGTGTAACTGCTCTGCTCGATCTGCCTACAGTTACTATATTTGACAGGAGTGAGCATCGCCACCAATTATTTATCATCCTTTTTTTATTCCTGCTCCTCAGAGTCGTCATCCCTGTTGCTTTCCTTGTGACAAACTTTTCCTCCATGATGTTTGTGCTCTCTAAATGAGTTAAAAGAGGCAATGAAAGTGAGAAGTTCCCTCATGCGGAACTGCTTTGAACAGATCTTGTGAAAACATATGGATCAACGAGGTCACCCTCTGTGCTCCCCCTCCGCTGCCCTACATGCACGCTAATTTTCCTTTTGTTTGCCTTTAATTGGAGCACAAACATGTGCGCTAGGACATCTCGCCGGTCGTGAGTTGAACATATTGGCTACATTACAAGTAAAACTCCTCTTCTGGTCCAGTTCATTAACTGCCTGACTTGCAGCTGCCTACATGCGCCTTTCATTTATGCTGTATTGCGTGCAATCTTCTGTTACACTGTTACACTTATGGTAACTCTTCTAGATATTCTAACACCATTATTTTCTTCCTGATACCAATACCAAAACTTGCATATCGGCCAAAAGAAAATTAGAGGCTGTATACTACTATTCCAGTGTGGGTGCAAAATGATTGCTATCATTGTTTTATGGTATGAATCAGGTTAAATCCTTTACAAAACATAAACATACTTAGAGTAAATACCATAGAACATTCATGTATCCAGTGAGAAATGTTGCCAAATCGCTGAAATTCTGCTTACAGCTAACGTTCCAGTACTTACCGGAAATCAGTTCTTCAGTAGGTGCCATTAGCCGCACATCGCCTTGATGGAACAGCAAAGAAGAATTCATTTCCATGAAAACTGCAGTTTTATCCAGGTGTGAAACTACTTAAATGTTTATCAATAAATCATATGGTATTGGATCAGTGCATAGACTCACAAACTTGCCGATACCAGATCCAGAATTTTTAGTAATATAGAAGGCATGTCTGAAACTGGTACTGGTATCAGAACAACCAATACAATATGATAACATGGTAGAATCTATTTATTACCATATGTAAGCTTTGGACAGCATGGATAAGATATGGTGCTTCAAGCCACCCAAATTTAAAAGCATGCCATGCATACAGTATAAACAGCAAATATAACCTAACTATGTTTTCCATTGGTTAGAAAGATAGTGAAAGGTGCCTGTATTCGCCAAGAAACTAATAAAGATTAAAAAAGGCTAGAATGACAAATATAAAGGGAAAACACTCAAAAAAGTGAATCCTGATTTAGCTGATAGCTAAATCTGGTGCAATTTTGCTGATTGTGTGATGTCCCTGTCAAAAAAACAATAAACTAAACTAAAAGCAGAACCACAAAGACAAGGGCATAACTTTGGCTTGAGAAGTCAAGAGGGACACAATAAAACAGGGAGTCCTCCCTGAGGAAAACAAATAACAATTTGAATCCTATTTCCTGTATTTTTACTTTTATTTAGGGACTATGGAAGCCAAAACAAAATGTGGGAAATTCTTAAATTAGTTGTCATGCTAAATTCTGCCAGAATAGTTGTAAATATGCATAATATGCTTCTCCTTTGTGGAATTTTAGTGAGTATACCAGAGTAAAATCAGCCACTAAATTCACATTTTAAGCCAGGATCTGATGGCTGGAAAAATAGGAGTGTATTTTGTGCAATTCTTTGATGAAAAAGATAATACGATTTGAAAGTGGAAATTACATCTCAGCAAAGAGCTATTCTTGGTTTCTCTTTAAAAGGAAGTTATTTGATAGTTTACATACAGCATAGCATACAGTTTACCTTTAAAATTACCTTGCCCCTCTCTGCACTTAACTAAAACATGTCAGACTTTCTGACTCACCATCCTTTACTGGCAAACTGCCATTTGCCCACCTGGACTTAAACTCTAAAAGAAATTACTGCTTACATAAAAATATAGATCAAATTTACAGCATGATGTTACATTAAATGATTGAGAATGCAGCTGTACATTTACAACATAAGGCAAGAATGAATCCTTAAAAAAGTTGGCTGTAAAAAGGTCACAGAGCTCAGAGCTGGACGCCGTCTTTCATAGCATGTGAACAGAACACATAAACTTAGTTTGGGATTCATTAGGACTATGTTTAAGGGCAAGTCTGCTTAGCAGTGGCACAGACTGAATCTCTGTACTGGCTTCTCTCCAAATGCAAAACATCACACACAAGAACTTCGACCATAAACAGTGACAAATTGTTTTACTTAAAATACCACATTCACAGGAGAGGAAAACTCCCTGATACTTTGCAATAAAATGCATTATGTCACGGCTTTTAATCGAAGAGACAAGGAGGCACAAACCCTTTTTTTTTTTTTTTTTTTCCTTTAAAAACAGTGTCATAGGTAGAGATTCCAGGAGGAATGCTGGGGACACTAACCCCTCAGATATTTTACTTTTGTTTGCCTTCATATTGTGACAAAATTAAAAACATTTTCACCTTAAATTGACACAGAAAAAGTACTAATTGGTGCATAAAAGTTCACCAGAATGCAGGACATTAAGTGTTTGATGCTCACAATTTCCTACCCCCTGTTTTATATGTACTCACCCTCCCCTAATGTTGAAATGAAACCAACGCCCTTGCACTGCCCATATATTAATACCAAAGACAAGAGACTCTCACTTAAAATCTTTTGTTCAATATTGCTTCCAATGAAAGATTTTGCTCTTCAGCTGCAGATTCATTTTGTCGGCCCTGCAGCTTGGGCTCAGGCTCTGCTGTACAGTCATGGAGGGTTTTATATCAAAACATCATAATGACATATCTGTAGATATGTGGATTAGGATGGAACAGATGACAGCGGCTTTGGCCTAGATTAGACTGCCGGCCGTCCATTTAATGATTTTCCTTACAGGATTTCAGATGTCTCTCTCTTTCTCTCTGTCAGCTATTATATTGACTGTGGAACTGTGTGATGAATTTATGGGAGCGTAATGATGTGAAAACGTATTTTAAGATGATGTTGCATACTTTACTCTTCTCATATGACTACATAGAAAACATTTTCAAACATGCATGGCATTTTAAATCAATTACTGCCTTTTTTCACTTTAATTTTCTATTTTTAAAGTAGTTTTTGGGGGTTCCAGTGGATAATTTTAGTGTTATATAATCGCCTAAATTTACCCTGATAAATCTGATGGAGTCACTAAATCTGAGTAAATTTTAAATAATGATCATCAGCAGAAAGTATCCCATATGAATTTATAAATTAAGTGCGCAGTTCATGCGCATAGTGGAGGTTGGGACAACAACTTCTGAACTGATAAATCTACATTTTACCTTTATGAGCGTTGTTTCCTGTCGGCATACGCATCTAAAATCTGTGAAAATGGCTAAAAAATGGCTTGTTTGGGCTGAATCTCTCTACAAATCACAACAAACAAAGAAGAAAATGTGTCTCAAGCTACAAGAGAGACAAGTCTTGAAAACATTTTCATATTCTTGATATTCTGGGATACATGCTGCAGTTTTAAAACACTTTCCAACAGAGTGAAGTGCATCATGTCAAAAGGGGCCAGAGTTGATAGTCACTTAGCTGTGCAGCAGCTCTTGGCCTGCAGTGCACTGCAGAGTGAGAGGGGCATCTAGTTTTATATGTAGTGAGTGCTGTAATGAGACACCGCCATAACTGCAGAAATCCTTGCCTTCTCTCTTTGAAAGCCAGCACAACAAACAGGCAGATAATCTATATTTTAAATAACTCACATTTCTATGACTTTAAATCACCAATAACTTTGAATAGCATCAGTGTCCTTCACCAGAGCACCTTAAAATGCACTTCCACACACCAAATATCTCCCCTTAACTTTGCTTTGAGTGTTTTTGCATCATTTACACCCCGGTGGCTCTGCATAAGAGCAGCTTCGCCTCATTGTTTGGAGTCCATAAAGAGATAAAAAAAAAGAGACCTTGGATTCAAGTTCTTCAAGAGCCATGCACAAGTCTTTTCTGTGGCGAGCACAGAGCAGACGCAGGGAAGAGATGGGAGGCGAGGGGAGGAGAGTGGTGGTGGGGGGAGCCATTTTGTGCACTGCGTTGTCCAGCCGAGCGTAAAGCGTGATTAATTCAATAGCCGCCATAGAGGAGGAGGCTAGCAGCGCTGCAACACCGAGCATGACCCACTTTCCCCATCAGATGTCATGAAAAATTCCCTGCCATCCCTCTCTGTGTTTCTCATTTTCCCCCTCCAACTTCCTGCCTGATTAACAAAGACACAGGGGAGTGAAATTACAAAATCAATGCATGCACAGTGTGTTTGAATGATCAGAAAAACAAGGGAGCATGAAATATGGTCAAAAACATGGGCTTTTGGATGGACGTTTGGTAGCTTTAAAAATGCAGCAAAAATTCAAACCTTAAAATAAAAAAACAAACTGGTGAATTGCTGGAAGGTTTTAGCCCATTGGGGCAAATGATTCACAGGGCCTTGACCTAATTCTATTATGCTACGGGATGTATGAGCAAAATACAGTCTGGGAGGACAACTATTCAAACGCAGCTCTTAACGCTGACCTCGTTCATCTCCATGGTCCAACAGACTCGTTTTTGTTGACCTAAATCTACAGCAGAGTTTCAGTGTTTTAATCACAGTGAAGAAGGCTCTTTGAAGATTTTCATTGTTAAAAAGTGGGGAGAGGATGTAGGTACAGGCCTCAAGCATGTACAAATTATTTAGAAATCTTGGAGTGAAATTCAGATCCAAAACCTCAATTTGTAGCTGAACACTGTGCCATCTATCATCAATGCTGAATCCTGTCGTCAATCTTGGATCCCCACCCCACCCCACCCCAACGCACCGCTGGCTTGGGTCTTAAACCCGGATTAAGGCTTTTTATGTAATCTGGGTCCTCTGGGAGATTGGAGAGACAGCTGGCAACAGAATCCCTGTCCTTATCTCGCGAACCTCCCCTGGCCTCAAACCAACACATCCCTCAGCTCTCGGCTCTGCATGCAGCGTAGATTAGAGGAGGAATCATTTCTGGAGCCAGTGGCTGATGCTGCAGCCATCCTTTTACAAAAAAAGAATGGCATTTTAAACAACTGACAATGTGTTGTCATGACAAAGCTACCATTTGATTAACCAGGTTCATATTCCTGACTTTCATACTTGGTTCAGCACCTTTTAAACTGTCCTGACCCCACAGGTATGGTGTCGGTCTGAATAATCCTTTTGCCAATTTAACAATCAGTAAAGTGACTAGAAACCCAAAATTCAGCTCTAAAAATGTAAAAATAAATCTTGAATGAATGTTTATTTTCGAACATGTATAAAAAATAAAAAAGAGAGAAATGTCATACATATACAAATGAAGAAAAATATATTCATACATGTTTGAATATTACTTAAAATATCATTATAAAACACTACAAAAAAAATATTATTTTTCTATTTATACACATAAATACAGCAGAAAAATTAAACTATAATACAAAGTATTCACATGTAAAATGATTTTATCCCAGTGAAGGGTCTTTTAAATAATGGGTATTTCAAAGTTTCAGAAATAAAAAGCTGGTTGTGTGATACTGAAATGAAATGATGCTACTATAAATGGAAAATTGTTTTTTTTTTTTTTTTATCAATAAATACATTTTTTAAGCAAAAGATGCCAAAAATTTGTGTTGTTAGCCTTGTAAATATGAATACCTGGTGTTTTATTAGTCCTATATGACATTAAACTGCATATCTTTGGGTTTTGGACTACTGCTCAGACAAAAGAAAGCATGTGAATGCCTCATCTTGGGCTTTAAGAATTTGTGATCAGTATTCTTTCCACTATTTTCTGATGTTCTAAAGCTGAAACAATCAATCAACTGATCATTCAATAACATTAAATCCTTACAACTATCTTTTAATTTCTTTGTGGGACCACTATTTCTTTTATCTTTTACGGCCATGCATTTATTGTCTGCTTCTATATGGTTGACAATACACATTAGTCTTCTCTAAACTTCTCAGGATATTAGAGTGCTCCTACTGTACTTACCAAAGGCCTGACAGAAAATGAATCAGCAATTATATGTGTAGGTTTCTATTGGGGGATGCAGGGGACACGTCCCCCTCAATATTTAGAAAATGTGCACTTGTACCCCCTGATAAAAAACAACTTAGTGGACATTTGTTTTGAACAAAATTTAAAGAAACTTCTATCATAAGCATAAAAAAATCATCAGAATGCAGGGGATTACGTGTTTGATACAATCAAATCCTCGTTTCATATGTGTCCCCGCCCAAATGTTGAAACAACACCTATGCCCTTATCAGCATTGAAACAAAACCACAACTCACTCTGCGCTTGCAGCTCCTCCACTGTGAGGATTTGCTGCTTTTCTGTTTTACACCAACAGAAACCGAATATCTTTGAATTCAGGGTCGTTAGTCTGACAAAACAAGACCTTGCACTGTTAAACTGCAACGCCCATTATTTAACACTTTTTAGACAAAACAATTAATCCATTACTGGAGAAAACAAATGATTAACTGATAAGGCAGGTCATCGTTAGTTGAAGCTGCATATATGTTAAACTAAAACTTAGTTTCCTGGAGTTCAGAGCTTTCTATATTTCCTGTATGAGAAACAGACATGACTTCCTTTGGTATAAAAAAGAAATATTCTTAAATTTGTTTCATATTTTGTCCTGGAGGTTAAAAGTATTGAATGACCTTCAGTGGCTCAACATGTCTGGCATCTTGTTTTATATATTCGAAAGCATTTAATGGATGTTTTTTTTCTGCCATGTAACGAAGAAGCATTGCTTTCAAAGTATCATCACCTGTTTTATAGTCCCCCGACAGACCAACACAGTGCTGAGCCACCAATCTATAGATGTGATTGGTGTGTGTTAAACAAGCGGCAACCTCGGCTGAAAAATGAAGCCCAAGTGCCCAAAACTGCAGTTCCTCTAATGGCCACTTGAGGCTGGCTCCAGAAGAAAGCCAATCCCAGTAGACCCCCATGTAAAAATGCCCAACTTTATAGCAGAAATAAACATGTTTACAGCTTGGCACAAATGGTATTTTGTCTCAAGGGCTGATATCCCCATATATGGCAACTGTACAGGGGTTAATTTTTATATAACACACCTGTTTATATTTTATTAAGGCTTAGATTAACATATTAATTAAGGGCGAGGCCTCTGTGAGTGACAGGCTACCTGTGAGGTTTCACCAGTCTATGAGTAAGATCCACCCTCTTGTCCAAATATGGTCACTTCTGGCTCCAAAACAACAAGAAAAATGTCAAACATAACTCCCCAAACCAATAGGGGGATGTCACGATGGCTACATCCATTATTTTTACAATACTTTATGGTATCAATTCAATCACCAGACAAAAATATTGGTATTGTATGCTTTTGTAAACCAAAGGTAAATAACATTCATATGTTATTATGTAGCAGACACGTTGAAATTTCTTTATGTTTCAACAACTGTGTTAACATGAGGTTATGTTGAGGCGCCAAAACCACTTGGTATGATCAGACCAAGTTTGGGCTTTAAAAACCCTCTTTTGGTGGCACAATCAAGGCTAAAGGAGCCATCAATGTCTCTGTAATAAGAAATGTTTTTGATGCAACCATAGCAGCACAAAATGCAGTGATGTTTTAATTACACATAGGGCAGTCAAAATAATACGTTTATTAACACTGATCAACTAAAAAACAACTGCTTTTCATGGCACCATGCTCGCTTGCAAGACAGCAACAGGCTGCATAACAACCAGTTTTGTTATTTGTTAGTCTTGAACAGTGGTCTAAAGATTGGCAGGCATCTTTCCTTGGTGACACATCATCATCATTGTCATCGTCATCCCCTCCAACCCCCATTGACAAAGTCAGCTCATATTTACCATCACTTTAGAAACGTTGATATCATGTGTATGAAATGTAAAAATGATTCCATGGTTTACAGAAACACACAATGCCAGCATTTTCTTCTTGTAACTGGGCTAAGTGTATAGCTCTTTAGCCATCATGATCACCATTCAGGGGCATTAAGCTGTTAAATTAGGCTTGTTGTTTCAGTGATGACAGCCTCAACAGGGTGACAGCAAGGTCAAAAGCTGGACTGGAACATCTACTCTTTCAAGATTGTGCCACAGGTCCAATCATTTCATTGATTTTCTTTGACTGTCAGACATTCTTATTTATTTTCCCTTTCAAGACCATAACTGTAAACTCAATCAGCTAATTAGTGATCACACGGTGAAGGGAGGGGAGTGATTTTCATTCCCACATAGCAACAATGCCTCTGATTGGCAGTCGGTGACATTATCTGTCTCTTCAGTCAAGGTCAACTGCCTCAGGAGCTTTTCTTTCCCACACTATGTCTTTTAGCTGGCTGCAAAATACATGATTTAGTGCTGCAGATGTTTTCCTTCATATGTTTTATCATTTTATCATTTTATTAAACTCACATTGTAGAAAACTGTAGCTGGAGTACTTAATGTGAAGGTCCCTGCCTGCATTTTTATTTTCTTGGTACAAAAAATATTAATTTTGATTTTTTATCATTAAGACGTAAAGCGCATCATCTACAGTCATCGACTTAAAAGTCGACTTAAAAGTTGAGTGCCTGCAATCTCACATTCTAAATGTGTTTTCTCTTCCAGAGAAAAGGATATCTATTCAAACTTAGTGGCAAATTTTGGTATTTTTGCCATCAATTAGAGCCATTAACTAAAGCTGAGTGACCTTACATTCTCTAAAACCTCACAATATGAATACCTGAAGACATTTCAGATTGATCTCGTAACACAAAAGTTTCAAATGTGCACCAAATGAAAACCAGCCAGCCCTGACTGCAGTACATGATAGCTCCACTGTCAGGACTGCAGCACCCTCCTGTGGCCGCTTTGCTAACTGAAGACTTGCTTGAGTCATTACATCACTTGTCAGCCAGAATTAGATGGGTTCCAGCTGAAATGGGCTTGATAAAAATAAATATGGCGCTCAGCGTTCGATGGCTCATCTCGTGACTGAAGAGACATATGCTGACCTACATTTTGATGGCTTTTTGTTGCAAACTGTTGTGTGCTGCAGACAGGGACATGGTAACTTGTTTGTAACCAGGATTGTTGGAGCATTTTTACACCCTACAATGAATTTTATCATCTTGGGATTTCACCCTGGGGGCAAAAATCAGACACTAGGCCTGAGTTAACCCATTTTTATCCCTCTTCCTGTGCAGTTCTTACTGTATTAAAATAATTACCACCCAGCTTGATTAAAATGCAACATATAAGCACAAAACTTAAGTTCCTAAAACTAGATTTTAAGACCATCTTTAAGACAGGGCTTCCAAGTTCATAACACAATCTGAAGGTCTGCGGTTTGCTAGTATTCTGTATATGTCTTAATACAAGACTAAACCAAAACTGAATGATCTACTAACAAGTGTCTTGTGCCTATCAGAGCCTGATATAGTTTATTCCTCTGTGTCATAAAGCTCCATTGCTGTTCGGAAAACGACAAGTCACACTGATGCACTGACATCTTCCTTCATCACCATGAATTAACACAGAATGACTCAACCCTACATCAACTGTCCTGCTGTTAAAAACACCCATTGGACCACCAAGTATTTATCAATCCACAGCTGGAAATAAAAAAAAAATCTGCTTTTTACTCCAGTTTGAGTAGTGTTTGCTAAAAAAGTACAGTGACCAGCTGTTTAAAGAAATTAGAGTCTCTTTTATTAATGAAACTGAATAATTGTAGCATATTTCTATAGTTTTACATCTACCATAGGAACCAATAGGGTTTGGGCGGAGTGCTGCAGGCAGAGAAGGGACAGCCTGTTCTTATATTCAGGTTGTCAAATAGAGACAATTTGTGAAACCAATGCCAAATGCACCCTTTGGCATCTTTATAAGATGCACAAAGGTTTCAGCTAACTCCAGTGTAGACCCATCCAAATCAATACTTGACACTTCGAGTCACTAACATTGTATAAAGAGCACAAAAGTCCTCAAAGGGAGGGAGGGAGGGCATGGAGATGGCTGGTTCAACCAAACCAGTATTTCACCCAGGAGATTAAAGTTCATGTCCTGTGTCAAAGCAAAAGTCATTGTTGTTTTAACATAACGTTAACTTTATGTAATTTACGTCAGGTCGCATTCAATTACTTATTCTAAACTAAAACATGATCTTTGTTCTTCACCTAACCACGTAGTGTGGTTGTCTTAACCTAACCACAACCATTTCTCAACATAAACAATGTGTTACAATGTGTTTCAGCTGTGCATCACATAGAGATGCTAAATGGTGCCCTGTGCGTCGCTATCAAACGCAGAGGATAATGACAAAGCATCTGTTTTTGATGACCTGGGAATGAGAAGGGGATGATAGGGAAGTCAGAGAGTACTGACAGAAGGAGTAACACAATGTTTTTGGGGGGATTTGTTGACAAGAAATTATAGAATTATAGAATATTAGCATAATTATCCTTTCTTAAATTTAAGTATATATTTTCAGGGCCTCAGTTTCCTGGTTGGTAAACTTCACTTTGTAAAACAAGTACCTCTGCAGTCACATTGTATTCCAGTTGTCCTGTGTGCTTAAAGGGAATTTTTTGAAATGGGGTTGTATGAAGTAATTACCCTTGGGGTGGTTGGTTACTCCCAGTTTGGAGAAGCAGGCAGGAGTTCAACACAGAAGCTAAGCAATATACTGCTGGGCAGCAGCAAAATGTATTTTAGCCAACAACAAAAAATTTCAGTTAAAGTGTACAATATATTAAGAATATTTTCACCACTTTACCTTGCTGTCAGACAGCCTTTTCCAACGGGGAACTGAGGCTGTTATATCACTCTCTTCAAAGCCAGACTCCAATAAGAAAAACAATGTTTCAACATCGCTGAAAACAGGAGCTGCTGGTCTACTGTTGCCTCGTTCAGTTTGTTTATTTCGTGTTTATTTTATTTGTGACTTCAGTGTTTAAAGTGGTTAGTTTGGATTCACCAAAGTCACACAATAACACAAACTAAGTGACTGATTGCGGCAGCGGTACACCAGCAGCTCCTGTGTTAAATTGCTGTTTTCTCAATGGAATCTGGTGGCTTTGACAAGAGTAAAAGCGGAACTGAAGCTATTAATGGCTTCTGCATTGAAAATTGCTGTCTGACGGTAAGGTAAAGTTGTAAGAATATTCTAAATATACTGTATACTTACACTGATATAGGTTTTTTATGTGGCTTCAATGCATTTTGCTCCTGTACACTCAAGCCTGCTTCTCCAACTGGGGGCATGTCGACCGCCATCTACTGTAAGTGATACACTGACTTTGGATGAGTAACAAATACAACCCCACTTCAAAAAATACCCACTATCCCTTTAAACTTCTAAACTTGCTATCCAGCAATAAGCTTTAAGTGAATTTAAAAAGTGTTAAACAGTAATAGTCGTGTTAGATTTGCATGGTTTGTATCTTGCTTTTTGTCATTTGATGGACGAAAATCAACATAAAACTATCCCAATAATGTACCAGTTTATATTTTCATTTCTGATTTGCAAATTCACATTGACTTAACTAACTAGACTACCTCGGTGTCCATCCACATCCACAGCCAGGAGACACAGCAAGAAGAAAATTAAAACCAGCCTAATCTCAGCAGGTGTTTCTGTATCTTTTTCAGGTGACCGGTTGGCTGACTCCACCATCACACTCGCGTTGGCCCTTGAACTCCTCTCTCACGTGACCACACCCCTTCCTTCACATCCAATCCCGACATGGAGCCCATCAAGGTCCAATCAGAAGGTGGACTGAATGTGACCCTCACCATCAGGCTGCTGATGCATGGCAAGGTATGAAAACAAAATAAAAGCTTCTAAACTATTCTGTAACTTTTTTCTTGCACTGCCTTTATATATAATTATCTGTCAGAAGAAAAGAGATCATTTCAAGGCCCCCTGTGGCACAAATACACCTAACATTTTTTGTGTTTCTGCAGGAGGTTGGGAGCATCATAGGAAAGGTATTTATCACAGACAAAACAATCAGACCATGTAAAGCATCAGAACGCCTGGGAGAAATACATCTTAATAACGTCTCTTTTCCTTCACTTCCAGAAAGGAGAAACGGTGAAGAAAATGCGTGAAGATGTATGTCGAACTTTTCTGCAAATGATCAGTTGTTTTTAACACTCCCAGTATGTGGTTTTGTCCCATAATCGTGCATCTTTTTTACCTTATAGAGTGGTGCTCGCATCAACATCTCAGAGGGGAACTGCCCTGAACGGATAGTCACCATAACCGGGCCAACAGATGCTATTTTCAAGGCCTTTGCCATGATAGCCTACAAGTTCGAGGAGGTATAACATCCATTATATAAACACCACAAGTACTACACTATACTCAGTCAGTAACACTGGGTATACTACAGTTGTGGAGGAAGCATTCATTCATTAACACCACACTGTAAAAATACAATTCCTGCACTGAAAATGCTTCTTTAAGGGGACCTATTTTGCTCCTATTCAGGTTCATACTTATATTTGGGGTTTCTACTAGAACATGGGATAGTTGGGTGAAGTGCAGTGGGGCAGCCAGTTCAGGAGCGCCAACACACATCTAGCCGCTGCTGGTGTGGGGTTGTACATTGAAATTAATAGGGGCGTGTTTTTTGTGGCACAGCATTCACCGCCAGTGTTTTTGGGCCTTAAGTCTCTCTCCCAAAAAAGGGCAGTCTGATCTGATTGGTCAGCATTCCCGTTCTTGCATATCTCGGCATCATCCCATTATTGCAGGCAGGGAATGAGTGTAACGGGGAATAGTAGCACGTTCTACTTTAAAAAGTGACCATAAAAGCTTCTAACGCAATTGGACACATTTCAGCAAGAATATGATACAAAAGTTGGGAGAAATTCACAATGTCTGCAAGCAAGATGACATGTAGCAGTGTGTTTGCAGCTGGAGAATGACTGCAACAAAGTATAGTGGCACTTTCTACAACGAAAAGTCACAAATAAAACTCTAGCCATCTGCCCTGATTGGTTAGCCTTTCTGGGTTATCTATATCTGCGGTCGCAGCATCTCTCCATCATCACTGCAGCTGTGAGATGACCGTAGAGCTGCACTGTCTACCATAAAAAATCCATAAACAGAAGTCTTCACAATTGGACATGTTTCAGCAGGAATATGATTCAAAATTGGGGAGAAATGAACAAGAGCAGCAACTAAGATTAGGCTACATGTTTCTCTGACACTAGCATGTAGCTACATGTAGCAGTGTACTTGCAGCTGAGGAATGACTTTAACAAACTATAGTGGCACATTCAGATGTGAAAAGACATGAATAAAAGTTTCTAAATAAAAATTTTCACCACCAGACATGTTGCGGCAGGAATATCAGCAACCAAGACTACTGTAGTGGTGTAGGCTACTAGCACTCACGGAATGACCTTCTACTGTGAAAATTAGACCTACCTGTAAAAGCTTCTAAACAAAAATCTCCACAACATTTTTCCCTGATGTTAGCATGTAGCCTCAAGTAGCACTGTAGCTACATAATGTAAACACTTGCAGCAGGGCATGGCGCAGGTGATTATATAGAAAAATCCCTAATGAGCTGATGTCATCTCATCACCAAAGTAGAAAAACAATTGTAAATAGGGTATTCAGAAAGGTCTTAAGTCTGAGGTTTTAGCTCACAGAGATTACTTTTACATGTTTGTAAAAGTAATCTCTCTCTACTTGTGTCATTATTAAAAACTTTGACCACATTTGATATGAACATCCGATATTGTAACATTTTATATATATATATATATATATGTATATATATATAAAGTGTGAAAGTATAATCAGGACATTGTACATAAAGAATTAAAAGTAAAAGTACTCATTGCAGAGAAATGTCCCCTGTGACTGTATATTTACATGCACAGTTAAGTCAAGCTACAGTTGTGGCTCAACTAGGCCATTTAATTGGACTACTGTCCTTGTCCCAGTATACAAGCACGAGGAGAGAACCCATTAATTGACTGAAGTATGTCCGACTCTGCTACAACAGGTGGCGATATGCCCCCTTTCAGCTTGTAAGTATTGGACCTTTTTGTGGTTCACCTTCTACATCACTGACCAAACAATTGAGCATCGTCCAGCTGTTTCGCCTCTTTTCTGAACAGGTCACCATTCCTCATTTTCCTCCCATCCATGTATTTCAAAATATTTAACTCTTTTAGCTTACAGACCATCAATCAATTAACCAATATCACAAATCACAATTTGCCTCAGAGGGCTCTACAGCATATGACATCCCTCTGTCCTTAGGACCCTTGTAGCAGATAACAGGGGAAAAAACAGTAGAAACCTCAGGAAGAGCAACTGAGGAGGGATCCCTCTTGCAGGACGGACAGACGTGCAATAGATGTCGTACAGAACAGATCAACATGATAAATTAACAGTAATCCATATGACACAATGAGACAGAAAGAAAGACAGAGACAGAGATGCAGGACAGACGGTAATGATAATAGCTTACAACAACATTAATTAAAGTAATAATATTACAATAATAATTACGGCTATTGTGGTACAATATGTATAAAGTATATATTAATATCTGATAGTATACATATGTGACAATAATCATAACAGCAGCGTTACAGCAGCAGGAGGCATCAGGCAGGACCGCAGCAGCAACCACACACGTCACACATTGCACGCACCGCTGCGATGTAAGTTAACCTGAGAGACAGTGAAGCACAAAGAAGCCGAGTTAGTGACATGCAGTACAGCCGAGTTAGTGAGATGCAGTAACAGGACATGAGTGTTAGCAAGGGAAAGAGAAAGAGAGAGAAAGAGAGAAGGTGTTTGATTTGATTTGATTTGATTTGATTTGATTGAGATCCCCATTAGCTGCTACACCTGGAAGCAGCTACTCTTTCTGGGGTTTGGTGTAATATAGGAGGTCCCCCAGCAGACTAGGCCTAATGCCGCATTCACATGGAATCAGGCAGACGGGAGACATCTGCTGGATGGAACGGGAGAAATAAACAAGCGGTCTGACGGAAAGGCACGACGGCAAAATGAGACTTGTGACACGTGATTGTTGCTATGGCGATGTTTTTGGGCTACAGAGAGCTTACGCTAGCCAGATAGCTCGCTAAGCAAATACAGCAATTCATAACGTTAGGTTTCATATTACTTACCTGGTACTTGACCCAGCTCTGTGCTAATCGCGTCCCATATGTACGCCTTCTTGGAAGCATCACGGTAGGTTTTAAAGTTTGGTCATGTAATTCTGGGTGCCGGTTTGCCGTCTGCCGTTTGCCTGATTCCATGTGAATGCAGCATAAGTCAGCCTAACTAGGGGCTGGTACAAGGCAAGCCTGAGCCAGCCCTAACTACAGTATAAGCTTTATCAAAACGGAATATCTTAAATCTAGTCTTAAATGTGGAGACGGTGTCTGCCTCCCGGTCCGCAACAGTGTAACAATTCCCCTTGCAATAAAATTAACCAAATAAAAGTTACAATGCTACTCTAAAAGTTACGGGCGGATCAGGTGCGAGGTGTTTGAGATACAAAAAAGAGATTAATTAATTTTGCTTTATCAAAAAACAAACTCAAATTCTCACCCTTTGCGGTGTCACAATAAGTTGAATTAATGACCAAACTTTCGTGAAAGAAAATAATTCATGTCTGCGTCCGGACGGATATAACGGGAGGACGGGAGTCTGTTAACAAATAAACAATAAACAAACAAAGAACCACACAACCTCACCACTCAGCCCGCTTGGCGGCAAAGTTGTGTCTTGAGGTAATCCGCAAGGAACAAAAATAATCCACTGTATTTGGTTTGATCCTTTAGAGACAGGAAACTCCTTGCACACCTCCAAACGCCGACTCCTCTTTTTCCCCGTCATCCATCACTTTCCCCTTCTATCAAGTTTTGGCATCAACATAATAACAATATTTCAGTCCATATCATACCCGTGTACATATAAATGGCATCTGATAAATTCACCATACAGCATTAATAAATGTGACAGCGGAACATGAAAAATTATAAATTTTCCTCGTCACTAAATGCCTTGCGTAAAGTAGAACTAGGCGACCTTTACAACAGGAAGATGATTCCACAGGAGAGTAGACTGATAGCTGAAGGCTTTGGCTCCTGGTCTACTTTTGGACAATTTAGGGACCATGAACTGTGTCTCCTCGTCTGTCCAAAAGTACACAGCTCTGGATGTAGATTTCACCATGTTGTTATCGGCTTCTTCATCTGTTACACATTTAATGGAACTCGACTTCCGGGTCAAAGCTTGGGGCAGACACTGTGGAGCATGCACAGAGAGCCAAGGCCAGTGTGGGTCTGACTGACTGTATACATGCAGGAGTAATTCAACTCCCAATCTAATTATCTGGGTGTTAGTCCGACTTTGAGAAATTTGATGTTGGACTTACAAGTTTACACGTATTAAAAAAGTAGTCTGACTGATACAATAAATTGATTTTCTCTAACGCCATGTAAAGGCACTGATTGTTATAGTATTATCTATGATATTATTATACTTATGGATTCATGTAGAAGCAGGATGATTATTAACTATTTTGTATAAGACTGCAACAAACTATTTTCCTTATTGATTAATCTCCTGATTATTTTCTCAATTTTTTTTGGTTTCTAAAAATTTCAGAAAACAGTGATGCCTTCACATTTGGTTTTTTTTTTGCTGTTTTTTTTTCAACTAAAGTCCAACCTCAAAATTATTTTAAAAAATTCAAATCCTGACATTTGACAAACTGGATCCATGAAATATTTGGCATTTATGCATTAAAGTATATTAAAGTACATAAAACAATATAAAATGGCATGAAAGAAAAATATATATTACAAGAACGTACAAGTACCTTAAATTTTTACTTAAGTACATCCCAACACTGTTATGCTTCAGTGTCTGTATACTGTCTGGTTTCCAAATGGAATACAAAGCAGGCTTGACCGTGTTATGTAGGACAGAAATGTGCTGATCTAACCTTGCAGCACCCTTTGAAAGTGGGCCAGTATTGTGTTTTGGTTTGGGCGCTGTATCATCACGCTTCCAGCCCGCCGGACCAAACCAAAGAGCCTCCAAAACACTACACATAAACCTCCGCTAGGAATGAAAGCGTACATGCCAATTTGGAGAGGAGGGCAATACTAGTAATTTCCACAAGCACACATTTAAATGAATGCTACTTTAATCCCACTATTTATAATTCAGAAGCAGCTTATAAAGACATGACCACGTGTCTATAACACATTATATGTTGTTCAAAGTCCAGTATGTGTTACTGTAAGACATTACTGTATGTTTGGATAATAAAACACTTGAATATTAAAGGGAGAGCAAGTCAGAATCTTTACTTAAGTAAAAGTAATACCACAACACTGCACAAACACATATCCAAGAGAGAGATTTCCACACTTTCTACTGCTGCAGGATATACGCATGAAGGTTGATTTCTCCGAAGTCACCACTGCACATACAGTAACTGATGCATTTAACTGATAACACCTGGTCTTTCCTCCCCTCAGGATATCATCAACTCTATGAGCAACAGTCCAGCCACCAGTAAACCACCTGTAACCCTGAGGCTCGTTGTCCCGGCCAGCCAGTGTGGCTCTCTTATTGGCAAGGGAGGCTCCAAAATCAAAGAAATGAGAGAGGTGGAGTACAAAGAATATTTCCCTCTATATTAGTGTTCTTTACAAAGATCAAAGGATTTCATCAGCCATAAATCTCGTATTGGTTCATGTAGTTCCCATTTAAGATTTAAATCCTGCATAATCCCCTATGCATTACGTACATTTCGTCATATAAATTCAAATTTAATAAATATTCTTCCTACCTTTAGTCCACAGGAGCTCAGGTCCAGGTTGCAGGTGACATGCTCCCCAACTCCACCGAGAGAGCAGTGACGATCTCAGGGGCCCCAGAAGCCATCATCCAGTGTGTCAAACAGATATGTGTGGTGATGCTTGAGGTACAGTATGGAGGGGAGGGGGAAAAAGAAATTTTATTTACATTTCAACAAACAGTATGTTGTGTCTAAATAGCCTGATATGAAAGATACAGTAGTTTACAGTTATAATCCTTAAGTTTACAGCCAACTGGGCATCACTGTCTGTGAATCTGAATGGCGGACTCCGCCACTAACGATGAACATGCAACTACAAATACAAGCAAAGGGTCTGTCCATCCCAAAATCAAAAATACATACTTTTCCTCTTACCTGTTGTTCTGTTCATCAGGTAGATTTTTTTGGCGTGAGTTGCCAAATGTTGGAGATATCGGCTGCAGAGATGTTTGCCTTCTCTCCAATATTATCAAACTATGTGGAACTCAGTTTGTGGTGCTCAAACTGCAAAAAAAAAAAATCCATTTGAAAAACTCAACAGCAAAGTCTCTTTCCAGAAATCATGACCCCATTACTCAAGGTAATCCACAGACCTTGTTGAGAGCAGTTTCGTTTATGAACTTTACTGAACTACACCCTGTAATGTCATGAGAGTTCATTGAGGCAGGCTGGAGTGGGGCACCTCAATACAACAGGCAAAAATAGAAGGTTCAGAAGAAGAGGCAGCTTTAATTTCCTTTCAGCAGGTCATTTACTAATAACTCAGGTCATTTCTTTTCTCCAAAATCAAAGTACAATCTTAAAGCATCCCAAAGGAGAAGGAGGTCCTGTGAAACTCAATAGAATTAAAATAAAGTTCATCATTAGGGTGGCAGCAGGGAGGATGGCATTAATTTTTACATCTCACAATGTCATGAGTATAAGCCTCTCATCAATGATTAGGTGCACATTTCCTCTACCCATGTAGTTCAGTAGAAAGACCTAAAACTGCTCACAACAAGGTCTGTGGATTATCTTGAGTAACCAGGTTATGATTTCTGGAAAGGGACATTGCTGTTGATTTTTTCAAATGATTTTTTATGTTTTTATAAGCACCATAAGTTGAGTGTCATCTAATTCTAATATACTGGACAAGGCAGACATCTCTACAGACAATATCTCAAACAGTCGAAGAGGAAAAATATTTCTCTGGGTCCAAACTTTTGAGTCCGTCCACTCCAACAAATTTGATTTGACTGATTCTTCTGGCATTGTCACATGAAACAGCAGTTTCACAGTAAAAAAAAAAAAAAGCAGAAACTCACAGTTGCTTGGCAAAATTGGCCTAAAACCAACTGTTTGCTGCTGACTCTTCTCTACACACAAGTCATAATGCTTTGGATCAAAGGGCTACACTCTTTCTAGTTGTCTCTCTTTTTCTTGCACCATTAATTTGAACTATCTGCACAGCCGGTTCTCCATTGGGCCTTCATGATGGCACCAGCCATGGATGCTAGGAGATATGTGACATGACTGTAAGTCTTTAAAATGTGGACTTTAAACGTTATTTAAAACACAGTAATCATCATTATCCAGTTGAAAGTGATGTTCCAGGTAAATACGAGTTTAGTTGTGCATTGAACCATGATTTGGTCATTTGATGTCAGCATGAACACACAGTGAAGAGCACTTTTGTGTGGGTGTCACAGGTTGTCTTCCCTAAGGCACTGTCCCTCTTGGTTTTCACTTTATGCAACTTCTTTTCTTTCTCTCTTTCTGTTTCTTTTCTCTCTGCTCTAACACTCTCTCCACCTCTCACCCCTCCTTCTTCTTCCTCCCGCCACTCTCTCCTCCTCCTTTGCTCTCCTCAGTCCCCACCGAAAGGTGCCACCATCCCCTACCGCCCCAAGCCTGCCTCCACCCCTGTCATTTTTTCAGGTGGCCAGGTAAGAGCAGACCCACTGGGGGCGTCCACAGCCAACCTCAGCCTCTTACTGCAGCACCAGCCACTGCCTGTTAGTGTCGCACCAGGTTTTACTCACTTTTCCTCCCTTCCTCACTGACCCCACCCGCCCCTGACGAGCATGAAACCATCACTGCTGTTTTCTGTGCCCTCACTGTCATCCATCACCTGCAGCCACTCAAACCAGAGCTGGGCTAAATGGCAACACAGGGAATATAAATAACAAGATTACCTGATAATTGATGAGAGCAGAGGTGGTGAAAACATCCTTGTGCTCCCCTTTGCTGGGACTCCATAATAATCCTGAATGGACAGAGGTAAAACAATTAGTTTACTCACAAAATAGCAAATCTGAATGCTTCTGTCTCAATGAGACAGAAATAATTAACAGAGTTGGGGTAAAATGTCTTTAATTTTAAACTTGGATCCAAAAGTAGAGTTATCTACTGCTCATGTTGAGATAAATTTATTTATTCAGCAAGAATATGAAAACTGACCCAGGAAGGAGAGTATAAGGTAAACAGAGGAGGTTAAAGGAATACAGGTGTGTACACAAAGGACAAAGCAAAGCAAACTCAGTAGGGGCTAGTGGACTGAATGTGAATGACAGGAGATGAGGGTGAACAACACAAACTTCAAGGGTAATATTTAAGGGACATCGTGACAGTTATAAATGTAACTCTACCATTAACAGCATCTCACATCAGGCACCAACAATTTATTGTTTTCATTATCAGTTAATATGATGATTATTCATTCATCTTCTAACCGCTTCATCCTCGTGAGGGTCACGGGGGGGCTGGAGCCTATCCCACCCTGGATAGTTCGCCAGACCATCGCAGGGCTGACACATAGAGACAGACAACCATTCACACTCACATTCACACCTTTTGACAATTTAGAGTAATCAATTAACCTAGTCCCCAAATTGCATGTCTTTGGACTGTGGGAGGAAGCCGGAGTACCCGGAGAGAACCCACGCTGACACGGGGAGAACATGCAAACTCCACACAGAAGGGCTCCCACACCCGGGATCGAACTGGCAACCCTCTTGCTGTGAGGCGATGGTGCTAACCACCACACCACCGTGCCGCCCCTATGATGATTATGTTATTAATTAATTAATTAATTAAGTAATCTTATTGTCCACACATAGGTGTAGATTTCAGGGGCGGGCGCAGGGGACAGGATATTTAAAACAGATGCATTTGTCTTCCCCAGTTAAAAAGTTAAAGTAGCATGTGACTTTTAATTTGGAGAAATCAATTCAATTTAATTTTATTGTCTATATTCTCTATAAACAGTAGTATACAGTGAGTGAAATGTTGTTACTCACAAATGTAGGTGCAGTAAAGAACATTTTGCTAGACATTCAACATGGACATGATGACATAAAGTGCAATAAAGTGCACTGTGAAAAAAGTAAGTGCAGAGGAATAGATATTGTGAACAGATAAAACAACAAAATGATTAAATCAAGACATTTACACCATAAATTGATGCAGAAAATGCCCAGATTGGTACATAAAAATTCACAAAAAATGCAGGAAAATCGATTTTTTAATGCTTCAATTTCACCATTATTTGAAATTTCCTTGCGGAGGACCCCAAACTCCCCCTTTCATATATGTTCCCCTTAGTGTTAAAACAAAACCTATCCCGATCTAAAAAAATAATCAAAAGACAGTTAAGCCCATTACGGTTTTCTAATATTTGTTTGACCAACTGAACAAAACTCAACAGTTTCCTATCATATAAAAAACGAAGAAATTCAGCATAAAAAAATGACTAACGCACTGAATCTCTTATCATATCATATCTTATCTTGTAGGCTTAAACTCTGACATTTTCCTTTTGTAAAAATATGCAGCCTATTCCAATGGTGTACAGTAATTACAACAGGCCCCAGTGCACTCTATTATGATGGGCCATGAGGCATGCTAGTTACTTTTAATGCACCTAAACTAGCTACTGTATAATGTTATTGTCACATGATCAAATAGAGACTTGACTTTTAACACCAACATACACACATCAGTCAGAAATCATCATTGCATACCAAAGAAAACAAGGAATTATTCATTTAATTGAACATTTTCTTAAACTTCATTTATAATCTATGTAGAGTAAGCATATATATTATATTTTATAACATATTTTCTCAAAAAATGTCCTCCTATTTCCTCAAAAAAAGACAACTATGATGGAGATGGGTTTAAAGGCATATTTCTATGGTGGCAATCTAAATAACTCACAAGGGCCAGTAGTCTGCAGTTGGAGGGCCCACTCTCTATGGGCCCTCTCACCCCATGGGCCCTAGTGCAACTGCCCTGCCTGCACTGCCTATGCTTACACCCCTAGCCTACACATATAAAAAAGTTTTAACTTTTCATCAACTAAAATGTGTATCACGTTTACAGTCTGGCACCTTTTCCTCTAACTTTTGCTGAACCTTTATAGGTATAACTGGTCTTTAATCTCCCTAGCTTGGTGTGGCAGGAAAATCGAGAATTTAAAAGCGCGTTGACAGACTTGTTTGCTTTTACTGCCAACGCTACAAAGTTAAAGTACTACATTATCATAATAGTACCCTGCAGAGTAGCCACCTTGTGGTAAAACACATTAATGAATGAATACTCATTTAGACCTATTACTAATGTTGACAAGCTGCTTTGGGCTTAATAGGCTGTAACCTTTATTAGGAAGCTCAAATTTAATTTACAGCTCCAGACAGATGATCTTATGGACCAAAAATGGCTTTTTTGATAGGAAAGGTTTCCAATGTCTGGACCAACAGAACTTTTCAGAGTTTACCATGATATGAAACTAAGACATTCAGCTAATCTTAAGTGCTATACCATAGGCAGCTAGACTTACTTGAGTTTCTTGAAGACATTTCACCTCTCATCCAAGAGGCTTCTTCAGTTCTGATCTTTCGTACTGTATTCCCGTACCATTAGAAGGGCATTCTTCCCAAACGTTAAGTAACATATTGGTGAAGATTTTTAGTCATCCAGGTCAGGGTAATCTTAAGAGCTATATCGTAGGCAGCTGGACTTGCTTTAGTTTCCTGAAGGCGTTCTATGTTTCAGTTTGTAACCCAGGTGAAAACCAGATTAACTAAGTTAAAAGTGTTATAGATTGTGATTATGAATCTTTTTATTTACACAAAAGAAATGCACAAAGTGACATGTAAATGTAGATCAATATATATGGGT
Source organism: Epinephelus awoara (assembly GCA_035609425.1). Lineage (NCBI taxonomy): Eukaryota > Metazoa > Chordata > Actinopteri > Perciformes > Serranidae > Epinephelus > Epinephelus awoara. The sequence continues at coordinate 1,100,805 of CM069317.1, forward strand.
TGAATGTGTAACAGCCAGTCAGATGCTGAGTTCAGTCCATTGTGGGAAGTGACCTTGCGCGCAGTAGTTTTCTTTTCCCTTTCTGCCTCGGACGTCGCGGCGACAAGCCACGTACGCAGCGAGCTGAAGCTCCCAGATATTGAAGCTATTTATCCTCATTAAACTAACTTAGTCAGAGGTATACAGCCCAGGCTGCATAAAACGTTAATCACGTTAGCATACGCCCTCTCATCTGCAGAGAGCCTGAACCTTGACGTCGCTCGGTAGTGGAGCGCACGAGAAATCGGTCAGGTCCTTTAGTTGAGTGAGAAGATCCATGAAGACGGTCCAGAAGATTGACTGACTTAGACATTGACCAGATACTGACTTTAAAGTGCCTCCAAAGTGGAAAACTCCCACAAAGACACTTTATTTTATTTAAAGGGGCCCAGTTTGTTATTTTTCTTATAAATGTATTGTGTTTTATATGGTATCATTGTATAAATTGCACAGTACAGTTGCAGTTTACTGCTATTGTGGTGTGGTAATTATTACACTCTAACCTTGCTCCTTACGAACCTAGAGATACCTGTATATTCCAGGATTGGGTTACAAGTTCTTCAGAACTGAAGAAGAGGTGAAGTTGAGAGGTGAAACATCAAAAAACATCAAATGAAACTCAAGCAAGTCCAGTTGCCTATAGCACTTAAGATCACCATAACCTGGATGATTGAGACCCTTCACCAACACATTCAGCTAATATTTATTTATGGAAAAACTGGAACCTATTACTCTTTTAGCATCATTTAGCAAATAATCTAAAACTTTAAAATATTTGACAAAAGACAAAGAAAAATGGCAAACCCTCACAATTAATAAGTTGCAGATAGCATATTCTTGGCATTCTCGTTGATACATTACTTGATAATCAACTAATTTATCATAAAAATCATTGATTAATTGCTTCAGCTCTGTATTTGACCACCATTGGCATGCTTCTTATTACCTTGTAGCGCTTGGAAGACTATATGCGCGATCACAAGCAAACTGGTATTCTCATCAATTAACAAGCTAACAGTTAGCCAATAAACATTCAACATATTTTTATTAAATTCTAGTTTCTTTAAAATTTCTACATAGGGCATTATTGAGAAGCAGCCTGGAAGAGTTGACATGATTTATCTCCTGGTTACAGTTGTGCTGTGGTTGCCGTCTTGACTGATGAAATGAAATTTAGCTCAGTTATGACCTCTGTGGCCCCTATAAACTACACATCCAATAGGTCGATTCACATTACTCCCCTCGCGGCCGCTCCTCTGGTTTCTCCCCACACTCTTCCTGCCACCTCCCCACTGTCTGAGCTGTCCTTTATTGATTTAGTTCAACTGGATCTGATTGATGAACAGTCAGGGAACTATATTGCATGTCTTTCTTGGAAGATAAGGTTAAAAATATGAGTCTGTAGAGTGCTTGTGTTGTTTCTCATTTTTCTTCTATTACATTTTGTTCCAGTCTCCATTTGTTGTAGAGTTAACAGATTTAAACAGATTAAATACAGTATATGTATTGTTTTGGTCAGCTTGTTGTGATGATGTAACGTGATAACAATAAGCTCTTCTCCTCATGTTTGCAGGCTTATACCATTCAAGGACAGTACGCCATCCCACATCCAGATGTGAGTGCTAACCCCACCAGGCAGTCAACACTGCACTCTCCATAATTCTGTCTCGCTGCAGTCGCAGGCTCTTTACTCTCTCTCTGCCCATATTAATATTAATTGCTAATATTAATACAGCTTTTTTTCTGATATGTAATTCCTATATCTTTCTAACTTTTCTGACTCTTGCCTCCCTGCCCTTTGTTTGGCATTAAACCTCATGGGGCTTGGCCTGGTGGCTGGTGGTTCCATTTTATGTCAGCACAACATAACATTCAACCTGAGACGTAAAACCTGCTTTAAGTAAGTCATCCATCAGAATGTTACAGCCTTATAGAAATGCAGTTGGAACCATATTTTTGAAAGCTTTTTTTTGTTCTGACATTCAATACTTAAATGTCAGTTGACAAAAAGCATTAATTCAAAATCAGAAGCAGAAGAGAAACCGGAATAAAACAATGACTGATGTAGCTGTAAAAGGCAGCGCTGGTGGCTGATTTCAGATGATGGAGATGCCCTTTAATGTTAGCTTTTAAAACTCCCAGTTCCTGACTCCTTCATAATGTTACTTTCACAAAATTAAAAGACGACATGCTTAAAACATTACTGTGATGAATTAGCTTTTAAAAGGAAGCTCAACACATTCTCACTCCAGACTCATCAAATACAGATGCTTGGTCAGTGGCCCTTAATGTCAAACTATGACGCTCTTCCCTCCAGCATCATGTTTTGGATGTTCAGGGACGGCATGTCAATTTAAGCTTATTAAATGCATTGTTGTTTTTGTTTTTGCAGGAAATTTACAGGTTCTTTCCTTGGGTTTAGGCAACGAAAGTAGGAGGTTAGGCATAGTTTGGCTTTTAAAAAAGTACTTTTGCTATACTACTGTAATTAGGGATGCACCGAAATGAAAATTTGGGGCCAAAGCCGAAGCTGAATAATATTAAAACGCTTGGCCGAATACAGAATATTGTTGTTTAGTTTTTCATTCGTTTTTGCAGATGAACCCCCTCCAGATTAGTGTTGTCACAGTACCAAAATTGGGACCTACTGTACGATACCAATGAAAATATCACGGTTCTGAGTAGTATCAGGATACCACAGCAAAAATGAGGCAGATGTGCCTTTTGTCATTTATAAAAAAGATGAATCACTTTTCTATAACACATCAATGATATTTCAATGGAATAAATTACTTATTGACTTATTCATATAAAAACAGCATCAATAAGTGATTAACATAGGGGGGATCAAAATAAAATAAAAAATAAAATAAGAATCAACCAGCCACCCTCCTCCCCTGACAAGTAAAGAACAGTCCCTTCATAAGTAAAGAACAGTCCCTAAAGTGCGGTGAGGTTTGTGGGCCGTTACCTGCCACAGAGAGAGAAATGTGAATGGTTCGTTTCTCCTCTGACACATCACATACCTGTGTTCAGCTGGCTCGGCTGTTCAGGTACTACTGGGCAGTCATGAAGCCAAGAAGAGGCTATAATTGGAGCCGACTTCTCTGTCGCCGCCGGTAAGCCGATGGCTGCCGTATTTGACAGGAATACATTACTGTCTGTGTCTGTGACCCCCATTCAAGTTGGGGGATTCGCCTATATAATTTCTGCTGGTGGTTGAAATCTGTACTCACACAGCATGCTGAATGATTTAAGCCTATTTTGCTCGCTCAAAACTATTTTTAGTTGCAAATGCGAGTGCGGTGACGGACGGATCGCCACACTGCCGACATTTTCTCCGCCCGTCACGGCACGCTGTTTGATTGAGTTATCAAAACACGCTGCTATTATTCAGCCTTGCTTGTAACTTATTCCACCAAATACAGAATGTGTGGTGTTTTTTTTTTGCAATATTTGCCCAAATATATTCGGTTACCGAATATTCGGTGCATCCCTAACTGTAATGTAAAGTCATCTGATATACTACATCATGGTATGCTACACCAACCCAGTCTCATTCCAAAGTCATCAAATACTGGCGTTCCTCAGTGACCTCCATGTCAGACACAGATGAAAAAGCTGTCCTTTCACATTGGCAAAATACCCGGCCAAGCACTGTTGGTCTGTAACAGCCTGACAGTATCAGGTGGAAATGTGGCCGTTAAGTTAATGTAAGTTAAGGCAGCAAAAAAATCTCCAACTTTCACCCCTGAGAAAATTCAAAAGCCCACTAGTCTGAAAGATGTCCCATTGGGTCGAAAGCCCTTTGCCCCAACAGCTTGTTATGGTAAAAACAAACACCCTTTTCGCTAAAGTCCGATTTTTTCCAAAACTATACACTCCCTGCAGTTGGTATCAGCTTCCCAGTGGCGTTTGAGCCACATATCACAGGTGTTTTCATTCCTGCTTTTCCAGCAACTTTCGTGCCAACAAACGTGGATGCTTTAAGCCAAAACGTGATCTTATCCTAATCATAACCAAGTGTTTTTTGTTCCTAAACCTTACCGCACATTCATCGTACCATTGTTGACAAATGTAACATATCCATGGTTTACAGAAACATACAGTGCAAACATTTTTTTTCTGGTGACTGGGTTGTCTAACTGAAGGGAGTGTGTATTTTTGGAGAAATGGCGATTCAGAGCACTGGGCATTTGTTTTTGGGATAGCGGGCTATGGAAGAAATGGGCTTCGGTCCTATGGGATATTTTTCAGACTAACAGGGCTGCAAAATTTTGGGCCTTCGAAACAACGGCCAGTCCCACATATATTCAGCTGTCAAGTGCATATTAAAGCTACTTGAACAGTGACAGTTCTGACAGCTCTTGGTGTTAACTGGGGAGGAACCAAAAGTGGACACTATGCTTCCGCCACCTGATATCAGTGATAACCTTCGTACAAGAACAGTCAGTATTTAAGAGATGGGCAACAAAACATCGACTTTTTTACACCAAGGGGAAAAAACAAAGCATTCACCACCGTGTTGAAGATTCTGTGGCTTTCTGCAAATCAAATAAACTTAAAAATCCAGGGGTAAAAGGTATTTTTCAACCTGGACCCTATATTCCTATGTTTTTGTGTCTAAGTGACTCATGGGAACAACATTTTTTAAAGCTGGACCAGTACTGACTGAGAGCAGAGCATAAACACTCAAGGCATGTGCCATATTGACATTTGGTCATGGACTTTCCACGTCCACATATGATGTGAAAGGTACTCTGGATGCGTTGGTTGTTGATGTTCTTGGACACTGTGTCAAGTTCTACCTGTTACATGTATTGTCTTCTTTCAAAATACACTTCCATTTTGACAGGAAATTTACAGTTTGAATACATTCTCTTTCAAAATTAACACACTACGTTGGTACAACACCGCAAATTAAGTTTTTTTTACTTCAACAACAAAAGCACATGGTTGGGTTTAGGCAACAAAAAAACAGTTAGGTTTGGGAACAAAGAACAGGGTTTGGCTTTAGAATCTTACGGGACACAAACACTGCTCTCTTGTGTGAAAGACAGTGTTTGTTGGACACATCCACCACCATGCCCATCCTAGTTTGACTTTTCCTGCCTTAACTTTCGTGATGGCAATCAGCCATGTATCATGCAGACTTTTTCGTTGGTTTCTGACACTGCAAATCACTGCCCAAGCATTGGATTTCAACAACTTTGGAGTGAGACTGGCCTCTCCAAGGTAACTTTAGTTTCAAGGTCCCTGCATGATAATGTAACAGCACATTGTCAAAACATTGGTGAATGACATTGAGTAATGTTGGCGCTGCTATACTGTCTTGAAACATGCAATGAATTCACTCAAAAAACTAGTCCGCTACATCAGAGCATTAATAGCTGTAGGATACTGATATTATAGTAAGTTTAATTAATCATATCCATCGCAAATGAATCAGTTTCTCATATGTGGGTTTATAAACTGAGCTTTCCCAGCATTCACAGACTGACTTAGCCCTCACCATGCCCCCTAACAATGACCAGACATGGACTGTATCTATGCTTGACTGGTAAAACAACAGTAACTAAAAGGAACGGGGCTTAGCAGCCTCACTCCATCATCCCAGTCCCAGGCCAAGTCCTCTATGAGCTTCTTTTCTTTCTCTCTTCTCTATCTCAGTCTTTGTCCTTCACCTGTCTGTGTTGTAACTTCTCCTCAGATCCTCTCTCTACTCTTGTAGCATTTCAGACAGACCTCTGTGTGCGTGTGTCTATCTGTGTGTGCGTGTGTGCGTGTGTGTGAGTGTGTTTTTTAACGATGACCTCATAGCTCTGCTGTCCTCCTCCTCCCCCCCTCAGCAGTTGAGCAAGCTCCACCAGTTGGCTATGCAGCAAACCCCCTTTACCCCCCTCGGACAGACCACCCCTGCCTTCCCCGGTACGTACCCACCTACACGACGACCCTCTTTACCAAAGCTCCTTCTCTCGTTTTTACCTGTAGAGACAAACACATTCTCTACCTCCTTTTTTCTCTTTCTCTTCCTTTCCTGTCTCTGTCCTGACTCTCTCTTCTTCTCGTCCTTCTCCTCCTAATGGTCTCTGTGGTGCACTGCCATTGACATGGCCTGCTGGTGGTCTGCTCTTGTTGATGTTGAGGTTTCTTTTGTTCTTTGGTTTTCCCTGAATTTTATTTCTTTAATGATATAGTCACCTCAGAGTGTTCTTTGTTCCCATTCAGAGAGAACAATCCAGCTTGTCAGGTGATAGGAGTTTTATATAGTGTATGTAGGCTCTGCTCATGGTTGAGCCAGACTTTCTGGTGACAAAGAAATGCTACTGGTGAAAAGCCAGGACAACCCATCAATGCTGTTCACTCTCCCAATGTGCCAAACTCTATTTTATGTCCTCTTCCTTCCCTCCCCTCTTTTTGTCTGATTCCTGTATTCAGCAGCAGGTCTGGATGCCAGTAACCAGGCCAGTACTCATGAACTCACCATTCCCAATGATGTGAGTATATTTGTCATAACTTTGTCTTATTATGAGTGCTTTTTTGTCATTTGTTGAATGAATGTGATATTGTGTGAGATCCCAAACAACACTGCAAATAAGACTTTTATCTAAAATGAAAGATCTATCATCAAAAAGTAAATGAGCTTACATTTTTAAATGATAACAGTCTTCATTTTGCCTCCAGCACCACATGTATTTAAAGCTGGAGTGCAGGGATTTTGTCACCCCCCTCTGGAAGTAGGAGTAATTACACAAACACTTTGAATGCATGCCTGTAATATCTACCAGCCCGTGATTGCTTTCTTTTTTTGACTTAAATCCATCCCCTGAATGCTCAGTTTCTTTTTTTTCTGGAGCATCCACTAAAGAAACTTTTCTTGGACACTTCCATTTAGGATTATTCACCATAACTCAACACATTTTCTGTCATGACCTGTCAAGCTCCCTGAGTTCATGTTTATTTGTCATCCCTGTGTTTGCTATTTCATTTTGGGAACCATTATCTCTGTCAAGTTTCCCTCCTTTGTGATTACTTGCCCCATAATGTGTCTCACCTTTGTCTTACTGTCTCCCTTGTCTTAGAATATTTAAGTTCCTGTCTTCCACTCTTAGGTTGCCAGATTTTCTTTACCTTTGAGTGAGGGTTCCAACAATTTCCTAGTGTTTCTTGAGAGTGTTTTTGCCTTTATGAGTCCTTCTCCAGTTTGTGCTTTACAGTACGATCTGGTCAAACTATGGACACATAAACAGACTCATATAAAAGTTCAGGGTCTTTAAAGGGATACGCCAACATTTTTTTTGTTTGCATGTCTTGCCTCACTCCCGAGTCCATGACAAGCAGGTAGATACCATTCTTTCGGCTATACGTGCAGTAACAAGGGAGAGCCGGGCAGAGCTCGCCCACCGCTAATTAGCTTAGCTCAAATGCTTGGAGTCAATGGGTAGTGTTAGCCTGCCTCTGCCTGAAGTCATCAGATAAACTATTCAGCAACTCTAAACGTTCCTGTGTGCTTGTTGTGACTCGTTTTTACCGCGTTATGTTACGTTATCTATTTTTAGACTAAGGTTAGCACTTCATGTAAGTTTTGAAAGAAATACATAGGAAACTAAACCGCAGTTTTTGCGCATGCGCAAACCACCGCGGACGTGCTTGGAAGTAGGTAAACAGAACAAAGCCTCTGTTTAGGAGAAGAAGAAGATTGCAACTACGGATTATGGCCGACTTTGTAAGAGAGGACGAAGATGATTTCTTCATGACTGATGAAGATCCACAACCTTACCTATTTGAACCAGAATATACAGAGGAGGAACTACATGTTTTGGAAGCTGAGCGTGCACGAAGAGAAGCTAAGCGTTACAACGTGAAAACAAAACACAAGTACTTGCCTCGTTTACTGTCTGTGTGACACCAAGTGATGGGATGGCCGTGTCCTTCAAGAAAAGTCTCATTGTTTGGGTTCTGAATTCCAGTTTTTCATAGTAGTCGTCCCGTGACAGGTCATGACAGTTTTATACCAGCTCATCAAATACCAAAAATTTCTCATGGCCCTTGGCATGTGATACCAACGCCGAAGGCATACTTTGCTGTCTGTATACAATGCACAACTCCTGGGTGAAACACATTGCAACATGTGGTTAATGTCAAACAGTTGCAGTTAGGTTTCGTACTTGGTCAGAAAAAATAATCACGTTTTGGGTTGAAATAAGTTTGTAACCTGTTGTTACTTAGGTAATGTTATGTCTTGTTTGGTTTGACCCATCCACCGTCCCACCCTATGATGACTTTCAGACTCTGTGCACTAAGTCAGTTGCTCTCTAGGTCAAGTACTGCCGCGGATGGGTTTACGTTGGTGTTAGTTGTAAGCTCAGTGCATCTCATAGAGACGCCAAATGCTGCCTTTAGTATCTGTATAAGATGCTGAGGGGTGTGACAAAGCATTAGTATTTGCATTCTGTTCAGTTCAAATAAATACAAGAAGTGTGTGCTCTAGAGAAAGGATGAACACTCAGTGAATACTCTACTAAGCCCTATGATAAGCTAATATGGCAAGGCTTAACTATACAAACCAGTGAGCAGTGATAACTAACATGTCTTTGGTGTAATCAGGGGGGAACCTCCTTTCACCAGTGTTTCGTCTAGTTGGTCCCACAACACCTCCAGGAGGCTAGACAGTGATCTCTGGAGATCTCTTCAAATCAACTCTTCAAATATTACTGCTTTGTCAGTGGTCCTAAACATTTAATATGACATGCTAAGTATCCTCCTGCATTGGTTTTGGACATGCACAAACAGCGTCACAGCTGATGCATGTTACGTGCATTGTGCATTTTCAAAATATATTTCCATGTCCACAGGAAATGTACAATTTCTGCCCTATAGGTATATAGTCTTTTTTAAAATAAACATACTACGTATGTAAAACACTATGTTTTTACATGTATTTTCGTAAGTTTTGGCAACATAAGCACCTGTTTAAGTTTCGAAAAAAACCCATCATGGTTTGGCTTAAAATAAGTACGATTCATAACATAATGTTATGTCACGTGTTACATGTCATGTGACATATGTTACTAGTGCAGCATGCTACACTAGGACATTACATTGTTATTAAAATAAAGCCACTGACATTTGGTTTCACACAGGAAACAAGCAGCCAGCTCCTGGGTGAAAGTCCAATGTTTATTTGACTCTCCTGACTTTCTCGCTCTTTATACCACAGTAGTTTCTGGCAGTAACAAAAATTGCCACCGTCTGGTGTATATCATACTCAGAGCATCTCAGTGCGTAGGTGACTGATGGCAACATCCACTGACAAAGCAGCAGTATTTGGCGAGTTTGATTGTAGTCGGTCCAGTGCATATCATAACCCCATGACAGGTGCCTCTGTACATAGGTACCTGACACTGAAATCACTGACAAAGCAGAGGTATTTGATGAGTTGGGAGTGTGAACAGGCTGGTATTTGACAACCTGCGAATGAGAATGGGCTGGCCATTCTTCTCGCTGCTGCTTTGTTGTCATGATCCCTTCCCTTTTCCTTTCCCCTTTAGCTCTGGCTGGTTGACATTAATCGCATATTTCCAAAGCACCAGTGTGGGAAAGTTGCTACAGACACCACTACCCTGGTATACTGACAAATACAGAGAACTTTCCCTGGTGGTCATAGTCTTAATCAGCATTGTGTTAATTTGTTTAGTGAAGGCTCGAATATAATTGCTGTTCATTTATATGTAAAATGCATGCTCTCTACCTTTAAAGACAACATTGTCCACACTATTGCATAAAACTGTAACACTTATTCAGCAGTTTTTATAATTTGTGGCCACTTTGTGCCAATTTGTCTCCACTACTGCCAATATGCTGAACCTTAAAGTGGAACATCCTTTTTTAAATATAGCAGCAAACTTTTCGGAAAATCCATAAAGGTCAATGTGACACTGTGATCCTATCCACTGACTCCTTCCTGAATATTTAAGTCCATTTACAGAGAGATTAGGATGATGAATTCTTAATTGTTTGGCTGAATTATAAATTAATTTCCCAAAATAGCTGCATGAAAGAGAAACAAAGCACAACACTGGTCAGGGGCTAACTGCTATCCAAGCACAAATTCACAAATGTTGTTTGACCACAACGTCAAAAATGCTGGTTTATTATATTTAAACCTGGCTTCCTCTTGAAGCCTCCAGTGACACAATCTGACAGCAGATCAGCTACAGCTATTGAGAGCTCCTTCTCCACAGCAGAGATATAGTACAGCCAAAGGCAGTCATCTTTGTAAAGTGAATGTCCTTGTTGGACCAAAAGAAGAAAAGTTATGGTTGAAAGGCAGACAATGCCTGGCCTGTACACTTGTGCATCATATCGAGTCCACCCGAATATGTCATCAGATAAAAATGTGTGAATCTTCCATGTGTTCTGGCCATCCTAAGACCAGTCCCCATTTTCTTCCCAGCTAATAGGCTGCATAATCGGACGCCAGGGAACCAAAATCAACGAGATCCGTCAGATGTCTGGGGCACAGATCAAAATTGCTAATGCCATGGAAGGGTCATCGGAGCGCCAGATCACCATCACAGGGACCCCCGCCAACATCAGCCTGGCCCAGTACCTCATCAATGCAAGGTCAGAGTCAATAGCTCTCATACAAACCATGGACAATGTCCAGAGAATCAGTTCAGGACATTGTCAGTGGAGTGGTTGGATTCAGAGGTCTGGAACAAGGTCTCACCTTCTGGAAATATTCTGTTTGGTTTGGGTGAGAGGTAGCTCCTGGGCAGAGCCTGCCATATTGTGGTCAAGTAGACGGTTTGTAATTTGATCAAAAATAACAAAATAACAGTCTTTTGTCGTTCCTTGAATTTGTCTTTTGATTTCGGTTCTGGCCCTTACTGACAGAAGTTCTAAAATCTTGCCATCTCTCAACTTCGACATTTTCATTGTCATCTTGCGTAAATGACCCATCTTCTTTACCCTCGAATGTTTGTTTTCTACTGTTTTTGTGCAAGCCACATGATAGAAACTACATCAACAAGCCCACCCACTTGCTGTGAATTCTTCAGACAATTACCTACTCATTCATACATTGGCTCAATTGAACAATACACAAACTTTTCACGAGGGAGCCGGTAAGGTAAAGTCCATGAAATGTCCGATCCAACTAATTTGTTTATGCTCTCACATACAGCTCCTCTGGGTAATGTCTATAATTCAAGGTTTGTGGTGCATGTGTGAAATGGGCTGGTTGCTGCTAAAGTGGCCTGATGTGAAGTGATCACATGGAATCATCAATGGTAGTAGGCTACAGATGTAGGAAAATTACTAATTTCTTACTTTCCAATGACCCTCCCTCAGGTTTAGAGACGTGGCGGCCATGTGGAATGACCCATCTTCCATGACCACATCCTGAGATCCCTGACTGACTCCTCCGTTTGGCCCTTTCCAATGACTGACTACCGCAGACAATCCTGATGAAGCCCTTCGGACTCTGGCTCTGGCTCTCCGAAAACCCTGACTGCCTTCCCGCCCTGATTCAAAGTTGTTTATACATCAGGGAGGGTTGGGCGCTCATTTTGATTTCAGAGAGCCAAATTAAATTAACAAAAAAGAAAAAAAAAAAGAAATTCTCTGTTGATTAGGTTTTTTAGAGAACTGTTGAAGCATGTTGAATGTTTACTAGGAACAACTTGTGTTAATCTTTCTCTTCTTTTTCTCTCTATCTATTGCTTTCTCTTTCTCTCTGTCAGTGCTGCGTCATAGAACATCATTTAAAAGTATACACTTGTAAAAGATTGAGAATTTTTGTAGAACATAGTTATCTGCATATTACAGCTGCGCAGTGATGCTATCGGCAGAGTGTGTGGTGGGATGTAGCCAAATTATCAAATTTTGATAATATATTTCAAAAACAAAAAAAAATTGGACTGTTCTGCTTTTTTCCTAATTTGCATCTTTGTCTACTTACAAATCCAATCTCTACCCATGACTCTTTGCTGCATCACATGACCCTTTTAAGCCAATGGTATCACTCCTAGAGCCTCCCTTCTCATGTTAATTTCCTATATTTACATTATTGCTTATATTGCATGTGTTCAATGTCGTATCGTTGTGTATTTGAGTAAACCTGTTCAGTGTAGGTGTTCCTTCAAATGTTATAATTATATCTTTGTGCTTCCTTTCTTTTCCGCAAACTTTTTCAGCATTTTTGGCCATTCACGTCTAGTCCTACTCCCTGCCCAAATGAAAAACTTTCCAACATAGCCTCCTTCTATCAACACCAATTATTAGTATATAGATGCATGAATGGGAATTAGTGAAAAATCAGTGGCTAAAACACTAACTGAAAATTTAAATGATTGTTTACTTATTATTATACTGTATTTGTTTTGTACAAGGACTATTGTGATTTAGCACATTAGTTGACTACGCGGCACTCATGCAATAGACTATTCAACACTTTACTCTGGACTGCCTCTGATGTGGGAGGAATTAGTTGGACTTAAAAGCCAAGTGTTGCGTCCAAACCTTTCGGCTTCCTTCCCTTGTCTCAGATAAATTACGGGTACCTGTGAAAGTTTTTAAAGAGAGCAAAAAACAAGGGAAAGAAGCCGACTCTTCGCGGCAAAGAGGCCTAAACGTTTGGACGAAGCCGAATGGTATTTTTTGGGCCAAGGAATGTTCAGGGGTTCATTGGGGGGAACCCACGGGGCCTGGGCGGACGTGACCACTCAGTCTCTTTTTCAAGATTGTTCATCTTGTCTTTTTGTTGTCATATGGTTGATTTGACGCTTTAGGTTTGAATGTCTTTTTATTGTCAGCAACTTAATTGTTTTTATTTGAAAAAGGACAGGTTGGATGACAATTAGTACTGCTTCACTGGTTTTCAGTAAAACCAGCATGTATTTATTTATGGTGTGGTGATGCACATATGACTTTTTGTTTGTCGATCATGAAACTTAAGCTAAGTTAGTTTTGTTGTATTGTATTTAATTTGAGAGGGAGGTGTGGATGATATTTGGTATGGTTCAGTATTTCAACCATCCCTCGCGTGTTCGACTCATGAAGATGCTCTAAATACTATTGGACAGCTTGAGTCATCTCATTTCTGAACAGCTGAGCTCAATTCAGTTTTGACATAATACAAACAGCTGTTGAATGTTATTGTCGAATCACATGATCTACTGTCCAACACAGCAGCATTCTGCATTTTCAGTGTCTCAATTTCTTCATACATACCACTACTCTTGTTTTATTTTACAATAGCTTATGCTGAGCTTTAAGGAAAAGTTTGACATTTTGTAAAATATGCTTGTTCGCTTTCTTATCAGGAGTTAGATGACAAGATTTATACCACTATGTCTGTATGCTAAATATGATCTGCTTTGCTTAGCTTAGCTTAGCATAGTTTAGCTTAGCATAAAGGCTGGAAACAGAAGGGAGCATCTATCTGGCTCTGCAAAGCTAAATAAATGACTTTACAAGCAGCTAAAGCTTACTAAGTAGCATGTTAAATCCGGTGTGTTTAATCACAAGAGTCAGAGTAACAGTTTCCCCTTGTTGCAGGCTTTGTGCCAAGCTAAGTTAAGCTAACCGTTCCCTGGTTATAGCTTCATATTTAGTAGGGAGCTAACTCTCTGCAAGAAAGCAAATTCAACTCTCAGAGTGCTTGAAATATTATGAAATAAATTAAATTCATGATGTCAAAGACCTATTAACCTCACAACCTAAGACCAGGCATGCCCCAGGGGAGCGCATCAAGCTTTAAAGCCAATTTTCGTGGTGGCAAAATAGTGTAATAACAACTGCCAGGTCTGTCATATGATGCTCTGCAGTCAAAAAGACTTTTTTCCATTGACTTGCATGGCAAAAGACACATTTGTAAATTAGTGGATACATTTTTTGAGCGTCACAACCCCCACAAAGTGTCTCAGATCAGCCATTTGGTCCATTAATATTGCAAAATCTAAAAGGGCCGCAAGATTAAATAATTTTATCCCCATTCAAGGTACCAGAGCTATAAACTTAAAGTTAGCCATTTGGCCAGTGGCAGTTAGATGCTTGGCAGCACTAGACTAGACTAGACTAGTTGCTGCTGTAAGTCTCCACTGTGCTTGCTGTATGAGCCAGACTGCGGAAGTAGTACCGATCATCCCTAGATCGTCTGGGTAATTTTATAAGTGGCAGCTCAATCATTTTGGCTTGATTCGCAACTTTCATAAGAATGAATGAGGCCCTGCATTCAATGCTGTATCCAGTTCTCTTCATACATCCATGGTATTAGGCTATTTCTATTTTCAGACCAGTTTCCCAGCAACCATCAGAGACTCCAGTAAGATAATGACCTGACCATGAAACAGTCTGGCACATAACTGCCCATAAACAAAACAATTGTTAATAACTGAGTTTTAGAAGTTCTTTAGAAGTTCTGCATTTTGTTACCTTTCGATAGAGCCTGGCCAGCTGTTTACCTCTCTAAGCTAAGCTAACCAGCTGCTAGCAGTAATTTCATATTAGGCATACAGACATGACAGTGGTATTGTATTGACGTATCTAACTCTTGGCACGAAAGTAAATGAGCATATTTGCTTAAGTGTTGAACTTTTTCTGTAACTTTGGGTCTTAAGCGCTTTGATGACATAAATGTGATTATGTAAATGGACAAATGCTGTATCACTATACTGAACCATGCATAGTCAACGATTATTCTGCAATAATTCTTACATTTTGATGTGAACTCAAGTAGTAGTGCTAGCATTGAAATTATGAATTTGTGTTTCTTTTTATTTTGAGTTGTCATAGCTTGTACTTTAATGGGAATGTTTGTCAAATGAACTAAATGAAATTATGTTTTTGGGGGGCAAATGTTTTTTAGAACAGTTGGCTAATACCTAAGAGGGCATTCTTTCCCAACAGTATTGTACGAGTAAAGAACATCCTCAAGGGTATTATGGCTTTTATACAACTGGTATCAATGCATGTGTACCATTGAAATGTTTGCTTCAAATTAGTACACATATGTAAGAAATAAAAACAGAAAAACAAGGATTGCTAATGCTTATTAGCACAGTTGGCACGTGCATTTGACAAAGATCTTGTTGTGTTATTTGAATTTGATTGCTATGGCAGTGTGATTTCAATAACATCAATATTCATGTCTTACTCAGTGTTTGGAAACTGTATTTACATTTGTGTATATGCCTGAGTATACTTCGACTTTGAAACAAACTGCAACTAATGCAATAATAGGGTGCAATGTGCAATTATTTATTCAGTTATTATTAGCTTAGATACAGGAGAGCTGTGTAGCTTGTTTAAAAATGCTTTTTTTATTTTAACCACATTTCATGTGGCAGCAACAACAGGAAAAGAAGAATGACTAGACATGTTTTTTTCAGCTTTTGTTTTGTGTATTGCAGTTGGAGGAAAAAAAAAAGATAGAACTTTGTAACTATTTTTGATTGATTTATTTGCTATGTGCAGATCTATATTAGTTGTGAGTAATTACATAGGTTTTAATTTCAAAGTGTTGGTAAGTATAAAAACAAATAAAGTTTCATTTTTTCTTTCTGTGACTTGTTTTACTCTGGCTTCTCTTTGCTGTCTCTTCAGGAAATCGAATGACTTTAGATCATTTCAACATGATCCCTGTGCACACATTAAGGCCTGATGACCCATGAGCTGACACTGGCTTATGCCGAGCAAAAGTCCCCCTGGGGAGATTTTGATAGTTATTTAATACAGCTAATTATTGTATGGCAATGTGATTATGGTAATGAGATGATGAGGTTTAAATGGGAATCTCATCTATCCTTTAAAAAAACAAGAAAAAAGACAGCCACGCAATTTTACTGAAACAAACATTAAAATCAGGTAAAAAGGGCAATTAAATATTACCAGTGATACAATTTAGAGATACTTGTCGTTTAGAGAATGGGTTGTCAAAGTAGGGTTCCTTGTGGTGTTTAAATTAGGAATAACTGTAATTTCTTATAATTATAATCATTATCTCTAATTTAATTTTAATTTGTGCTAATTAGAGAATGACTCAGGATGACTATTCCAATCATAGGTTGCTCTCACCACTTTATTTCATTCGCTACAGTACAGACAGTTGGATGATTCAATAATAAATCAATGACAAAATAAATCCTCTCATATGAAGATCCCTTGAGATGAAATATTATCAAACAAGAGGCTATTTGCAATTAAAAAATGATCATTTATGCTGGGTTGCTTGAGTTTGCTCCACCTTGCGCATGCAGCCACTGATTCATTGATTTCCACCTGTCTGAGTCGACATGAGAGCAGAAAGAAAAGAGAGAGGAGTTTAGCATTTTGTCCACTTGCCTTCATTTAGGTTGGACAGCTGGCCTTCAAGGGTCCCTCTCAAGGATAGCTAAATGCTGTTTCTTCAGTTTGACAATAACGAGTGGAACAGTTGAGAAGGGTTTCATATCTGTGTATTGCAGCTGTCTGTTTACACACAGTGGAGGCATAGCAGCTTGCTCGAGTCTGACTTAGTCAGGGGGCAGCATGCTGCATCCCTCTAGGACGTAGCTGCTGGCGACGTTCCTCGGGGGTTTAATTGCCTGCTCGAAACCCGACAGAGTTGGGGGGCAGACGTCCACCAGCTCCTTCTCAGAGCCTGCAGCCAGCTAAGCATCCTAAGTTGGCGGGTCCGGTAGTGTGGGATGGGGGCCCATCAGGGTGCTCCCCCACCTCCATTATTACAGTTTCAGTTGGGGGTGAGCGGACTGTGTCACATAGGAACTTCCCTGCTCCTGGGCCCTCTGCTGGGTGAGCAGTCTCCCTCAGGAAATTATTGGCCGGGCTGCTTTGGCTCTGGGTCTTGACCTGCCAGCTGGTCAGGGTCCTGCCCCTTCCCGTTTCGATGATGAAACAGGGGGGCGACCCACACTGTTTCTTGTGCCTCTCCTTTCTAATTTCGTGGAGGTGGTCAGGAGTCAGTTTACAACACTGACAGCAGAGGCACACTGGTCGGGGCTCTGTCAGCATATGGCTGTGGTTGACAATCGAGGGAGGATCGGCTGGCTTTGGCTGCCTTGGCGGCTCTGTCAAAGTTCCTCCTGGGCAAGGCAAACTACCTGAGTAGAAACTGCAAGGTAATAGATGGCTTGTTGGGAAAAATGCATGGAGCCATGACAGCCCAGACACAGCTGGCAAACAAGGGTGCCATACTGTCCCTGTACCAGCCCCATTTGGTTGGCCAGCTAGAGGAGGGATGTAGTACGGATCTAATAGCTGAACAACAATGTGTCTCGTCACTTCTCCCAAAGTAAACGAGAGAGCAGAGTGAAGCAGCTGACAGTGCTATGGCAAGTTTTTGGGAGGCAAGGCTGTTACAGTCCATGCTGCAGCCAGAGGATAGGGCATGTCTGCTCAAACTGCCTGTTGAGCCATCTGCCTTGTTTGGGCCTGATGCAACCATGATGATTCAGCAGGGCCAGGAAGCCCGTTGCCGTGCTGAGGAGGTGTTAGGCACCTTGAAGAAAGGTCAGGGCTGGCAGAGGCCTCAGCAACCCAAGCCTGCTTTGGGGCAGGATGATCTGCAGGGCCTACTGGACACAGCATGGTGAGGCAAGTTTAAATGGGGCAGAGGACATGGCAGTGGCCAAGGGCCACCCAAGCCCTTGCCTCAGTCCTGACGTGACATCACCCCCAGCCTTCCCTTGCCCTCCGACGGCATGGGAGGCTCTGGGGGCAGACCCCTGGGTTGTTTCAACAATGGGTGGCTACTTTTTCCATTATTGCAGACCACCAGCACAGGGAGGTCCTGCGCTTGGAAATCACTCTCATGGCGAAGTCAGCCATCGGGGAAATGAAGGAAGGAGATCAGCAGGCAGGATTTTATTTATTTTATTTTATTCTATTTTCTTGTTCTGAAGCAGGACGGGACACTCAGGCCTGTCTTAGACCTCAGGGGGCTGAACAAGTTCCTCAAGCCCCTGAAGTGCAAAATGTCAAGCAGGCTGCCTGGGTAGGCGAAGGGGTTGCAACCGTCAACCTCAAGGATGCCTATTTTCAAATCCCAATCTGGGAGGGGCACAGAGGTTTCTCAGGTTTTTCAGCTTCAAAGGAAAAACCTTTGAATTTTGTGTTCTCCCCTTCGGCGTCTCACGGGCACCCCGCACCTTCACCAGGTGCATGGATGCAGTCTTGGGGCCTCTGCAGCAGCAGGGTCTCAGGATACTGAACTATTTAGGCGACAGGCTAATATGTGCACCGACAGAGGAGCTGTGCCACCATCATGTGTCTGTGCTATTGGATCACATTCAGGGTCTGGGGCTGCGCATCAATGAGAAAAAGTGCAGTCTCAGGCCTGCACAGGCCAACAAGTTTCTAGGCATGTGGCTGGATGCCAGAGCTGGGTTGGTGATGCTGTACAGGAGAGGCAGGTTTCCATCAGGGCCTGCCTCTCTCATTTTCGGCTGGGTCCCAGGGCCACATTGCGGCTGTGGTTCCGCCTCTTGGGTCTTATGGCAGCCTGGTGGTGCTATTGGCTCTTCTACACATGCGTCAAGTCCGGCTTTGTGCCGACCTCAGGTGGTGGCAGGACCCAGCCAACATCTTGAGGGGGACTATGCGTGGTTCAGTAATGCGTTGCCAGGTGCTCTCTATGGATGCATCCCTGGAGGGGTGGGACACACTCCACAACGGCAGGGGCACCAGTGGGGTCTGGAGCGTCCACTGGAAGGGCCAGCATATCAGTGCTCTAGAGCTGAGAGCCATTCACCTGGCCCTCCAGCATTTTCTCCCAAGTCTGCAAGGCTATCACATGCCAGTAAGAACCAACAGCACAGTGGCAGCAGTATTATCAACAGGCAAGGGGGCCTGGGCTCTCCAAAACTTTGCAGAATAGCACACAGGCTGTGGACCTGGGTATGGACACGGTTCCTGTCCCTCAGGGCCATGTACATGCCCGGATTGGTGAACCAGGGGAGGCCCAAGTCTAGAAGACTGGAGGCTGCACCCGAAGATGGCAGTGGCTGACCTGCTCCATCCCTTTCCACAGGTGTCAAACTTTGGGCCTGGCCCCTGAGAGGGCCAGTCTGCTAGGCTTAGGACTTGCACAGTTAGTGGTTCAGACCATGCAGAGTGCTCAGGCACCATCTACGAGGGCTGCATACTCTTACCACTGGGAGCTCTTTGCATCATTGTGCACAACTAACCAGATTGATGTACCGACATGTGCAGCCCCAGAGGTGCCCCTGTACCTACAGTAGAGCTTAGATCGGGCCTAAAAAATCCGGCCCGACGCTACACCGAGCTCATGCACGTCGTGTCCGAGCCCGGCCCTGCCCGACATATTAACTGTAATTATGAGCCCGAGCCCTACTAACACCCGACTTTTTTTTTTTTTAAAATCCGTGCCGTGGTGGGCTGTTTAAATTCAGCGGCGGAGCTGTTCAGGGTCCTGACTCTTCCGCATCTCTGCAGCAACCTCTATGCTGTTGTCAGTGTACTCTAACTATTGAACAACACACAGGAATTGCCCATGTTCAGAGTTAATAAATAATAGAACAAGTACGAGGCATGAACCTGCCATCTGGCGTGTTCGTTTATTCAGAAAAGATCACAAAAACAACACAAACAAGAACAAAGCAACATTAATGACAACGCCTATGTAGTAGGGCTTTTCGGCCCGGCCCGGCCCGGCCCGCGGATATTGGTGTGAAATGTTGGCCCGGACCCGGCCCACAATTGCGTCGGATCCGGGCCGGGCTCAGGTACGGGCCGAGAATCTAAACTCTAACCTACAGGGGCTGCTTGGGGCAGGAAAATCACCTTTAACCCTTAGAAGCATGGTGGCAGCTATCAAGGCTGCTCGTACAGGGGATTATGGGCTTGCAGATGGTGACTGCAGCCTCATCTCTCAGTTCCTGAAGGATGCACAGAGGCTTGAGCAGGATTAAGTGACTGTCTCTTAATTTATTCTTTTTTTGGCAGCAAGCCCGGTTCTAGGCAGGCACATATGAGGGGGCAGTCATAAATGTGAAGGGGGCATCATGCTCCAGTACATTTTTGCCATAGGTAGAGCTGACAAATAAAGGTCACTCACTCACTCACTCACTCGGAGGATGTGGGGACGCTGTGTGAGTGCCCTATAGAGGGTGTCAAAGCACCGTAGTCTCAAATGTGCTCACCGCTTGTTTTGTTGTTGATAACAGTGTTTTCTACATGGAATTGGGTTGTTGTTAGCCGTGTGTCCAACCCCCAACCTAAAGCAATGGATTGCACGTCGTCAGGCCTCTACCCTAAAGACCTGTCCAACTTGGGTGTCCCACCTGAAGACTAAACTCCTGCTGGTATAGCTCCTAGGGTCACTGAGGCATACAAACCCCCTGACCACAATAAGGTGGCAATCCCTCAGGGAGGAAAACTGAAAAATAAAATAAACAAAAAATAAAATAAAAATTAAGAAAAAAATAAAATAAAAATATCCTTCATCCAGGCACAACCAACATCTTAACATTTAACTTATTGGATAGCCATTAGGCATCTAGGCATATGAAATAAATTTGAACCTAATAATTACAATAACCTCACTATAGCCAGCATTTACCAAAGCTAGTCTTATAAAAAAAAACTTATCAAACTAACAGAACTAATAAACAGGTCAGATATAGGCTAGAGCAGAACATTTTATATTTTTTTGTTTTGTTTTGGGGTTTTTTTGTCATTTTTTGTTGTTTTTTGTTAGCAATTTAACAGATTTCTCTTCACTCCACTCTCATTTGAGCTGCTGAAAGCTGCAGCAGTGTAAAGTTAATAGGTACGTTCGAGATCAGCCAGTCCTGCGCACAATGCATGCCGGTTAGTTTTGTGTCCGACTTCATCCCGACGTATTACAAAAGTGGACGGCGATAAAGCCGCGAGAGCGAGGCGGCCGCAGTTTGTAGAGCCAGGTGCTGCAGTTGCTCTCCACCGACTGCACCGCCTGGCTCTCACCTCATCTAACAGCTGATTGGTTCAGATGTCGACTGAAGTTTTAGATAAACTACTTCATTTTTGTTGAATTTTAGAGATCAAGATTGTATTTGTCTGATTTTAAGGTTTATTCTGTGAACAGAAAACATGTTGTGTGACTGATGGTGAAAACAAACTGATATATGGGTCTGATCACTTTTTTAATGAATTGACATCATTCCAGACAGGATGTAAGTGTGTCTGTGACTTCCTGTACGGACTGAAGGCTGCTGGAAACTGTCGGGAAACTGTTCGAATTCACCGCAGCTTTTTGTCACCGCCACCTGCTGCGGCCGCCTGCTCTCGTCTACTTTCCAGGCGAGACGCACTTCATCTCGAACGACCCTATTAAATGCTTTGTAAAAAAAAAAAGAAAAGAAAAAAGCTGTGATTATTAAAAATCAGCGTGCAGAACTAGAGGCTAGGCGGGGTTTTATGTAGGAGTCCGGCACACACAGGGCATTTGTCCTCAGTATGTGACATGCAGCAGAAACTCATCTCTCGCTGTACTTGTGTGATAGAAGTAACATTCACACTGACAGGCTCACTCTCTATGCTCACACTTTGTTGTTAACTATATATTAAGTATCTCACGACAGGAGACGCTACGAGAGTTTAACAGAGCTTCACTGCTGCATTCTGCCTCACTGAGACTGAGAAACCTGATGTCGATGCATCTCGGCTCATTTGCATACTAAATAGTGATTGGGTGTTTACTGGGGGGAGGGTCTCTGCCGACTGCAGACAGTAGATCACACACAGCCGGCACACAGCACGGAATGGAGTGGAGACAGATGAGAAAACTTTTCAGTTTTGTGCCTTTTTTGGCGGATTTGATTTGAGGGGGCAAGACATTTGTTTAAGGGGGCATTGCCCCCTCTTGCCCCTGCGTAGAACCGGCCTCGCTTGGCAGTGACATTAGACGTGTTGACGTATTGCAGTAAGCGAGTTGTGTCATTTCCGGTGTTTCTGTGACAGCGTCTCTGTACTCTCTGTGCTCTGGTGAATTCTACTAGCCTGCTTTCTGCTTTCTCACTTCAGTTGCTTAAACGTCTACTCAAAGTCTTAACCCGCACTAGTTCTGTTTAAGCACTCATAGCTCTCCTCCTTTCTATGACTTTCTCGCTAATCTCTTAGCTGTTGTTTGCACGTTACTAGCCTTGGTAGCTACATTAGCTTTACTGCTAGCGATGGCTTCTCCCTCTGCTCTCTCTTGCTCGGTGTGCCACATGTTCAGTTATGCCTCTGCCTCCTTTAGCGACAGTGGTAATTGTAACAAGTGTAGCTTATTTGCTGCGTTGGAGGCGAGGCATAGTGAATTAGAAGCGCAGCTCCGCACCATGGAAAATCACTCAGTAGCTGCGGTAGTTAGCCAGTCCCCTGTCGACGGTGCAGAGCCACATAGCATAGCCTTAGCCTCTGCTAGCGGTCCTCCGGTAACCCCTGTGCAGCCGGGACGTTGGATAAGTGTGCGCCAGAAGCGTAGCTCCAAGCCGAAGCCCACCACCAGCCTGTTCATGTTTCCAACTGCTATTCCCCACTCAGCGACACACCCGCTGAGGACAAAACTCTGGTTATTGGCAGCTCTATTCTGCGGAACATGAAGTTAGCAACACTAGCGGCCATAGTCAAATGTATCCCTGGGGCCAGAGTGGGCGACATCGAATCAAATTTAAAATTGCTGGCTAAAGCTAAACGTAGATTCAGTAAGATTGTTATTCACGTCGGCGGCAATGACACCCGGTTACGCCAATCGGATTTCACTAAAATTAATATTGCCTCGGTGTGTGAATATGCAAAAACAATGTCGGACTCCGTAGATTTCTCTGGACCCCTCCCAAATCTGACCTCTGATGACATGTTTAGCCGCATATCATCATTTAATCGCTGGCTGTCCAGGTGGTGTCCAGCAAACAATGTGGGTTTCGTTAATAATTGGCAAACTTTCTGGGGAAAACCTGGTCTCATTAGGAGAGACGGCATTCATCCCACTTTGGATGGAGCTGCTCTCATTTCTGGGAACCTGGAAAATTTTATTAGTACATTAAATCCCTGACAACCCAGAGTTGAGATCAGGACAGAGAGTCGCAGTCCTAATTTTCATAGTTTTATACAAATGGTGTCTGTCCCCCGACCTCCTAAATTATTTAAATCTAAAATTAAACAAAGAGGAGTTGTGCATAACAACCTCATAAAAATGAAAACCTCTTCTGTGACAGATAGACAAAACAGGAGAATTAAATGCGGACTGTTAAATATCAGGTCTCTTTTGTCTAAAGCAGTGTTAGTTAACAAATTAATATCAGATAATCATATTGATTTGCTCAGTCTCACCGAAACCTGGCTGTGTCAAGATGAAAATGTTAGTCTAAATGAGTCCACTCCTCCCAGTCATAATAATACCCACATTCCTCCAGGCAGCGGCCGAGGAAGGGGAGTTGCAGCCATTTTTAACTCTAGTCTGTTAAATCAGCCCTAAACCTAAACTGTACTATAACTATTGACACTATTGACCATCAAATTCTGCTAAAGAGACTGGAACACTTAATTGGCCTACAAGGTTCTGCACTAAGCTGGTTTAAATCTTATTTATCTGATCGTTTTCAGTTTGTTGATGTTCATAATGAATCATCCTTACATACTAAAGTTTGTTTTGGAGTTCCGCAAGGTTCTGTGCTCGGACCAATCCTATTTATTCTATATATGCTTCCTTTAGGCAACATCATTAGAAATCATTCTATAAATTTCCATTGTTATGTGGATGATACACAGTTGTATTGCCAGAAGAAAGTAATCAATTAACTAAACTCTCTTTCCTGATGTTAAATTCAGACAAAACTGAGGTTGTTGTTCTTGGCCCCGAACAACTCAGAGACTCTTTATCTGATGACATAGTTTCTCTAGATGGCATTGCTCTGGCCTCTACCACTACCGTAAGAAACCTCGGAGTAACATTTGATCAAGATTTGTCTTTCGATTCTCATTTAAAACAAACCTCACGGACTGCATTTTTTCATCTGCGTAATATTGCGAAAATTAGGCCTATCTTGTCCCAAAAAGATGCAGAAAAATTGGTCCATGGTTTTGTTACCTCGAGGCTGGATTACTGTAACTCTCTACTATCAGGTAGCTCTAGTAAGTCCTTAAAAAACCCTCCAGCTAATTCAGAATGCAGCAACACGTGTACTAACAGGAACTAAGAAACGAGATCATATTTCTCCTGTTTTAGTTTCTCTGCACTGGCTCCCTGTAAAATCCAGAATTGAATTTAAAATCCTACTGTTAACTTATAAAGCTCTAAATGGTCAAGCTCCGTCATATCTTAGAGAGCTCATACTGCCATATTATGCCACCAGAACTCTGCGCTCTGAGAATGCAGGGTTACTCGTGGTCCCTAAAGTCTCCAAAAGTAGATCAGGAGCCAGAGCCTTCAGCTATCAGGCTCCTCTCCTGTGGAATCATCTTCCTGTTGCGGTCCGGGAGGCAGACACTGTCTCCACATTTAAGAATAGACTTAAGACTTTCCTCTTTGATAAAGCTTATAGTTAGGGATGGCTCAGGCTTGCCCTGTACCAGCCCCTAGTTAGGCTGACTTAGGCCTAGTCTGCCGGAGGACCCCCTATAATACACCGGGCACCTTCTCTCTCTCTCTCTCTCTCTCTCTCTCTCGTATCCTATTACTGCATCTTGCTAACTAGGCCATTCTGGATGTCACTAACTCGGCTTCTTCTCTGGAGCCTTTGTGCTCCACTGTCTCTCAGGTTAACTCATACCGCAGCGGTGCCTGGATAGCGTGACGTGTGTGGTTGTGCTGCTGCTGTGGTCCTGCCAGATGCCTCCTGCTGCTGCTGCTGCTGCCATCATTAGTCATTAGTCATACTTCTACTGTTATTATACAAATATGATTATTATCACACATGTATACTGCCAGATACTAATATATACTTTCAACATATTGTACCACAGTAGCCAGAACTATAACGATAATATTATTACTTTCATGAATGTTGTTGTAAGCTACTGTCATTACCGTCTGTCCTGCATCTCTCTCTCTCTCTCTCTCTCTCTCTCTCTCTCTCTCTCTCTCTCTCTCTCTCTTTCTGTCTCATTGTGTCATACAGATTACTGTCATTTTATTATGCTGATCTGTTCTGTACAACATCTATTGCAAGTCTGCCCGTCCTGGAAGAGGATCCCTCCTCAGTTGCTCTTCCTGAGGTGTCTACCGTTTTTTCCCCGGTAAAGGGTTTTTTTTGGGGGAGTTTTTCCTTATCCACTGTGAGGGTCCAAAGGACAGAGGGATGTCGTATGCTGTAAAGCCCTGTGAGGCAAATTGTGATTTGTGATATTGGGCTTTATAAATAAAATTGATTGATTGATTGATTGATTGATTGAAGAGTGGGAGAACTGCATGCTGTCAGTGGATAAGAGCTGTTGTTTCCTGACGGATGACGCTGGTGTCATGTTGCATCCAAACTCTGCATTCCTGCCAAAAGTACTGTAATGAAATGTGGGTTCAACCAAGGTGGTGCACTTAAAGTCACCAAATCAGAGCCTTCCAATAATCACCAGAGAGGGCAGTTACAATACAATAATCTTTATTGATACAGTATAAAACACAGTTTATAAAAGGGATGGAGGGGAGAATTACAACCGGGGGTTTCGCACTGCCAGGGTTCTGGAAAGGACTCCTACAATTACCCACTACCATAAATCACTGCAAACAGGTCACTGCAACTTTAAGGCCCACTACAAACACAGCACGCTACCACCCTCTACTGGAGGCACTGCAATTAACACGCTTGCTGGACCACACAACTCGTATTGCACTGCAACTCACACGTGACGTCACACTAAGGTAGAAGCCCCCCCTCACTACACTGTACAGGTAAGTACCCTCGACTGAACTCCCGCCCTCACCATCTGGTGGGTTAAAATGCACGATTAACCTATACACATACAAATAAAAGGGATAATTATACTCAACTCCCCGCACGGTAAGACCCCCCCCCGGGTCTGAGTTTGAGGCGCTGTCCAACTCCCCGGGGAAAACGGCTTCGTTGGACACCGCAGATCCAGCCAGTGACGGAGGAGCTCTGGCGGAGACAATGGTGAGGAGCAGTAGCGGACCCAGCACTCACTAAACCCGGCCCTGGCTATTCTACAGGAGGCATGTCTTCTGGCTGTCTTCACCGACACCGACACCCCGATCCCTCCCGGGAGTGCCAGGCCGCAAACGTGAGCTCCAGAGGATGCTGCCATGGACAGACTGCCTCTTTTCATCGGAAACCCCGAGTCTCCCTCCCTGACAATCACACAAATCTGTTCCCAGTCCAATCAGCCCCAGCAGCCCACGCCCATCTTCAATCACATCACAGTACTCAAAGACATTAATTTGTATCAGTTGGTGGAGTTGCGAACCTACAACCCCTCCAAGGAGGGTAGTGAGGATCAAAAAGACTCAAATCTCTGTCCTGTTAGAGCCCCGAAGGTCTATGTCTGGCACACTGCAGCGTTTAGAAAGACAGACCAAATCTTTGTCTGCTTTAAGGCCCAGTGCCAGGGCCAGCCAGTGTTAAAGGCTAGGCTGTCACATTGGGTCGTGGAGACAATTCAGCAGGCTTACAGAGGGGCTGGCATGCCAGTACCGGTGGGTGCATGGGCACACTTAACATGAGGTGTAGCTACCTCGTGGGCCTGGTGGTGGGGTCCCACCCTCTCGGGGGTCCGTTCAGTTACATTGTAACCTCGGCTCTCTGAGTGAGGAGATTATCTCCCCAGGCTCAAGGCTGCTCGATACCCGCTCCAATTAATGTTAATCTAGACTAGGTTTAGGTAGCTAAAGTTACATAGGCTAGGGTTAGATAGCTAAAGTTTCATAGGCTAGGTGTAGGTAAGTAAGGTTATGTATTTTTGTAGGTCAGGTTTAAGTAAGTAAAGTAAGGTAGGTTAGGTTTAGGTAAGTAAAGTTAAGTAGGTTAGGCTAAGGCAGGGGTATCAAACTCATTTCAGTTGGGGGGCCTCATACAGCCCAATTTGATGTCAAGCGGGCCGGACCAGTAAAACTACCGCATATTAACCACCATACTTCAGAGTGGTACGGCAGGCCATGGGTAATGTGTTTTTCAGTAAGAAGGCTGTCAAACTGATGATGGTTCAGAACTCTAGCTCGGATGAAATTAACAGTTCAGACAACCACTTCCATGACGTGATCCATTCTTAACAACTTGCAACACAATGCTTCCTGGTGCAAAATACAGTGAAAGGTCCAAAAGCTGTGCCCTCCATTTACAGACTGTCCTTTTTCTCTGAATTTTGTCACAACACCTGCCTTTTTACCGATCACTGATGGCGCACCGTCTGTAGCCAGGCTGACAGCGCGGACCAAGTCTATCTCGACCCTGTCCAGATCTCCAACGAGAGAGTTAAAATTGTCATTCCCCACTGTGGTGTCTGTAATTGGCACAACTCAAGGAACTCCTCGGTGACAGTCAAACTCTCATCAACATCACAAATGAATATGGCCAGTTGAGCAAGATCAGTAACGTCTGGGCTCTTGTCAATTGCAACCGAGAATGCAACAAATCAATCAATCAATTTTATTTATAAAGCCCAATATCACAAACCACAATTTGCCTCTACAGCATACAACATCCCTTTGTCCTTTGGACTCTCACAGCGGATAAGGAAAAACTCCCCAAAAAACCCTTTAATGGGGGAAAAAAAACAGTAGAAACCTCAGGAAGAGCAACTGAGGAGGGATCCCTCTTTCAGGATGGACAGACGTGCAATAGATATCGTACAGAACAGATCAGCATAATAAATTAACAGTAAGTAAAACAGTAAATGACACAATGAGACAGAAATAGAGAGAGAGAGACAGAGAAAGACAGAGAGAGATGCAGGACAGACGGTAATGACAGTAGCTTACAACAACATTAATGAAAGTAATAATATTATAATTAATAATAATATATTAATATCTGATAGTATACCTGTGTGACAATAATCATATGTGTATAATAACAGTAGAAGTATGACTAATGATAACAGCTGCAGCAGGAGGCATCTGGCAGGACCACAGCAGCAGCACAACCACACGTCACACTATCCAGGCACCGCTGCAATACGAGTTAACCTGAGAGACAGTGGAGCATAAAGGCTCCAGAAGGGAAGCCGAGTTAGTGATATCCAGAATGGCCGAGTTAGCAAGATGCAGTAACAGGACACGAGAGAGAGAGAGAGAGACAGAGAGAGAGAGGGAGAGAAGGTGCCCAGTGTATTATAGGGGGGTCCTCCGGCAGACTAGGCCTAAGTCAGCCTAACTAGGGGCTGGTACAAGGCAAGCCTGAGCCAGCCCTAACTATAAGCTTTATCAAAAAGGAAAGTCTTAAGTCTAGTCTTAAATGTGGAGACGGTGTCTGCCTCCCGGACTGCAACAGGAAGATGATTCCACAGAGAGGAGCCTGATAACTGAAGGCTCTGGCTCCTGATCTACTTTTGGACACTTTAGGGACCACGAGAAACCCTGCATTCTCCGAGTGCAGAGTTCTGGTGGGATAATAAGGCACTATGAGCTCTCTAAAATATGACGGAGCTTGACCATTTAGAGCTTTATAAGTTAACAGTAGGATTTTAAATTCAATTCTGGATTTTACAGGGAGCCAGTGCAGAGAAGCTAAAACAGGAGAAATATGATCTCGTTTCTTAGTTCCTGTTAGTACACGTGCTGCTGCATTCTGAATTAGCTGGAGAGTTTTTTAAGGACTTACTAGAGCTACCTGACAATAGAGAGTTACAGTAATCCAGCCTTGAGGTAACAAAACCATGGACCAATTTTTTGGCATCTTTTTCGGGTCAGGATAGGCCTAATTTTCGCAATATTACGCAGATGAAAAAATGCAGTCCGTGAGGTTTGTTTTAAATGACAATTAAAAGACAAATCTTGATCAAATGTTACTCCGAGGTTTCTTACGGTAGTGCTAGAGGCCAGAGCAATGCCATCTAGGGAAGCTAGGTCATCAGATAAAGAGTCTCTGAGTTGTTTGGGGCCAAGAACAATAACTTCAGTTTTGTCTGAATTTAACTGAAATTGCTGCTCATTCAGGTTTTTATGTCTTTAAGACAATTATGAAGTTTAGTTAATTGATTACTTTCTTCTGGCTTCATAGATAAATACAACTGTGTGTCATCTGCATAACAATGGAAATTTGTTACCTAAAGGAAGCATATATAGAGTAAATAGGATTGGTCCGAGCACAGAACCTTGCAGAACTCCAAAACAAACTTTAGTACGTAAGGATGATTCAGTATGAACGTGAACAAACTGAAAACGACCAGATAAATAAGATTTAAACCAGCTTAGTGCAGAGCCTTTTAGGCCAATTAAGTGTTCCAGTCTCTGTAGCAGAATTTGATGGTCAATAGCGTCAAACGCCGCACTAAGATCTAATAAAACAAGTACAGAGACGAGTCCTTTGTCTGAAGCAATCAGAAGGTCATTTGTAATTTTAACTAGTGCTGTCTCAGTGCTATGATGCACTCTAAATCCTGACTGAAATTCCTCAAATAAATTATTATCATGGAGAAAATCACACAGCTGGTCTGCGACTACTTTCTCAAGGATCTTTGACATAAAGGGAAGATTAGATATTGGTCTATAGTTGGCTAACACCTCTGGATCCAGGGTGGGCTTTTTTAGGAGAGGTTTAATTACAGCTACCTTAAAAGACTGTGGCACATAACCTGTTAATAAGGATATATTTGATCATGTTTAATATATGAGTGTTAACTAAAGGTAAGACCTCCTTGAGTAGCCTAGTTGGGATGGTGTTTAAGAGACACGTTGATGATTTAGATAAAGAAATCGCTGCGGTCAGTTCTTGAAGAGAAATTGGGGAGAAGCAATCTAAATATATTTTACGTCTTACAGCTGTGTTTGGGGTTAGATAGGTACTATCTGAGGACAGGAGGTCATGAATTTTGCCTCTAATAGTTAGAATTTTGTCATTAAAAATGCTCGTAAAATCATGACTGCTAAGGGCTAAAGGAATACAAGGCTCAATAGAGCTGTGACTCTCAGTCAGCCTGGCTACAGTGCTGAAAAGAAACCTGGGGTTATTGCGGAGGCCCCTCTTATACGTTTTGAGACTGTCTGCCCAGATTAAACGAGATTCTTCCAGTTTGGTTAATCGCCAATTCCTTTCAAACTTTCGCAATATTTGTTTTAACTTACGGGTTTGAGAGTTATACCAAGGAGTAGGGCTGCACGATTCTGGAAAAAATTAGAATCACGATTTTTTGGCTTATAATTGAGATCATGATTCTCTCACGATTTTTTTCAACATAAAGATTTATTGTGCTTATTTCCTGATACAAAAGGAAAGTAAAAAATAAATAAATAAATAATAAAAAATATATATCATTAAATAACAAAACCTAACTGTGCCTGACACAAGAGACACAAGGCACATAAACTCTGGGCAGCAGAGAGGGAACACTCCTGTTTTTAGCTTAAGTGCAACAGCTGACAGTCTGACACTGAGCGTAAAAACAATAAACTTTAGTCTCTTGTCTTCTCTCACAGCTTTTAAACAATTTAAACAATAACATCAATGTTGAACAAAATTTTTCTGAGGTAGGTATTCCAGGCCTGGAATTAAGTCATTTTTAGGGCAAGGCCACTTTGACCTTTGATAAATACAAATTTATTGGGGCACCAAGGCCAAAACCAATGGTGCATTATAAATATGTGCTAACTACATTGAATGAAGACAAAACAATATATGTGTTGAAAACCAGCTCTGAGTTTATTAAAACTGTAAACTGAACATTTGACTTTTTCCAAAAAAATGCTGTGTGATAAATTTTATTAAAATTAAATTAAAATGTGAACAATTCATAATCATTGTTATGATAAAATAAAGTCTAAATGGACTAAGGAAGATCAAAATTAAACGTTTCAACACCATGCATTTGACAGGAGTATTCACCTAACATAGCCTACATATCTTTAATTATATGATTATTTATATGTCTCTATGTATATTTTTACAAAAATCCCCAATATTTTATTTGACTTTAAAAAAATCCACTTCCTTCATTTAATTTGACAATGTTTATTGTATTGTATTATATGTATTAATTCTCTACAGGATCTTGTATGTTCTTTAATGTGTGTTCAATTTATTAAAAGAAAAAAAACAAAAAAACGTTTTGGTGAACCCTGCAGCAAAGTGAACCCTCTTCCTCAGAGAGGATCTTTGCCTCCCACTTTGATCCTAGCGGCAGAGCAGAGTGAACAGTCTTTCTTCTCAGAGGATCTTTGTCCCATGAGAGCAGGTAGTGTAAACATCTTTAGCTGGCGATTTTACAGTCACTAGAAGCACCATCATGACCCTTTGTAAAAGTTTCTGTGTGGTACCTGTGTTGTACATGAGCTAACGTCAGCAGCTAAGGGCCGAGTGTCTGTCTGAGGAGTTTTAACTTGTGTTAACTTGTTAGCCGTAGCCTTGTTAGCCTCACGTTAATGTTATCGTCGGCAGCCCTGAATAGCTCGTAACACATTTGTTATCAGTCCATGTGTTTACTGCTACAGAAAATTAATAAATCTTTAGTTTATTTGCACACTGTCGCCTCTCTGCCGTGTTTTATCACGCTTGCTAACGCTAAGTTAACTTAACCAGCAGATCTGTATGAGGAACAAACTGAGGCTACAGTTAGCAGTGTGTTTCCCCCGTCTCGCTGCTTTCCAAACTGCCAGCCGGCTGTCACTCTGCATCACGTGGTATAACGCTGCATCGTTGGGAGTGCTTGTTTTCATGATGATGTCCCGACTCCCGGCACGGGCGGGGTCGGCAGAATCGCCGTCATTGAAAAATTAGATCGCATATGCATATGAATCGAGATCACGATTTTATTAAGATTAATCGCGTAGCCCTACCAAGGAGCGAATTTTCTTTGCTTTATTAACTTAGTTTTAAGAGGAGCTACAGAGTCAAGTGTTGTTCGCAGCGAGCCTACAGCGCTATCGACAAGATGATCAATTCGGGAGAGGTTAAAGTCGGCAGGGAAACCTCTGTTACTGAAGAACTTGGTATTGAATTTAATGATGGAGTAATAATTTCCTTAAATTTTGCGACGGCACTATCTGATAAACATCTAGTATAGTAACTGTTGCTAAGTGGCGTGTAATCGAGTAAAAAGAAATCAAAAGTAATCAAATAATGATCCAATAGCGAGGGATTCTGTGGAAAGACTGTTAGGTTATCAATTTCAATTCCATACGTCAGAACTAGATCGAGGGTATGGTTAAAACAGTGAGTGGGTTCATGTACACCCTGACTGAAGCCAATGGAGTCTAACAATGAGATAAACGCAGTAGCCAGGGAGTCATTATCAACGTCAACATGAATGTTAAAATCGCCTACAATAATAACTTTATCTGATTTCAGAACTAGACTGGATAAAAACTCTGAGAATTCAGAAACAAATTCAGAATACGGACCAGGAGCACGGTACACTATAACAAATAAAAGTGGCTGCGAGGTTTTCCAGGTCGGATGTAAAAGACTAAGGGGCTGATCGATATTTATATGCAAATGGGGCTGGTCCAAAACAGGGCGGGGTTCCCGAACTTTTTTTTGAGCACTGGGGGGGGGCATATGGTTTTTATTTTGGCTTCAGGGGGGGTCATGCAACTTTGATTTGTTAAGTTTTGTATGATTTTTTGTTTGTTTTCCATTCGTATTTTACTCAGAGGTTTTGGTTTATACTCCGCTATATAAAGTTACCCTGCATGGTCCACAATGGTATTTCCCACTTGCGCACACGTCACTGACCGGAAAACCCAATAGAGTAGCAGAAAAAGACGACCGCGGAACACAAACAATTCAAGCATAATGGCTGCTGTGAGGAAATCAGTGTATCGAAAGGAAAGTTTCCTTCATGCTAATTTGAGAGTGTCTTTGCAGACCTTAAAAGCGGATGAGACACTGGACAAATTTAATTTTATTACAGAGTCGACAAAGAATAAGAACTTGCGCGACAAACTTCTAGCTCTGAGTCGGCTGCTGAGTGAGCTGCTGCTCCCAGCCACTGGTGAGAGCAAACCTTGAGGATGGCTGGACTACGAGTATGCGTATCAGTGTATCATTCGTTCATTCCATATCCGTTTTAGAATCCAAAATCGGCAAACGGATAACGACTTGTTATTTCATTTCTCGTTTTCAAATCAAAAATCGGAAAACAAATAACGGCCTATTTTTCGCTTTTTTGATTTTGTTTTGAAATTAAAAATACAATATGAGAGAATGGAATTAAAAAAATCCGTGTATCATTCGTTCATTCCATTTTCAATTTAAAATCAGAAAACGAAAAATGAAAAAACAGTTTGTTTTTTCCATTATTCGTTAAATAATCATATTCAAAAATACAAAAAACGGTTTGTTTTTCTTATTTTTGATTTTATGCTCACATCAAAAATAGCAAATCGAAAAATGGGCCACGATTAAAATTTGATTTTGATTTTTCATTTGATCCAACTTGCGTGACCTGGAAGCGCATTGCATTAACTGGATAAAAAGAAAATTAGACACCTTATCTCATAATTACGAGAAAAGATCTCGTAATTACACAAATAATAGCCTAATTAATTACATATGTGGAAATAGCCTGTGTCTGCCTTTGTTAACCATTTCACATACAGATGTTACTCATTTCAATGACGCAGCCACAGTGAAGGGGGTGAAACAATTGATCCGGGAGTAGCTGCAGTGCGCAACAACAACCAGCAGGTGGCACATGTGAGCAGTAGAGATACAGCGTCCAACTGAAACTGTTTGAGAATTAGTAGTAGGCCTACTGATAAACGACATTTATACTATGATATTTCCACAGCGGTCAGTGTTAGGTCCCCTATTATCCTAATGATCTCAGTGTCATGATGTAGAACTGCAAATGTATGTGTGACATATAGGCAGAGTTGGGTATAGGTATAGAGTTGGCAGTTACACTTAGAGTAAAGCTACTGAAGACCAGCAAAATGTTTTCATTTATTCTTTCAGGTGGGTAAATGTCACCTAAGCACCTTCAGATTTTATCAGTAGTGTACCCTTAATAGATAGCTTGTTTATATGGTTTGTATTGTGCTTCGTGATATTGTTTGAGGGAACTGTAACGTAAGGTAACTGCATATGGGGCCGTTCACATGTAGCGTCTTTTACGCGCACAAATCCATTAGTTTCAATGTAGATGCGCGCCAAGCGCGCTCACAATTCTTGTTGCATGATGTTATTAGGCTAAATATTACATTTCTAACAGTGTCTAAGCTGATTTATTGACACAGTATGCTTGTAGGCTGCTGTAACTTTAGGTTTACAGAGGAAATAACGGGATGTGACTTAATCGTGTGAAAATATCGTTAGTGAAACACATAAACATGCGTTCGTTTGGGGACAAGTTAGTGGTCACGTTACTTGTTCCACCGGCGAAGGACCCCGGACACATAGCCTACAGTAAATACACCGGTTCTTAGTAACTTTTAACAGAGCCTATGTGAGTCTTTGCGACTCTTGACTCTTGTCCCCTAACTAACGCTTGTTTCTGTTTCACTAACGATATTTTAACGATTAAGTCACATCCCGTTATTTCCTCTGTAAACCTAACGTCACAGCAGCCTACAAGCATGCTGTGTCAATAAATCAGCTCAGACACTGTTAGAAATGTAATATTTAGCCTAATAACATCATTACAGCAGTAATAACGTCAGCTTTAGTCAAATGGCTCTAGCTCTCCCGGTAAATGTCATCAACTCTGGACACATTTTCCCTGTGTGTTGACATGATAATGGCCGCGTTTCCCACATCGCTCTTAGCTTAAGAAGATCTTTCATTAAGAAGGAGTTGTAAGATCGAGCTGACCCACTCTTAACAGACTTCTTAGCCACCAAACGCTCACAGATCCGGCCGCAGCAGGCACATCAATATTACACTGAGCAAGGACAACAGTGCGCACCGTATATATTTTGATCTATTTTATACTTCAGATTTATATTGTTTGGCATTAATTGGTGACAGAAAAGAACGATTTTCATTCTGCAGGGAAACGCGTGTCCTTACTCTATGTGCCTGAGATCGATTACCGCACCACGGTAGTGGCCAGCTCCTGTTAAGATATAAACACAATGAAAGCGGACAAGCCTACTTATTTATCGTCTTATTAATATTTTTCTGCCGCCAGATTTCAGTGCGTAACTTGTGCCACAGCTCTGAGCGCACACAGGGTCTTCATAAAACATAGATTCAAGATTCATTATGCACAGTAAGGACACACGTTTCCCTGCAGAATGAAATTCGTTATTTTCTGTCACCAATTAATGCCAAACAATATAAATCTGAAGTATAAAATAGATCAAAATATATACGGTGCGCACTGTTGTCCTTGCTGAGTGTAATACTCCGTCGTAATTTACAATATATACACATTATAATAAAGATATGGGATATGGTCAAGATGGCACCACCCGAGTGGCAGCTGGTTACAGTAGTTCCGCCCCCCCTTCGTGGATGTGCAGTATGTGGTTCTGAGCGAAGCAGTGGCCACAGTGACACCTTTCCTGATCTCATAATTACGAGATCCTGATCTCGTAATTATGAGATAAGGTGTCTAATTTTTTTTTTATCCAGTGAATGCAATGCGCTTCCGTAGTATACTGTACAGGTCCGGCAGAAAATATAACAGTACTGCTAATTCTCAAACAGTTTCAGTTGGACGCTGTATATGAACTGTTCTCCTCCTCCTTATGTTAAATGCTGAATGGCTCTTTAAAGTACCGCTTTGGAATACTACAAGAGGACACAAAATGGATTTTTGCGGCTGCTACCGGTCCATTTGGTTTAAAACACAACACTGTTCTACAGCTGGGAAGGTAGGAGAGAAAAAAACTCACGCCTGAAAGTTTTTTTTACTCACAGCTGTTTATTTTAAATACGAAAAATATAGCTCCCAATCTGTCTTTATTTTACAGTGTCAATCAAATGAAAGACGTTCCCAGATTTAGTTCCACAGTAGCTTTGTGAACTCAATACTGACCCCACCTGGCAGAGTAAGGTTTAAATGGCGAAGTCAAATACGGTGCTATTTATTGATGGAAATCTTCATTCGTTTCTCCAATTCCTCAGGGGGGGCCAAAACGTTTTTTTTGGGACGCTTGGGGGGGGTTTAAGGAAAAAATAAAATCATAATCACTTCCCGACTATACCCCGGTCCTATTTAAATAACGATCAGCCCCTAAGAACAAGGCTTTCAAATGAATTATAGTCTAGTTTAGGTTTAGGGCTGATTAACAGACTAGAGTTAAAATAGGCTGCAACTCCCCCTCCTCGGCCGCTGCCTCGAGGAATGTGGGTATTATTATGACTGGGAGGAGTGGATTCATTTAGACTAACATATTCATCTTGACACAGCCAGGTTTCGGTGAGACTGAGTAAATCAATATGATTATCTGAAATTAATTCGTTTGCTAACACTGCTTTAGACGTTATACATAATTTTAGTGTAACTTTATCTTTTTTTTTCGCTGTGAAAACATTGGACTACCGACAAGTAGTCTTGGTCTTGTCGGAAAGCTACAATTCTGCTGTTTCACGTGATATTGGGGCTTCTCGCTATGATAGACGGTCATGGAGAAAATCCATAGAGAAGAA
Organism: Epinephelus awoara; assembly: GCA_035609425.1. Taxonomy (NCBI): domain Eukaryota; kingdom Metazoa; phylum Chordata; class Actinopteri; order Perciformes; family Serranidae; genus Epinephelus; species Epinephelus awoara. Next base: position 1,137,536 of record CM069317.1, read on the forward strand.
CAGATGTGAATTTGGACGCACTATGCGTCGTTCGGGCCCATAGGGTTAAGGTAAGTAAAGATACATAGGTAAGTGTTAGGGTTAAGATAAATTAAGCTAAGTCTGTGAGGTTTATGAAAGTAAAATTATGAAGGTTACGTTAAAAGAAACAGTTTAAATAGTTGGATGTCGTCACCTTACCTTTTTAAAGTAAAGGTACGTTTATAAAGTAATGTGACAAAGTAATGACATTATACTTGACTCTTAGTCCACATTTGTTTTCTGTGTGCGAGTCCTTTTCCGCTTTTTGACTTTCATCATCATGACTACTGCACCAGAATTAAGAAGATTTTGGACTGATGTTAAGTGCGCAGCTCTTTTCTTGCTCATTACTATAAAGTAATGACATACCTTAAAATAACTCACAGTTCACTTGGTTTCCCACAGGACACGAATACTGGTCTGCTGGGGAAAATTTCTGTTTGTTTGACCAATCCACCACCACAACCTGTCTCTTTATGTGGACTTTCATCATTTATACTACTGCCTTCTTGACTCCCATCAATGCCTTGATCATGTGATTGCAGTCTACTCAATTCTGTGCTGCATTACTTTTCATAAGTATACCTACAAACAGTGCATGAGAGTCTGTGATTTTGCTCTTCTAAACCATTATCCACATTTCAATCCAAATGTAGCTTAAATCTTTGTTTGAAAATGCAAATTAATGTGCATTTTCAAAACCAAAAAAAAAAACAACCTTAACTTTTAACTCTGATGACTTGAGCTCATTTCACATTTCTTGCAAATACTTTTACTGATGATGCTCGGTTGAAGTTTATCCAGGAAGGCCACCTGGCTAGGTGAGCTTTGTGTAATTTGTCCATAACCTTTTGTCCAAAATGTTTACTTACCAATGCATTTACCTCTCTTTTTTAAGCTCGCTTCCAAAACCTTCATGCAAACAGTGCAATACGCTCTCACTCATACTATGGTCACTCCTAAAGTTGTTCCTTTCATCCCTTCCTCTAAGAAAAACAATCATATTTCTGACACTTCAAACCAGCTTACTGCTAACTTCCTTGTCAATTACCACAGTCACACACAACTGTATAGACCACTTGTCACTCTAAAATTAGTGAGCAACAGACAGATCCAAAGGTTTCTCTCCTCTGCAGTGAAAGACTTGATATGAGCTGGCTCACCTTTGAACCTTTAAATTGCTTTCCTAGAGTGGATTTGAACTTCCAGACCTCAGGCAGCTCCCGGGCAGCTCTCCAAGAGCATGTGATACACCATCTTCTGCACTGTCAAATTATGCATCTATAGAACTTTGTTTGGATTAGGCAGAAGTACAACAGATAAATCCAAGGGGCAACTTTCCCTTTCTTTAGCTCTGCTAATCCCGTCGTGACCTGACAGTGTTTGCATTAAAGAAAAAAAAAACAACACAGGATTTTGAGAGGATTTCTTCATCTGAACCTCAGGACACATCCGGGAGGATATTTTGTTCTGTGTCTGGATTTGTTCAGAGGCTGAGAAGATCCTCAAGGGCAGAACACTGGTCTTATTATACAGTGTATGGCGGAGCAGAGAAACCATGCATGATGCGATGGTTCCCTCTGGTTTTAAATCTTCCATCGTGGTCCCAATCCCCAAAAAGTCCAAGGTGGCGTGTCTCAATGACTGGAGACCGATCACTCTTACACCGATTGTAAGTAAGTGTTTCGAAAGACTGGTGAGAGATTACATCTGGTCCACGCTGCCTGCCACACTGGACCCATGGCAATTCGCATACCGTCAAAATCGATCCACAGACGATGCAGTTGCTCTGGCTTTACACTCCGTGCTCACCCACCTGGACCAGAGGGGGAAGAGCAGGTGTGTGAGGATGCTTTTCGTGGACTATAGCTCCGCCTTTAACACCATCATCCCTGCCAGACTGGATGAAAAGCTCAAGGACTTGGGCCAGCACCCAACCACGCGCAGTTGGATTAAGAACTTTCTGTCGGGCCGCCGTCAGGTGGTGAAGATGGGCAACATTACCTCTGACCCTCAACACCCCCCAGGGCTGCGTGCTGAGCCCCCTCCTCTTTTCCTTCTACACGCACGACTGCACAGCCATGCACAGCTCCAACATCGTCATCAAGTATGCCGACGACACGACAGTGGTTGGCCTGATCGACGACGATGATGAGACAGCCTATAGAGCCGAGATCGAGAGAGTGACACAACGGTCCCTGGCAGACAACGTCCTTCTCAATGCTGACAAGACCAAAGAGCTGATAATAGACTTTAGGAGGCCGGAGAGGGAGCATGCACCTATCCACATCAACAGTGTCGCAGTGGAGCAGGTCTGTGAATCTAAGTTCCTGGGGATACATATCTCCAGGGACCTGAAGTGGGCTACACACACCACGAAAGTGGTAAAAAAAAGGCCCAACAACGGCTCTACTGCCTCTGGCGCCTGAAAAAGTTTAAAGTCAGCTCCCGCATCCTCAGAGCCTTCTACAGGAGTACCACCGAGAGTGTTCTGATGAGCGGTTCCACTGCCTGGTTTGGTAATTGCACTACAGCGGAACACAAGGCAGTGGAGAGGATGGTGCGCATCGCACAGCGCATTGTAGGAGGGGAGCATCCCCCCCTCCAGGAACTACATGAAAAGCACTGTGTAGCTAAGGCTAAGAACATCATCAAGGACATGCACCACCCCAGCCACAGCCTCTTCATTCCACTGACGCACCCAAGGCCAGGGAAGTGTTTCCGGAGCGTTGGGAACAACACCACCAGGCTCCTGAAGAGCTTTTACGTGTCAACAGTCAGACTGCTGAACAAGAAATAATGCTAGCAATACTGACTGAACTGAGATGTTTCTTTTATGAGATGTCTTAGACCTTTTATATACACCTAGTATTTATGACATATTTATTATTTTTCACACACGCACTTTATGCCCTTTTGACTCCAATGCTGAGCTTGCACAAACAAGAATTTCACCCAGGTTACTTGTAACTTGTTGTGACAATAAAGTTTGATTCTGATTCTGATGGTCAGAATACCACTGAGTTTACAACAGAACAGTGATGGCTTAAAAGAGGGAGATTAAAGAGAAGTTTCATGCTTCTGAGACGGGGATGCCCACAGTTTTAGCTGAACGAATTATGGTTCCTGGGTTCGGGGCTGGATTCAAGGGTAGATTAAGAACATTTTGAGCCAGGAAGCTGAGAGGTTGATAGGTAGGCATGCCATACCACTGGCACAGATCCAGTGCAGAGCTTGCAGAGAGTTTAACGGGCTGCCCCTGCAGCTGACCAAGAGCCTGACTGAGGAATCAGGTCCTGCCACACAGAAGTTATGACAAATTGATTCACATTGTGCCACTGAATAACAGAAAGTCACAGGGTATTAACTTATATTAATATGTATATATATGTATATATATATGTATGTATGTATATATTTAAGCAATATTTAAGCAATATCACGCGAGAGGGAGTGATGTTATACTGTGATTTGGTCATAGGCACGAGGCAGTTCAACAGTTAAATAAGCAAGGCTGATTAAGAAATGTTGAAAAATGAGGACAAAATAGATAATTTAAGCATTTTATTTGTCTTCCGCTAACAAAAATAGTTCCCTTAGGACTCCGCTGTCACCGTTGCTACGTAACGCAGACATGGTGTGCCAGGCACTTACTTTTTATACACATTTATCTACACATTTCCATTAATTGTGCAGCCGGTGAAATAAGACTGTGGTGACTGCATGGTGAACTGTTGCTTAACAGGCACAGCCGACTCTGCCTTCTGATCTGACAGTATGTTGCTCCATCGTTTCCTGCTCTCCATGGATGGCTTCCAGTAGCTTTTTAACGAGCTCTCAGACCTGCAAGACAAAAGGTATATTTTAGGGCCCGACTCCTAATTATAAGACTAACTTTACACATAGGCTACATTAAAACAACATCATACCTGTGCCCACTCACTGTCATGATCTCCCTAGCTTCAAGACCCGCATGTGACAGCTTCTGTATGGCAGTCTCCCTGAGGCTGTGATTGGTGTAGATAGCTGCTGTCCTGTAGCTGCTCTTTACACATCTTCGGCAGCATCTATGCAAGTGAGTTTATTCCCAGCGGAGCTTTAGTGTACCAGATATTGTCTGTGTGAGCTGCTGTCATACTGGGCTTCAGATAAAGGGAATTTGCATCTGGTGGAAGTTTGTTTAAATACTTTTCCAGGGATGCAATGCAACTGCTGACCTAACTGACACTAACCGTCAATTTTGATTTGATTGTTGATTGCAATCAGCTTTGAGGCGGAGTGATACATACACAGTGAAATGATAATGATAATGATGTTGTACTCCAATATCATCACGGTTTTACTGTCTCTTGACCAATCAGATTGCAGGGCCGGAACTAACTGTTGTATAAATTGTTTGTTTAAATTTACTTGGCATTAAAGTAAAAGTAGTCATTTTGTTGAAAAAATGAAATGTGACTGGTATATTAAATACATGTAATTACAAATTACTTTAATAAAAATAAGTCTGGTAACCACTGAAAGTTTAATCTTTATTTATAAACTAATTATGCTATTTGATGTAAAAAAAAAAAAAAAATAATAATAATAATAATCTGAAAAGTAATAACTATTAAAGCTATCAATAAATGAAGTGAGCCAAGGTCCCTGTTCCTGCCACCCTCTTTACTGGTTTGCACTTAATCAGGCTGGATCAGATGTACCTGAGAGAGAACATAAGACATCATTAATTTACTGTCATTTATTTTAGTGAACTTTTATAAATGCTGCTAGAAGATCCCTGAACGTTTTGTTTTTAGATAATTTAACTTATTGCCGAGACTCAAATCTCAGTACTGTGTAGTTCAGTTTTTACTTTGATCTTATAAAAAAAATCAGGGAGCCATTTCATTTTCAGTGAACTTTAAGAGATCTCTGCACTTTTTGTTTTTATATAATAAAACAGCCAGCCATTTCAACCAAGATATGCATCAAACTTTGTGTTATTCTACAAAAGTTTAAGGTCTTTTTATCACAGATTTTCAGTGTACAAAAACAAACAATATACTGTTGTCCAGCAAACACTACCACCACTTTCTGCTTCAATCAATCAATCAATCAATCAGTCAATCAATTTAATTTATAAAGCCCAATATCACAAATCACAATTTGCCTCAGAGGGCTTTACAGCAAAAGACATCCCTCTGTCCTTAGGACAGATAAGGAATGGATAAGGATAAGGAAAAACTCCCCCCAAAAAACCTTTAACGGGGTAAAAAAAATGTCATTGTTTACCAACTATAAACTTGATGTTGTGACCACCACAGATGGCCCACCTCTCAAATCATCAGATTGGACAATGGGGAAAAAGTGGAGATGGCATAGGCGCTTTTCTGCTCTGAGTTGAAGTTTTTTGAACTTGAGGAGTTCAGAGGGCTCCAGTAAAAACGCCAGAAATGCAAGGCGCGTCGCAACACAAAAACCTTTCTGTGTGATCGAGGCCTTAGGCAGTGGTTGTAGGGGTTCCAAATCAGCCAGCACAAACCTCCCAGCACTGGGTGTCAGAGCAAGCTGGTGGCTAACCTGTGTAACAGCAGCACTAGCACTAAGTTTGGTGATCTGCCGTAGAGGTCATCCAGTCCCCCAGAGCAGAGGACCTGCATCTGATGGCTCTGGTTATGGTGACAGGCAGCATTAGTTGTGCGTGTGTGCTTTGTGTTTTTGTCCCTTTACGGTTTATTGTCACTACTAAACCCTTTACCGACCTGTGTGTGTACAGTAGGAAGCAACAATCATGATGACTCACCCTCTGGTGGTATACTTTTTGGTCCTTTTGACACTTTTTTTGGCCCTTTTTGGGTGGAGTCTGAGTACCAAGCACGTCTGCAGTATGGTCAGGAGTTCCTCCTCCTCCTGCGGGACTTCGGTGTGGGCTCCATGGAACCCTCCACAGTTCTCCCCGTGGATATTCTCCAGATAGGGACCTCCACGGCAAATGTCCAGTCACTCCGCAGCAAAATTGACAAGCTTCAGGCTAATGTCAGGTATCTGGCGGAGTATAAAAGCGCTTCTGTCCTCGCACTGACAGAAACCTGGTTGAAGGATTATAACCTGCAGTCTGACTTGGAGATTGAGGACTTTGAAGAGCACATTCATTGAACCTCCGTCCGTGTCCCTGCGCCCTTTCTATCTGCCAAGGGAATTTCTGCAGCTTTTTATTACACTTGTTTACATCCATCCCAAGGCTAATGTGGACCTAGCTACTCAGGCTATGGTGAGGATCGTGCAGCGGCTCCAGGGAATCTCTCTGGACGCTCCAAACTTGGTTATGGGGGATTTTAACCACTGCAGATCCCCAAAGCCCTCTTTAATTTCTACCAATATGTGACGCGTTCCACTCGACTTACGAGGCACTTGTATCTGTGTTATGGAATGGTGAAAGACGCTTATTAATCCCGGTGCAGAGCTCCACTTGGCTTGTCGGACCACAGTGTTGTTTATTTGGTTCTGTCCTACAGACCTGTCCTGAGAAAACACAAGCCGGAGCAACGCTTAGTTCCAGTTTGGCTGGAGGAATCTGTCCACCGCCTTTAGGACTGCTTCAGCTGCACAGACTGGGATATGTTTAAAAGTGCATGCACTGGCCTGGATGAACTCACAGACACTGTTTCTTCACACGTCACCTTTTGTGAGGAATCAGTGGTTCCCAGTAAATCTATCACTATATTTCCTTACAATAAACCCTGGATTTCCAAATAAAGGAGATATGACTTGTTACCACGCACTTAAGGAACAATCGAAGAAAGAACTGAAAATAGCCAGAGTAAATTATAAGGATAGGGTGGAGAACATGTTCAGGTCCAATAACTCTCAGCGGGCTTGGGTGGGGGTTATGTCCATGATGGGGATGTCGACCAAAAGGACTCTGTTGTCTAATGGTTTCACCCTTTTTACAATGGTGTTAACAATTATGATTTTACTGAGGAGCTTTCTGGTTATGAAAATGTGTCTTCAAATGTCACAGTGCACATTGATAGTGTAACTGTTTTTAATCTCTTTCGCAAGACCAAAGAGAGGAAAGGTTCAGGTTCTGATGGCATAAGAGGCCGCATTCTGAAGAACTGTGTCCTGCAGCTGGCAGACATCTTTTGTTTACTTATTAAGTCTCACCAGACTCAGTCATCCCTATGGGCCCGAACGGCGCATAGTGCGTCCAAATTCACACTGTTCTTTTCTACTGATTTTCCGACCGTGCGTCATAGCGAGAAGCCACGCATATCACGTGAAACAGCGGAACTGTAGCTTGTCGGTAGTCCAGTGTTTTCACAGCGAAAAACAATGATAAAGTTACACTAAAATTATGTATAACAGAGCTTTCATACAGCTCTGCACACACATTACTCTTGGATGGATTACTCGCGAATGCAGGGGCACACAGAAATGCCATCATATCACATGAAAGTGCAGGAGCAGAGCTTTCCAGTGATACCACACACATCATTGTGCTGTCATCCCATCATGCAATAAATACAGATCAATTGTCTACCAAATAAAAACCTGAATTTCTTTACAACCCATTATACAGATCTTGTTATCAGTCACTTCATATAGTGAGGAATATCATATCTTACCACGTTATAGGCTTGTCTGTGTTTCTCCCTGTCTATCCACATTTGTAGTCCGGCTTTCAAGATGCAAATATCTCCATATTGTCCAGTTGATACTCCATCAAACTTTGTATGACAAAACCAGCACACTTCACCTTTGCGCACCCAGACAACTGCAGCCTAATTATGCATGCTGACAGGGCCGTAGTCACCACATACATTGAGGGGGACATGTGTCCCCCCAATGCCCAAAATGCCCCCCCAATATATAACTGAAACTGAAAAACAACAACAAACTTTGTTTACTGCAAACAAAGTGGCAAATATCATTTTGGAGGACATCATTGCACTTGCTTGACTGTTTTTCTATCATCTTAGATGTAAATATTGCATGTTTCTTTCAGATAAAACACATTTTTGACTTGTGAATGAGTCAATGGAATTTCTTGCAATAATGAAAAAATACTGGCAATCATGTCCGCCTGGCACAAACCACATGTGTTGGACAGCTGTGAAGTGACAGAATGTCCCAGCATCATGGCTCTTATATTGCCAGATTCCAGAGAGTCTCCCCTCTTCATATATGGCAGAATATGTCTGCTTCCAGCTTTCTATGGTGAGATACATGTCAAAATGTAAGAATTTAGTAAAACAGATTTGTTTTTTTCATTGTATATAAAAATTTTATTTTATTTTTGTATATAAAAATTAATATAAAATACAGGCACATAGGAGGACATGACATGATGGAATCTGGATAGCCCACATTGTCCTGAAAAAAACAAGATATAGTATGTGTATGTAGCCTTTATAATGACTCTGATATTATTTAAAGAGATTGTCAAGGAGGGTATTATATCCAAAGTTAAAGATCATCTGGACCCACTTCAGTTTGGCTATAGGTCAGGCAGGGAGTTGAGGACTGCAACAGGAACTCTTTTAAATACGATTTTAAAACAGGGCCCAAAAACTTTTGCAAAATTACTTTTTATTGATTTCTCATCTGCTTTTAACTGTATTCAACCCCATATTTTAGCTTAGAAATACAATGTTTGTTACAGTGTGTTTTTGGTATTGACTCTGGCCTCATATGTTGGCTGATGGACTTTTTAACCGTACGGTCTCAGCGAGTGAGGATCAATGGGGTACTCTCTGATGTCCTCTTCTCCTCCACTGGTTCTCCTCAGGGCTGTGTTCTTTCATCCATTTTATTCATTTTATACACCAAAGATTGTCACAGCCAGCATCACATTTTGAAGTTTGCTGACGACTCAGTCATCCTGTCCCTTCTCAGCAGTGACAGCCCTGATCACGGGCCAGTAGTCAAGGATTTCACTGTCCTCCTTCTTACAGATAAATGTATCAAAGACAAAGGAGATGGCTATTGATTTTAGAAAGAACAGTACAATTACCTTACCTGTGGTCATTTCTGGTGTAAATGTTGAAATTGTAAACCAGTATAAATACCTGGGAACTGTTCTTGATGACAAGCTGACTTTTGAAGCCCATGTGGACTCACTTTGTAAGAAGGCTCATCAGCAGATGTATTTTTATCGGAAGCCCCATGGTTTTAATGTGGATTGTACTTTTATGAGATTCTTGAGATTCATGAGATTTATTCTTGTTTTATCAAGTCTTTAATAACTTTAAACTAACTAACTAACATGTAAGAACAGGAACAAACTGTTGGGAATTGTCAGGGTGTGCAGTAAAATTGCTGGCACAGCCCTAAGCAACCTCATTGATCTGCACAAGGTGAGGTTGGTGAAAAAGGCCAGACTGATTCTGGCAGATCCAGACCACCCGCTTTATGGAGAGTTCGGGTTGCTTCCGTCCAGACGCAGATGTCTGCTGCCGAGATGCAGGACAAATAGACTGAGGGATTCATTTCTCCCCACATCGATTAGACTTTTAAATGACTTGTCTTGACTCAATGTGTGTTGTCTCGACATATGTATTTGTTTCTGTGTTGTTTTTTGTTAACTGCTAACTGTGGAACAAATTGCCCCTAGGGGATAATAAAGATTCTTGAACCTTGAACTTGAACCTGAGAGCTGGGGCTTGCGGTGGCTGGATTCGGGTTGCTGCGACTACTGACTGGGGGTCCATCTCTGGATGTGCTGCCTGCTCTTCTACCTGTGAGGTGGTTTGTAGCGGTGGGGAGTGAGGTGCTCTAGCTCTTGATCTGGTGATGAAGTTGCTTTCACAGCAGCTACTGCACACACAAGGCACACTGTTTTTATATCAGCCTCCAGCTTTCACATTAGGGACCCAAGCCTGTATCTGAGTACACCTGACCACGAGGTCCAGTTGGTTTAGTGTAAACATTGGGTATTAAACCCTGGCATGGTACGCTGATCACACAACAAAATCAGGGTTGAAAACCAACTGTACCACAACACAGAAGTTGACTGCCATTTTACATCTCTCCATATCACAACACACAAGGTGACATCCAACTCATCAACAATTGGAGAGGCTCACAGTTCATCTGACAACACACGTAACCCAGCAGTGAATGTTAGCCAATGATCAGATAATCTTAGCATTTAAGATAAAAACTTTCATCCATCCTTTGTTGTGGTCATACATTTGAGCAAAGGAGTCATAATCTGTCACAAAGCCAGATGCTCAATTAAAAAATCATGTTTGATGCTGTTCTAAATATCAAAGCACTCTGAAGCTTGAGCTAAAACAATTAAAGGACATCAGCAAATCAAGTGGCCAAAACACTGTGGAGTAGGCCGTGCTCCCTTCAGTTAATTTACCTCCAATAACGGTTCAATAAGGGTTTGTCCGACTGGGCCTTTCCAAAACGTAAAGGCATTCTCTGCCCCTGTGCTGGCTCGGCATCGCAATTGGAATGGGTCCATGCTATCACTCAGTGCTGCTGTAAGCTGCTTACAGACAACCTTCTCTATAATGCAAAGGACTGATGTCAAAGCAATGAGGTAGGTTGATGTGCAAATCTGAAAGTCTCTGCAGATGTCCTTAAGTGTGAGGGTATCCCCAGCTTTTTTCTTATCCACAGAGTTTGGAGGGTTGCGGCGCTAAAACATGCTGCGTCCTCCTGTCGTGAGTGAAATCAACTGCAAGCAGAGTGACATCCAATGTCAGACAGTCTCTGCAGCGGGATAGCATTATCAAATGTACTCAGTGTGGCTTTGGAGAGGTCAATATATACTGTAGGGCAGTTCAGTGTTGCTTTCAGAGAGTGACTTCACAATGTCATCATTAACAAAGCAGACAGGAAGTGCAGATGGGACAGAGTGATGTTGAAACTCTAGCCTGCTCAGTCTGTAGATGATAAATATGTGTCAAGAATTGCATTATGACAGTCTGTAATGCTTACCCGACAAAGATTCCCAAAGTTGGCCCTGCTCCATATCATTGTGATCCCGGGGAGGAGTGGGAATTTATTTAGGATGGGTTACCAGGCAGGAAGTGTGCCAGGAACCCAACAAGATGAGTAAGAGTGTTAAACAAATGGCCTGGCAGCTTTCAAGTATCTGAAACATCAGTGAATGTGGAGTGAATCTTTTACTGAGGAGCAAGAGGAGCACTTTGTGATTCTTAGATACTGTCTCAATAAAGCATGCATGCTAAGTAGTCAATATAATCAATGATTCTGCCTATCAGCAAAATTGACAGGGCTGAACTCTGCACATTTAATCATGCAGATGCTTTGCAATGCGCTAGCTGCATGTAGGTGGCTTTGCAGCACAGCAATACAGCTGGGAGTATCTTCAAAAGGTTTGTTGTCACCGTGGGTGTGAAGGGCTCCGTATTGAAGTCCTCAATCGAAGCAGGACAATTGTAATCAATGCTTATGAAGAATGACAGAGCGTGACACGAGGGGCAAACAATCAGTCACAGGCAGAGGGTGAGGAGGCAGTGCTAAGTTGCCAAAATGGGGTTCAGGGCCCTCAAATGGGTCCTTAGACGAGGTCCAGTGGGATTTGCAAGCATGAATATAAAAAGGTATCTTCCAATTTAGCACATCTATGCTTTAAAGGGTTATTTGCAACTTTGCTTTCCCCTTTAAAGCTACACTAAATGCTCATTAGTGTCATTTTTGCACCACACATTATAGTTAACTTTCTTTTAACTTTTGCATCAAACAAGTACAGACAGGGATGAAATATAAATCACATGAAATGTGCAAAGCAAAGCAGGCAGAGGAGACTCCCAAACATAAAGAAGACATTCAGGTGTCGTTCAAAGGTGCAAGTGAGCTTGAAATTCAAATTTGCTACATCAGTAGGTGCAATGAAATGGGTAGATTAGAGATCACTGTGCAATAGGCCAGAAATCATTTTATCTAGTAAATACCAGAAATGATGCTGAGTGTCCATCACAAGTTACTGAAACTTTTCTCACTTATCCTGTGCAGCAAAAATGTAATTTTGTAATGATATAAATGGCAAAAAACTATCTAATGTCAGCATTTTCAAACACTGTAACCAGAAATATTTTGTACTTTTACTTGACAACTTACCAAAAATATACATTAATTATAGTGGTGGACAGAGTAAAATCTTTTACTTGTGTTTATTCACTTTCTGGGGGAAATTTGATGAGTTAGCTTAGCTCAAAGGCTGAAAACAGGGGGAACAGCTAGCCTGGCTCTGTCCAAAGGTAACAGCATTAATCTACCAGCACTCCTACAGCTTACTATTTAACATTTTGTTTGTTTAATCCTTAAAAAACTTAGAGTAAAAAAACCAAACAATATTCCCTCTGAAATGTAGTGGCGTAAAAGTAGGAAGTAACTCAAATACATTTAAAGCTGAAGTAGGCAGTTTAATTTGGTGTCAGTGGGCAAAAATCCCACAATAAATTTTGAGCATATTGTGATTCAAGGCGACATGCATGTCCTTTTGGTGAAAGCCTGATTCAATGTTGGAGAATCCTGCAGAGACACCAAAAAAGGAAGATGGACTCATCAAAAAGAGAGTCTGACAATAGCTGAAGCAAAACACATGTTAATATCAGCAAAGTGTTACAGAGATGGAAATAAAAATGTTGCTAATAGATCGGCTTTCTGAGGCTTAAAGTTCATAGTAGCTAATGTTAGCTAGAGCATTGAACAGTGTATCCTCGGCCTTGACTTTCCTCGCATTGACTTTCACCTGGTGTTCAGACTGGTGTTCACTTCCCATGTGAAGGAAAAGCCAAACCCTGTTGTTGTTTTTTCTAAACCTACCCATGTGCTTTTGTTGTCTAAATGCAAAACATCAATTCATCATCAGTTGTACCAGTGTAGTACGTTTTATGAAAACACACAGTGTAGTATGTTTTATAAAAACACACAATGCATGTAACAGGCTGAAGTTGGCATGCTGTCCCAGAACGTTATCAACAGACTTACCCAGGCTACCTTGCACGTCAAATGTCAAATGTACCTGAGTACATTGGTTGTTGATGTTCTGGGTCACCGTGTCAAGTTCTGCCTGTTACATACATAGTCTTACAAAATATACTTCTGTTTTCACAAGAAATTTATCGTTTACATACAGTCTCTTTCAAAATAAACACACTACGTCAGTACAACAACACGAATTAACGTTGTTTTTTTTCTCCTTCCAACAACTAATGCATATGTTTTGGTTTAGGCAACAAAAGCACGTGGTTAGGTTTAGGAAAATGGAACAGGGTTTGGCTTAATAATCTTATGGGACACAAACACCGCTCAAACATGTGAAAGCTGGTGTTTGTTGGACCCATCCACCACCTCTCCCACGCTTAAACTTTAGTTCTTGTCCCACCGTGTTTCCCCCTGGTGCGCCAAGCACTGTTAAAATATAACGGCGACAGGCCATGTATCATACCAACGTTAAATGATGTCTGACACCGCAAGTCACTGCCCAAGTGCCAGATTTTGAGGACTTCAGAATGAGACTGGGTTAGCCACCATGCTTTTTCCTTATTTTGCACAATTAATGAAAATTCCTTACAATGAAATGTATTGTTTTTCATGTCTCCATCTGCTGGTGGGCCAATACATGCATAATATGATGTCACTACAGAAGAGACTTGATGATCACTAAAATTAGGTAGGGAAAGAAGTGGCTATATATTATTATCAGTATTGGTTATTGGCCAAATTAGCTGTCATATCGGCAAATAGGATATCGACAAAAATCTAATGTTGTGCATCCCTGATAGATAAAACTACTGACTGTATGAGGTAATTAAAATTAGCTCCAACTTTAACAGCTACAACATCAGTGATAAATACATTAATGCATCAATACAATCTAGTAATGTAATAAATATGATTCTGAAATGGGCCATTCTGAAAAAATGAGTCAGTTTGTCTTTATATCTAAAGTATATTTTGATGCTAATAATTTATGTCAGGAACATTTTGAATGCAGGGCTTTCACATGTAGGCTGTCAGAGTATTTTTACATTGTGCTATTTCTTATTATACTCAACTAGACGATCAGACTAGGCCTACTTCTTCCACCACTGGGGGAAAAGATATTGCCATCAAATTGATTGGTTCTGACAGAGTGGATGATAATCTGTGGATATTGTAGTGCTGTCAGAAAGTTTGAGTGCGTGTAGGGGGGTGGGGTTAGTAACAATAGTGCTCCCGGGGAGTCGCAGGTTCAGCGCGGAATCAGCAGGGATCCCGTTTAACGGAGTGAGAGGACGAACGGGACCACAGCGGTACAACTGCTGCGCCGCTGCGCATATCCACACACACACACACACACACACACACACACACACACACACACACACACACACACACACACACACACACCGACAGACACACAGCTGCTGCAAAGCTGCACTGACAGGAGGTTTGAAACTGCGATCAAACAGTTGGATCCGGACTCTTTGACTGACTGATACTCAGCGATTATCATCGCAGGCGTGCGTTTATTTGCAAAGGATGGTTTCCTGTGGGTATCTATTTATTCCTGGATGTCTCATCATCAAAAGAGAGAAGCTCTCCCGGTGACTGCACGGTGATCTGAACCGGACAGAGTGGAGCTATCAGGTCAGGTAGGTGTCGACTCCAATTAAACTCACCTCTAAGTAACACTCATTTATTGCCGCGGTGGAGTTTTGGCAGTGATTGAATTATTATGCAAGTAGTAAAAACAGGTTTCTAGCAATGGTTGTTCATTTTAAGATCAGTTTATGAGCAATGGACGCCATAATTATTGATCTGCCACTGTGAAAAATTCTCTGTAAGATATATTTTATACTATTCTTAAGTGAACTTTAGGAGACTTTGTTTAGAGTGCTTTTAGGGCTGCAACTATTTATTTTCATCATCGATTACTCTGCTGATTATTTTCTAGATCGATGAATCAATTATTAATCCATTTCATTACATTTGGGTTTTCCCAGAGAGCAAAGTGACATCTTCAAAATCTCCAAAGCACAACTATATAACATTTATTTTCGCAGAAAGGCAGCACATATTCATATTTAGAAGCAGAATGTAGCTGGAACGAGTTCATTTTTGCTAAAATAAATAAATAAGTAAATAAATATCATAGAAAATTGGCTGATATTCATATTTTTAACCCGAGAGAAAGTTGGAACCAGTTATTATTTTGCTTAAATAGGCCTAAGTAAATAAATATATTAGAAAATTAGCAAATATTCATATTTTGAACCCAAAGGAGAGCTGGACCCAGATATTTTTTGCTAAAATAAATAAATAAGCAAATAAATATCAAAGTATATGAGCAAATATTCATATTTTGAGCCCAAAAGAAGGCTGGAACCAGATTTCTTTTCTTATTGTTATTATCTTTTTTTTTTTTTTGCCCAAACAGGTAAATAAGTAAATAAATATCATAGACAATTAGCAAATATTCATATTTTGAACCCAAAGGACAGCTGGAACCAGTTATTTTTTGCTGAAATAAATAAATAAGTAAAAAAAAAAAAATCATACCAAATTAGAAAATATTCATATTTTGAACCCGAAAGAAAGCTGGAACCAGATATCTTTTCTTTATCTGTTTATCTATTTGTTGAACAACTTATCTATTAACTGACTAATTGTCTCACCATAGTGGTTTCATTTTCCTTATTGAATAAGCAGTTTAATAATTCATACTTCATTCATCATACTTTAATTATATTTTACAGATTACAGTGCATCCTATATTATGCTGTCGGGTTATTGATTATCCTAATCTGCCTTTTGCACCTCCAATAATATTTCTATAATACTCCTACAGTGACGTAGTTTAACTGAGACTTTCTAGCTCATCAATATTTATATTACTCTACGACTCCTTGAGAAATCTATATTTATCTATATTTCTGAACAACTTGTGTGACATTCATCATCTCGATCCAGAAGCTGTCTTGCTTATCTGTTGCTCTTTGCATTATCTCCCATTGTGTCCTACAGTTGCTTTCATTTGCATTCTGACCTTCACTGCTCTCACATGCATCCCTGTTAATCTGATAGACTACAGTTTTGGGTTTTTTTTAATTCAATCACATATCACTGTTTCACTGTTTCAAAGTTCATCTTTGCATATTGATGAGCTCACACCTTGTTTAATGGCATTTCCTCAATGGGACCAATCCCAAACCCATATAGAAACATGCTATTATTATGATAATGCTGAACTTTACTGGCTTCCCCTCGGAGAAGGAAGGTGTCTGAAAAGGGGAGATGGTGTAAGTTCTCTGGATATGTGGTGGGAGATCATGGGACCAGAAAATTAACACAAAAGCATGTAAGAGTTGTCTTTAAATTCACATCATCGTAGGTTTTAACAGCTTTTTTAGCCGTAGCAGGCAAATAAAGACATAACTGAAGATGAACTTTCAGGAGATTTGACATTTCCTTTCTCGCACCTTTCATCTCTCCATCTTTTTCTCTTTTTCTCTCTTTTTCTAGCTTCCAATCAGCCAAGAAGACGTGCCCCCTTCCAGCCTGGATTCACAGCCATGACCTCCCCTTTCTCCTCGGCTGCACCGCACTCTGACATCTTATTTAGCTAGAATACAAACCTTTGCCCATGTTCTCCTTTTTTGTTGGATCAGGGCTGGGAATTCCATAACTGTCTGAGTAAATGCTGGAAAGTGCCCTGAGGATGAAACTTTAGCCATTAATGCCCAGATGAAAGGTCAAGTTCAGATGGATTTTACCTCTGCATGAAGAAAAAAAAGTTTGAATGAGGCCAATGACGCAATGCCAACACAGAAGGCTCCAGCAAAAATCTGCAGGGTTGTCTGGCAGGAAAGCTGAACTTGGCTCAACTTTTGTTTCTGCAAGACTGAGTTTTAAAACACTGCCTTTTGGCATCTGATTAGCCATTAAATTCATGGATTTATTACTCAAACTGGACTTCCTGGATTGTATTTCCTATCTAACCAGTACCTAAAAAAACACCCCCCCACAAACGCAAACCCCTTGAGTTGTTTTAACCCAGGGCTGATTTCAGTCCGCTAATGGGGGCCTCTTACAGTTGTAGGTCATCTATAAAACCTCCTTCCTGTGTTTCTCTTTTTCTTGTGGGAACTTTGCTTCTGTCTCTGATTATGACTGCGTATGGTTGCCCTAATGTCTGTCACTGCACAGACAGGAACGGCGTGGTGGTGCAGTGCACCTCACGCAACTTAGAGAACATCCCACCTAACTTGCCCAAGGACACTGTTGTTCTTTTGCTTTCATCTAACCGAATCAGACATATCCCAAAGGAGACCTTCACAGACCTTCACCGCCTCAGGGAACTAGACTTATCTCACAATGCCATTGAGAGCATGGAGGTCGGTGCCTTCCAAGGAATTTCCGACAGCCTGCGGACGTTGGATCTTTCAAACAACCACCTCAGCAGCCTCCCCAAGGACACCTTCGCCAAGCTCCACGCCCGTGTGCGATTATCCCACAACCCCTGGCACTGCGAGTGCTCTCTGCAGGAGGTGCTGAGGGAGCTGAGGCTTGACCCCGACACGGTGAACGACGTCAGCTGCTACACATCGGTGCAGGAGGAGTACGTGGGACAGCCAGTGATCCAAGTCCTGGACTCAGGCATCAACTTTTGCAACTTTCACCAGAAGACAACAGATGTGGCCATGTTCGTGGCCATGTTCTGCTGGTTCTCCATGGTGACGGCTTATATCATTTACTACATCAAACACAACCAGGAGGACGCCAGGAGGCACATGGAGTACCTCAAGTCCCTGCCTAGCACTTCCCACATTAGCAAGGACTACGACACAGCCAGCAGTGTGTTTTAGTGTGCCTGAGAAAAGATGGACCAATGAATATAGATGAAAGCGCGCTGGTGAATACAGATGCAAGTGTACCAATGAATATGTTTACAGCATATAAGGGAAGGAACACTGATAAGTGACAGCTTTGCTGTGATAAAACTCTCCTCAAGGTACAAAGACATTACAAAAAAGGTCTAAAATCATCATCGTCCAGCTTAAAGAAGAATCTTTAAAGCTACAAAATAAAACTACGAACAGGAAAAACAGTCTGGATGTGTTTTCCTTCCATGGTAACAAGAGGTGGCAGTTCATTATTTTTCACTCAAGTGTTATGTGTAATGCATAAAAGCATCTCTAAGGTAAACTTCACCCAAACCTCCAAACAGTTTTGCATATTATTACGTGGTTTTAGAGTTCACGGTGAATTCATCCACACAGTGAGGTGAACTTGAGAGTGTCAATCACAGTTCAGTGGAATTAGGTACCTGAAAAATAATCCCCACAGCTTCAGAGGGGGATACTTGCAGAGAAATATCACTTTTAAGTTGTTTTTGTGAAAGTGCTATGAAGACTTTGGGGGGAGTAGCAAAGAAGGAAAAAGTGACAGAAGTATTATGTGTTATATTCCCTATGAGCCCCAGTGTATGTGTCCCTCTTAATGTAAGGAGTTTGTGTATTTATTAATCCATAAAGGAGCTAAGGCAGTCGTCCTGCAGCTTAAATTACATTTAAGGTGGAACCGCAACCAGGAATTAAATTTCACGCCTGAGCAATCTTCACCTCATTTTGTGTTTTGCTTCAAAATATAGCCTAATAACTTTGTCACTTTGGAGAGTGAAAATAATCGATTGCTGTCACAAAAAGCTCTGAGTAGATGTCTGACCTTTCAAACGAAAACTGTTGAAATGTTGTCCCTGGAAATGATCACAAAGGTTTTTGTAAATTGCACGTAACATTTCTGAAGTTCAAGATAGAAGGAAGTAATTTGTGAAATTCCTGAATGCATTTTTAGGATATGAATGCAACATAACAGCAAAAACTTTGGCACACTGGGAGATCTAAGTAAAAGTACTGATTGAATCATGCAGTCTATTTTCAGAAAGTCAGTGTGCACTCTCATTGGATTTGGGTGGCTGGTTCAAGTGGAAATATATTGCAGCAGTTTTGGTTCATTTGGGCAAGTGAAGCCATTCAACAAGTCATGTTTTCATTTAAAAAATTGTACAAATTTTTACTGATTTCACATAATTTGACAAAATAAAATATGAATGAATGTTCACCTCCAGCCACTACTGCGATATGGACAATAGAGGTTGGTGCTTTGAGATAAATGATGCACAATGGTGCAAATTCTCTAGTCTAGTGCTATTGAGCCATTGCAGAATAGAGCAGCAAAACATCCAACAGCGGAAAACATGATGGAAATATGTTCTATATATTTATCATGTACTGGTCTGAGGAACAATACAGCCTCCTCATCACTCCTTACTGATATGATGTTTTTGCCTGCCACCATCTTTCATGTCTTCATTGGAGAGCAAGCTTGTGAGTGTCTCATGTTCGACATGATTTATCAGCAAAGTCACTTTCCACTTTTGTAGCATTTTGGTTCAGCCCAGTGGCCAGAAGAAAATGTTGGAAGGGTACATCTCTAAAAACCACAAACATGTTACATTTGTGGGTTTCATTCTTATCATATCAAAGTTTCGAAAACAGTGTTGGGTAAGGGTTGCTTTAAAAGTAATCAAAGTACGTTACTGCGTTACTTTTTAAAAAAGTAACCAGTTACTTTACTGTGTTACTCCCTGAGTAAAGTAACTCAATTACTTTAAAAGTACTTCCAACCTTACTCCCTGAGAAAATTTACTCAAGCACTTTTAAAGTACTTTTGAGTATTCTTACATTTCTACACAGAACGATCGAACGAGAAGGCAACTGTATGACAACAACACCCCAGCATTTTAATATTTCCTCTAGGGATGTTACCACACAGAGTAAAAGGAGGAAATGATGGTGTGAAACAGCAGAGGCACTTTGTCAACCCCCTGAGGTAACGTTACTGTCATTAGCATCAAGCTAGCAAACAATGGTACATCCTCACGGTCGGACATAAAGTAATAACATTAACAAATAGTGGCGGGGCTTTTACTCACCACAACTGCAGAGGCTCCCAGCTCCATTTGAAACAAACTACATTATATACGGTCCGTTATTTATTAATCCCTCTGTGTGTTTATATATTGGTGAGTACCAGCGTGTAGCGTGTACCAGGCATAATGCAAGTCCTGAAATATGTCTGTCAGCGAGTCCTACTCCACCTATTTAGACTCCACCGTAGACAACGGCAGCATTTCTCCGATCACGTAGCGAGCCACAAGCTCCGTGGCTTCTTTCAGACTGATAGGTTTAACGTTATCTCCGTTATTAGAACCAAACGACAGCCGTTGCTGTTTTGGAGCTGAAGGACCAGCGTTCGAAAAGTAGCCTAACGGAAGTAACTGATGTCTTGTTTGAAAATGTACTTAAGTATTTGATTACTCAAACAGCAAACTAACGCGTTAGGTTACTCGTTACTGCAAAAAGTAATCAAAGTACTCTAACTTTGTAACGCGTTACTTTGTACTTTGTAACGTGTTACACCCAACTCTGTTCCAAAATGGCTTTGTCATTATGAGGTGGAGGGGATGGTGGATGGTGTGACACCCAGCTGAGACATCTGCCAAGCTGCAGAACACCGCTACAGACCAACAGCCAACAGCCAACAAAATTGGTTATTTATTGAGTCATTGCTGTGTTTCCAGCGGCTTTTTGGGCACCAAACATGGGTGTTTTGTCCTGACCTGTCACTATTTTACCAGTGGTAATTGTATTGAAGGACTTTGGGTTTGGTATTTTTTGGGTAATTTATTTAGGCCTATTTAATTTGTAGTATGTAAAAGCAGCCACCGAGCGCCCCCTTTGGTTAGTGGTAGGTATCGCAGGTTAGGTTTTGCCCAGTCATGTTTTTGTTAATCTCATCATTCCCAAGATGGCATCTCAGTGGAAGGACGTTTGAAGACACCATCCTGTTTGTATCTTATGTTTAGTTAGCCATCCAATGGTTTTTGTGTTTGGTGTGCGTCCAAGGATATGTAAGTGAATTACCTTTATAATTATTTCTAGGTAGATGATGTGTATATTTTTAGTATATTTTGATTAGAGTTAGTAATTGTAATTGTGCTAATCTGCCAACCACATGGCAATGCTAATTAGGTATATCTTCTGCCTTTCTCTGTTTGTAGAACCACACACACTCAATGTTACAAGTCTACCAGTATGCAAGTAAATGTAAAGATCTCCTTTGATGGCGAATAAATCTTCAAGAACTTGATATTGTGCATTCTAACTGATGCCTCACAGCGGTCACAATTCTCCCAACCAGTTTTACTTTACATATTGGAATCCCTCATTACAGTAATAGTGCCATGAAATGTGTTTTTTACACATATTAACAGCAAGAATTGCGTACCCAAAACCAAGTATTTTTAGTCAAAATATAATCTTTTCCGAACCATAACTGCGTGGCTTTTGTGCCAAAGCCTAACCACACATTAACCACAGCACTGTGAAACATAAAGTTTCTTGACTATCCTCTACATAATAGCATGCAAATGTAGCCTAACATATCCATTGTCAACCCAGTCTCATCCCGCAGATGTCGAAATCTGGCGCTTGGGAACTGACTTCCGGCAGTAGAAACCAACAAAAAAAGCTGTCCCTTCATGTCAACATGATATGCGGCCGGTTGCTGTTATAGTTTGACGGCACCCGGCGTTGTCAGGGGGAAACACGGCAGGACCCAGCAGCATTTGAGCCATCAAACTCAGATGTTTTTACCCAGCTTTGTTGTGTTTCTCAGCTGTCACTTTTGTCTCAGGATCGGCTACAGACTGACTTGGCAGAGATGGCTGCCATGTTTTTACATGGATTAGTGTATTGTGCTCTCACTACCACTAGATGGCACAAAAAAGTGTCCACGAATTAGGACAACAGCTCTAAGTTAAGCAGAATGAAGTATAAGGTCAAGTAAATCCAAAATTTAATGTCTTTAATGTCTATGAGGACACAGGGTCTCAGGGGGTTAAAACCATTTGTTTAGGGGCCAGTTAAAATTTACTTTGGGCAAGTAGATTTCTGAACCACTTAAAAAAAGCAACCACTTGGACTCTTGTATCATTTTCTTAGCCCATCCATTCCTCACAACCTTTTTCCTTTGTGGATGTTGTGGCTCGACAACAATGTCACACTGTTTCATCCTCTGCTCCTTACAGTCAAAAGTCATATCTCATAGTCACAATTCTGCAGGTGATGAAAGCCACAAAGTCACATAAACACGCAGATTTGCTACTGAAGCTGTTGTTTTTCTTCAGTTACAGCCCACATTTTTTATTTATAATAATAAAATTGATGTAGAATTAATGTCATGACTAGTGCAGCTTTATTTTCTAGGGGTCATATTTACTGAGCTGAGCCCCAGCCCTTTCATGGGTCTGTGAGTGTCCCAATAAACTCATAGCTCAATAAGAAATAAAGCTGTGCTGCTTCTTCTTATCACAACACACTACTGCATTTATTTCCTTTCTTCTTTGGATGATAAAATAAATCAAAACTGAACATTTATCAGAATCCTGCTCCTTTAGTGATATGATGAATATGTGTTTGTTTGATGGAGACTTGAACACAGCATTAAATCCTGTGATTTTTATGGTCGTTGTTGTCACAGCATATAGCCAATAAATGTGCCACAAGTTCACAAAACTTCTAAAACTCTCACACAATCTTCTATCAACTCATCCGCAGCCATAACACACTCCTCACACTGAGATCCTGTTATTTATTCCTCCAGATTACTGTGAAAAATACCCACAGCTCCAAATATGGAACCCATATATCTTCATCTGCATAGATCTGGATGAGGCAGAATATTAATACGTGTCTTGCAACCCAGAAATAGTTTTATCCCACTGACAGTTCAAATTCATAAATCTAATGAGCCTTTGAGGAAGGCACTTAGGATGTCACAGGATCCATTTATATCAGAGATGTCCAGTCTTTATTTAAAGGGGCCCAAAGTCGATAATGTGACCTGCACCATCTGTCATGCCTTTGCAAATGCATTGCACTATAACGATTTAATTTTCAGGAAAGTAACAGTTGTTGTTTGTTCATATCACTCTCAGGTGTGTACAGTTGGTGGTGACAGAGCCCAGGTGTTTTTACCAATCCTAAATGGCACTTTCCAGCGGCTTTTGAGCCATCAATCCTGAGTGTTTTTATCGACCCTTCATAGTGATTCTCAGCAGTATTTGAGCAAATGATCTTTGAGTGTTTTCAACTACCCTTCGTGGCTTTTTTCAGAAGCATCTAAGCCACCAGTCTTAGGTGTTTTTACCAACCCTTTTTGGTGTTTCTCAGTGGTGTTTGAGCCACTGATCCTGGGTATTTTTACTGACCCTATGTGGCATTTGAGCTATGGATCCTTGGTGATTTAAGCAACCCTTAGCATTTCACAACAGCATTTGAGCAATCAATTACTGGTAGTTTTACCGACCCTTCGTGTAATTTTTTAGCATTGTTGGAGCTATCGATCCCGGGTGATTTTAGAGGTCCAGAGCAGCATTTCTCAGCTGTATTTGAGCCACCCATCTTCAAGTGTTTTTAGTGATTTTAGCAACCCTTAGCAGCGTTTGTAAGCAGTGTTTGAGCTTGCTATACTAGGTGTTTTGACTAACCTTTATCAGTGTTTCTCAGCTTCATTTGAGCCACCGATCCTAGGGTTTTTTAATCGACCCTTAGTGGTGTTTGAGCCACTGATATCCGGTGTGTTTACTGTCCCTTAGCATCATTTCTGAGCTTCGTTTGAGCCACTGATCCCAGGTATTTTTACATACCATTCATGGCATTTTTCAGCATCCGTTGGTGCTATCAATCCCAGGTGATTTAGAGACCCTTAGCTCAAACGCTCAGCAGCGTTTGAGCTACTGATCTCAGGTGTTTTACTGACTGCCTGTGGTGTTTTTCAGCATAGTTTGAGCTACCAATCCTGCATGTTGTTAACAATCCTTCACGGCATTTCTCAGCTGCATTTTATAGCAGCATTTGAGTCACCAAACTCAGGTGTTTACCTTTGTTTGAGCCACTGATCATTGGTATTTTTACTGACCTTTTCTTTGAGCTAGCAATCCAGGGTGTTTTTACCAACTCTAAGTGGCATTTCCCAGCAGCATCTGAGCCAAACTCAGATGTTTTTACCCACCCTTTGTTGTGTTTCTCAGCTGTGTTTGAACTACCAATCCTGGGTGTTTTTACTGACCCTTAGTGTTTCTCAGCAGCATTTGAGCCCTCACTGGTGTTTATCACAATTTTTTTTTATGCCAAAGTCAAAACATAATCTTTTCCAAACCACACCCTTTTTTGCGCCTAACCCTAACCAGCTATAAACTTGCTCAGGTCTTTGACAAACTATCATTTATCTATTGTGTCACATCTGCAGGAAAATCCCAAAAATATAAGCCAAAGTGACTTTTAAGTATTATGAATTACAGATGTTACCATTGTGTCATTATAAAAATCAAAGCAGTTTTCCTTACTTGACCTTGATATGATGAGTAAAATGTCCCGTAGGTGAGGATCAGTTAGTTTCAACCTTAACCTCTTGTTCACAACAGAGAGTGTCTGCTCACACAAAAAAAATGCAAAGTCAAAAAAACTCAGCATTTTCTTTGCAAATGTTAGCATTTCTGTGAAAACTGCCTTTATCCTGCTGCTGGTAAAAGTTCACAGGAGAGAGCTGCTGATGTCTACTGCAAAGCTTGCAGCTGTGGCTGATGCTGGACATCTTCAGGGTCAGGGAGAGGATGAGAGAAACATGTTCTTTTTGACAGCAGCACAATCTTACATCAGGTACCTTAGGGAAACGTGAGGTGCTTTATTTGGGCTTAATGCTTCCAAAGGTCTTGAACCTGTTGGTGAATTATAGAGTGGAGTTTAACAGTGTTGCCTCCCTGTTTGCTGACATATCAAATATATTAAATTAATTATGTTGATCTGTTCTGTACATCTATTGCACGTCTGTCCGTCCTGGAAGAGGGATCCCTCCTCAATTGTTCTCTCTGAAGAAATATTGTGTTTTCCATCCTTGTGGAGGGAACCCTTCAACCCTGTTCTTTTCAGCTGCAGTAGCCATGACAAAAACCTAATCTACCAGCGCTGGAAGGGATCAACGCCAGGGATGCACATGCTAAGCAGTATTGTGCAGTAACATGTTACAGTAATAATATTACTTTTCCCAGTCACAAGTAGTGTAACAAATTACTAATAAAGTTTCAGTCGTAATCACATACCCGGATTCATTTTCGCAATCTTTGCACAAGCTTGTCACAGAGCAGCAAGTTAGCTTTGAACCTTGGTCCCCCAAGGTTCAATTTTAGGTCCAACACTTTCTAATTTTTACATGCTGCCACTTGGGAACATCATCAGTAGACGCAGCATTAGTTTCCATTATTATTATTTCATTATGCTGATGATACACATCTGTACATCACTGTGTCTCCTGATGACTCAGGGCCAATTGATGCCCCTTTTAACAGCATTTTAGATATCAAGTCCTGGATGGCAGAAAACTTTCTCAACTCAACCTCTCTCTCTCTCTTACTCAACCAGGACAAAACTGAGGTCTTAGTTATTGGTCCTGACGCTCAGAGAGAGAAACTCAACACAAAACTCCAAGAAATTGCACTGAAACCCTGTCAGCAAGTGAACAATCTTGGAGTTCTCTTTGATTCAGATCTTACTTTTGAAACATATATTAAAAGTATAGCCAAAACTAGATTTTAGAACATTGTCAGAGTGCGACCGTTTCTCTCTCAAGCAAACACAGAGACACTAATGCATGCTTTCATCACCTGCAGAATTGACTACTGTAATGCTCTACTTTCTGGTCCTCCTAAGAAAACTATTGCTCAGTTACAGTTATTACAAAACTCAGCTGCCCGTGTGCTGACGAGGACCTGGAAGAGAGCACACATTACACCAATTTTAAAGTCTCTGCATTGGCTTCTTGTGAGCTTCAGAATTGATTTTAAAACCATTTTATTGGTTTATAAGGCTTTTAATGGTCTTGGTTCTACATATTGGATACTTGTTTGTTAGCTAATCTCCATTTCACTCCTTTTGCCCATGTCTTCCTAATCCAGCTGTGGCTCCCATCAGAGCAGAGGCGTCTCTAACACAGCTGTCAATCATGTCTGTCTTGACTGTTTCCAACATGGTGGCCAGGTCAAAATAAATGTTTCTTAAAACACTTGAGGCTAAAAATGGGCAATGATTCAACGTGATTGGTTGTTTTTGTTCGTGGCAGTTCAAAGCACTACAATGCAGCAAAGTGTTATGTCCCCAGTCTAGGGTAACCTAGACATAACATGATGTGTGACTCCCCACTTTTCCTACTCCCAAGAAAGGCCAGTTACACAGTTTTCAAACTACAAAGAAGCAGTTTATTTTTCCTTCAGGGTTAAGAAATGCCCAAAAAAACAAACATAAATATACGAATGGTCCCTAAACTTACCTAACAATAAAGAAAGTGAAACAAAAGACAATTTCCTTACCTTAACTTCTACCTTTCAAAAACAGGAGAAAAGAACATGGCAATGCCAAACAAAAACAGGCTTCTCACTCCACTCAAACTGCTTTAAGTGATCTATTTACAGTGCTCTAAAACAAAAGATACAAGAAAAACCTAAAATAATACTAAACATTACACTGCTAAACAAACTCTATTCACCTACCCCACATCAATCAAATATCTTTTCTACTTAAAGCTCCAGTAGGCAACATTGTTTTGGTATATTTGAGTAAAAATGTTATAATATCCTCTAAGCATAATGTAAATCAAGTGGTCTGAGACAAACAATGGGTTTCTGCACCTCACCATGGCTCTGTGTTAGGCCTCTAAAGAATCAGTATCGTGCCGATGTGCATCAACCAATCAAAGGTCAGCTCAGACCACTGCGTTCCTATTGGCTGTTCTACTGCATATGCGTGTCCCCGTGCTGCCGGCAGAAGGGGAGAGCAAGCGGCAATGGCGAACAGTGCACCAGGTAAAATAGCTATTCCAGCATTGGCTACAACTGCCTACACAGCTAAAAAAACCCAAAAAAGGAAGACAGAACTCGGTTCCCTGGAGCCCCGGAGGGAGGGGAAGGGTGAGGTGGGGTCGGGCCCGGCCAGAGGGTGCAAGGGTCGGTCGTGGGGGCGGAGCCGAGGGCTCTCCGTGGAGAGGGAGAGCCGAGCCTCGGGGGTATGTGTGGGTCCGCAAGGGAGGGATGGGGCGGGCTGCTGCGCGGTGAGGGAGAGCCAAGGCTCAAAATACACACTAACTTGCTGTCAAAAGTTTTTGCCTGCAGGTACTCACAAGCAAAAGCACTAGCTTTGTCAGTAGTGGAAAGGTGAAAGGAGGGGAGAGCTGCAGTCTGCTGAAGGTTTAAAAATCCTTTGACTTTAAGTGGGCCAATCCGGTGTCAGCAATCTTCTTGTGCCAGCCCAGTCAGCACTCACCACCTGCCTTTCAGTAACCAATCACACTCCAACACATGCACATACTGACAGGACGAGAGAGAACACCTTAAAGGTCACACAGATCAACACAAGGAAAATACTCAAAAAATAATAACCTGGGTCATAACAAAAAGAATATGACTTTTTTTCACAGATTATCTGTCTCATTTCATGCTGTGTGACAAAAAGTTATGTTTTTATAAAAGTTACCAACTACAACTACTTTGTTTAATATCTAATGCTGACCTTATAGTCCCTAAAGCTCTCCTGTCAAACGGTCAAAACATTAATTAATTACAGTCCACATTACTTTGTCTTACAAGTCCCAAGGGCTGTGATGTACAGTGGAATATTATTAATTAGCAGGGTACCGTTGAGGTCAGTGTGTCTCTCTAAATTTAAGTTTGGAGAAAAGAGTGGCACTTCATTAGCATTACACAAGCTGTATAGCTGCTTTCTTCAACACTTGCCCAAGTCCCAGTCCAGGTATTATGAGTGTGGTAAGGAAAAATGAAGAGATCAGACTTTTTTCATCGTAACATAAACCCTAAATCAACTTTCCCAAATCCAAGAGAGCAGCACAGATCTGCTAAAGGTAGCCTACACTCTCTCTCAACTCTAGTATTTGTGTATTTCTCTTACTACCTGCAGTAAGATAGATGTTTTTAAATTAAGTCCCACCTTGCCTAATCAATCGCTTCATCCCCTAGTAGACCTTAATTCTCTGCTTGCTTTCTAGCAATACTAGCCATTTCATTGCGAGGCTATTATTTGGAACTTGACATCACTGCATAAAATGACCTATTGTGACCGCTTAGCAAAGCCTCATGAAACTTTACAATATCAAACTTAAGAGCTCAGTCATTTATCAGATGGATGGCTTTCACTGATGTACTGACAATAAAAAGTTTTTGATACCAAATCACAGCACAGATTTCCTTCCTCATGGTCTTGGTGTGTAAATGTGGCATTTTGGAGGAATTTATGATGAGTTTTAATCATTGTACAGTGGTCAAAAATGTGTAAATTTTGCATGAAATTTGTGTAACAAATGGTATTAGCTCCAAAGTTGCTGTAGCAACATATGAGAGACAATGTTGTAAGCCCCTATATATTCTACACTTTAAGTTTGAATAGGCATCTAACCAAAGCACAACGTTTGTTAGATATTTATGATTAGGAAAACGTGACATAGTAACAAGCTGCACTATGTAAAATATTTCTTCAGATTCCCAGCTTTCAGGTAATTATACAGTACCACTTCCATGTGGCATATACTGTTGCCTGGCTATCTACTCTGAAAGATCCCCTGCCCCTTCTAAAAAAAGACAAGTATGGGTCTATGGTGGGTCTCAAAACAAAATCCTCTCTGTGTTGTCTCTATGCTCCTAGTTTTTTACCAGCACTCATGAATGATCTTCAAAATCACGGCTCTTGTAATTGTGAGTAAAAGGCGGAGAGGGAGTGCACTCATTGAAATCAATTTGCTCCGAAAATTGACCATAAATTATATTCCTCCCTGGCTGATAATATTGCTGAACAAGCAAAACTGAAATCATTTACAAATACAAAAGTACACTAATGATTGTCAGAGTTGCCACGTCATTTTTTTTCCTGGTTTGCTGTGAATCCACAATAGCAAGAAATACTCCCTTATACTGTACTAATGTTGTTGTTTTTTAATGTTGTATTTTTCAGTGTTCTTATCAGCTCCATTGCAGTGTCATTGATTTATGATAGAAATAACAGGGATCCTTTATGGAGATTTGCCACAATGTTTGCAGATTAGCTGAAGCGCAGAATGTCCTTCAGTAAAATAGAAAACGTCAAGAGGCAAATGTGTTTGTAAAGAAGTTTTAGTTCCTCTCTTATCACTTTCTTAAGCCAGTCAGGATTAGGGAGCTTTTCAAGGTTGATTAATTATATGTGTTTCATATGGCTCTCTCCCACTTAACGGCTAAACCACAAGCCTATGCTGAATTATGAAATCAAGATCGGTGAGACCATGAGGCCTAACTGACAAGGCATCTGACTGCGGATCACAGGATTAAGAGTTCCATTTGTGGTCGAAGTCTCCAGACTTGTGGAACCATATTTGCTGTTGAACTGAGAACAGTGCCAAGCCATATGTTCACTAAAGATGTTTGTTTCTACTCTTTTATATGACCAGGAGTGTGGGTCAAAATGTTTTTGTTTTTTTAAAAAGCCAAAAGCATCTGTTAAAGAAGTTAAGGGTGCCTTTGACATTGATATCACATGTAGAGGGGCATGACATAGCAGCAGTATTCGACACCCTTGGAACGGGTTGAGTTGAACACACTGCTTACTGCTGTAACTTTCAATGATAAGTTTTGGGCATTGTTACAGAATTTGAGATAATAGAGTATTATGCTCTGCAGAAACAAATAATATTATGTAGAATTTGTGTTTGTTCTTTCCTTGATTAATTCAATTAAAAATTTCAAACTGAGAAAAGATCAGGTTTCACATGACTTTGTGGCCTAATGGACAAGGTGACTGATTTTGGATCAGAAGATTGAGGATTCAAGTTGAGCACCTTGTTTTGGGCCTTTTTCCATAGCCCTGGTTGCTTGTTTCTCTCCCAAGATCTGGCAACACTGCCAGGAAGAGTGAGTCTGTGAGACAACAAATAGGCTAGTAACAGGGATGCTTGTGGATATAAACTTTCCTCTGTAACAATGGCAGACAAATGCGGACCACTCCTTCCACCTCCAGCCACTCCAACAGGGAAATCAGTTATCAAAAGAAACAATATTGCAGAAAAAGCTAACACTAAGAGAGAACTTGATGCTGCAAGAGCCAAAACTCGGGTCAACATCGGCTCTGCTTTCGAGTGATGGCGGAGACTGATGCAGCTTCATCCTGAGCTAAAAAGGGACGAGACGGTCGTAGAGTTTCTGCTGGACAGGTATTTTTAGTTTGCCTCTAATGTAACATAGGCTTTAACGTTATATATGACTCCTCTTCTCTTCGACTCTTTTAATCCATCATCCCCATGTGTTACGATAGTGTGCTACTGAGCTATTTAGCCGTTCAGCCCCCAATGATCTGATGCAATATGCCATGACTTCTCTTTTTAACCTCCTTGACATGGAGATTGTTCACACCTGACCAATCATCCAAAACTGATCAATTTTTTTTTAGTTCTCTCCCTGATCAATTCTTGTACAAATTGTTTTACAAAAATCATAAAATGTGCAAATCCTTCTGTAGCTGGCAAATGTGGAGCAGAAGCAGTATTTTCTTTGCACAAGTAACTATGGACATTCATTCATTCATCTTCTAACCGCTTCATCCTCTTGAGGGTCGCGGGGGGGCTGGAGCCTATCCCAGCTGACATCAGGCAAGAGGCAGGGTACACCCTGGACAGTTCGCCAGACCATTGCAGGGCTGACACATAGAGACAGGCAACCATTCACACTCACATTCACACCTATGGACAATTTAGAGTAATCAATTAACCTAGTCCCCAAATTGCATGTCTTTGGACTGTGGGAGGAAGCCGGAGTACCCGGAGAGAACCCACGCTGACACGGGGAGAACATGCAAACTCCACACAGAAGGGCTCCCACACCCGGGATCGATTTTTTTTTTTTTCATTTTACAAAATGCAAAAATAGCATTGCACATGCAGAGTCATATCTTTGAAAGAGTTGTGCTGTAATCATGCTTTCTGCCTAATACCTCACAAAGAACACCTGCTACGCCGAGAGTGAGATGTGAAATTGCAAATAACTGTCTCTCACGTTTGAATGACTGTGTGATAACATCCAAAGCAGCTGCCACATCATTTAAATTTCATTTAGGAGCACATAGTGTAGCATATAATCAGTCAGCTGATTAAAATGCATTATTTTATCACCCTGAACATCTGTTCAGAAGTGACTGGACAGATGTCTAAAACATTATTTTTTATTTGGGACAACATGAGGTAGACAGTTATTTCATTTAATTGCAACACTGACAGAGTCATGTTCAAACTAAAAATTATAAGTGAAAGCAGAAAGAAAATCTTTTTTCATCTCTATTTGTTTGCTCCCAGCTCTCACACAAATGTGTCTCTGTCACACTGACTTCGTACAATCCTCATTCACACACGTACACACACACACGCCTCACCTTTATCGGTCAGAGCTGATGCGTGACGCAGCACCTTCACGGATCACTGTTCAGGGTTCAAACATCTGCAGAAGGGATGGACAACGATAAAGATATTTATACTGAGGTGCCCTTACAGCTTGACCTGTCTATTTCACAGTCTCTAAAACTTATTTGTATTACTTTCAAAACATTATTTAAAGCTGTTGAAAGCTGACACTAAAATAGCTGAATATATAGAATAAGTAGAGTTACACGACAGCGTGCTGACAGCACAGGCAGAGTCTGTTTCCTCTCCAAGGAAGAATTTAATTTTCTCTTCTCTCTGCAGGGGGAATAAGGTAAATGTTTCCATGTACATACTTGAGCTGAGGAAGATCTTTCATTTAGTTTTTCAGCATGTACAGTATATGAAAGAAGCACCTCACCTCCTACACATATAGGAGGATGGTCCTGGTTTGTGCCTTTTTGTGTATCATACATCATTACATTTAAGTTCTTTGAGGGGGGTCTGTCTACTTTGGAACAATGTTGGTGGCCAGAAATGACACCTACTCCCTCATTTTTAAAACGATCTGAACCAAAATGATCATATTATATTAATTTATATAAATACACATTAACATGTTATTTTCTCTTTTGTTGTAAAACATTCAAAAGGTTTGTCATTTCCAGGCAAAGTTTTTGGGAAGTCCAACAAAAACAAGCAGTTGGGAAATCAGGGAAATAAGTAGGTAGGTACGTTGAAAGAAGTTCTTAGAAGGAAATGGCATTTTGAAGACTAATATTTGAATTTTGGATTTTAATACAAAAGGAGTGTCAATCCGTGTACCCTTCGTTCTTTCGTTTTCCTGTTTCAAAACTAAATCAGAAAAAACAATCTTGTTTTTCTGTTTTAAAACCAGAACAGAAAAACGGGAAAACAGAGCAACAGAAATCACACGTTTTGTAGATGTTTTTTTGTTTTAAAATTAAAACAGAAGAACTTGAAAATTAAGGTTTTAATTTCTTCGTTTTGTTATTGTGATATTTGGATAAATTCGGGGAATGCTGGGAGATCTGCGGAGGAACTTTTGAACTCCGTAGAGGAGCACTCCATTCTCAACTACTTGTAGCCTAGTTATGGCCGCACTCCAGCCTTATGCAGACCTGATCTGTGAACTATTTGAGAGTGGCAAGACACACGTAGAAATCAGCGACATTTTGCCATGCAGAAGGGGCCAAGCAGTGTCCCTACAATAAATCATATGGTTTGTCTTTGGCTGTGGTGCTGTGTCATTTAGCTTAGTTAGCTGATGCTATGCTAGCTTTATGTGCATCGCGGGATACACGGGGATGCAGCTGGGCGTTGAAATGTTAAATGGGACTCCAACATTGATCAAAAGAATACATGTCTTCAGCAAACACAAACTTTAGATTACATTTAATTGATGTGCTTTGTGGCAAGCAGCAGGCACACACATGCCTGTGATGATGCAACAGCATTAACAAGCATCTGAGCAGCACTTCAAATAATGTAGCTGGTCACAGTGTTGCATTGTTGTTTGCAGTGTGAACATGACACATATGATGACATTGTTAAATAACTTTTTTTGGGAGTTTGATGTCTGTCCCTCACAACTTTTTTCCTTTCATCACATGCACACACACACACACACACACACACACACACATTAATTTTAGCGAGAATTGTTTCTGAAGAGGGACAACAATGGGCCCAACACATAAAGACGCTTGATGACACACGGGTGGAGAAACAAAACCACGCAATGAATACAAACTCCTGTTGTTCTGATATCCTCGAAGCACATTATGCCTGATGGTGACTGTCTGTTCTCCCAGTGGCGGTTGTTGTGATGATGGCTGAGGTGACCTGTTCAATGGGTAAATTTGAATTAATTTGGCTCTGGAATGACTGAACAATCCACTGTGGTCACCAACAGTCTAATTTTCATCAGTTTGCCCACACAAATACATTTGAATGTGAACAGAGACCTGTTTTACCATTAATCAAATAAAATTGAGTAAGGTATTCACTGAATCATTGTCAGTCTTAATCAGAAAACATTTTATTATAGCTAAGTGGAAATTAATTTTGTGTTCTGCTTAAAATGCAGGCATACCCTACAACTTAATACAATGCACATGACATAGTATCACTGCTCTTTGACCTGACCTAAAATCCAGAATTGAATTTAAAATCCTACTGTTAACTTATAAAGCTCTAAATGGTCAAGCTCCGTCATATCTTAGAGAGCTCATAGTGCCATATTATCCCACCAGAACTCTGCGCTCTGAGAACGCAGGGTTACTCGTGGTCCCTAAAGTCTCCAAAAGTAGATCAGGAGCCAGAGCCTTCAGCTATCAGGCTCCTCTCCTGTGGAATCATCTTCCTGTTGCGGTCCGGGAGGCAGACACCGTCTCCACATTTAAGGCTAGACTTAAGACTTTCCTCTTTGATAAAGCTTATAGTTAGGGCTGGCTCAGGTTTGCCTTGTACCAGCCCCTAGTTAGGCTGACTTAGGCCTAGTCAACCGGAGGACCACCTATAATGCACCGGGCACCTTCTCTCCCTCTCTCTCTCTCTCTCTCTCTCTCTCTCTCTCTCTCTCGTAACCTATTACTGCATCTTGCTAACTCAGCCATTCTGGATGTCACTAACTCGGCTTCTTCTCTGGAGCCTTTGTGCTCCACTGTCTCTCAGGTTAACTCGTATTGCAGCTGTACCTGGATAGTGTGACGTGTGTGGTTGTGCTGCTGCCGTGGTCCTGCCAGATGCCTCCTGCTGCTGCTGCTGCTGCCATCATTAGTCTACTGTTATTATACACATATGATTATTATCACACATGTATACTGCCAGATACTAATATATACTTTCAACATATTGTACCACAGTAGCCAGAACTATAACCATAATATTATTACTTTGATGAATGTTGTTGTAAGCTACTACTGATTACTGTCATTTTATTATGCTGATCTGTTCTGTACGACATCTATTGCATGTCTAGTCTTGTCATACAAAGTTTGATGGAGTGTCAACTGGACAATATGGAGATATTTGCATCTTGGAACCGGACTACAAATGTGGATAGACAGGGAGAAACACACGCAAGCCTAAGACGTGGTAAGATACGATATTCCTCACTATATGAAGTGACTGATAACAAGAACTGTATCATGGATAGTAAAGAAATTTGTCAGGTTTTTATTTTGTAGACAATTGATCTGTATTTATAGCATGATGGGATGACAGCACAATGATGTGTGTGGTATGACTGGAAAGCTCTGCTCTTGCGCTTTCATGTGATATGCGTGGCATTTCTGTATGACCCTGCATTCACAAGTAATCCATCCAAGAGTAATGTGAGTGCAGAGCTGTATGAAAGCTCTGTTATACATAAGTTTAGTGTAACTTTATCATTTTTTTTTGCTGTGAAAAAATTGGACTACCGACAAGTGTCTGACAAAGCTGCAGTTCCACTGTTTCATGTGATATGAGTAGCTTCTCGCTAACGGTCGCGGAGAAAATCCATAGAGAGGAACGAACAGGTGTGAATTTGGGTGCACTATGTGTCGTTCCTTTTTAACCTATATGGTTAAAAAGCCTCTTGGATCAGCTGGAAACGTTAGCCATGTCGACCTTGAATGTGACCGCTGTGCAGTGGCGCTGCCTCATGTGATGTCGGAATAATCGGAAAAATGATTTTCCAACCGTAAAGCAATATTTCAGTGGAAACGGTTGACGATGTGTTTTTTAAACATTTTGAGTGATAAAATACAACACATCTTCTTTGTAATGTCCATGATGTCTCCACATTACCACCTAAACGCTCATGAACACACAATGAAGTAAGAACGACTTCCCGACATGGGAAATCATACCATCCGAGGAGCACATGAATGATACTTGGTGGTTTATGTATGACGAAAACATGTTGGGGCAAACCCTCCTGGAACCCATAGAGATTGCATTGGAGTGCCTGCATTTAGAAAAAAAAAGCATTTTACATGGAAGTCTACGGTCCGTCCCAAGTCTCTTATTTTTATAGTGCTACTGCTAGCTCCTCGCTTGAATCAGAAGTCGTTTGAGGTCCACCATCTTCTAGGCCATCCCAAGTCTCTTATTTGTGCAGCGAGGAGCTAGCGCTAGGAGCTAGCAGCAGGCTTTAAGCAGCTACGAGCTACTTGTAGGATGGTCGAGACTGGCAAACTGACAGGTCTGATATGTCTTACTCACTCAGCAGCTGACTTGTTGGCGAGTGGATTTAATAATAGTGATAATAATGATGATGATAATAATAATGATAGTGATGCTCATCACAGTGACAGTAAAATAGCAGGGCTACTGACCGTTCTGTAATTGCACAAACATCGACAAATGACTCAGTAACAATGGTAATACATGCAAAAGTGTGTGACCAGAGTCATGGTCACACACTTTTGCATGTATTACCATTGTACAACACTTTGGTCTCTGAGGATGCATCCTAAGTCTCATTAGCATCCAGTTTAGGAACTGCATGCTAATGAGACTTAGGGTGCATCCTCAGAGACCAAAGTGTTGTCTGTCATCACATTTTTTCTCCTTTCCATATATCTTTCCAGTCAGGATGCATTCTCGCAGCACATTTCAGTGTTTTTACCACTTGAATACGGCAATTAGGAAGCAAAAAGAGACACAAACAAAGAAAAGCAGTCACAACACATTGCAGCTAAAAAGGGTGAGGGATTCCTGGTGAGAGGGTCTTTCAATTTGGGATGCTGTGTTGAAGGAAGATGCAGTGTTTGGGTTTAGGGAGGAGGAGAGAAGCGTTCACTAACATTGTGCTGCACAGGAGTTGGTGGATGAACATGCTGAGAGAGGGCTGCTCAGTTCAAGATGGATTCTCAAAGATATGAAAGTATTTGAAGTGTGTTTGTGAGTGAGAGGCAGAGTCTGATAAAAAAAAAAGAAGAATGAATTCTGCAGTGTTGTGTATTTTTATTCAAACTGCATCCTCTGAGATGCAGTTTTAAAATGTGACAAGAGGGAGAAAAAAAAGAGATACACTATGGCCAAAAGTACGTGGACAACCATATGTGATTTACAAACATCTTACTCCCAGACCATTTGGCATTACTCTTACTATTATATGTGGTTTTGGGGGCATCTGCTGGAACAGCAGTGATGTCTCTATAAACCAACCTATTTGCCGTGCCACTATCTCAGCAGAAATCAGCACAGCCACAGGTTCCTAAAAACTAAAAACACATTTGGTGCTTAAAATCCACTGGAAACACAGCAATCACTCACTAATTGCTCTCCAACAGTGGTCTGCAACTTGGCAGCCGTCTTGCCTTGGTGTCACTGTGTTTACAATCTTCTCCACCTCCCAACACAAAGTCAGCTAATATCCTGCTATGTCACTTAATAAATGATACATATGAAACACGAAAATGTAACATATTTGTTAGCTGCAGAAACATACAATGCCACCATTTTCTCCTGGCAACAGGGATGTTTGGTTTTTTTTATCAATCTGAATTTGAAAGTATAGTGTGGTCTCAGTGACCTAATGGAAAAGCCTCCTAAGCCAGGGATGTGGGTTGGAGTCCCATCTGGGTTGATAACCAGCTGAGTGGAATGGTGAGTTGACCATAGTCATTCTTTGCAAGCTATTCTCTGCAAATGTCATAACTTTAATATCTTAGGGGACATGTCATCTTAGCGAGACTCCTGCCAAGCTGCACACCACTCTGAGACCAACTAACAACAAAACTAAATGTGATTTTGCAAGTCATTGCTGTGTCTCCAACAGTTTTTTAATTGCCAAACCTGGGTATTTTTTAGTGACCTGTTGCTGTTTTTCCAGAAGGGATAGTGCTACGTAAAGCAGTTATTTTTAGCAACCCATCACTGTTTTTCCAGCAGGGATAGTGCCCCTAAAAGCAATTATTTTTTAGCAAGCCATCACTGCCTTTTCCAGTTGAGATAGTGTCACAAAAAGCAGTTGTTTTTAGCGACTTGTTGCTGTTTTCCTGTTGGGGATGTGGCACTAAAAGCAATTATTTTTTAGCAAACCGTCACCGCTTTTGCAGTGGGGATAGTGCAAAAAATTTTGGTTATTTTCGAGCAACCTGTCACTCTTTTTTCAAACAAATAGTGCCACAGAAAATGAGAGGCTGCTCACTGCTGAGCCAATGGGCGGGGCTGGACCTGGACTGGACAAACAACCTTACCATAACCAAGTGGTTTTTGTGTATTAACCTAACCACACTTTAACCACAGTGTTGAAAGTTTCAGAGTATCCACTACATAACATGCAGATGTGACATATCTGTTCATAGAATATTTCTAGCAATTGGGTTAAAATATGAGATACATTTTGACCAAAAGTATGTGGACACCCAAACCTGACACCCATGTGTGATTTATCAACATTTCATTCCCAGATCATTTGACATGAATCTGTTGTAATAACAATGGATTTATTATTTGAAGCAGGAGTCATTAAATATCCCTAGTAACCTAATGGATAAGGCATTGGCCTCCTAAGCAAGGGATTGTGGGTTCAAGTCCCATCTGAGGTGGTTATCTGTAAGCCAGTGGTTCATACTCTGCAAAGGTACCTTTTTTGAAGTATTTGTATTAATATAATACTGGTTATGCATTATGGCCATCTAGACAACATTAATCCTGAACAACTAAGTATTGTGGTTTTGAATTGTTTCAGTGGTTTGAAGCCTTTAGAGTTGAAAGTAAACAGTATATAAAAAATTACAGAATTTTGAGGAACAGAAATATGATTTCATTTGGGGAAGTGTCCACCAGGTTTGGAGCCACTGACATAATTAAAATTGTTTTACTGAGTCATTATTTGATTTGTTCATATGAAACACACATTCTCTAGTAACACTGCAAAACCAATACACTAACTCTGTTTGCTTCACAGAATTTGTTTCTCTTTAAGGTTACTGTTTTGATTTGTGCAGCAAGGTTCGATTAACATTCAGCACAAATAAGATACAGCTGCAGAGACTTGAACCAGTCAGTGCCCTCAGCAACCCATTCTAACCAGTGGCTGGGGAGGTCATTTATCAGATGCTGCCGCAGCCCTTGAACTGGGGAACAAAAAACAAAGAGCTCGTTTATATCTGTAAAAGAAAAAATGAAAAAAAAAAAAACAATATCACAGCTAGGTGTACCTTTACAGAGGAAAAGTGTGAAATCCTTCGAGGGTTCTGTATGTTCACTTAATCACTTCCTCCTCTACTGCTGTTGAGTCAGAGGCTTGTCTTTGCAGAATAGCCGAAAAATCTTCACTCAAGGGTTTCTGAGCTCCTGGCAGTGTGTCACGTGTGCAAATGTTTAAATGAACTGACATTTCCATGCCACTGCTGGGGTCTCTATGGCTTATAAAAAAAACTTTTTCCACTGTATAAATCAGGGAAAAGAACTGCCCTTCTGTGGATAGTACCATGATGAGAATAAAAGTAAAATACAAATCTAAGAAAATGCACTCCTCTCTACAGAGCTGTGATTGGACATCCTAACATCTGACATGGAAGCCAGACTTGATCTTGTTTGACTTGCCTGGTTGTCATAGGATTTGCATTCTCATGCCGACAAAGTCAAGGGCACGGATCACCAGATTTTTGACAATTGCATGTCTTTTCTCTTCTCTAAAATATGCTCCAAACTAAATAAATAAACAAGTGAAGCTAACACCTTCTTATTGTCTGTCAGAGGGCATTTTCCAGTGTCTCTGACCATCTGACTGTGTCTGGGGGTATTTTTGCCAGCCCTTCAGATGCGCTAAGCTGCAGGCGGGATGAATGAATCAGCCTTAAACTTGGCACGATTACAGATGCATAGCTGAGCAAGCAAAGGACTCCCCAGGGTGATGTGGGCGCCCATATATAACATTGCTATTAAATGGATTTTGACACCTTAATAAGCTTGAGTTGAAATGTGTTTGCAGAGGTGCACACAAGATGCAAAGATAAATGATTGTGATTCAACCGATAATTTGTGCAGATGAGATGCATCAGTGGAATTTCTCCCTTCGCAATAAAACAAAGATTTGTTTGGCAAATCCAGAAAGATCATGCCTGCAATTTCTTGGCGATTTCGTTTTCTCTTGTTTTTTAATTGTACACCAAACTCTGTACATTTATACACATTATCTGTAAATTAAAAACCCACTTGATATTTTAAGTTGCGTTTTTTTGTACAGAACAAATACTACATTATTTATATCGGATTTTCTGCTTTCTTAAATTACAGGCAAATTTATGTAAAATTACAAACACTTTCTGTAATTAAATATGTAGCTCATTATATAAAACTTAATGTTCATACCAATAATTTAAAATTGTCTTTGTAATTTTAAAGTTAAATTTGCTAGTTTTATATTCACGTGTACTTTTACTTTTAAAATATGTAACCAAATTTTATGGAAAATAACTGCATTTGAAAAAAAATTGCATTCAAAAAATCACAGACATTATTTATTAATTGACTGTTGTTTTAAGTATGATAGTGTATTATTTACACAGTATTGTTTCTGCCTGCTTAAATTACAGACAAATATATGTAAAAATACGGTCATTTTCTATAATTAAATATGTAGTTTATTATATAAATATTTATGTCCATACTAACTATTGAACATTTTCTTTGTAATTTTAAGGTAAATCTTATTATATTAGGCTATATTATATTATGATCCAACTGTTATTTTATGTATTGTGCCAAAAATGATAAAGACAATGATTTATATAATGTATATAATACTATATTATCTATACAGTACTTTTTAAGATTTTCTTTAAAACACAGGCAGATTTGTGTAAAATTACAGTTATTATCTGTAACTAAATACCAAGCACATTATATAAGTCTCTGACCATATTAATAGTTTAATGTTCTTATTGTTATTTAAGGTAAATCATATCTGTTATATATATTAATGTGCATTGTACATTTACTTTCAAAAACTATAACCAGATTTTGCAATATTCCTTTATTTTAAGTATCAGGCCAGTGATGATGAATTACATTCTTCATTTTTGTACAAAAAACAACAACAACAACAAAACACATATTATTTATACAGTATTGTTTCTGCCTTTTTCCATTCAAAATTTGTTACCAAATGTTATGGAAAATAACTT
The DNA here is from genome assembly GCA_035609425.1 of Epinephelus awoara. Lineage (NCBI taxonomy): Eukaryota > Metazoa > Chordata > Actinopteri > Perciformes > Serranidae > Epinephelus > Epinephelus awoara. The sequence continues at coordinate 1,178,224 of CM069317.1, forward strand.
GTTTTTTAAATGTATATAAAACTCTGTAAAATTACAGACATTATCAACCTAACTGTTATTTTAAGTAATATGCCAAAAAGGTTTTAGTTCTTACTTTTCTGCATTCTTAAATTTTTAATTATTTATGTAAAATTACAATAATTATCTATAATTAAATATGTAGCACACCAGTAGCTCATCAGTACTTTTTTCACTAAAACATTGTGTTGTCATGTAGGCCTATCTGGAAACAAATTAAGCAACCTTTTTCTTAAGACATTAAATCCAATACATACTCTTTTTTTAAAGAGCATGAAGCTAACTTGACCTGGAGATAAAAACATTCGGGCATGTTGCATCTGTGGCCACACTCACTCCTGATGTTACAGTAAAGCATGCACAAGCATGTAGATCTGACAGAACATAAATGAGTGAAGGCAAAGTCAGGAAAACAACTCATTGCAATAGTCGAGACAGTAGGTAGTAGAAGCAAGAGTGATAAACTTTAAAAGTTTTAAAGTGCTACATCAAAGACAACACTGGATTTGCTGTACCATCTTCACCCAAAAAACAATATCTACCCTTTAAACCCCCATCATTCATTATAGTACAAACAGGAAAGCTTTAAAACCTGTCAAACTTTGCCAAAACAGTAACAAGATCCAGTAAGAACACCACAACAACAGCAGAAGAAAAGAACAGACATTCAATACATGACTCTGCATCCCTATGTTTTTTAAAACCTAGCAACAGACACTGAAACAGAAGCTGAGAAGTTTAATATATGCAGTCCAGTGGATACAGGAGGAATGCAAAGACCTGAACAATGCGGAGACAAAGCAACTGCTGATCAAGTGCATGGCTGAACACAAAGGGGCTGCAGGGGTCAGTACACTTAAAACAAAGTGCTGTTCAGACATCTGAACCCCCCCATATGACTTTCTGAGACAGAGGTGTGAATGTAGGAATGATTTCTTATTCCTCAGCCCCTTTTTTAATTCTACACAATTGCTTCCATCACCTTTTGTAAATGTAAAGGAGTTCACACATTGAAAGCCTTTGAGGTGTGAGCATCATTATCCCCATTTGAGTGATTATCACATCTTGCATTGATGTCAGGCCTGAATACCCTGGCAGTACCAGAGCCCAGTCATAACTTTAATGTCTTAGGTGACATATCATCCTAGCGAGACTCCTGATAAGCTGCAGACCACTTTTCAGGACCAACAAACACACCTAATGTGATTTGGTTCATTGCTGTCTCCAGCAGTTTTTTAATTGCCAAACCTAGGTATTTTTTAGTAACTCGACATTGCTTTTCTTACTTGTTGCTGTCTTTCCAGCAGGGATAGCGCCACTTAAGGCAATTAGTTTTTAGCAACCATCACAGCTTTTCCAGTGGGGATAGTGCCACAAAAAGTGGTTGTGTTCTCGCATCATTTTGCTGTTTTGCCAACAGTGATAGTGCCACTAGAGGCAATCGTTGTTTAGCAACCCTTCGCTGCTTTTCCAGTGGGGATAGTTCCACAAAAAGCATTTGTTTTCTAGCAACCTGTTGCAGTTTTTCCAGTAGGGATATTGTCATAAAAGAAGTATTTTTCAGCAACCCATAACAGTTTTTCCAATGGGGATGGTGTCACTAAAAGCAATTATTTTTTAGTAACCTATAATTGTTTTTCCTCCTGGGATAGTGCCACAAAAAGTGGTTATGTTTTTTAGCAACCCCTCGCTGCTTTTGCGGTCGTTTACTAGCAAGTGTTTCTGTTTTTCCAGCAGGGAGAGTGTCATGAAAAATGGTTATTTTTAAGCGACCCATCGCTGTTTTTCCAGCAGGGATGGTGCAACTACAACATAGAATTATTTTTTAGCAACCCTTTCTAGTTGGGACAGTGTCACGAAAGCAGCCCCACTTGCCAGAAAAGTTATATGTTTCTGCAAACCACAGATATGTTACATTTGCACAATATTATTCAGCGGATAAGTTGGAGCTTTACGTTTCAACAATGCTGTGGTTAACATGTGGTTAGGTTTAGGCACAAAAGCTACTTGGTTGTGGTTGAGAAAAGATAATGTTTTGGCTTAAAATACATAGTTTTGGGGGCACTCTCCCACCTGGAAAAGCAGCAATGTCTCAGTAATAAACATACCTTTTCATGCCACTATTCTATTAAGAAACACAGTGAGGGGTAGTTACAAAACACCCACATTTGGTGCCTATAAAGCTGCTGGAGAAACAGTGCAGGTTTAAAACTTATGTGTGATGAGAATGAGACACCAAAAGAATGTGGACACCAAAACTTGGCACCCATATGTAAATTATAGACATCTGATTTCACAATCATTTTGCATTAATCTGCTGTTATTACAGTTATAGCCACAGTGGCCTAATGGATAAAACACTGGCTTTTTAAACCAAGGGTGGTGGGTTTGAGTCCCCTCTGGGCTGATAACCAGTGAAGTGGTTGATTGATGATCCTCTGCAAGGGAAAATATTTTTCACATTCTGTTTATACCTGGTATTAATATGCAGCTTGGGTGTTCCCATGACAAGTGGACAGTACCTTGTCAGTCATGAACACTGGTCTGCAGCTTGACGGGCCTTTTGTTCCTGGGTGACAGGCCATCCATCATTCCATCCACCTCATGATGACAAATTCTACTTTACCTTAGAAATATTGATATGATTCATATGAAACATACAAATATTAGTTATCAATGTTTGCAGAAACATTCAATGGCCACATTTTCTTCTAGTGACTGGTCTGACATTCCTTCTCAGGCAGTTTGACATAGATATAAACCTGAACTCTAACTCTCACATAACAACCATGTGGGCTAACGATCCACGAGATCTTAACGACTTTCAGTGTGTGACCGTTCAACGCCTTGGATTTCCCACCAGTCAGTCTGAACTAAAGCTTTCAAAATGTCTACTGAAAGTCTAGTTGCCTTTAGCAAAATAACAAAAAAAACAGTACATTAAATATTAAAGATTATAGCAATTTATGTGTCTCTGTGATTTCTCCAAGTGAAATGTTATGTAGCATCGATAAGCCTGTCTGATGTCTCCAGCCAATATTACAGGGAAAGAATGAGACCTTTTGGCCTGGCTTAGCAGGAAGCGCTCAGGTGTAATTAATAACATTAACGATGGCCATTCACATTGTTACAGTTATTAATTACGCCTGTGCCTTCTCTGCTCTCACGTCAAAATGTCTGCCGTGGCAAAGGTCTATTATATGGGCTGAGAGCAAGACAATAGTTATATTTATAACCCTGAAGCCTGTTGTTAAATGGATTCTTTCTGGTTAACTATAGAATCCATGAATCATTTGATTAATCCACTCCATTAATTATGCTTGGCACAGCTCAAAATACATTTGAAAGAGAAGTCCAAAAAGTCTGCCCTCCACTTCTTCTTCTTTTCTGTCATGTATCTATATAACAGCAGTCAACCCAATCGCCAGAATAAATGTTGGCAAGGTTTCTCGCAACCACAGATATGTGACATTTGTATGTTGTTATGTAGAGGACAACTTAACCATTCTTTATATTTCAAAAATGTCGTGGTTAATGTTTGGTTAGGTTTAGGCACTTGGTTATGGTTAGAATAGATAATGTTTTGGCTGAAAATACCCAGTGGCAATGTGCTCTCCATCTGAGCTTCTCCACCGGCATACTCCCTCCCACAGTCTTAGGTCTGTTGATGCAAACCACCTGTTATTATTATTAGTAGTAGTAGTAGTATTAGTATTATTATTAAAATCACCACTGGAACAGTCACAAATGTTGCCCTAAAAACTACTGATTTTGGTGGCACAGTAATTCTACCGATGTCTCGCTAAAGAACAACCAATTTTGGTGGAACAATAGCTGCTGGAAAACCACCAATGTCTCACTAAGAAGATACCTGGTTTCGTAGTACAGTCACAAAAAATACAGTTGATGTCTCACAAAAAAAAAAAAAGCGCTTTTAGTGACAAAATTACAGCTGGTAATGCTGCCAATGACTTGCTTAAAAATACCCGCTTTGCTAAAGAACAACAAAGCTTTGGTGGCACAATAGCTGCTGGAATACAGTCTCTATAGGAAAGTACTGGTTGGGTGGCAAAATCGCCACTGAAAATGCAATTGATATTTTGCTAAAAAAAAAAAAAAACACTCATTATTGGTGGCATAGTCACAGCTGTGGCTGCTGGCAAAGTTTAACTAAAAAATACCCACTTGTGGGTAAAATCATGGCTGAAAATTCCACCAATGTGTCTCTTAAAAACACACGGCTTTGGTGGCAAAATCACAGCTGGAAATGACGCAAATGTCTCCCTAAAAAAACAACCAGTTTTGGTGGAACAATAGCTGCTAGAATACCGCCAATTTCTCGCTAAGAAAATACATGGTTTGGTGGCACAGTCGTCGCAGTAAAAATGCTGTTGTTGTTTTGCTAAAAAAACACTTACTTTTGGTGGCATAATCACCACTAGAAATGCCACAAATATCTCACTAAAAAACACCCGCTTTTGGTGGCAAATCATGGCTGCAAATGCTGCCAATATCTCGCTTAGAAATACCTGCTTTTGGTGGCACAATAGTTGCTGGAATACCACCAATGTTGCACTTAGAAAATATCTGGTTCGGTGACACAATCGCTGCAGGAAATGGCCTTGTACAGTGGCCTGCAGCTTGGCAGCCATCTTCCCTTGGTGTCACACCATCTACCATTCCCTCCACCTGCCAATATCAGAGTCAGCTTGTATACATGTAATCAGAAATATGCCACTTTTAGAAACGTGGATATGAAACCCACAATGCCAACATTTTCCTCTGGCGCCCGGACTGCAGCAGCACTTTACACGTCAACCTTTGTCTCAGAATAATAATCTAAAACACAGCAACATGGAAATATTGTTCTCTTAGGTTCAGTGACAGTTTTCCAATCAAAGTACAGAATCAGAGCTGTTGGATCAAACAGGTGGAAATATAAACACACATTCTTTAACTGTTGTTTTTTCTCTATGAACTTGTGCATTATTTATAACCTGAGACTGTCACACTGAAAGTCTTATCCAAACAGTGTAGCTTTACTTTGAGTTATGTATATTATAGAGGTGCATTTGTACAGCAGTTACACACAAGCAACACTATTTCATGTTGCAATCCTGATTCACTGTATGCCGCTCCTGTCACCAACAGTGAAAATAGGCATAAAATGCATAAAATGACACAGTGCAGTAATAGCTTCATTTTTAGCAGCTTGATTTTTCAACATTTTTCTTACTAAAGTTACAGATTGCTGTTGGCTTGGTGTCCACAGAGCCACCAATAACAGCTTTACGAGATAAAGGTGAATGTGCCACACCAAAATAAGAGCACTTTTTGAGTTTCTGTGCACAATTAGCCTAGTCTATTTACATAAATACATAAAAATATCACACAATTCGTAAACATGAGGAGCAGAAACTGTGTGATGTCTCAGTCCTTCCCCCTTCTTCCCTTTACAACACATGAAGGTCCTTTACAGAGTTAATGGACAGTCCCTGGCTTGGTGGGACGGTGCTGCTTTGGTCCAGCTGCTCCCGAGTGGGTGGAGCGGGGCTGCGCCGCTGGCTGTCCAGACCCAAATGTGTGCTGATCTGCGACGAGCGAAGGCTCCTCGTTTGGCCCAGTGCTCGCACCTCATACAGCTCCGCTGAGGTTTTCTTGTACCTGCAGAGAACAGATTGTTATTATATTCACCTCTGAATTCAAGACAAAATATGATGAAATATGATGAAACATTTTAAGAGGAGAGACCACAGCAAACAAAAGTCATAGGATACACCAGAAAAAATGGAAGAATTTACACTCTAAAGGAGGAAAATATGTGCAATAATTCACATATAATTAAATATTTACCAACAGTTCTTGCTTGTAGATGTTCTTTAGAAGCAGAAATTGTGGGGATTTCATTTATATATCGAGTAATATTAGCAAATAAGCAACATTTCATATTTACTGAGTAGGACACTATTAACAGATAGCAACTCACATTCTCAGCAGTAGAGAAGACAGAACCACTGAAACAGACGAAGCAGCCATCGCAGCAGAGCCCATCCAGGGTTGGAGCACCAGGCCAACAGGCATGAACACACCTACAACCAGCAGAGGGGAGGCATGGGCAACATTGATTTCAAACAATATATACTGAACAAATGGGCAATTAAAATCTAAAAAGTTTAAGCTTTATTTCATTTGTTTGTCTGCAAGCCATGTTGTTTGCAATCTGATTTTGCCTTTAACAGTCTTGCTTGCTTGCTGCCCACAAGGTGCCAGTATAAATAAATTGTGGTATTTCCTGTCAGTTTCTTTTGTTTTCATTATCAGCATCCTTTGGTGGTTCAGTATGGCTGTCTTCTTTTGCATTCTCCGCAACCAATTTGATTAACAGAGTAGTTATCAGGCCATGCAAACCAATGAAAACAGTAATGTCATCTCTTCACTTTTCTGGGAATGTGGGATTTTTAACCAATGCTGTATTAAAGCTGATTCCTTTAAATTAGTCATCTTTAAATTTGACTTTTAGGCAAATTGAGAGAAAAATATATTCCTACAGTACAATTAGAGGTGCAGTCAGAGATTATAATCCAATATCTCCTTACAGTCCACAAAAAAGGGTGTTCATACAAAGCCTTGGCTTTGTGAATGAGAAACAAACAAAGTTGCTTGCACTGAGCTGAACAACACTGTTCTACATTCTCTGAACTCTCATGCAGAGGACAGGAGAAAGGCTAAGGCTGGGTCTCAGTACTCAGTGCCTTTTAGGTACCTTTTAATCCTTTTTGTACCCATACCTTGAATTTTTTTTTGTGGCATTTTATGCAACTGGATGATTCTATTCACATGATGGGTATTAAATGAAGTAGAAAACAAGAATTACTGCTTTGTGGTTGTATGCTTCCACAAACTAGTCAAGTTGTAGTTACAGTTTATTGTCATGTCTGTGAAAACATGGATGCTTCATTCACATCTTCCCCCTGGCAGCACAGAGGATCTATACAATCAGCGCAGTTTTCAGGTGGACACCCAAGATTAGATTCGGTATCTGACCAAAGGTTTCGCTTTCTGTTCCTGGGATATGACGTTCCAAAAAGTGTTTGATGCAGAACATTATGATGTCACAGTAAAGTTGAAGTTGAACTTTGACCTTTTGGATATATAACATCATCACTTAGACAGTTTTGTCATAATTAGCGTATGAATTCTTGAGTAATGGCCAAAAACATGTATTGTGAGGTCACATTGACCTTGACCTTTAACCTTCCACCACCAAATTCTAATCAATTCATTCTTGAGTGTGAATGAATGTTTGTGCAAAGTTTGAGGAGACTCCCTCAAGTTGTTCTTGAGATATCACATTCACAAGAGTGAGACATAGTGACCTTGATCTTTGACCTTAAACCACCAAAATATATTCACTTCATTGTTGATTTCAAGTGGCAAATTTTAAGAAATTCCCCCACGGTTTTCTTGAGATATCACTTTCACGAAAAAGTTACGGACAGGCCAACAACCCAAAAACAATGCCTCTGGCCACGGCTTTCACTGGCATGGAGGCATAAAAAGGTATCAAATGAAATACTGTATTGGTATCAATTTAATGGCATTGGTATTGTGATTTTTTTTAATGATACCCAGTCCTAGCAGTCACGGATGTATTAATAGAAAGGCAGTGCAAAAAAAATTTGTAAAAAAGTCTTGCTGTCATAATTTGACAGAAGACTGCTGGTATAATATCATTTCTCACCTGCAGCAATGGGTATTCCTAGAAGGTTATAGATGAGGGCGAAGACAAAGTTGGTCCTTATCCTCCGCACCGTCTTCTTCGACAGCTCAATACTGGCCACCACATCCAGCAGGTCGTTCTGCAGAGAGTAAAAACCTTCACTTTAAAGACGTCATGCTAACTTCACACAGACTGTCAGTCACAGGGTGTCACCTACTCGAATGAGGACGATGTCAGCCGCCTCGATAGCCACGTCGGTGCCCGTGCCGATGGCGATGCCAACGTCGGCCCGAGCCAGGGCAGGCGAGTCATTGACGCCATCCCCCACCATTGCCACTCGCTTGCCTTGTTCCTGAAGCTCTTGCACTTTTGCCACCTTATGTGAAGGCAGCACCTCTGCAAACAACTTTCTGATCCCCACCTGAGCTCAAACAAAAATTAATTTCATTTTATCTCATATAACTCTGCTACCTTTTTAAAGACTCCTTTATGAATGTTTGTTTACCTGTGCAGCTATGGCTTTAGCTGTGCGCCTGTTATCTCCTGTTATCATAACCACGTCAATGCCCATGCTGTTGAGAGTATGCACTGCTAACGCTGCCTCTGCTTTCACTGTGTCTGCAATGGCTAACATGGCACACAGCACACCTACAGAGAACACACACACAACATGAGGTGAATGATAAGAGATAAAAGTAAATGTCAGTGTTGTAAGGTTTTATCCTCACCATCTATAGCCACCAGGATAGCAGTCTGCCCTTTCGTCTCGTGGCTGGACATGGCGGCATCAACGTCTGCTCCTATGTGATGACCGTTCCTCCTCATCCACTCTCTGTTGCCAATCAGGACGGAGTACGATAAAGGCTCACCTGCTGACAGCAAAGAAATACTGGAAAAATCAAACTGAATGTCTGTGAGTGAGGACAAGGTGATGGCAGATGGAGCTGTTTTGTATTTTCTTCAGGTGAAAAATTAAAGGGTTAAGTTAAAGTTCAATATTTCAAAACCTGGACCGTATTTTTCCATGTTTTTTTGCCTACGTGACTAATACCCAAACCCACCAGACTACATTTAAAAAAAACAAACAGTTATTTAAGCATGTATAGAGTCAGCATGTTTTCACATCTAATTGGGTAAAGTAAAAGTTTATTTCAACCAAACCAGAGTTGGTGATTGTTGGAACAGCAGTAAGATGAACCAAGAACACTTTTGTGAGTTTTATTTCATTTCTATTGAGTTTGGATGAAGTTTGTTTTACGATGATAAAATTTCTATTTATTTAAAGGATAACTTAGGTATTTTTCAACTTGGGCCCTATTTCCCCATATGTATGTGTGCGTATGATTCATAGGTACAACTCATTCTAAAATTGGTCCAGTAATGAGGGAGGCGGATGCAGCCGACAGCTGCGAAACGAGCTAAAACGGTAACGGGGGCAAATGCGTCCCGTATAAGTTTGCGCATTAAAAGTGCTTTTTATCACCACTGACCGGTTCAGATTGCCAGTGCTATTTCTGTAAATAGAATACTAAGCGTTTCCCTTACCCTTCACTTGCTCTGGGCTGTGACGACATCTCGCAAGAGCTTTGCTTGTTGCCGGAAGAAAACACAGGAGCCATGCTGAGCGCCGCTCAGAGTGGCGCTGGTTGTCCCGGAGTACAGCTGAGAGTTTTACTGCATCGATTGAAAACAATGGTTCGTGTTTGTGCTTATCCGAATTGCAAGAACAGGATGTTGCGCAGCACCCCGTACAGCTTTCATTGGCGGCCTTTGTCGGACGACAAGATGCTGAAGTTGTGGCTAGTTGTGCTACAAATGGATGCTAACACCCCTGTCCAGACACTGCGCCTTGCAGACCATCAGGTCTGCAGTGCTCACTTCTCCGAAGATGACTACTACTCAGCCCAAGAAGAGAAGACATCCAATCCCGAAACACCTCTTCCTCAAGAAAACGGCTGTTCCACGAGTAGAGAGAGCTACAGACACAGTGGAGGTAATGTTATATAAACAATGTTTGAAACCCCTAGTATGCTATTTACAGAGATAGCACTGGCAATCTGAACCGGTCAGTGGCATAAAAAAAAGCACTTTTAATGCGCAAATTTATACGGGACGCATTTGCCCCAGTTACCATTTGAGCTCGTTTTGTGGCTGCCGGCTGCATCCACCTCCCTCAGTACTGAGCCAATTATAGAACAAGTTGTACCTACCTTAAATCTGCCTGGAGCCGAAAAATATATATGAGCCTTATGTTAAAGGTGACACAGCCTTATTAAGTCTAAATCAGCTTATCAACATTACTAACAGGTCAAATCATTAATATGTTTTACTATAAGGTGGCTACTTTGTAATAAGGTATTTATGAATATTTGGTACTTTTTAGCATTGGCGGTGAAAGTGAACAAATCTGTCTATGCACTATTAAGTTCATTGTTTTCCTCCAAGACTTTTCCTTTCTTGATTTGGAATCCACAGCTAGCTTTGCTAAAGCCCAGTTCAGAGCAAAGACTGGCGACGAGAAGAGTTGAAACAGGCAGCTATTTGCAATGCATCATTCGGCAACGTTCTAAAAACCTGCCTGTTCACACCAATGCAACTAGATGAAACGGTGTATGATCTCTATGCAACAACTCTCTGTACTTCCACTCTGATTTCCAGCTTTTATTTTATGGCTGAATATAATTTGGAGCTTCTTAAAATATGAATGAGGATAGTGATAGTGAGGTGCTGGCTACTGATGCATATGTGGTAGTGATGGAAAGGCAAAAAACAGAAATAAAATGAGCATCAGATGGACTGTATTCATATTAAGTGTGCGTGAGGAGGATAAGCACATACAGCAAGCAGCAGCAGCGACCCACTGTCAGCGGCCTGCACATATTTTTGGATGGAAACAGAGGGCTCGGCATCTGCGGTCATTTGGATCTGACTAGCGGACTTCACTAAAAGCTGATTGGCTGTTGATACAGGGGACATGCTTTATGTTCTAAAACCAGCCGCTGGTGATTTGACAAGCTGAGTTGTGGGTGACACCATCAGCCGGCTTGAGTCAAGTTCAGACAGCCAGTTCACACCACTGCAACTTTTCTGTGTAACCTTCTGAAACGGTTTTGTCTCATCTGGAATCTGAGGTCTGAACTGGGCTAAAGGATACTCAAGATGAGCCATCGCTCTTGTTGTTCTGCAAAGTTTAGAGAAAAGGCGTCTGGGGGATCTGATGGGTTAGTTTTGGTTCCACTTGTAAAATGATGAAAGTGGCTATAAGGGCTATAGTCCCTGAATGGGAACCTTGGCCAGTAAATGTTAAATACTAGCCAGTATTGGGATTGAACCCATGGCCTTGGCATTTTTAACACCACGCTCTAACCTTCTTAGCTAACCAGCCTACTTGCTGTGGTGGTTTAGTTTAGGCACCTGGGATAGGTGATGGCAATTTTAGGGCTGTTTCTGATCAAAGAAAAAGGATATTACTCTTTAACTTAAAGGTCTATCTCTGTAGGGATCCTTTCCATAATGCTGTCAGACAGAAAAACAAACACTTTCAGTGGACGTAAATTGACAACGCACAATTGCCCCAGGTGGTTACATTGCATTGCATTCCATTCACGGCTGCCAGCTGCAACACTCTCACGCAGAACTGGACCAATTTCAAAAATTGTTGTTCCCATTATCAATTACACAAAAAACCCAGAATATCAGGGTCAAGGGTGAAATATACCTAACCTACCCTTTAATGATAATAAAGGTATATTTATTTTATAACATAACATGTGGTTAACAAGAACTTGGTTTATCTTGTTTCTTTTCATAAGAGCTTTGTTACCGTTACATCTTGGCTATGGTCACATTACAGGGACTGAGTTGTGAGCCAGCACACATAGCTCCTGAATGGAAACAATGCTCAGTATGGAAATTCTAAATACTGGCCAGTGTGGGGTTTGAACCCATGACCTTGGCATTATTAGCACCGTGCTCTAAACATCTGAGTTTATGGGCCTGGTTGTTCTGTTGGTTTAGGCTGATAAAAAGAGGGATGTTGACTACAATAACAACAACTGAATACCTTACATAATGTATTTGTTTAAAGGCAGCTGATTGTCTACAGCCAGACAGCTCAGGTGACATTCAAATAAAGGGGAAAGTAGTTAAATTAATGCCACGAATCTGAGCTGGAATACAAATGAAAGCAGTTCTCTAAACATCAGGAGGTAGATGTATAATTCTGCATGTAATCCCAGAAAAGCCATCACCTGCAGGCGTGGCCTCGGCAGCAGACAGCAGGCTGCTTTCGTCAGTGGTGGCTCCTGGCAGCAGGAAACGCTCGTCATTCTGCTGCTGCAGCAGATGTTCCACGTTGGATACCCGGCAGCTGATCCCACACCCGGGCACCGCCTGGAAGTCCTGGCAGTAACCCAGCAAGTCACAGCCCAGCTCCTGTTAACATGCAAACACACAGATGCTTCACTGAGCATAAAAAGACAAACTTGTGGTTTTTAGAGAGACTTTGAAACACACATGCACACACACACAGAAGCATCCCTCTTACCTCTTTGCAGTGTTTGGCAACTGCCGTGCCCAGCGGGTGCTCGCTGCTGGCCTCCGCTGTACCAACAACCGCCAGGATCTTCCTCAGAGGCATGCGGGCCATTTCCCACAGCACCAACACACGGGTGACCTGCGGTACTCCATTTGTGATTGTACCCGTCTTATCAAACATCACCACGCTGATCTGAGGAAGCAGAAACACCAATCATGATTCCATCGTCTATTTAATGTTTTCTTTTTGATCATTGTGTGGTAAGTAGATTTTCGATGGTGTGATGGCGGCACTTTGCAACGAATGTTACTTATTCACCTGTTATCCATCAGAAATGTTCACCATCATGTGTATTTTTGTGAAGTCATTGATGTGTGCAGTCTGCCCAGAATGATAAAAGGTTTGTTTGAAGCAAAGCTAAAGTAAAAATCCAGTGTTTCCACGGCCTGTGCCGCTCTCGCAGGAGTATGTTGGATTTAAACGTTGTTTTTGCCCCCAGGCAGTCATTTTATCATTCTGTGCAGATCATGAAAATACCTTTGAAGACCCACGACCTGCAGCTGGATTACAGGTAAAATAAATAAATAATCCTCTGACTTTTTTTCCCCCCTGAAGGAAGTAATTTTGGGAGTGCTGAGGTCAGGAACGAGGGGGAAAGTCACTAAAACCTAAAGGCGTCTTCCTCTTTGGGTATTTGGGAAAATGTGCACAGGAAATGTCATGTAAAGACTACGAGGTGTTGAAGTAACAAAATTAACTGATAAAAAAAGGAGGTGATGAAAATGCATGTGAGTTAAGAAATAGAGTGGTAAAATTGGGTGCAAGGTCACAGTGGCCTTGACCTTTGACCACCAAAATCCATTAGTCATTGAGTGCAAGTGGATCTTTGTGCCAAATTTGAAGAAATTCCCTCTTTGCGTTCTTGAGATATTGCGTTCACAAGAATGGGATGGATGGACAAACCAGGAAACATAATGCCTCCAGTCACAGCTTTTGCCGGTATAGAGGCATAAAAATGGAAGTGATGAAAATGCTTAAGAATTAATAGTGTAAGTGATAAAAAGAATGTGAATTGAAAAATAGAACTATAAATTATCAAGTAATTTCATTAATTTGTCTACCATTTATCATTCACAACACCCAACTGACATAATTTACACTGACAATTTTTGTTACCTCTGCCCAAAAGCATTTATCACTCTATTTTTCATTTCACATGTATTTTTCATCACCTCCACATTTATCAGTTAATTTTTGTTTAACCCACTCCTCATAAAAATATAGCCACAATAGATGGAGGTGTTACAGTGTCAAAAAACAAACAAACAAAAAAGCCTGAAGTGCTTTTTATCAATCTTTGTTTTTTTGGTGAGTTACCATTGCATGCTTCCTTCTGTGCAGTGATACGGTTGGGGGGTGAAGTTTGGTAGAAAGAAACACATGAAACTGTTGACAACAAGGTCTGTGTACTATCTTGAGTAACCAGGTCATGAATTCTGGAATGAGAAATTGCTGGCGAGTTTTTCAAGGGTATTTTTGGCCAAGTATTAGTGCGATTACTGGTGTATCTCAGTGCTATTTCCCAGTGCCCAACTGGGTAACCAAAATGCCAAATTGGCTAGTATAGGGAACGAACCGATGACCTTGGTGTTATTAGCACCACACTCTAAGCAGCTGAGCTAAACGACCTACTTGTTTTGCTCCTCTATACGGTTAGCAGCTGTAGTTCGGTAGACAGACAATAGCTCCTATACGATACTGCTCAGAACGAGGTCTGTGGATTATCTTGCGTAACGGGGTCATGATTTCTGAAAAGAGACATTGATGTAGAGTTTCTCAAATTTATTTTTTTGGAGCTTTGAGCACCAAGCAGAGTGCCACCTATAGTTCCATTATATTGGAGAGAAGGTAGACATCGCCACTGGAGAGAAGGCCGATATCTCCAAGACTTGGCAACTCACATCAAAACAATCTAAACTGATAAATAGCACTACAGGTGAGAGGTAACTACATGCAAGGACTAGAATTATATGTTTATTATATGAAGAGCTACAAATAATTGTCCTTCCATGATTGTGATGTGGATTAGATGAAGGCTGGGAATATTGTTGTACTCTTTGTTGTATTCAAGTAATAATAAAAACTAACAATAAATCCAATAACATACAAGTATCAAAATGCTAATGACAGCAGAAGCAGGGTGTAAAGACCTTGTGTGCCATCTCCAGCGGCTCTCCTCCTTTAATGAGGATCCCGTTCTGAGCTCCGACTCCTGTGCCCACCATTACAGCTGTTGGAGTTGCCAGCCCCAGAGAGCAGGGGCAGGCAATGGACAGAACTGTGATGGATGCCTGGAAGGCAAAGCGGACGATGACCTCCGCCTTGGAGATGTTCTGGTTGTAACCCTGAGAGGAAGAGAAGGTTAGAGAGTTATTGCAGTAATATCATGATTGCTTTCTTTTAAATCTTTCTGAAAGCAGCTTTTGTTTGCATATCAAAACATTTGTGACACACCTACCGGGAAGTTCTCCCTCACAATGTCAAAGTTGACAAACCCGACTGCCAGCCAGGCCACCAGCGTCAGCACAGAGACAATGACTATGAAGGGCACAAAGTAACCACTGAGCCTGTCTGCAAACTGCTGGATGGGTGCCTGAGCAAACACAAGAGAGAAGAGAGGAAATATTTCTATTGCATCTTTGCTCTTCATGCTCATTTCTGTTTCTGACTTGTGTCATTTTATACCTGTCTTACTCTATTACAGCTTGCTTTGCTTTCTATTCTATTGGCTCTTTAAAGACTTTATTGGGTGCATTTAAATGTTCCTTTATAATGTGTTTTTTTTGCACTTTATCTCAATGTTTTTGATGTTTTATGTACAGCACTTTAAACTAAATCCATCTTCACTAATTATGTACCCAGCTGGCACACGACTGACCTTCAAAGTTTGAAATTATGTCAGTTGTTGTTTCAACATTAAAACAACATTTAATTCTGGTAAGTTAACAAAATTCTCATTAATCAACATTGAAATTTGAGAAAGATCTGTTTCAACATTAAAACAATTTTGAAATAACATTTAAAGTTTATAAAACAATATTGCAAAATCAATGTCAATTCATGTCTCAAAATCAAAACATAATTCAACAGTGTTTCAACCATGGTGTATGACATTGATTCAACAGTGAATAAGAGAGAAGTAAAACCCAAATATAATTTTAAAAAAAAGTATTAGGATGAGAAAAGCGGCCCAGGTTCGAATCCAGCCTGTGGCCCTTTGCTGCATGTCATTCCCCCTTCTCTCTCTCTCTCTCACGCTTACATGTCCTGTCCATTAAAGGCAAAATACCCCCAAAAAATATCTTTAAAAATGAATTAATTGCCCTCATTTTTCTCTTTCCAGGACACTATTTTTTTTAGAAACTCTGAATCAGATCTTTTGAAGTGGGGTTGTATGAGGTGCTTTTCCATAGTCAGTATAATACCTACACTAGATAGCGATCAGAGCACTCAGAGTGTGGAGAAGCAGGCAGGATTACCTGAAGCTGTGCAATGCACTGATGTGGTCAGGGGCAGCAGCAAAATGTATTAAGCCAAGTGAACAAATCAATATCAGCTTAGGTGTATGTTGTGTTTAGAATATTTTCACCACTTTACTTTTCAGTCAGACAGACACTGAAGCTGTTACATTGATCTCTTCAACCCCAGACTCCATTAACAAAAACTGCAATTTTAGCTTGCTGCACACAAGAGCTGCAGGTCTTCCACTGCCTCAGTCAGTAAGTTTGTCTGTGTTAGTGTGTGACTTTTAGTGAAGTTTGTCACACAATGACAACTGATCGAAGCAGCAATAGAAGATGGTTTTGAAGAGATCAATATAACAACTGCAGTTCCCCCATTAAAAATCGCCCTCTGATAACAAGGTGAACATATAGCATACACTTAAACTGATATTGATTTTTTTAAATGGCAAAACAATTTTTTGCTGCTGCCCAAACTGGGGGCATGTCCACTGACATCTACTGTGGGTAATACACTGACTATGGATAGGTACCTTATACCAGAGTCCTGCACCGGGCTTGGTACCCGATGGGTAACCCACAAAAAGCTGTGTAACAGGTAAAAAATAAATAAAAATCCATACATATTTTAAAAAAATGTAAAATGTACATTGTAAAAATGTACTACATGCAGGTGTTTCTTATTTTTCAAAACAAAACAAAGTAAAAAGATGTGCAGTATATGTGTAATATTTTGACATCTTAATATCAAGTCACAGTTCCTTTTATTTTGAAAGTCAGTGACACAAGTTGAAACTTTGGCCCTGTTGTTACTTTTGTCATTGACGCATGGGACTCTACCGATGAAACTTTGCAGCCTGAGGATGAGGTGGCAGCCTATATCGAGTTCAAGACACTCAAGGAGGATCCTTTTGAGGATTTATGGTGGTGAAGGAAGCATGCTAAAATGTTTCCTAAGGATTGAATGTTTTCACCATCTCAGCATCGAGCACAGCCAGTGAAAGACACTGTTCCTCCACTGGTTTTGTAATTAAAAAACAGAGAACCCAGATTAATGTAAGTGACTGTAGCCTGTGCGTGTTTAATCACGAGTGTGGGTGGGTGAGCGCGGGTGTGGCTTTGACTTAGACAAAATAATAGGTAACAGGTCAGTTCTGGGACTGAACTTTACAGGCGGGTGCAGGTTTTCAAAAACAAACCTGCCTTATACATCCCTACTTAATTTTCCTTTAAGAACTGGCAGATTTTTTTCTTGTTTAATAATTTAATAGTTTAATTTTCAGTTAATTGTGACCATAAACATGTGTCATTTTTGGATATGTGGATTGAATTATGCAATGGAAGCCTCATCACCACCATATATCAAAAAGATACAGATAAAAACACTCTTCTCCTCTCCAGCATCCCATCCGCCCATCTGAGAGCTCTTAAACATGGTTTACCAAAATGCCAGTTCTACAGGCTTAGACGCCTTTGTCATTCTGATCAAGACTTTCTTGACAAAGCTGCTGCCATGAAAAAATGCTTTTTGGACAGAGGTTACTAAGTACACTGTGTGGATGAGGCTTTCCAGGTTGCTCTTTCAAAACCCCGCTCTGATCTTCTTAAAAAAAAAGTGTTAAAAAAGACAAAAACTTTTCTGTCTCTTTTATTTGTGCATATACCCCTCAGACTGATATTATTAAGAACACCATTCTAAAACACTGGCCCATTTTGACCTCTGACCGAGCAGTGGCCCAGCATTTTAAAGATCCTCCCCTTTTTGTTCACAGATGAGGTCCAAACCTGCGAAACAAGCTGGTGCGAGCTAACATTAAGACTAGCCCAAAACAGACTCTTCTAGCTCATCTGAAGGATGGGAGTTATCCATGTGGCCATTGTGCCACAACACATGGAGGATTCCTGTTTTTAGACATCCCAGATCAGGCAAAAGCTTCCCTGTTAAGGGTTTTATCAGATGTAGCACAGAAAATGTCATCTATCTATTAAAATGTCCATGTGATAAAATTTATGTAGGTAAAACAACACATATGCTGAAACAACGGATTAGTGAACACAAGAGCTCCATCAGACGAAATGATATTAATTATCCTGTAGCTCGTCACTTTAATTTGTGTTCTCATCCTATTTCTTCTTTACGTTTTCAGGGCATTAAACATATTGAACTGCCAAGAGGGGGGGATATAGATAGGAGGTTATGCCAAAGAGAGTTTTTCTGGATTTATACTTTAAATGCTCTAGAACCCACTGGTCTTAATGAAGATTTTGATATGAGTGTTATGCTGTAGATCAGGATGTTTCTATTCTTGTTGGTTCGTCTCTTTTTTGTGTAGAGCAGGAGGTCTATGATATATGACAACTAATGCCTGAAACCCTCCCATAGCCCCCTGCTCTATTTTTGATCTATTTTCTATCTTATTTGAAAAAAAAAATTGAAGGTATTTTGTATACCTGTGATACCTTTTTTTGTGGCACTTTACTGTAATATACTTTGTGATTGTTTTTTTGTTTTTCTATATTCACTGTGTTATACTTTTTCAGTTAATTTAGGTCCCTTCAGTAGGATTCACAGCCTACACCTGAAAACTACAATCCCCAGAAGGTGGTGTAGACTCTAACTGAGTGTGCATAGGTGTCCTTCATACTGCTGATGATTAGAGCAGGAGTGGCATGCTCTTAACCTGCCTATTCATTGTGTGTGTTGTATGCTCTGATGAAGGTCTTACTAACCGAAAGCTAAGCAATAAATGTGAATTTTAGTGCAAATTTAAGTGTGCGGAAATCCCCCTTTTTTCACTGTGGACTTTTTAGTTGTTTTTCCAGCACCTTAACCAAGACTTGGCCGGGTTGAGTGGTGGTCCTCCCTCAGTTTCTTGTTTAATAAAACAGGTTTGAATGGTAACACATTTGATATTAAAGGACAAACGTGACTTTTTTTTTTTCTTTTTGCAGTTAATGCATACTATGTTTTCATTTGTGAAAATCAACTCAGAAAGAAAAGAAGGAACCCCGCACATTGACCATAACTTTTTTTATAAAGCTATAAATGAGAGGATCAAGCTCAAACTGCCTCTTACCTTCGAGGTCTGGGCCTCTTCCACCAGTTTAACTATTTGAGACAGAGTTGTGTCTGCACCGACATGAGTGGCCTCCACCAGGAGGGCACCGTGAGTGTTGATAGAGCCGGCGATCACCAAACTGCCCACCTTCTTACTGACAGGCATCGGCTCACCTGATAGAAGCAGAAAGGCAGACCAAAAAAGATGTAAACAAAGAAACTTCACCAAATATACAAATGGTTAATTCAGAAAGTCCGTGTGCAAACAGAATGAACAAAGCTGTTGAAATATTTTTTCTGTGATTGTTTTATCAAAACTTAATTTTAAGGCTGTAAAATTGGGTTTTATGTCCTTAGTGGTTAGAAGGTAAATGGTGCCAGCTAATACATCCATTAAAAACACTACCAAATGGTAAGTATAACTATTCTAAATTGAATTCAAGCAGGACTGTTGCAAACTTACAAACATAAAAATAGCCAATAACAAACTTCACTGATCTCTGAATGTAACTGCCTTGTTTCAGTCAGAGCTCACATTTATGGGCACATTTGTGAATCTGCTGCAGTGTTTGCTGCTTGTGTTGAAGAACAGCCACCAAGAAGCTGATGTTAACACTTTTCTCAAAGGCTAGTCTGCAGAAATGCTTTGCTTTTGCGATAATTAACTTGTTAGCTTCTCTACAAGAAACTCTTCAATTAATTCCCAAAAATACAGTGCATCAAAGATGTGGCTGAATTTTGATTTCAAATGTATGGGGGGTGGGTATCGTTAGTACAGCTGCAGAGCCTCAAAAGGGATTTAGTTTTTCAGATACTCCTACCCAAGGTAGAACAGAACAGAATATATTTTAGAGCAAAACACATCACACTAGACTTTTCTCTTACAGTTTACATCCATGTCTGTGGAAACATGGATGCTTCCCCCCAGCAGCACTGAGGATCTATACAATCAGCACAGTTTCAAGGTGGACACCCAAGATTAGTGTTACCAATTCAGTATCTGACCAAATGTCTCCCCCTCTGTTCCTGAGATATGATATTGAATACTGGCCAGAAAAGTGTTTTTTTGCAGAACATTATGATGTCACAGTGAAGCTGACCTTCGGCCTTTTGGATGTAAAATGTCATCACTTCATTATTTTATCCTATGAGACATTTGTGTGAAGTTTTGTCATAATTGGTGTATGACTTCTTGAGTTATGGCCAAAAACATATTTTGTAAGGTTACAATGATCTTGACCTTTGACCACAAAAATTCAAATCAGTTTATTCTTCAGTCCAAGTGGATGTTTGTGTCTCAGTTAGAGAAATTCTCTTAGAGCAGGATTTACACTTCTGCATCGAATCGACGGCGTACCTACAGCATAGGCTTTGCGTCGACATAGACACTACGCTGTAACCTACACCGTAGCCTATGCCATAGTCTACACCATAGCCTGAACCTGACGCGCACCTCCCAGAAATGTAACTACACGTTGTGAAATAGCATTGTTAGTCTTGTGTAGGATTTATCCTGGCTTTATATGAGAAGAGGAAACCTCTGCTAGTCGCTAGGCTAATTTAAACAATGGCAAATTTCATAGGCTTGTGCTAATAACATTAGCATTTTATATCTGTTTGGTATGTTGCACACAGGAGCTGCAGGTCCTGTGTTTAGTATAAGACAGTTATTTTGTCAGTGAACCTTGTGACTTGTAATGGAGGCAAATTTTGTAGCGTTACCTTTTTTAAATGTTGCTGTTGTCCCTGGTTTCATATGAGTTTAGGAAAAGTCTGCTAGCTGCTGCATTAATTCATACAATGTAAAATTCCATAGGTTGGTGCTAAAAACATTAGCATGTTTAATGTGTGTTTAATGTGTGTTTTGAATCAGGGGCGTCTCTAGGATTTTGACACATCCGGGGCTTAGCCCAGAAGAGTTAAGCCGAAATTTTTAGACATAGAAACATTCTCCACATACCCTACAGGTACCTGCTCTTCTGGACTGAATTGAATTAAGGCATTTCATGGTTACCAGTTAATACCAAATAGGCTAGCAATTTTCACAAACTTCCCTCAATAGCCCAGGCACAAAAATGCCCCATTCATCATGTTGAACATACCAACAGCAACCATTCAGCAACAGTAAACATCTTGTCATGTTCAGTATTTACATTGTTTTACTTTGTACATTTAATGCTCTTTACATACTCATATGTATTTATTCTTTAACATTCTTTAACATAACATACTCTTTAACATAATATTTGTATCTCTTACAGGTCTCAGGTTAGGTCTCTGCTTTAACTGTTCTTAACTCTACCTATTGTCTTTGCTTCTTGTACCTAACTTTTATTAATGTACTCTTTACATCTTTTTTCCTTGTTCATTTGTCTTTAGTTTAACTTCAAACATTTGTCTTGTACAGTATATCTGTCTTAACTTGCACTCTACACTTGACTTTACATCTTGTTTTTCTTTTTCTTTCTTCAGTCATCATGTACAATTAGGTCTCTGCATTAACTCTTACTCTACACCTTACAGACAGATGCTAATAATAACAGATCGTTTTTTTCCCATGTAATATCAAGTAGCTGCTAGCTAGCTAACATTAGCTACTTCCCTCTAGTAGTTCCAGCTGCAACACTCTTTTCGAAATGATATATTTTTACATAATTTCTATTCCCATTACCTCTTTGATTGCTGACCACCTTTGGGGGGAAAAACATGGAAATCTTTTTTTGTGACATCCCAAAGACAGCTGAACAGCTTGCTGTTGTCAAGCCTGCCTGTTGTCAAGTGCGCCTGCTGCCTGACGCTGCTGTTTTGGGTGAATGACGTCACGTGCGACCTGGAGGTGTTAACCACTTGTGTGCCAAAGCCAAAGTAGTGGCTATTTAAAAATTTAATAATAATTAATTGTTACTAAAACCTGTCCAAAAACACTGTTTTATCGAAGCATCAACATAAGATAACCATAGTTTGAGGATGTGATCTTAAAAAAAAAAAAAAAAAAAAAAAAAAATTTTTTTTAAATTAATATTCATATTCGGGGCTAATTAAAAAACATCCGGGGATTTAGCCCCGAATGTTTTAGCCTAGGGACGCCACTGTTTTGAATCAACTAAACTTCACAGCAGTTCACAGAAACCCAGCCACCAACTACTGTTTTGAAGGTGCAACTGCACAGTCACAGACACACCACTGCACAAGTATAAATGCTCACAGCGATGTAGGCCATAAATGTACTGTTTATGTCTCTTTTATACTTTTATACTATAAACTAAAAATGTAACTGCATTAAACCCCATGGAGCTTCAGATTTTAAAATATATCTCCTCTAATAATGTTTAAACTAGACACTTAAAGACCCACCAAGATCCACTATAATACTGTCAACCACTTTTAAAGACCAGTAAAGTAGAAATTAAAAATTAATGAAAAATACAAAACTAATAAATCTGGGTCCAATAGTGTGGGGGACATGTCCCCTGTGTCCCCCCCATAAATTATGTCCCTGCTTCAAACAGCCAGCAATCTGGAAGCATTAATTCATGTCGTCCATAACCAGCTCTCAGCGGGATATAAATTCACAACACTTCCTCCTACCTGTGATCAAGGACTCGTCTGCCATGGAGCTTCCCTCAATCACTTTCCCATCAACGGGGAACTTTCCTCCTGGAACAACTTTCACGATGTCGCCTCGCTGCACTAGCTCCACCACCACCTGCTCCTCACTGAAGTGCACAAATGTACATACAGTTACAAATCCAGCATATTAATCTGTAAACTGCTCAGAGTATCGTGTGCGTCTCACCTGATAATGGAGTGGTCAGGTCCCAAAGTGACCACAGTGGCATCAGTGGCTTGAAGTGACATTAATTTGGCCAAAGCCTCCGAGGTCTTACTCTAAAAATGCAGAAACAACAAACAAATTTTAAACAAGGTCCTGGCTCATGTTTATGGATTATTTTAAAGGTGCAATGTGTCGTATTTAGGCCTTTAATAATAGATTACAAACATGTAACATAAGTTTAATCACTGGAAACAAAGAACAGTGTCATCTATATTTAGTGACCCACTTTATAACAAACAACATGAAGAGAGAGCCGTTGTTTTCAAGCCTGTGTAAGATGGCAGAGAAAGGGCTTGTGGGAAATGTGGTTCAATAATACCACTGGCAAGACATAGAAGATCAACAGCTATGTTGTCTATGATCTCATTTGTTTCTGGTGATTAGTCCAAGGTGTTATAATAAATGAATGAAGTTTCAAAATGAAACACATTGCAACTTTAATTTGGCAACACACTCCAATGTAGCAGTCTTATCACTAACAAATTTATGAATGTGAAAAAGACAACTTTTAAAGTTTCAAGCAGCAACAAAATGACACTTGTACAAAAAAAGAGACAATTTCAGCCCAATATCCAGAAGGAAATGCTGGCGTTGTATGCTTCTGCAAACCACGAATACATTTGTATGTTTCATGTTTTGTTTTAACAGCGGCAATTTAGGCTCCAAACTTGGGTGTTTTGTAACGACCTGTATTTTTCTGACGGCATTTTAGGCTCCAAATCTGGGAGTTTCATAGTGACCTGTCTATGATTTTTCCAGTGGATTTTTAGGCTCCAAACATGAGTGTTTTGTGGTGACTTTTCTGTGTTTTTCCAGCTGCATTTTTAGGCTCCAAACATGGGGGTTCTGTAGCAGTCTGTGTTTTTTCAGCAGCTTTTTAGGTTGGAAACGGGTGTTTTGCAGCAACCTGTTTGTGTTTTTTCGGTGGCATTTTGTGCTTCAAACATAGGTATGTTGTAGTGACCTGTCTGTGTTTTTCCAGTGGCTTTTTAGGCTCCAAACATGGGTGTTTTGTTTAGCAACTCTTCTGTGTTTTTTGGGCATCTTTATAGGCTCCAAACAGGTGATTTGCTGATTCTGCCCCCAAAATGGGGTATTCTAAGTCAAAACATGATCTTTTCCAACTTTTACTTAAACCTAACAATATGTTTCCATATGTATCCACCATACAATAACATGCAACATATCCATGGTTTGCAGAAATGTGTAATGTCAGCTTTGTTTTTGGCAACTGGGGTGAGAACTCCAAAACAAGTCTCATGTTTTTTTTTACTTTTGCAACATGCTCCAGCCATCGACCCAGCGCAATGAACACAAACAGCATAGGTGGAGTGTCAAAAAAGGTGATGGGGCTCTGGCTGGCTCGCTCTGCCATGGCTACAATGAGGACCACGCAGGAGTAGATGTAGGCAATAGAGGTGGCCAATACAATCAGCACGTCCATGTTGGCTGTGCGGTGTTTTAATGAGCGGTATGCCTGGATGTAGAAGTATCGGCCTCCAAAGATCTAAAGGAAAGAAAAACAGATAATATTTGAATTAAAACCACAATCTCAGGACGAAATCTCTCTGATGAATGTCCCTGCTGCTAAAGGCCAAGCAAAGAAAGAATGGGTGGTATTTTCATTCTTAAGAGTCCTTGCCAGGTTATGAACCCCAGGTTGGTGAAGCAGTCTGCTGCCAAGAGCTCTAAGGCATGTGTTGAAAACATAAATTTACTAAGTTGTAGGATCACAAGACACAAGACCCCTCAGAGGTAAGAAAAAAGAAAGCTCTAAATGAACTCTCTGCATTTATCCTACACTTGCATTTCCATGTACAGCTCACCTAAATATTAAGAAGATACTATGAAGGTCCCAGTACCAGATAATATTGTGCACCCTTACCTGCACAGGTGTACAGAGCAGGAAGAAGGCCAAGTTAAGAAGGGAGAGGCCAGGCAGTATGTTCTGCTCCTCAGGCATGGAGCCTCCGTGTTCCTGGTGCTGACTGTCCATCACCATCATGTAGATCATGAGACCCATGACAGGCAGGCCGAAAACAAGGCTGAGCAGAAAGGAGTTCTTCCACCTGCAAAGAAGTTATTTCATTTTCAATAACTAATAGTTATTAGTTACTAATAGTTTTATATATATATATGTTTTTTTAAAACATATTAGTTATATTTGGGGAGTTTTATATATGCCTCTGACAAAGTCAAGTGTAGCCCCAGTGGCCTAATGGATAAGGCACTGGCCTCCTAAGCCAGGGATTGTGGGTTCAAGTTCCATCTGGGGTGAGTTTCAGTTTAGTAGCCCAAGAGGAAGTGTGCTGGACCAATAACTCAGATTAACATGGCTAAACCATGCTGTTAGTATAAAAAAAAACCAGCCGCCTGGAAAGTAAACGAGACCAGGAGGCAGTGACAAAAACCTGCGGCGAAGTCGGACAGCTTCCAGCAGCCTTCAGTCTGTACAGGAAGTCACAGAAACACTCACATCCTGTCTGGAATGATGTCAATTTATAAAAATATTGTCAGACTTATATATGTATAAATTTGTTATCAGTATTCAATTGTTTTTATTATGATAGATTGATTTATTAAAATGCTTTACAGGTGATCTGTAATTTATGTTAATGGTTCACCTCTTATTTTACATGAATTCTCATGTAAATCAGCATTACATCAGTTGACATCAGCTGACGCCTCAACTACACAGGCTAAATAAATTGTGTTTGACAATAAGGTTCATATTTTCAGAGGAAAAAAATACAAGTCAACAGCTTTCATTACAGATCAGTCAGATATAATCAGGGCTTTACACCTGTACAGATGTTATTATAAGAATCCACACATTGCACTGTACACAAGTCTCTGTGCTGCTAAACAGGCTTGGTTAATAATTAAAACAGTCTATGTTAATATACAGTAGACTCTGTAGAGCTTATCATGAATATATTTAGTCTCTGACGACTAAACTTA
Source organism: Epinephelus awoara (assembly GCA_035609425.1). Classification (NCBI taxonomy): domain Eukaryota; kingdom Metazoa; phylum Chordata; class Actinopteri; order Perciformes; family Serranidae; genus Epinephelus; species Epinephelus awoara. The sequence goes on from CM069317.1 coordinate 1,203,874, forward strand.
ACCATCAGTCACACGTTTTCTGTTCACAGAATAAACCTTCAAATCAGACAAATAAAATTGAAATCTCTGAAATTCATGTCCTATTTGATTATCAAGATTTTTATTTATTCACTTATTCTTTTATGTATGCATGTATGTGTCTGTATATTTATTTCAGAATTTATTTTCTTTATTTACATATTCATTTATTCCTATATTTATTTATACATTCATTTATATTTTTAAAGTATATTACATGTATTTATTTGTGCATTTATTTATTTCATCGTATGTCTTTTTATATATTGATTTGTTTATTTCTGTATTTATTCAAACATTTATTTATTTATTCTTTTAACCCTGTATTTATTTCCAGTTATTCACTTATTCATATATTTTTTGATTAATTCATCTATTCCTGTATTTACTTATCCGTTTATTTATTTATTCATTTATTTCTCTATTTGTTTTTACTTTTATTCATTGACACTTAAGTCATGTTTTGTCCTCCACAGATCAGAAAGGTCTAGCAAAAGTAACACTACACCATCAAGGCAACATGATAATAGTGATTTCTATGATACAATGAGGACACTTTCATGTTTGTACAGCCCCATATGTAATGGATAAGGCACTGGCCTCCTAAACCAGGGATTGTGGGTTTGAATCCCGTCTGGGGTGATACACAATCATTTAGTGCATCAAATCTAAAGTAATAGCAGTACAGTAATGGTAGTTACAGGTTGTTGTTGCCATGTGCTGGGCAGTTTTTTTAATCTAATCTGCACTTATCATCAAAGGTAAGTGTGTTTGTGTTATGATGAAAATTAATAGGTATTTGTGATACATGAAGGCCAGTGTTTCTAAAAAAGGAAACAACATTTAAAGACTGCACTCATTCTGATTACAACAATTTTAAACCAGATACTTGCTGTCGAATTTCTTCCATGTGATCAAGATTGTTTTTGAAGCGTTCCTTCACCAGACTGGCCTCGAAACCAAGGCTCTGGAACGAGAAATAGAAACTAAGATGCAGTGTAATGTCAGCAGGAAAGGAGGTTTAAAATACAGTCTGAAGTATAGGAGATTATAACCTGAATGATCTTGATAATATCTCGAGGTCCGAGCACTTCTGGGTCAAACTGGATTTGGGCTTTTTTGGTTGCCAGGGCGACAGAGGCCCCTTGGATCCCTTTGGTTGAGGTGAGCTTGGACTCGATGTTGTGGACACATGATGCGCATGTCATGCCTGTTATCTACCAGGTAAAAATGATGGAAAGACATGACTTTTTTGTGGTGTTTTTGGACGAAAATGTGTATCATCTATTGTAAATTATATTCCTCAGTTGACTCACTGTGAGGTCCAGTTTCCCATGTGTTACTGCATTTTCCTCTATCAGCTTGGCACCAAATCCTAAGTCTTCTATGAGCTGAGTTACAGCAGCAGCATTTATGACCTCTGAATCATATTTCACCTCTGCCTTCCCAGCCATCAGTGACACCAACACGGTGATGATTCCTATAAGTCACAGTAAAATACTGTCATTACATTTCTAAATTAAAACAAATATTATACAACAACACCTGAGCTTGCTTCACCCTTGTGTTTGAGCAGGTTCCTCTCAATGTTGGCCACACAGGAGGCACAGGTCATTCCCATTACGCAAATGAAGCATTTCTGTACTTTAATCTCGCTGGCCGAGGTTGCCAGTGATCCAGTGCCATTGCTGACTCCCGCCTTATTGGGAGATTGCAAGTCAGAAAGGTCAGAAAGTCCAGAGTTAACAGGCCTGGACTTTCCATGACCCTGGAGGGTTTTTGATGCAGGTTCTGTAGAGGAGGAGGAACAAAGTCAGTGGCAGTACGATGCTTAAACGGACAGCTTAGTGCATCAGTATCTTTAAATATAATAACAAATTGCAGGATATGCTGCAGCTAACCTGTTTTAGTGGAGAAAAGTAACAATAACACAAGTACTGTACTTAAAGGAATACTTCACCCACCAAAATGATTATTTGTGTATAAATTTGTCCCCCTGTGCTATGCTGAATTCATGAAGAAAATGTTTTTCTGGCATGCCTCACCAGTAAATGAGGAATCCAAAAACTGAGAAAATTCTTGATGAATTGTCATCACAGGGCAAAATTATATTAAAACATCTGTTTAAAAACTCTCACACAACTCCAATACAATCCATGTCTCATTTATCCAGGTCTACGCTTACTACTCAATACATTCTCACTCCTAACTCATCAAACACTGACGCTTGGTAAGTGGCCCTACATGTCCAGCTATGACACTCTAGGTACCCCTCCAGTAGGGCTGCCCTCTAATAGTGGACCAGACGTTAGTCAACCAGAAAGTTCATTAGTTGGCGAGATTTCATTGGTCGCTTAGTCGCAGAAAAGAAAAAAAAATCGTGAAACTCTATTAGGAGCTGCGCTTTGTCAAAATAAATGAAAACCTATATGACTGGACCATGTGCAAATTTAATTTGAAAGGACAGACACAGGAAGAGGCCACGCTCAGCAGTCAGACAGGAGTCACATTACAAACCAATCATAGCCGACAGATATGTTTACCTTCTGTAAATATTCAGTCTGATAAACACAGAAAAGTTGATCATGTTAGTGCATGACTACATGGTAGTGCAGGACTACATGGTAGTGCAGGGCTACAGCTTTACATCTCCCCCACAGACGATAGGCCTACACACTTATAAACAACGCCTGGAAGAAGATAAGCTCTGCACTCAGGATTTCGGGTAAATAGGCTTTATGATGCTTGTTAAGGTTTCTTTGCAACCTCAGATGCATCCTGCCGCCACGCTCTTGAAAGTTGGCACAGAAGAGGCACAAGAGTAGCACCAAGCACCTAACCTCACATTTTCCAGGCGGTTAAAAACATGGCATGTGGGGCGTCGGAAGCGTAGTGGATAGTGCTGGCGCCCCATGTACAGAGGCATTGCCTCGCAGCCGTGGGTTTGAATCCGGCTTGCGGCCCTTTGCTGCATGTCAGTCCCCACTCTCTCTCTGTCTCCCCATTTCACCTTCTGTCCTGTCAATAAAGGCAAAAATTTCCGGGGCTGGTACCTGTGGTTATTACACACGCTAGTTTATAACATCAATCCAGATCCAAAGTGAGGGATCATTTTTTGAAGGTGAAGGATGAACCCAAGGTGATATGTAAACTCTCATTTGTCGACTACAAACATGACGTATCTGAAACATTAAAGTAGCTACATGCCCATTAGCCATTTAGCGCAATGATTACTGCTTTGCCAACAGCGTCTGCATAACAGGCTGTTCACTCAGTGTGTGACGTTCACTTATAGATAAAATATAGGCCTATATTAATGAAGGTTCATCAGTACAGTTTTGTATTTCTTTGTAATGTAGCACAGTGTTAACAATGTTACTGACACTATTCTTTCTCAGACCTTGAACTCAAAGCATTGTGTTGCCCCACCCATAATATATAATTTAATTATCAAATTAATATTGTAAACATGCAGGTGACTAATCAACTAACAAATGGTCGCGAGGAATATTCTAAGTCGGGGGCAGCCCTACCCTCCAGCATCAGTTCGGACTCTCAGGGATGGCATGTCAATGTCAACTCGTTACATGCATTGTTTCTTCTAATTGTAAATGTACTGTTGCTGTTTGATAGGCATACAATCTCTTAAAAAAAAAAAAAAAAAATTAGAATGTCATCTGACATATGTCACTGGTGTAGTATGCCACACATACATAAGAATACTAGGTTGTTATTAAAATAGGTTGATTGACTTTTGGTTTCACATGGAAAACAAACAGCTACTTACCTGGACGTCAGCAACTTTTACTAGCAAATGAGCCATTTTTGACCAAACATAATTAAAAAACATTTGCCTGACACCACAAAACATATTTGAGCCTCCTGGTTTAACTGCATATTAAGTCCAAATCAGACTTTCAACATTAAAAAAATAGGTCTAAATCAGCATTCAAAAGTATGTTTTACCACAAGATGGCTCCTCTGCAGTGGGCAATTAAGCTGACAAAATGTTACAACTTTTTTTTTTTTTTTTTAATTCAGTGCATAGGCTACAGATTTTGGAGGGGCGTGATTGGGAGGAACGGCCTGCCCGATCTGAACCCGAATGGTGTTCAGTTATTGGACTTCTGTGCGGGTCGCAGTTTGGCCATAACTAACACCATGTTCAAACATAAGGATGTCCATCGGTGCACGTGGCACCAGGACAGCCTAGGTCGCAGGTCAATGATTGACTTTGTAGTCGTATCATTTGACCTGCGACCATGTGTTCTGGACACTCGGGTGAAGAGAGGAGCAGAGATGTCAACTGATCACCACCTGGTGGTGAGTTGGATCAGATGGTGGGGTAAGACGCCGCGCAGACCCGGCAGGCCCAAATGAACAGTGAGGGTCTGCTGGGAACGCCTGGCGGAAGAACCTGTCCAGATGATCTTCAGTTCCCACCTCCAGGAGAGCTTCAACCGCGTCCCGAGGGCAGAGGGGGACATTGAGTCCGAATGGGCCTTGTTCCGCTCTGCCATTTTTGAGGCGGCGGCTGCAAGCTGTGGCCGCAAGGCTGCTGGTGCCAGTCGTGGTGGTAATCCCCGAACCCGCTGGTGGACACCAGAGGTGGGGGGAGCCGTCAGGCTGAAGAAGGAAGCCTACAAGGCATGGTTGGCCTGTGGGTCTCCGAAAGCGGCTGGCGGGTACCGGCGGGCCAAGCGGAGCGCAGAGGCGGCAGTCGCAGAGGCAAAAACTCGGGCGTGGGAGGAGTTCGGGGAGGCCATGGAGGAAGACTATCGATCGGCTCCAAAAAGGTTCTGGCAAACCATCCGGCGCCTCAGGGGGGGAAGGCGGCAACTAGCTCACACTGTTTACAGTGGGGGCGGGGAGCTGCTGACGTCAACTGAGGACATTGTCGGGCGGTGGGAGGAATATTTTGAGGAGCTCCTCAATCCCACCACCACGTATTCCAGTGAGGAAGCAGAGACGGGGGTATCGGGGGCGGGTCGTCTAATTTCTGTGGCAGAAGTTGCCGAGGTAGTGAAACAACTCCGAGGCAGCGGAGCCCCAGGGGTGGATGAGATCCGTCCTGGATATCTCAAGGCTCTGGATGTTGTAGGGCTGTCCTGGTTGACATGCCTCTGCAACATTGCGTGGACATCGGGGGCAGTGCCTCTGGAGTGGCAGACCGGGGTGGTGGTCCCCATTTTCAAGAAGGGGGACCAGAGGGTGTGTTCCAACTACAGGGGGATCACACTCATCAGCCTACCTGGTAAGGTCTACTCCAGGGTGCTGGAGAAGAGCGTCCGGTAGATAGTTGAACCTCGGATTGAGGAGGAGCAATGTGGTTTTCGTCCCGGACGCGGAACCGTGGACCAGCTCTTTACCCTCGCCAGGGTGCTGGAGGGGGCATGGGAGTTTGCCCAACTGGTCCACATGTGTTTTGTGGATTTGGTGAAGGCTTACGACCGTGTCCCCAGGGGCATCCTGTGGGGGGTGCTCCGGGAGTATGGGGTTGGTGGCCCCTTGCTAAGGGCCATCCAGTCCCTGTACCGAAGGAGCACGAGTCTGGTTCGCGTGGCCGGCAATAAGTCGGACCTGTTCCCAGTGAGGGTTGGACTCCGCCAGGGCTGCCCTTTGTCACCGGTTCTGTTCATCTGTTCAGAATTTCTAGGCGCAGCCGAGTGGTGGAGGGTGTCAGGTTCGGTGACGGGAGGGTCTCGTCCCTGCTTTTTGCGGATGACGTGGTCCTTCTAGCTCCATCGAACAGTGACCACCAGCTTTTGCTGGGACGGTTCGCAGCCGAGTGTGAAGCGGCTGGGATGAGAATCAGCACCTCCAAGTCTGAGGCCATGGCCCTCAGCCGGAAAAGGGTGGATTGCCCTCTCCAGGTCGGGGGGGAGGTCCTTCCTCAGGTGCGGGAGATTGACAGGCGGATTGGGGCGGCGTCAGCAGTGATGCGGGCGCTTAACTGGTCTGTTGTGGTGAAGAGGGAGCTTAGCCAAAAAGCGAAGCTCTCGATTTACCGGTCGATCTACGTTCCAATCCTCACCTATGGTCACGAGCTCTGGGTAGTGACCGAAAGAATGAGATCGCGAGTGCAAGCGGCCGAAATGAGTTTCCTCCACAGGGTGGCTGGGTTAGCCTGAGAGATAGGGTTAGGAGCTCGGACATCCGGGAGGGACTCGGAGTAGAGTCGCTGCTCCTCCACATCGAGAGGAGCCAGTTGAGGTGGTTCGGGCATCTAGTAAGGATGCCACCCGGACACCTCCCTTGGGAGGTGTTTCGGGCGTGTCCAACCGGGAGGAGACCTCGGGGCCACCCCAGGACACGCTGGAGGGATTACCTCACCCGGCTGGCCTGGGAACGCCTCGGGGTTCCCGCGGAAGAGCTGACAGAAGTGGCTGGGGAGAGGACTGTCTGGGCTTCTTTGCTGAGGCTGCTGCCCCCGCGACCCGGACCCGGATAAGCGGAGGACGACGACGACGGCTACAGATTTTACAGTTGGAGAATATATGAATTCCTTGAGACCTACAATTACGATTAAAAAAAGTTTAATACATAAATAAATAACCTTTATTTGTTTTCATGTGATTTTTTTTTCTTTTTTGTCAAACCCACAGAGCTGCATTTGGCTCCAGAGCCACAAGTTGGCTATTCCGGGTTTAATCCATCCACCTCTACACCTGCCTGGCTGATGTAGATTGTCTCACTCTTTAAACTATAATAGTTACGCCAAATGTCAAAAAATGCCCCTGCCTGGTGCATCCCATACTGCTTCTAAGGGGTGACTCATTTGCTCCAATAGCCATTGACTAAGCATCGGCATTTGATGAGTTGGGAGTGAGACCAGGTTTCAGTACTTCCCAAACAGACAGCCCTTTCTGATGTGAAAAGTTAAACATATCAGTACTGCCCTCAAAGCCAGACCCCATTGACAAAAACTGTAATTTTACGTCACTGACCACAGGAGCTGCTGATCCACTGCTGCCTTGATCAGTTGCTTTGTTCGTGTTATTGTGTGACTTTGGTGAATCCAAATTAACGCTTTAAAAACCCCAAAGTCACACAAAAACACAAACAAACTAACTGATCGAGGCAGTAGTAGACCAGCAGGTTCTGAGTTCAGTGGGGTAAAATTGGTGTTTTTGTCAATGGATCTGGCATAGAGAGCATAGATAAGTGTCTGTCTGTTTGGAAAGTACTGAGCATATGACTGGATAAATGAGACTTTGATTATACTGCATGGGTTGTGTGAGAGTCGGTAAACAGATTTTTGATACAATTTTGCTGATGTCAAAAAAACACAGACCCCTATTACTCCAATTCATCAAGAATTTTCTATGTTTTTGGATTCTTCATTCACAGCATGTGAGAAAAAATGTTTACTTCAAGAATTCAACATAACACAAGGTGAGTAATCAATATACAAATGTTCATATTGGGTATGAAGTTTTCCTTTAAGTACTGGGGGGATACTGTGCGTTATAGTCCACTACAATTATTCAAAAGTTGTAGTTACTTTTCAGAGTCAAATGTTACATTAAAAACATATAAACAGCTTATAAAATACAATGTATTGTCAAGAACAAACCCAACCCTGTTTGCCTGTGACCTCTTACATTAGTCAGTGTGCAGTTTGGGCCCTTATGTCTATGATTGTTTAGCCTGACAGAGCTGCGAGCATGGTTGTAGACTTGTTGTGCTTAATTGAGTGCACACTCTTTTGCCCTGCTTCATTCCTTTTATTTATTCAACTAAATTTTTAATTTAGCAGCAGTGGCAAAAAAAGCTGCTTTAAAGCCAAAAACAACCCAGCTACCAAAAATAAAGCCTGACCTTGACGGCTGCAAATGAAAGAATCTGCTCATAATCAGCCCAAGTTAATTCCACGTCTTGGCAAGCTGTTTTCATCATTAAGTCCAACAAGAAAGGCCCAGCCGGCGTAAGAGCCCTCAACACTGAACTGGAGAGCAACTTGTCTGGTTTCCACGGTAACTGGTGGCAACTGAGTTGAGGTGAACATGAGGTGTACTGAAAAGAATTTAATCAGAGTCTGTTTGCTCATAACGTGCAGGTGCTACCACTGGTTTTCTTTGTACAGATACTAGGTAGGTTAGGTTAGGTTAAGTTCTTTGAGATTATATATGAAGAGGTTCTCCTGAATGCATCTCACTGTATTATGCAAAAGACTTCATGGGTGGGATGGAATATGTAGCTTAATTGACAACAACACAAGTCATTCAAGGGTATCTAACAATAGATGCTTTCCTTCTTTAAGCAAAAAAGAACACTTCAGTGCTCCTTTTAGGAAAGATAAACGAGCTGGGGAGCTGAGGTATAACTTGGGGATATGGATTTTATTATGACTGGATGATAAAAGGGTCACAAATTCACAAACTACTTGTATTTTCCTTACACTTCATGTCCTCTTTATTACATGCTGCAATGTTCTTACCTTACTAACAAATGTGTCTGCACTCCTCTTTCTATTTATTGCAATACAGTTCAATCCTGAAACTAAGATAACTCTCTCATGGCTGTGGCTTCATTTTCAAAGGGAAGCTTCAGTATTTTTCAAGCTGGTTCTTTATTTACTCATGTTTTTATGTCCAAGTGACTGATGGGAACAACAATTTTTGAAATTGATCCATTACTGAGTAAGACCAGTGCAGTTAGTAGCTGCAAAACAGGTTGCAATTTAACCACCTTGAGCATGTTCGTACTGTCAATTTAGATCCACTAAAAGTGTTTGTTTTTACCGCTGACAGGCTCAGATTGTTATTCTAAGTGTCTGACAACATTATGTAAAGGATCCCTACAGAGATCAATCTTTTTTTTTAAAGAGTAAGATCCTTTTTATTAAACCAAACCTGCAAGACTCCATTTTATTAATATGAAACACTATTTATTCAAAAGTCACAAAATCATCAATCACAAAGTCATCTTGGTTCGTCTTTCCAATGTTACAACAATCACCAGCTCCCGTTTGTTTTCACCCTTAATTCACCTAGTTAGATGTGGAAATATGCTAAAAGTACTGTATACAAATACTTATATTGATAGTCCAATATGTAAAAAAAATTATGTGTTTGCACAGACTGGACTCTTAAGTGTTTCAAAGACATAGGTGGTCTATACCTTGATGGGCACTTCATGTTGTTTGAGCAGTTGCAGAGAGCATGTAATATCCCATCCTCAAATTTTTTCAGGTACTTGCAAATCTGTGATTTCATTGGGGAAAATGTGACCAATTTGAAAAAAATATGGTCCTATGACTCTCTTGAGAGTATCAAAAACTTTAATCCTTATAGTAAGGGAGCACTTTTCCACTTTTATCGCATTATGCAAAGGCACACTGATGTCAACACAAATGCACTTGAGCAGAACTGTGAGAGTGAGCTGGGTGGGGATCTAGACAATGAGAATGGAAGGAGAGTCTTAGTAGCATGCATAAATGTTCAGTTAACTCTAAACACAGTCTGATACAATTTAAAACAGTACATCAGCTATCCTACTCCAATGACAGATTGCATAAGATTTTCCCTGATGTTTCCCCCCTCTTTAGTAGGTGTAGAGAGGCAGCTTGGACATTAACACATTCTCTTTGATCATGCTGGAAAGATAAGAGTTCAATTATTGAAAGAATATATTTGAATGTTTCTCTAATGCCTTTCAGAAGACGTGGAACCTAACCCACCAGTTGTTGTCCTAGGTGCTACGAATGTGTTACCCTTGGCAGACAAGTATGATACTGAAGTTGTTTCATTTGCTGTGTTTGTGGCAAGGAAACTTATTTTACTTATGTGGAAGTCAGACTGTGCACCAACATATGACAAGTGGATAAAAGAGCTGATGAATGTTTTGGATGGATGCTATTTTTCACCATTTTGTGACACTTTATATAGGCTACTATATGATTCATCCAGTGATAAAGAAAATAGATTACTTAATGATAAAAATAATCCTTGGTTTACACCCAGATCTGAGCATCCCCTTATTCATATTCATTATTCATCCAATTATAGAGGTTCCTAAGGACACACATTGTCCTGTTTAAAATACACCTCTGCACTTACACTACCACTGAAATAATTCCTTATGTTTTATCTTGACAAATACCATATTTAGTTTTAAATTAATCAAAAATACTTTATTATGAGCAAAAATCCTACCTTCAAGTGATGCGTCAAAGCCCATGTCCTCGATAGCTGCCCTGACCTGCTCCTGCTCCGTCAGACTGGGGTCAAAGGTTATTATTCCCTTTTCCTCCTTTAGTGACACTACTATGGACTGCACTCCCGTCATCTGAGAGATCCTCCCTTCTATGGACTGCACACATGAGTTGCAAGTCATCCCTACAATCCAAATGGTCACAGTGAAGCTCAATATGTCCCTCTGCCAGTAGCTTATATCACATTCAGATGGATCGTCGGTTAATAAAGTAGCACCAAAACCCATATCCTCTATGCTGTCTCTCAGCTCCTGTTGTGTTACTACAAGAGGTTTATATATAATCAGCGCAGCAGCATCCTGAAGGGACACTTGAATATGTGAAACCCCAGGTAGAGGACCAATCTGCCCCTCAATGGACTGCACACAGGACTGGCAGTGCATACCATCCACCCTGATCTGCACCACCGACTCTACATTGAATCCCACTCTCTGGAGCTCCAGGGCAATCTCTTTGGCTGTGATAACTGAGGTATGATAGTCCACTTTGGCCATGCTGCTGGGAAAAGACAAGCTGACAGCAAGAACTCCATTCAGACTGCAGATTCTGCTCTCGGTGGCTTTGGCCTGGTGCTTGGAGGTGAGTCCCAGGAGTTTAAAAGTTGTTCTGGAGGCAGTTTTGGGTGGAGGGTAGAGCTCACTCTGACTCCCATACTCATAAGCCAAGTTGTCAAAGCCTTGTTTCTCGATGTCAGGGCCATTCTCCTGGGAAGATGACAGAAAATTCGACATTTTTACTCTTATAATCCTCAGGACTGTATAAAAAAATTGTGACTCATATGTACCCTGTTGAATCTCAAAATAGTATAATGGTAGTGACTTCTTGCTAGCTCCACAAGAAATTTATTGTGCAGCTAGCAGGACGCCAGCATGTTTTCTATTGGCTGCATTTGCTTACGACCACAGACCTCAAACACTTTTCATTTCCTGTTCTATCAAAGTAAGCATGCCAACCATGCTTTCTTTTTCTCCTTTTGACCTCAGGTAAAGACATACAGGTGGAAATGATTTAAGCCAACCATCATTCAACTACTCAACAAGCCCCTCTTGGTATCACATATATGTCTGCTGATACACCTGCTGTTTCCCCATCTATACTTTGGCTGTGGGGACTCTCATGACCACAGAGTGTATAAAAAAGATGGGGCAACATGACAGCTCCCAAAAAGTGAAGTCAAAACTTCAATTGCCCCCTGGTGTCTGGCTGCAGATTAGGTCATAAACCCTGCCCCCTCCATGTTAGCAGATGGGACATGGACCAATACAAAAACTCAAAGTACACATGATATAAATTTTTCATGTTTAAGGTAGTTCTTATCACACGGATGTGTGTTCAGGTGTTCATTTTTTCTGATAAGTCTGGTTTTAATTAGTTAATTGATGCTATAAGAAGGAGGTATGACATCATGACTGATAGCTGTGTGGACCAGTAAGAGTTCTGGTGATCAGTGGTGCATGTGCGAGAACTTGATACCGCAAAGACTGCTCCTGTGCATACTCTGGCTCCAAATGAAGTCATTTGATGGCAACAGGTGTATCCAAAATATTTTGGCTTTATTTCTGTACTGTGAGAGGAGACCAGGCAGGAGTATGAGCTTCGTGCCAGGGACAGCTTGTTAGAGTCCCCTAATACACACACAGTGACTGGGCTAAGTGTTAGCATCAGATGGCTAATGTTGTGGTTATGAACAAGTTGAGCTGTTTTGGTTTCTTCAAGATTTTTGGGACCATTTCACAGCTGCTGCTGTGTTAGTCTACAAGGCAGGTGTTGAACTGACTGCTCATCAGGAAGAGAACAGCTCTGGGGACAGTCCTTCAGAGCTGTGTCTAACCTGTGTATTGGCAGCAGCAGAAAGTTTGACTAGCATAAGCAAGATGTCAACTGAGTAGGTGGTCCTTTAAGGTGGTCCAGGACACGTAAGCATAGACACTGCTGAAAGAATGTGGCCATATGGGGCACAAATCACCTCTGAATCTCGATATAGTGAGTACGCGTTCACTTATGCACTGAGAGCTGTCCACTTATGATCCACCCACCCATGTTGATATTTGGTGTAAACAGAGCCTGTGAGCTTCAGATGTTATGATATAAATGGATAAAACAAAAGTTTGGTATACCAAGAGTTTATTCTCCCTGTGAATCAACATAGCAAAGTCACTTTTCATCCATACTGGCTAAACTGGTTCAAGTATCTAAGTATGTTACATAATGAAGATCACCACAGTTTTAACTGAGGAAGGCGGGGGCTGGATTAAGTGGTAGTTTCAGTGTAAATAGTTTAAATACCACTTGACACATTCACTCCCAAAATAGGTTATCATCTAATATAGGGCTATCCCTTTGACCTCAGCAGAAAAATGTCCAGGATATTGGCAGTTTGGGGCCAAAAAACCACATGACTGGCCCTTCACATAAGCCTCCCAACGTGACTCTGCTTAAAGTCAGTCACCACTGGCACCTCACAGAACTGAAACAATAAGTCAATCCCATGTGAAGAGCTGCACTCCAAACAGTGAAGCATGTCGTTTGTAATATAGTAAAACCCTCTATGCATGTTATAATAGCATCTTTCAACAAATTGATTTGCTTAGCAGAGAATGGTTTCAATCCACACAGGACACAAACCTGCAATCCCTGGCTTAGAAAGCCAGTGTGTTATCCTTTAGGCCACAGGGACTATACTGGCTCCCATTGAACATGGCAAATATAGCCTATCTCTGCGGTTTGCATGCCCACACCAAAAGTGAACTCTTTCAGAGTTTCTCCCTATAGCTGTGAATGCTGCCAGGCCTCCTCTCCTGTGTGCTTTACTGGAGGAAGAAGTGCTGGGGCCCACTCTCCTTTAAAAAGCCAAATCAATATGTCCTCTGTGCAGCCGGCTGCCCTCTATGCATTACATCACCAATAGCCTTTCACAAGGGGCAGAAACCACCCTATCCTTTCACACATATAATTGGTATGAAGAAGATGGCTTTCATATTTGGTTTCAGCCCTCACCTCCACATTGCAGCCTCCATTACCATTTCTCTGTGAGCTGACAGGGAAGTCTCAACCCAATTGCCAGAAAAATGTTGGCATTGTACATTTCTGCAAACCCTACACATGCAACATTTACACTTAATAATATAGCAAATACTTAGATACTTTACATTTCAACAACTTTGTGGTAAACATGGTTATGTTTAGGGACAAAAACCACTTGATTATGTTCAGGATAAGATCCTGTTTTGCCTTAAAACACACAGTTTTGGGAGCACAATCTCTGTTGGAAAAGCAGCAATGTCTTGGTAGAAAACAGACACTTTTCATGCCCCTATCCCTGCTGGAAAAACAGCAAGACCTAGTAACCCACATTTAAAAGACATGTAAAAAATGCATGTGTTTGGGAAGTACTGAGCATACCACTGGATATATGAGACTTGGATTATATCGCATGAGTTGTGTGAGGGTTTGTAAATTGATGTTTTGATAGTCTTGCTATTGTTAAACATGGACCCCTATGACTTTAATTGATCAAGAATATTCTCAGTTTTTGGATTCTTCATTCACCTTGGAGGCTTGAGGAAAAAAACAAAGTTTATGACACAAATTCAACATAACATAGGGTGAGTAACTGACATACAGATGGTCTTTTGGGGGTGACGTTTTCCTTTTAGTTAATGCTTCACTACACAGGGAGATGGGATTTCAAAAAAATACAATAAAATCTAGAAGAGGTTGGTAGCAATTTACTTCCACTGCACTACATACAGTTGTACAGTTCTAAGAGACTGGCATCAATCCATGAACCTCTGCAAAGTGTTGTACACCTCCTCTGCAACCCAGATGAGACTGAAACCCACATTCCCAAGTTGGGGAGGCTGGTGTTTTATCCATTAGGGTACAAAAACTGAAGCTACTAATGACAAATCATCATAATATTCAATCTCAAAACATGAGACACACCATAGGCTAGTGACTACAGCTCTGTCCCCATGTGCTCCCCTTTGCATTACAGTGACTAAGGCAAACACTGATAGGTTGACGTCTGTATAGACCGTTTCAAACCGGACAACATAAACATTCTAAATGGGTCCCTTTGTATTTCTTGTTTGAATGTATGTTAAAGCAGAAGCTGACAGGACGTAAACAGGGACCAAAGCTGTTGCCCTAGCAACAGAATAGCAGTGAAACGGTCCATAGATTAGTGCTGTTCAACAGTTTAAAGTTCAATTAATCCAACACAGAAAGTTGATCAAAACAAACACTTCCCAGAAACATCAAGCTCCACTATACATCTTTAGTGTCTCTGCAGCATTGGACAGTGTACTTATCACTTCCTACTGTAAACTGTGTCCCAGTGACCCCACTGGATTTAATGGTTTGTTTGTCTTGTGTGGTTGGGACTCAAATGAACTCCTACAGAGCTCCAGGCCTCAGTGAGGCCCAACCCTGGGTTCAGAGTCAGCCAGGGGCACTAAAGGGGGACACAGGAAGTCCCAAAGACAATTAGGGACAGACAGGTCCAACTCTGCTCTATAGTGCATACATGTGGCATTGTAATACAACCCCGATTCCAGAAAAGGTGGGACTCTGCTTAAATTGTAAATTAAAAAATGCAATGATTTGATTTGATAAATATTCAAGATGTCAATTTTTGTCATTGCACATATTTCCATTGCAGCTATTCACATGAAATTTCGACCAGACATTAGTTTTAATTCACTAAAACTACACAGACAAATAAATCTTAAAATTTCAAACCATAAGATTTATGTGCAATAAAGTGGGAAAAAACAGGAAATAAGTGTTGAACACACTAACTGAAATTTAGTGGTCATAACAGTGGACAGCTAATAAAAAGCCATTTTCTAGCAAATGCATGGGTTTTTGTTTTTGAGGCTACTGTGTCATCTGATACATGACAATCCAAGACGGCCGATTGAGAGTCAGGAATGTCAAGCAGCTCAGGAATATTTTGCTGATCCTTCTATAGTGGGAGACTCTTACAGGTAAAAAAATGTTGACATTAAATAATGTACTAATGA
Organism: Epinephelus awoara; assembly: GCA_035609425.1. NCBI lineage: Eukaryota > Metazoa > Chordata > Actinopteri > Perciformes > Serranidae > Epinephelus > Epinephelus awoara. Next base: position 1,219,135 of record CM069317.1, read on the forward strand.
GTAATACGGATGTAAAAATATCCAAATATTGATTATTTGTTGGGAGTAAATTACGATTTATCATTTGTCTAAATTACACATGCATCATCAATACATTCTCACTCTGACCTTGTCACACATTGACATTTGGTCATAGACCTGCAACAATATTTTTGCATTATTAGCAACATTATGTATGTGACAATTAGTGCTCAAGAGCAGTGCAGACAGGCAGGATGGTGGTGCAACTAGCATCTGACTCAAGCGAAGATGATGCTAGTAAAAGTGATGATGAATGGCTGCCAGAAAAAGAGGGGTTAGCAAATGCTAGCAGTAGTAACAGTGGAACTGAGGAGATGCTCTGCTTGCCGAGGATGTGGAGAGAGCTGAGGATGTGCCACAAGGACAAAGGAAAAGCAAAAATGCAAAAAAAAAAAAGACAACCAGTTTGAGGCCTTTACAAAAGAATAAATGAAGGCACAGTATATATGATGTAGTACAAGTGAAACTAAAATACGCTGAGAGTGATTTTAGAGCCACTGACAATATTTTCTGTTATTTCTGTAGAAAATATACATTGACAAAATATACAGTTCAACAGGGGTGGTTTTTGTTCAATTTTCACTTGAGGATAGAAGCACCCTGTAATTTTGGGGGGTTGTGTTTATGGGGCTTAAGAGTGAAGAACTGCTCCAAAAAGGATTAGCAAATGCTCACTGTAGTCAAGAGCAAGGTATTAAACTGTATTTGAATATGTTACATATTGTTAACATATACATGTTATGTGAAATCATTAGTTTAACTGCATCACAAATATGTGTTTTACATTATTTTATTTCATCATTTTATTCATTTGTTTGTGAAATTCATATATCTTCTGTTAATAATGCAAACGCATGCTATCCGCCTGAGTGGACATGTGAAGAACTGCTTGAAAAATTTGTGTCAGTGTGTGTCAGTTGTTCATGCCTAAAGTGAAATAAAAACACTTTAGAAAAAAAATCCTGACTCAAGTTGTCATAATTTAGGCATGAAAAGGCCATTCCTGTATGAAGAAACTGATCTCTCACACTGTTCAGACGGGACTTTGGCCCATTGTTCTACGCAGACAGTCCTGCTTGTGGATCTTGAGAAAGAATTTCACTGATAAACAAAAAGCTTTGTATTAGGTTTGTATCCAGCCAATCACAACATTAGAAAAAGAAAAGACATTTTATCAATGGGCCTGTTATTGGCTGAAAGAGTTATTGTTCTCTCATCGAAGAAAGTCGGTAAGCCGAGTATGGGTAAATAGATTTCTGAGGTTCTTGGGTAATCAATCACTCTTTCACAACATCTGGGGTCCCTTCATGTGTTATCTAGAAAGGACAGCCTTAACACATATGTTGGAAAAAAAAAAAAATCCTTGTTAATTGTTGTCAAAATTTGTACATTAATATACAGTGTACTTAAACTGAAATGTGTTGCATTGCACTAGCATGATCCTCAAACTGCAATTTATTTTCTGTCTCATTTATTTATTTTTTCAATTTTATCTTATTTTATTTATTTTTCAAGTCATACTTTGCGGATGGGGGTGGGGTTGGATTACATGAGATTTAAATACTCAGTGGCTACACAGATTTTGTTTTGGTGTTCCTCTCTTTTGTGTGTTTGTGGATATATATATAAATATATACATACTGGCTGTGTGCATGTGTATGTCCATGTTTATTGCTGTCAAAATCAATAAAAATGCTATTGAAATAAAAAACAAAAAAACTTCAACAGTCTGTGTTGTCAGTTTCCAAATGCTTATGAGTGCTAGTGCTGTTGAAGGAAAAGGTGATGTAACACAGCAGTAAACAAGACCCTGTCCCAACTTTTTTTTGGAACTTGTTGCAGGCATCAAAGTCAGAATGAGTGTTTATTTACAAAAATATACACTCAATAATAAAGTCTATCAGTTTAATCATGAAATATCTTGTCTTTGAATCGTAGTTAATTAAACATAGGTCAAAAAGAAACGTACAAACACTGCATCCTGTTTTAATTTGTGTTTCACACAGTGTCCCAACTTTTTTGGAATCAGGGTTGTAGTTTGGATATATGCAGTAATAGCATTTAAAATAATAGTATGAACATCAGACATTGAGGTCATTTTTATAGAAAGACATAACATGCTGCCAAACTTCTTTACTTATATTTAAGTTAGTAAATGTTACATCACTTCAGCATGTTTAACTACCTTTTATCATTAGTATAATTTAATGTGCAGTTAATAATGATGGTATTGTGCCTACCTTCATCATGAGTACCTGCTGTTGCACCCCGCTGCCTTAACTTTTCTCTTGTCAGCTGCATATAAATATGTTCTTGGGTGTGTGATGTTATCATTGATTAAAACAGGTAGGCTGTTGATGATTGGATAGCTGCTGCACCAATCAAAACCCATCCACTGGAACAATCTACCTATTGTCACTGAGCTCATCAGTGATGATAAGCCATTTAAACCATTTATTACAAGTCTACAATCTGTGGTATTTACTCAGTGGAAGAAAATGTCAGGAAACACGGTCATTTCCAGTTTTATTGCAGGAACTTGAATGCAGCATTAGGAAAAGTGACTTTAATCTGAGGTTTTCCATTAATTCTGATAGAAAGGTTTCACTGTAAGCATGTCGGTCATTCAGTTATTTAAAAATACTGTCTTTTTACCTTTACAATGATGTTTTGATGTATTTAATGTCATCCTTTCTTTATTTTTTCAATTTTTCAATGTCATTTTCCTTGTCTTCTCCGGTAGATGACACAAGTCTTCATGTTAATAAACATTACAGGCTTATTAGATAACATAACTTTTAAAACTAAAGCTATAAAGAACATCTGAAAAACTGAAACAAAGGTGTTAATGTAACTGCAGTGACAATCAGTGTGTGTTTGATTACACTTTAATTGTGTCATCCTGAACCTGTCTAGATTCAATGACTTGCATGACTACATTACATTTATGTGGCTTTTGTCCAAAGATCGCACAATGAGTGCTTTCAGTCTGCAGAGCAACATGAGTTGGATGTTAAAGATGATACATGAGCATAATTACTGTCTGCATTCACTTCCTGACAATAAAACGTTTGTCTCTTAATAGCAGTTTTGTGTCTCCTTGTAGAAGTTTTGTGCCTCTCTGCGGTTGTTTTAGGTCTCTTTGCAGTGGTCCTGTGTCTCTTTGTGGTTGTTTTATGTCTCTTTGTAGTAGTTTTGTGTCTCCTTGCTGTTGTTTTGTTTCTCTGTTGTAGTGTTGTGTCTCTTTGGAGTAGTTTGCTCTTTGCTATTTTATGTCTCCGTTTTTGTTTTGTTTCTCTTTGTAGTAGTTTTGTGTCCCTTTGTGGTCGTTTTGTGTCTCTTAATAAGAGTTGTGTCTCTTTGCTGTTGTTTTGTGTCTCTGTGCTTTTTAATGTCTCTTTGTAGTAGTTTTAGTTTCTTTGTGGTTGTTTTGTGTGGCTTTGCTATTGTTCTATGTCTGTTGTAGTTTTGTGTCTCTGCAATAGTTTTGTGTCTCTTTCGGTTGTTTGTGTCTCTGCAATAGTTTTGTGTCTCTTTCGGTTGTTTGTGTCTCTGCAATAGGTTTGTGTCTCTTTGCTGTTGTTTTATGTGTCTTTGTTGTACTTTTATGTATCTTAGTAGTTAGTTTATGTGTCTGTTTGTAGTATTTTTATGTCTATTTGTCTTAGTTTTTGTCTCATTGCAGTTGTTTAATATCTCTGTTGTGTTTTTTGTCTCTTTGTCTTTGTTTTATATCTCTTTGTAGAAGTTTTTTTTTTTTATCTCCTGTACTTGTTTTGTCTCTTTGTACCAGTTTTGTGTCTCTTGGTTGTTTTATATCTATTTGTAGTAGTTTTATATCTCCTGTGCTTGTTTGTCTCTTTGTACCAGTTTTGTGTCTCCCTGTAGAAGTTTTGTGTCTCTTTTTTTGTCTCTTTGTAGTGGTTCTGTGTCTCTTTGTGGTTCTTCTGCCCATTTTGCAGTTATTTTGTATCTCTGTGCAGTTCCTTTGCCTCTCTTTGTGGTCATTTTGAGTCTCTTACCGGTCGCAACATGTTAATTTGACATTTTGCAGGGGAGGGTCAGGGGTCAGGGACACTTTGGGCCCTTGTGCCTGTGGCTTTTGGGCCTGCTCAGTAATCCATTTGTGAGTATATTCTATTATTATTACCGATGCATTCTTGAAGCACTTTTTTCCTAGTAATCCATTAGGGTTGAACTGAATATTTGGATAAAAATGAGTACAACTGTTTTGTTTTACTACAAGTAAAATGTGTCATAATCTGTACCTGTGATTAACTGTGATCAAATACAATCCTAAAATCAATTCTGAGGTTGTTCTGTGAATAGTTTTCTAATAAATAATAACATATCAATATCAGGCTTAAAATAACAACTTGTGGTCAGGTCCCATCTACTTTTGACCCACCCACGTCCAGCTTAAAGCCTGCCCATTCTATATATAAAGATGCAGATAGAGATAATTTGGTTGGTTGAACAGATACAGATAATGATGTATAATCTACAAAAGTGCGTCATATTTTATAAAATTAAATGTTGAATCCAGCCATGGAATGTAACTAAGTACATTTACTCGTGTCGCTGTAGTTAATGGTTATTGCTTCTCAAATATAATGAATTGTTGTTTTTCTTGTACACACTTGTACATATGTACATATATGTGAAAGTGAATATAAATGGAGACGATGACCTGTAGCATCTATATTTGCCTTCATGTCTCTGTATGCACTTTTCGATGTGTACATTTTCCTGAATTAAGTACTTTTATTTTTAATACTTTTATACATGTTTTCTGATTATACTGACATACTTTTACTTGGCTAATATTTTCAATGCAGGACATTTACTCGTCAAGTCATTTTTATTTATATAGCACATTTCATAGGACAAGCATAAACTCAACTCAACTCAACTTTAGTGCTGTACATAGGAGATCATAAAACAACAAAACAGTGAGATAATAAAAGCAAAAAAACCAACCAAAAAAAAAAACAAAAACAATAAAAACAGCAATAAACAAATAAAAACAGAGCAAGGTCTCATGCTGGGTTAAAAGCCAGTGAGTAAAAGTGGGTTTTAAGGTGGGTTTTAAAAACAGACAGTGAGAAGGCCTGTCTGATGTGCAGAGGTAGACTGTTCCACATTTTTGGAGCAGCAGCGGAGAATGCACAGTCTCCTCTAAGCGTTTGCTTGGACCTCGGTACCTCAAAGAGCAGCTGATCAGCTGACCTTAGGCACCGGGCAGGGGCGAAGGGGTGAAGAAGCTCAGAGAGGTAGGGCGGGGCGAGGCCAATTAAAGATTTTAAAACAAATAAAAGGATCTTAAAATGAACTCTAAAGTGCACGGGCAGCCAGTGGAGGGAGGCCAGGATGGGTGTAATGTGCTCTCTCATTCGTGCTACAGTTAGCAGATGAGCGGCAGCTAACTCAATGTGCTTGAGATACATCATACATGACAACATATCTATCAAAAGGCAGGAGTGTCAAACTCATTTTAGTTCAAGGGCTACATACAGCCCAGCTGAACACAAGTGAGCCGGACCGATAAAACCAGTGAAAAATAACCAGTAAATAACAACATTTCAACAGTAGTAAATAATAACAGCAAATAGGTGCAGTTTCAATAATATATCTCAGTTACACATATACAGATACAGATTTTTTTTTTGTGCTGAAGCTGCTGATTGATAATATGTTGTACAATAGGGTGTTTTTTTCAGAGAAGTATACTGTAGTCAGGGTGGAAAGGCCTCTTCAAGCAGCTGATCACTTTTTAACCTGGCCCTTAAAACCTTGTACTTAGCCTAGTCATCCAGTGGGCCAGATTGGACTCTTTGACGGGCCAGTTTTGGCCCACAGACCGTATGTTGGACACCTCTAATCCAAGGGATCTCGGTGGTGAGTACTCTGTGAGCATGTCAGCAACATAGGAAGGAGCTAAACCATTGCACATTTAAAAAGTAGTAGTATTTTAAAATACATTTTTTGTTTTATTTGGAGCCAGTGAAGAAAAGACAAAATAAAACTTATGTGGTCACACCTTTAAGGTTTAAACCCTTGCTGCTGCATTCTGAATAAACTGGAGTTTATTTAATGTCTGCTTTGAATTACAGTAATCCAGCCTACAGGAAATAAAAGCGGGGCCCAGCTTTTCATAGTCTGACCGAGACAAGAAGCATCTAACCTTTGATATATTTCTGAGGTGATAAAAGACAGTCTTAGAAATGTATGTGCTTCTGGAAGTTCAGATCGACTTCTAAAATCACACCCAAGTTTTTGAAAGAAAGGGGATTTAACAAGGATCCCTCAAAGCCTCGGGTCATACTAACAGAACTAGTAGTAACATAGTATTTTACAGTGTGGTACGCTTACTTAAGTATAGGGTCTGAATACTTCCTCCACCACTTGTAAAAACTAAGTTTTCAAAATAATTTTGAGTTAAAGCCATGTCTCTGCTCCTTCTCTCTGTATACACACTGTAGGCTACTTGGGGGTATTCTCTGGGTGAAATTCCCAGAGTCACATTGTTGACCACCACACTTACTTAAGTAAGGGGTCTGAATACTTATTCCACCACTTGTAAAATCTTAGATTTCAATATAACTTAGAGTTGAAAGCTGTCAGATAAATGACATTGAGTAAAAAGTACAATATTTTCCTCTGAATTGTTGGAGAATACAGGTGAAAATACTCTATGACTTTGTGCTCACATACACCACTGTAATGAACTAATGGTTGCAGCTCTAAGCTTTTGTATGAGAATCATCAGTGAGTAAAGTTTCTGAATTAAACCTCAGCTACTACAGGTGTATCTCTGGCCTGATACAAGTTTTAGAGTCTGACTTTAACATCCAGTTGACCATCAGCTGCAGATGGACCGCAGCTCTGCGTAGGCCTACCTTCACCTCGGGCGCGCAGTCTCTCCTGTCGCAGCTGCAGTCGGAGTGGACACCACAGGTGCAGTCCGGTTTACACTCAACCATACATATCTGCTCCTCCGCGCCGGGCGACGACTTGAAGACAAACTTTGAGGCATTTTTTGGCGACTTAGGTGAAAACATGTTGGAGCTGCTCTTATGCCGTTCGGCTTATCTTTGCCTATCAAAGTCGGAGGGCAAAAGTCCGCAGTGAGTACGCGCTTTGTTCCTGAAGATAAGGGGAGCGCAGCGCAGCGCCGGTGAACGTCATTTTAGTGCTCAGCTTTGGGAGTTGGAGGGTTTTGATTTGAGGGGGTCCATGAGGAAAGGGCGGGCAAGGCCTCCAATCACATGACTTCTGCATAAAGTGTAGACTTAATACAAAACAATGCGTATCAGTGCCATATTCACAAACAGAGGCCTTAAAGATGATCTCCATTCAACTAGAGTTTGAGAAGACATATGCATTAAAGGGGGAAGTTGGTACAGAAATAATCCATGATATCTGTAGAAAAATAAGTTTATTAAACTCGAAATACATTTAAGTACAAGCACCGCATAAAGGCAAAAGAAACTTTAATATTGGCGAATTAGGTCGCACTTTTCAAAATAAAAGCCATTTCCTCATCATTTTTGAGAGCTACAGAAATAAAAAAAAAAAAAAAAGATTTTTATCCAAATAAGAGTTTCCATGTTAAATACTCAATAACCGCACAATCTGACATTTACGTATTTATTTACAAAATACAATTTGAGTGTACTCAAAGCCTCCAAAGTCAAACAGTATCACTGTAAATGATGCAACAGACAAAGTGTGTGTGTGTGTGTGTGTGTGTGTGTGTGTATATATAAAGGTGGGAGGAGGCAGGGTGCGTCAAAGCAAACAAAGAGGATTTAAAATAGCATTTAAAATAAAAAAGATGCGAAGTAATGCAAAAAAAAATCTTCATTTCTCTTGTTTCACTAATGAATATAAACGTGGCACACTGCAAGGTAAATCCATCTTTGGTCATTTTATCTGTTGTGTCTTACTGTTCCTAAAACAGGTGACAGGGCTGATCAAGATGATTCCACTTGTCTTGGTGTTATTATCAACTATCAATGAATGAGACTGCATAGACATCTAGAAGGCACACACATTTAAAATATGATTAGGAACAGAGAGTTTCTTTACTGTCCTGGCTTAAAAATGTTCACTTAAAGGAATAATCCCCACATCACTGGTGTTTTGTTGGATATAAAATGTTCCTTGATCTGACATCAAGCGTGTCTTTAAACATCCAGCCAACACACAAACAGGAAATCAAAACAAAAGGAATCATCTTATCTTCACTTGGCACAATTTCTTGCTTTTCTTTTTTAAAGGAAACACTGTATTTTTAGACCACGTGAGATTAAATGTTCAAAAGGACATTGCTTGCAGTGTAGATCTGTACAACAACAGAGACACGGAGGATGGGAAGCAACAGGAACTGAAAATTCTTCCTCAGGCGTAAACTGTTCAGCGCTGTCGATCCCAGCGCCAGATTGAGGCGTCGTCACACACAGCTATCAAAATGCTGCTGTCGCGGCTGAAGCTGGTTTGCCGGATGGCTGATGTGCATTTGGGGAGAGTCAGTGTGGTGCACCTGGAGACCAGAGAGGATAAGGTTTCAGATTTGGTTGTTTTATAAAAAGACTTTTATTTATTTATTTTTTTACAAATGCAGCCTGGAAACATCAATACGTGCTGATTGGACAATAAAGGCTGATAGGCTAGTCTCCAGGGAGGGTGGGTGACGGTCACAACCACGCATTATGGGTATAAAATACTTGACTGCAAGATTAACAGTGCACCAATCTTCACAAGAAGCTTGCACCCTTTTGTGGCGCTAAGCTATGAAGACCAATGCAGACAAGTAGGAAAAAAAAAAGAGAGAGAAAAAAAAAAATACATGCTGATTGCAATTTATTAAACAGAGCAGGCATTTCACACTGAGCCTCAAACACAAATGTTTTACATTCGGTCTTCGGTACAGTTAAAGGCTTACCTCAGTATTTTTCAACCTGGACCCTGTTTTCCCGTGTTTTTCTGTCTAAGTGACAAATGGGAACAACATCTTATTTAAACTGGTCCGGGACAGAGAGAGAGGGCAGCCAGCAGCAGCAATGTATCGTTAATGAGCAATTAAGCACCGTCAATTTACACACACTAAAAGTAGGGCTGCCCCTTTAAAGTCAGAAGGTCAATCAGTCAGAGACCCCTCAGTTGAGGGGTACTGAGATTGCGTCAAGTCAAGCAGTCTTTTTTTGCTTGTCAGTAGGCTGTGCAGTGTACTTCTGGGGATGATTTGGCCCCTAGGTTTTGCTGCGGGGTGAGTGCTCTAGACCACTGTTTCTCAAATGGTGTGCCGTGACGCCAATCTAGGTGTGCCCTGCTGTGGGATTTTGTGATAACCACACATTATTATTGTAGTGTTCAGCTGGGCCTATAGAAAAGGTTAAGAATTAATTTTTAATTGACTGTATCAGTATTTTGTGGAAACCTATTTCCTAATTGAGAGGCAAACTCCTACTAAAAAATATAATTAATTTAATTGTATAAACCTTAACAGGGAACCTATTTGACAGCGTTTGTGTGTGGGAATTATAGGTGTGTGACACATCAAAAGATTGGCAGCCAATGTGAGGGATTATAACATTTAAAAGGAGAAAGCCATGAGCGGGACAACGGATCACTTTATTGTACAGAGCAAATTACAACAAAGCACCAGTGAAGATGATCTACCACCACAAGAAAAGCAGACAGCATCACGAAAGCTACCTGTCTTTTTTTTTTTTTTTTTAAATTGTCTTGTGTTGTGATAAGAGCGATAACACACGTTAAAGAAGCTATTGTGCACAGATATACACACAGGTGTGCCTTGAGATTTTGGCTTGCCTTTTGGTGTACCTTGGGCACAAAAAGTTTGAAAACCACTGCTCTAGACTACCACGCTTCTCACGGTAGGACAGAGATGCAGCTGCCGTGATCAGCTTATTTCCTTACACTGTAGAACTGAAAGCTTCACGAGATCCTTTGTCCACACAGCCATTAGACTCTATAACACCTCAGTCAGTGGTAGTTGCTCATGGCTCATAGTTTGGCTTTTGTTTGATATCTAGTGGTGGCAGAAAGAGCAGTTGCACATTTCCGATTTGTTGTTTGCTCAGTTAGCTTGGCTACTGTATTACATGAATGCCTCTGTCACACTGAACATCCCTCTGAGCTTCTTTCAGACTTTAAAAATTCTTATAGGTGTGATGCCACCCCCAACTGTTTTGGGGGGGGGGGTTGTTGCCTTGATGAAGCTCACCGGGCCTTGCAGGCTATAAAAGCTCATGTTTTCACCTGCTCTCTCCCCTCCTACAGCAGACATTCACCCTGCATCATTGCTTTATGGTTTAATCCTTCATCACCTCCACAGCACACCTGACACACATCCACGCATAGCTTTCATTAATGACTTTGCTGACCTACACACTCCATTGTTTATTGAAGTTAATCTTGGTTTGAAAAACTATGCTTGTTTTAGCTAAATCTTTTGTGTGGAGTCCCTACTCATCACAATGGGAAAAAAGCTGAATATTTGTATTAAACTGCTGAATCTGATTCAACTGACATACTTCTGAGTCGGGTAAAGCTTTTTTTGCCACTTACAGGCTCCGATTGCTATTGTAAGCTTCTGATAACATTAATGAAAGGATTGCTACAGACAAATGACATGTTTATCTGTTCTTTTCTTTTGTTAGGGTCTATTTTGTAACCTTGCTAATGTCTCACTAAAGGAGAAAAGGTATCTTGTTGCAAGAACACATCAGTTGAAACGTGAGTGAGAGCTAAAGAGAGGATTTTACAGTAATAGTTTGTTGTGTTGAGAGTACAGACAGCAAATGTCACTGATGTGCTACAATAAAATGGACCCTCCTCACACTGCCCATGCACTGCGCCTTACAGAACATCAGGTCTGCAGAGACAATTTGGACCAGGCTGACTACTGCCAACCAAAGAGGAGAAAAAAAAAATCAAATCAAATCACCAAAGTACTTACATCGAAAGAAAAATGCTGTTCCAAGAGTGGTGAAACCTGCTGCAGACACAGTGGAGGTAATGTTATTAGCTTAAGTCATTGTGTTTACCTGGCATGAGTACACACAAAAGCATGGCAGGGGACCCGCAAAAACACCTTTAATGGGCGTAAATTGACGGTGCTCAGAATGAGACTCCTCACTGAACACAAACAGACCGAAACAAGCAAAAGATTCGGCAAAACCTTTTATTCCTATGTGGGATCCTTGCTGTTATGTTGCTAGACACTTAAAATAACAATCTGAGCCTGTCAGTGGCAAAAACAAGCACTTTTAGTGGAGCACATGCCCTAAATGGGTTACATTGCAGCCCGTTTTGCTGATGCTGGCTGCGACGCTCTCTGTAAATACTGGACCACTTTCAAAATTGCTTCATTAAGTCACATAGACGGAGAATTATGGAAAGATAGGATGCAGGTTGAAAAACAGTGGAGTTTCTCTTTTTAACGTTTCTCCACCCTGAGAGAAACCTTACAGACCTGTATACCTGCAGGAAAAATATATATTTGTGAAGCTCTAAAAGATTTGCAATGTTGATTTAGTGTGTTTATTTTCATAGATTTCAAAGATTAATCTGTATTAATCTTAATTTTATGATTTGATTATTTGTTTAGTCCATAACGTGTGGGACAAGAGTACAACCTCCCAGAGTCTAAGGCGACAGTCAAATAAAAGGAGGACTGTTAGTTTTTCACTCAACATTTCTGAAATATTAACAGATTGGTTTGAGCCTCTATTTTCTTTCTATTAAGTGTCTTTTGCTCTGTACTGTTGGGCTTCTCATTTCACTAGTGCATTCGTCGCAAGCTGTGCAAAATGATGCAATGTGACATGGACATAAGGAAAACAACAAACCTCATAAATTACCACCTGACAGTCTATAAAAACATGAGCTTCAGTGAGATGACATTTCTGTGTTTGTTATTTTGTCCAAACCCTGTATATTGACACAAAGTTGAATTGACACCAAACTGTCACTCCACTGTTTACTTTGGCTGAGATTATGACACTGACAGGGTCACCAGTGTCGTGTAACAATTATACCCGTCTGACATCACACCTGTCTGGTATGAAACATGAATCACACTACATTCAGATTTTGTGTATTTAGCTGACAATCATTATCAGTGACAGGAGGAGTGTCCCGGCTGTCGAGCAGGAATAAAACTGTCACTTATCTGTTTGGATAAAAACTGGCACTTACTTTGCTTTGTGTGGGTCTTCCACTTCAAGGTCCCACACATAAAGCTTCCCCACCTGGTTTCCCAGTGCGAGCATCTGGAAATCAGCATCACAGGAGACAAAACATCAGTGACAGACTAAAAAGCACTCTTAAGATCTCAGAAGCACTTTCAGTGCCATGATTATAGCTAAAGAACTTTATAAATTCAACAAAGAATTAGTCATAAGAGGTATAAAATACAAAATGAGACAGATATGCAGCTATAAATGATAAATAAATGATCTCACCTTCTGCCAGAAGTCCATGGAGAAGCGCATGTACCAAATGTCACACTGGCTGTAATCAAAACGTCCCAGAATCGTCACATTGGACTCATTCGGTTTAATGTGATCGATGTCGTCCTCCATCTTTCCTGGTTTCCAGCAGACGATGGCGTTTTCACAGGACTGCAACCAGACAGGAAACATGAATAATGAGCATGTAGCATTCACTATCATGCTGAAGATTTGCTTCGTAGTTTTCTGCACGTCAAACTTAATCCAGAGCTAGGCAGGGTTTTTTTCCACCTCGACTCTGTTTTCCCATGTTTTTGTGCCCAAGTGATGAATGGGAACATTTTTTTTTTATTTTTATTGTTCCAGTATTGAGCGGGAGCAGCAGCCAGACTGCGATGTGATTACTCAGATTATGTTTGCACCATCAATGTATATCCACTAAAAGTGTTTGTTTTTGCCACAGACAGGATCAGGTTATCATTCAAGTGTCTGACATCATTATGGAAAGGACCCCTACAGAGAGAGACCTTTTTGTTAAACAGTAGGAACCTTTTTGTTTAACCAGAACCAGCCCGAAATCACCATTGCAAAACCAAACTTGTGAGTTTTAAAACATAGCATTCTGTATTTGTAGTGAGCCACAATCAAATTAACAGTTTAATTCACTTGCATACCATCTGGTAGTGGCCCCTTTTCGGGATATAGAGATGTCGACACAGGGTCCAGTGTTTGCATATTGTAATACTTCACTGGAAACCGTATGGAATATACATACTGTTGAATAAATCATGGTCTGCAGTCTTTTTTATTCCAAAACGTAAACTGTATTAATGAATGAAATAATTACTTTGAAAGCACCTTATTGTGCCAGCAGCAGAGCTGCTTTCCATTGGTTTTAGGGAAAGCCAGGCAGGCTGGGGGTGGTGTTTTTAAGGTGAAACAGACTGAGCAGAGTTATTTTCTTCACCACAGTGGTGTTTTCAGTTGGTTGCAGTGTGTGTTGGTCAGACAGTTTACGTGCCAATTCCTGCTCCGCTTGTTGAAGATGGACTCTGGATGTCATGGAAACTTCAAAATAAAGGTGTATCTCAAGGATGACAATATGCATTGATGTTTTCACTTTGCATTGATGATACTGGATCACTTAATCAATGTATCATTACACCGTATCTACTATAATAACTTACCTTGGAAAGAATAAGATCCCCCAGCCACCTCACACAGTCCACGTAGTTTCTATGGATGTCTCGTGTTGAGAAGTCAGGGAAGTGAATTTTCTGTGAGACGAACGGCCTGAAGAAAACACACATTGATTTTTTTTAAAAAAAAGGTAAAATCATAACAGATTTTAAAAACTTTAATTTGATAGCCAACAAGTCTACACAAATAAAAACTGACATGGATTTTTTTCTTTACCTGTTGGTCTTTGAGGGGTTGTACTCATAAGACCCACGGATGGCTTTTTGCATTCTCTCTGAATTGATCCGCCAAAGTTTTAAGGAGTGGTCCATCCCGCATGACATAATCTTTTCACCCAGAAGATCAAAATCCTGCAACAGGATTATAAAAAAAAAAAAAAAAAAAAAAAATCAAATCCAGTTATCGTTTCAGTTTTTTTTATTCACAGAGGAGCATATTGACTAAATACTCACAGCACTCAGGACTTCATCTCGATGACCCTCCACACCACCAAATATTGCCACTAATGTGTCCGTCTGTATGTTCCATAGACGAAGGGCATGATCTGAGGAAACAATAAAGACAAATAAAAAAATCATACATGCTATTAACATTGAGTGTTGTTCACGAATGTTAGTAATTCTGTGAGTAGTTTTGCACATAAAAAAAACATGGTACTAAAAACCTACACGGAATTCACAAATGCTGCAGGCAGCAGGAAAACTGGGATTTGATCGTAGGCACATGTGTATGTTCATGAATGCCAATCAATCATAAACTGACAGCATGCAACCGCGACTCAGCAATTAGTGTGCAAAGAGGTGATATTTACTATGGACAGGTGCATCCTGTTGACCTGTAAACATGGAGAAAACAAAGAAAAAAAAAAAAAAAACTTTTCCAATGCAGAGACTGAAGTTATTTTAGGTGAAGTAGGGTTGAGAAAACCATTTTATATTCTTCTGTTAGTCGTGGTGTGAATATTTCTCTTTAATAATTTCTTCTTTTAGTTTTAAAATTTGGCCCATGGCATCAATTCTCAATTAAAAGCGTGTTGTTTGCCCGACAAAGTCGAGTCAAGCCCGTGCTCCTCCCTGTTCGGCTTTCCTTGTGGAAGCCACTTGCAAATCAATTATTTTATACATTCAGAGAACGGCATTTTCCAATTTTGTATTAAGTTGATTTAAATAACTCATTCATTTTAAGAACACTAATCTGAAGCTAAATTGCAACTTATTTAACTAAATGTGTTACATTTGTAATCTTTTGTCATGTTCAACTGTATTGTGAACATAACAGAGCACAAAACGAATTAAAATTGTTATTTCTTATGAGAAGCAACATTTATGTGCAATATCTTATTTACACAAACACTACGAGCAGTCAGAAGCAGGAGTAGATAGTAATTTCCCTCTATGAACAGTTTACACACAAATTCGTTCGGCTCACATTTCATGTAAGACCCATTGTTTTTCTCCCAGGAGGTGGCACAGATCAAAACAGAGCTAAAAGAGTGAATGATGATGACAATATTTCATTGCTGTGTTCAATCACAAGTGGCTAAAAACCCCAGTCATTGCAGGTTTAACAGGCTTATTCATGTAGCAGTCACACGATTCACCAATTCTCAAATACCTAATAAATCTGGATGATGTATGCTAAAAGAGAACTACTGTTGCTGTTTCTCTTCACAGTCTTATTAACTTGCAGCTGTTAGTGGTGATAGTGAGGCAGCGATAGCCGCTGAATCAAATGAGTGACACCTCCTTTACACTGTTGCAACAGTGAATATCATGCTGCCTGCTAAGCTTGACGAGTTGAGGAGGATGTTTGGGGCACCTAAGTGGTGTGAATGTAACAACTTCAAAGCAGGCTGAAGGTGGAAAAACACTCACATGTACCCTGTCAACATTCACCTGATTAAGTAAAAGATTAAACTCCACATGACCCTTGTCAAGTGAGCCCTGTTACCTGTGCTGTGAGCGGCTCAGATTAAGGAACCACCTGACAATCACATGGTAATAAAAAACTACAGCTATCTTGCATCAACGTAAACCTTTACAGACCTGCTGGTGCCACAGAGAAGGTAAAGAGATTTTAGTGTCAAAATGAGGTCTATAAAGCCATCAAAATGAATGTCATTACATCCAAAAATATGGCCTTCTCACATGTCACTGATGTTGTATTTACCTCACAAAGAAATTCGTGACAAACTGTCCTCTGACTGGCTTATCTGAGTCATAATATAACTGTATTATTATTGTTGTTGGTTTTTTTTTTTACCTTTGCTTACAGACAAGAGGAGATTCGGATCCCTTGGATGAAACTTGAGCTCATTGATGGCGTTTCCATGACCTACATAATGCTAGAAATGAACAAAATTGTAAGTTGTAATTGTAGACATCTATTCATACTGAGCTATGAGAAGGAAATCTATCAGATTTGGCAGTGCATACAGTGCCTTGCAAAAGTATTCACCCCCCTTGGCGATTTTTTTTCTATTTTGTTGCATGAGAACTTGTAATTTAAATCAATTTCATTTTATTTTCTATAATGAATCAACACAATAGTCAATAGTCAAATTTCTGTAACATTACCAAATAACTGGCACCACAAAGACCAACGAGCTCTCCAAACAGGTCAGGGACAAAGTTCTGGTTAAGTACAGATCGGGGTTGGGTTTTAATACTTGAAACTCTTAACATCCTAGCATTGTGGGGCACTATTAAATCCATTATTATAAATGGGGGGAAAAAACAGCACCACAATAAATCTGCCAAGAAAGGGCTTCCCACCAAACTCAAGGACCAGACAAGGAGTTCATTAATTAGAGGGGCAACAAAGAGACAAAAGAGATCCCTGAAAGAGCTGGAAAGGTCCACAGCGGAGACTGGAGTATCTGTCATAAGACCACTTTAAGGCCCCGTTTATACGACAACGATTTCAACTGGAAACAGTAAACTTTAGTTGCGTTTTGGCTGATCGTTTACACGACAGCAGCGTTTTGGGCGCCTGAAAACGCAACGTTTCCCAAAGTGCAACTTTTTGGAAACGGCAGCGTCATGTAAACTTGCAATATGCAAGTTTATGAAAACGGAGACTTTTCGCACATACACATTATGGTTCCAGTCACTAGGCATGCCAACCGTCACAACAACAATGCCGAGCTCTGTTTGTGATGCTCACCCTGTAATTTGATCTGTTACTGCAGCAACTCCACCTCGTCGTCCATCCAGACAAAGTTATCTGTGCATGCTTTCGCCATTGTGTCTTCTTTTTTTTGGTCTGTAATCACCGTGTTGTAGAGGAAGGCGCTTCAGCGCAGGTATATGGCGTCATGCCATGGTGTTGCTTTGCAAATTTACACTGCCACCCATTGGCCTGGTGTGGATACTACAGCGTTTCCAGTAGATTTTGCGGCTCCGTGTGAACGGGGATTGTTTCAATAACGTCGTCATATAAACGCAGAAGTTTTTTAAAATGCAAAGGGCAGACTTTTCCGTTTTTACAGAAACCGTTGTCATCTAAACAGGGCCTAAGTTGTACACTCTACAAAGCTGGGTTTTATGGATTTCTCCAGAACTTTGTCCCTGAGCTGTTTGGATAGCTCCTTGGTGTCAGTGGCCCTGTTTGCTTAGTGTTGCTGCAAACTCTGGGGCCTTTCAGATCGGTTGTATCACGTGACACTGTGAGACTGTACACAGGTGGACTTAATTAAACTTATTATGCCACTTCTGTAGGTAACTGGTCACACCAGGCCTTATTTTGGGGCTTCATAGCAAGGGGGGTGAATACATTCACAGTATAAAGTAATCACCACCCAACCTCCCACATGTGAACATGACTTCAAAATTTTTTATTATTAATATTATTTAGAATGGGGAAAATCTTATTTTATTGCTGAGCTCACCATTAGCAGATGTTTAACTGACAGACACACACACATTCATTTATTTGTGGCGGCCGGCATGATAGCAACATTTGCAACCACAAATATACAAATCATATATCTATCTATCTATCTATCTATCTATATATATATATATGTATACACACAGTACAGGCCAAAAGTTTGGACACACCTTCTCATTCAATGTGTTTTCTTTATTTTCATGACTATTTACATTGTAGATTCTCACTGAAGGCATCAAAACTATGAATGAACACATGTGGAGTTATGTACTTAACAAAAAAAGGTGAAATAACTGAAAACATGTTTTATATTCTAGTTTCTTCAAAATAGCCACCCTTTGCTCTGATTACTGCTTTGCACACTCTTGGCATTCTCTCGATGAGCTTCAAGAGGTAGTCACCTGAAATGGTTTCCACTTCACAGGTGTGCCTTATCAGGGTTAATTAGTGGAATTTCTTGCTTTATCAATGGGGTTGGGACCATCAGTTGTGTTGTGCAGAAGTCAGGTTAATACACAGCCGACAGCCCTATTGGACAACTGTTAAAATTCATATTATGGCAAGAACCAATCAGCTAACTAAAGAAAAACGAGTGGCCATCATTACTTTAAGAAATGAAGGTCAGTCAGTCTGGAAAATTGCAGAGAGACGCAGAAAAGGTGAACGGATGGATTCCACATGCCTGGTTCCCACTGTGAAGCATGGAGGAGGAGGTGTGATGGTGTGGGGGTGTTTTGCTGGTGACACTGTTGGGGATTTATTCAAAATTGAAGGCACACTGAACCAGCATGGCTACCACAGCATCCTGCAGCAACATGCCATCCCATCCGGTTTGCGTTTAGTTGGACGATCATTTATTTTTCAACAGGACAATGACCCCAAACACACCTCCAGGCTGTGTAAGGGCTATTTGACCAAGAAGGAGAGTGATGGAGTGCTGTGGCTGATGACCTGGCCTCCACAGTCACCGGACCTGAACCCAATCCAGATGGTTTGGGGTGAGCTGGACCGCAGAGTGAAGGCAAAGGGGCCAACAAGTGCTAAACACCACTGGGAACTCCTTCAAGACTGTTGGAAAACCATTTCAGGTGACTACCTCTTGAAGCTCATCGAGAGAATGCCAAGAGTGTGCAAAGCAGTAATCAGAGCAAAGGGTGGCTATTTTGAAGAAACTAGAATATAAAACATGTTTTCAGTTATTTCACCTTTTTTGTTAAGTACATAACTCCACATGTGTTCATTCATAGTTTTGATGCCTTCAGTGAGAATCTACAATGTAAATAGTCATGAAAATAAAGAAAACGCATTGAATGAGAAGGTGTGTCCAAACTTTTGGCCTGTACTGTATATGTATGTGTATATATATATATATATATATATATATATATATGTATGCATATATATATATATACACATACACACACACACACACACACACAGTGTTGTTATTCAAAGCTCAACACTCCCAGACAGCAGTACAAAGCAGCAGAACATATGGACTCTAACAGACCTTTTCCCACAGCACACATTTTGACTAGTCATCGTAGGAAAAGCACAGGTGAAACTGACAGTTGCAATTAGTGTCCCAGTATGCTATTCCAGTGAGCCAGCATGCACAGTGTCAAAGCCTCCTATAAGTGGAATGCAGCCGTTACTTATGTTATTAAATATACCTGTGCTTTTCGTACTATGACAAGTCAAAATGTCTGCTGAGAAAATGGTCTGTTCTGTTGATGGTTTAATAGGCTAATTGAAGCCTGGTTGTTTAATACATGAATTTCAAATTGTACTTGTTTTCTGTGGTTGGCCAATTTACACTGCAATTCTTTTTTTTTTTTTGCAAGTACTTGAGTTCTCCATAATAATTTAATTTAAATAGCCGAATATCTTTGTTTTTTTCATTTCATTTCAGTAATTTTGACTTTTGACTTTCAATTAAAAGTTGATTTAAATTACAGGTTATAATGCACTAAAATAGGAAAAATGCCAGGGGGGGGGATAATACTTTTGCAAGGCACTTCATGTGTTGAGAGAAGACATATTACCTTGATACACTGCATTGTGATGTGGTTGATAACCCGAATGATGCCACGGGACCCGGCGACAGCCAACAGAGGATGGCTTGTATTGGTGTCATAGGTCCAGGCGCATGTGTAGAAGTTCTCATCTGCCTTGGCACATATTTAGTCAAGGAAATTAAAATGAAAAGCTCTCCCAGTGACCTTAAACTAAATGAGTGCTTTCCTCTATGGTTGGGATCTATGCACTGGTATGGAAACTGTGACAGAATCTCACTATAGCCTGATGGGATAGTACAAAAGTGGCTGTGCTTCTCTATAAACAGTACACAAAACAAAACAGCATTTCAAGTATGACCTTATCTTAATCCAGACACTGTTTTGGGTTTAGCTCAGCTGACAAGTAATGAAATATGTCTGTCAGTTTTCTATCACCTGGGTCGTAAAATAGCCGCAACTGGACTTTAAACTGTGTCTGCGTGACACAATGACATTGACAACGTTCATAAAGCATCTCAAACAAGTGAAAGGATACGTCTGCATCAACATAAGACTGCAACAGTCTTATTTCTCCCTGAGAGTGACATTCATACAGAGTTACCTGGTGAAGAAAACACAGCACTAGTTAAGTATGGATCAAAACAACAAATGACGCTCTCTGTCCGCTGGTGGGACATGTATGTTTTTGTGTTTTTGTGTGTGTGTGTGTATGTGTGTGTGTGCTGATTTCCTGAATCTATTCCATTTCGATTCTCAGAGAACTAATAGTGTGTCTTGTCATTTGGAGCTCCGCCTGGATCTTTTCATGGAAAAAACACTGTAGAATGGTCATACTTTGAGCAGTGTTCTTCAAACTTGAAACAAATGTTCATAGATAGTGTGCCTACAGCCCCACAGTGTCATTTACCTGCTCAGATGAAGCCCCAGACAGTTACTCATCCTGAAAATCATTTTTTTATTTTATTTTAGGCAAAATCTTCAACTTTTTACTGACTTCAGAGGCCCATTACTCTGTCTCTGTATCACCTAGAGTGTTTCTAACACTTTCACAAGAAACTTCAGAGAGTTTGCTTTCTGGCAAGACCTCATGCATGTTGTCACACCAGATCAGAGGTTACAGTCATTTTAATTTCGGTATGTCATTTTAGGCGTTTTCACTACAAAATGGGGGTGTAGTGCAAAAGGTTAAAGTCCAATCTTAGATTTGACATATCGATATCGGGTCATTCCAATGAAGATCGATTTTAATCTGATGAATCGACTTTATAACCCAGCTCTTGTGCACGATACAAAGAGCAAAGGAGAATTGTTTGTTGGGGGTGCGGGGCACCCCCCCTATAATATAATAGTAGGGGAAACACTGGCAGGCCATCATCATGTTATACAGGTTGTGAAGCTGCTTTAAAGCACATTGTTTTGGTATAATTGAGTAATAATGTTATAATATCCTCTAAGCATAATGTAAATCAAGTGGTCTGAGACAAACAATGGGTTTCTGCACCTCACCATGGCTCTGTGTTCAGCCTCTAAAGAATCAGTATCGTGCCGATGTGCATCAACCAATCAAAGGTCAGCTAAGACCACTGCATTCCTATTGGCTGTTCTACTGCATATGTGCATTCCCGTGCCGCCAGCAGAAGGGGAGAGCAAGCGGCAATGGCGAACAGTGCACCAGGTATAATAGCTATTCCAGCATTGGCTACAACTGCCTACACAGCTAAAAAAAACAAAAAAAGGATAGACAGAACTCGGTTCCCCGGAGCCCCGGAGGGAGGGGAAGGGTGAGGTGGGGCCGGGCGCGGCCCGGCCGGAGGGCACAAGGGTCGGCCGTGGGAGTGGAGCCGAGGGCTCTCCGTGGAGAAGGAGAGCCGAGGCTCGGGAGTATGTGAGGGGGCCGCGAGGGAGAGATGGGGAGGGCTGCTGCGCTGTGAGGGAGAGCCGAGGCTTCCAGAGAGGGAGAAATAGAACCAAGTAGGATAAAATACTTGCGTGCTCGTCTGGTAGGAGGGGCTCAGGGCAGAGACGAACGAAACCTAACTCAGATGACACTCAAAAATTAACCGTTTTCAGGCTTTCTACCTACTGCAGCTTTAAGGATTATAAAAAGAAAGTGGAGGCGCCCCGAGCAGACAGGTTATGGCAAAAAATAATGCAACAACGTGAGCCGCAGTAGCACGAGGAAAGAGGAGGAGGTCTGGGCCCGTATTCCTAAAGATTTTTAGTGCAAAGAGTTGCTCCTAGTGGCCAAATTCTAAGAAAATTCTTAGAATCTTGGTGTTTTCTCCTAAAAATTAAGAGTAGATCCTAGTAAAGATAAAAGCTATTCCAAAAGAATCCTAGCTCCTAAGAGTGCTCCTAAGGTGAGATCTATTAGGAGCAGGGAAGAGGACTTTTAAGCAGCTTAGGAGTTCCCTAGCAGAGGACAAAATGGCGGAGGGAAGAGGCAGGAGAGATATTCTCCAAACACTGGAAGACGGTGAATTATTAAAATGCTACAGATTGGATCGCACCGGCATTGTTGTTGTGGTCAGACAAGCCTACTTCTTATACACCTGTCAGCAATCAAGGACATTGATGAAAGCTGTGCTGTGTTACTCTCGTTAATACCAAATTAAGTTGAGATGTTGATAGTTGAAAGTACAAAAGCATGCAATTAATAAAAGCAAATTAATATAACCATCACTATGTGAATATGTGGGCATTCAGTAGGATTATTTTATAGTACAGTTTACTATTCATTTAACATGTATTTTCTTTTATGTGATATGTTATTTACAATTACACAGTCTTCATAAGATTAGATTCCATGATTAAGTTCATCAATTACCACCAAAAGTAAGTTTTTTATCCAGCTTTTAGGATCAACCAATCACAGCTTTGGAAATGATGACTCATACCTAGCAACGGGGTCAACCACACCTCCTCACTAAGATAGGAGTTTCTGTCCATTCCTTGCTCAGAGTTCTCTGAGAATGTTCTGGAATCACTCGTAAGCTAAGACTCCTTGCTGGGAATTTTTAGGCTAAGTTAGGAGCTCTCTGAGAGGATTCTCAGAATCTTTAGGAATACGGGCCCAGATGTCTTTATACAGACCCATACTGAAAAAACTCTGAAAAACTTTGACACTTTTAAATCATTTTCTGAGAGGACAACAAACAAATCAATGTAATATCAAGGCACCCAGCACTCTTAGCTGACGATAGGACATAGGTATGTCATGTATAGTTCTTTGGTGCGCTCATTAGTTGCAATGTGAAACCAACTAACTGGACTAAATGTATACATGTGTTGTACATGTTTACATACATTCGCAAAAACTCGAGCCTTGGTTCAGACTGTCAGGTGTGAAAAACAGCCTTAAAGACATGCAAGCCCTACCAACCTCCTAAATGTTGTAGCCCAACAGAGGACAAATCAATATCAAGTAGGGTTGTCAAAAGTATCGATACTCTGAAAAGTATCGATACTCAAACGCTGTATCCGGATACAATCCGGTACTAATTTACAAAAGTATCGATACTAACAGTGCACGCCTCCTCAGCGCCTGTCGGGGCTCGCGACGGGTCCGACGGACACGCACTGTGCAGGCAGCGTCTGGCAGGCAGAAAGCCCTCGCTGCAACCCAGCTTGTTGTCGTCGCTGTGCATGCATGCACACATTTCTGTTGCTGTAATATGGCCAGCGCTGCTGCAGGAGGATCAGAGCAGCCAGTTTTGGTCAAAAATGATAAAGGAAAAAGCGCTCTTTGGAAATATTTGAAATGAACACAGCACGCTGCAGACAGCAGGTACAGCCCCTCCCCTCACTAGCAGCTGAGCAGCATCAAACTAAAATTTAGTTTAACAGGACAACACAATTATGTGTGTCTGAAAAGTTATGTTAACTGCAAAGTCACAGATTAAAGCTGAAAAAACGTTTGGTTTCTCCAGTAACCCCTGATTTTCTGATTACATGGTGAGGTCGAAACAGGAGCATCCTGAGCCTAAACTACCAACTTTATTTGATCAGCAACGAAAATATGGTGCCAATTCACCAGGAGCACAGAAAATAAACAGGGCTGTAGATAAATACAATTGTATGGACAGATCTTGTTTCTGGTTGTAATTTATTTTGGGGGATTTTTTTGTTGTTATCATTGATGTTACTGTTCTGATCTTTATTTAAAAAAATGACATGCCTCTTAATTTTTTGCTGCTGTATCGAAAATTTATTGAATATTTTCCTGCGTATCGATATCGAATTTGAAATTTTAGTATCGTGACAACCCTAATATCAAGAAATGGTGCCACTTAGAAATACTGCATGAAACCCTTTTCACTATCACTTACTCTGTTACTCCCGACTGTGGCAAACACCAACGGGTCTCCCTCCTTGCTGTGCCAGTTGAACTGGACGCCAAACAGCGGCTGGGCGTGGTCCTCCTGCGGAAATCATTTTACCATTATTAACTAAGTTCATAGTAAGAAATTAATACAAGTCACCTGACGCATGCTGGCTGTTAGGCATGTGTGTCTGTATTGCTATACAATTCTACTTGGATGGTCCAATAGTTATGGAGCTGTATGTACTTTAAGTAAATTTTTTATACATCTGTATGTTTGACAAAGAAGAGGGGAAATAAAGAATATGCTGTGCAGATTTCTAGGAAAAAGTGAAATACTCTTGTGGTAGCTGTACTATGATAGAAAACCCAAGAGCTGATAAATAAATTTTTTTGGAAAAATGATAAAACCTGGACTCAACATACTGTTCATGGTGGTATCTGTACTCACCCTGAGGCTATTGACACATTTAAAAGAATATCTGCACTTCTTGGACTTCCACTTGCCCTTGCCCCAGCTCTTTCTGCCCGGGGCATTGGCAGTGTTAGTGGGTGTGTCTGGGCGCTCTGCGTTGGTCCCGCTCTCAACACTGACAGCATCATCCTGCAGATGCAAAAGATACAGGTGATGTGTGTGCATGTTCCAGATTTATCTTGCAGAAATATCAGGTTTTGTTGATTACCACCTACACGATCAGCCTTCGGTCGTGCTGATCAGTCTTTGGTCGTGCCATTCACATGGATGCCAATTAACATGTACCACTCACCCACACATCATTAAAGACCAAGTACACCCCCTCATGGCAACAGCACTCGCCCCAAGACAATGCCCCATACCACACCGCAAAAACTGCTCACGAATGGCCCCAGCAACATGACAAAGAGCTCAAGGCATCAACTTGACTTGCAAATTCCCCAGATCCCAATCTGATCAAACATTCATAGGATGTGGCGGTACCCCACAGGTCCTGTCTCCATGTCGTCAGAGGCCCCACCTTAGATCAGACTTGCCTCTCATCTATAGAGGCATAGACACATGACCTCTGGGTGTGTCCTGTGGTGTCTCGCACCAAGGTGTTGGTGGCAGATTCCTTGACTCCTGTGGGTTGCTAAGTGGGGTACCGGCATGTCCCACGATTGCTCAATCAGATTGGGATCTGGGAAATGTAGAGGCCAGGTTGACACCTTGAGCTCTTTGTCACTTTCCTCTGGCCATTCCTGAACAGTTTTTACGATGCAGCATGGCATGTTGTCCAGCTGGGGGGCAACTGCCATCACGGGGGCTGCTTAGTTTGCATTTGGATGGGTGATGCGTGACAGGCGGCATCCACATGAGTGCCACGATCAAGGGTTTCTCAGCAGAACACTACACTGTAATGAGATGGCCAATGTTGTTTTCTTAACCTGTCAGTGGTTTTAATGTTTTGGCTGACCGGTGTAAGGATGTAAAGTAGAAATAGCCAACCCCAACATGTACCAACCAGCTAAATAATCATTTGTAATCAGTATCTGCAACTGTTTTCACACTCTTACAGACACGTTACAAAGTGACAAGCAACAGTGGACGTTATTTTGTAAAATAGGGTGTAACGTTATATGGTTTACTTGAAATCTAGGGGAACTTGCTTTGAAGCACTTTATTCTTGCACAACAGGTTCACTGTAATATACATGTTGTGTAGCGTTAATCTGTTAGTAAAGTAAATAGTGTTTACTGATACTATTTGTCCTCCGTGTTGGTAATAACACAACATCCCTCATTGACGCAAATTACTTTTGATCATCTCCCACACCTTAACGTTAATCCAAAAGCTATCTTCAGTTAATTCCGCCACATTGCACATTTCATTCACTTCTCTGCTTGATTAACTTATATTAGCTGCTAACGCTAATGCTAACATTTGCTTGCACGTGAATGACTGAACTCTGGACACAAAGACACCGTATTTACACAAAATGACAAAGTCGGCGAGTGTATAAATAACTCTGTGTGCTGTATTTTAAACCAACTAACGTGGTTAAAAGCCAATATCATCATACTTAAATTACATTTAGCCGGTATGGATGAACAAAGCTGCTAGCTAACTACTTTAGCCGGTCGGCTACTTTAGCGCGATGCTAACTGTCTCGAAGCACCTTACGGGTCATTTTCGCTTAAGAAACAACACGGTTTGATTGCTTACATTCTCGTCTCCTGATAAATCGGGGTTACTGTTCTCGTCACTGCTTAATTTTTGTTTTTTCGCCGGTATTTCTTTTCCCGCTTGAGAAGGGGACTCGGACATGTTCTTATTTTCCCTCATTTTGGCTCGAACTCCGCCTCTTCCGCTCCGCCGCCGCAAGTGCTGCTGGGTATGGTAGTTCGATTCAGTCTGCGGTTACAGTTGATTTCATTCCAATTTAGAAGGAAAATAATTACCATTGGTGCTTTTCTCTGTTAGGTATGATTGTAACGTTGAGCCTTGGCACATTTATCAGCAATTTAAATTATTTGTTAACATTTTGTACTATAAAATTATGTTAAAACTACAATTACAACTTTACCATTGTATGCCTCTGCGAATCAGTCAAGTTGCACTTACAGCTTGCATCCATGTCTGAAAACAATGGATTCTTCTTACACACAGCAACATACACAATCTATACAATCAGCACCTTTTCAAGGTAGACACTGGAGATTTGTGTCACCAAATGTCTCCCCTTCTGTTCTTGAGTTAATAAAGGCCCATGTTTTCGCAGAACATTACGATGTCGCAGTGAAGCTGACCTTTGGGATATAAAATGACATCACTTGATCATTATATTCTTACAGAAGTTTGGGTGACATTTTGTTAGGAGTGTATGAATTCTAGAGTTATACCCTAAAATATGTTTTGTGAGTTCACAATGACCTTGACATTTGACCACCAAATTTTCAGGTCATACTTGTGTCAAGTGGAGGTTTGTGCCAAATATTTTAAGAAATTCCCTCATGGCAATCTTTAGATATTGCATTCATGAGAATGGGATGGATGGACAACCCAAAAACATAATGCCTCCAGCTACAGCTGTTGTCGGCTCAGAGGCATTAAAGCTACATAACGATTAACCTTTGTTGCTGCCCATTAAATTATCATTTAATTTGGCACCAAACACTGTAATCACCATTAAGTTTAGAGCTATTAACAAAGGCATTACAAGCACAACCAGAACAGTTTCAGCCACTCTGTGTTAGGATGCACTGCTCCTCTGCAGGTGGTTCAGACACTAAGGATCCTGGGTCTGGTTGCCTACTAAGCATCTTCAACAACATCTAAAGTCATTTTTTTTCTTTGAGAGACCATGCAGGCCAAAGAAAACATGCAGTCGTACACATTTACATGTCTTTAATAAAAAAAGTTTACAATATAACTTTTTCTGAAGTACACAAAAATCTGTTTGCTTTTACAGTCCAACATTCTCCATGTGAATCTGACATGTTGTTGGAATGAGGTGGATTGGCTCGTCTACAGCATCAATTCTGCATCCTCCAAGGAAGCCACGCTCATCTCCTCAGACAACTCTTCATCATCATTCTCCTCCTCCCCCTCATCCTCCTCAGCTGGTCTCTTTACGCCCCTCTGCTTCGACAAGGCCACCGCGTAGCGAATGTTGTACATGTTAAAGTCACACCTGTGCAAAAAAAACGCCAAAGATTTAGGTTCCAGGATTGACTGGGGCCATTTGTACGATAATATGTAATATAATATGACATTTAAGAAACAAAACAGGGAAATGGATGAAAAAATAACTTGTTTAACTTTTAAAAATTGCACTTAAGGACATTCTTGATATATATTATATTTGATATATATAATTGCATGATTTCAGTGCAGCATTAAATCAAAGGTAACAAGTATTTTTCAACCCGAACTCTACTTTCCCCACTTTGTTTTTGTGTCTAATTGAGAACGGTTTTTGAAACTAGGCCAATGTTGACCAAGAGGGTTGCAATGTAACGCATTGTGCATCAGCCACTAAAAGTGCTCTTTTTTGCCACTGACAGGCTCAGATTATTTTTAGAAGTGTCTGGCAACATTATGGAAAACATCCCTACAGAGATAGACCTTTTTGATTAAGATTAAGATCCTTTTTGTTTCACTCGAAACAGCCTGGAAATCGCCAACACCAAATCCACCAGACTCATTTAAATTAACAGTAATTTTATCACAGTACAACACACATCATTCAATGTTAATAGAAACTAAGGGTGCTTTCACTCCCGCCCTGTTTGGTTCGGTTCAATCAAACTCAAATTCATTTGCCCCCTAAGTGCAGGTCATTTGGGCAGGTGTGATCACAGCAATCACACACAGGTGCGCACCAAAACAACTGGACCAAGACCTTCTTGAAGAGGTGGTCACTGAGGTGTGGTGCGAACATGTTCCTACCTTGATCCAAAACTACAGTTGCAATACACATTGTTACGGTTAAACATGAGCATGTTACAGTCCTAGAGGATTATTACTGTGTGGCTCCTCCTGTACTGCCTGCCTAATATGCACATTTGGCGCATCCAATGCATCAAAACACTGTTTTCTAGTTGGAGCCACATCTCATTTTCAAACTGTCTGGTTTGCTTAAAATGAACACTGCCAGCAATATAGTCCATGATGACCAGCACTAAAATCAACCTGTGTAGTTGTCCCTCCATTGTGACATTAGAAAGTGTCGCATTTAGCGTGTACTCCTCTTCAACATTTTCTGGATTTTTTCCGCATGGAAATTCTGACCAATCATGAGCAGCTTTCTCCCTGCAAGGCCTTTGATCTGGTCCACTTGTAAATGCTTCCATTGGCGATTTTGGGGCTGTTTCTGATTAAACAAAAAAGATGTTACTCTTTAACAAAAGGGTCTATCATAGTTTGGATCCTTTTCATATGCTCTCAGACAATTGTAATAACAATCTGAGTCTGTCAGTGGCTGTGGCAAATGCTCACATTACAGTCTTTTTTGCCAGTGCCCATGCACTCAACACTGGATCAATTTCAGAAATTACTGTCCCCATTAGTCACTTGGACACAAAAACTCAGACAATCTCGGCCTGTCAGTGGCAAAGTCAAGCACTTTTAGTGGAGGTAATCTAATTGTGCACAAACGCCTCCAGTTGGTTAGATTCTCTTGTTTCGCTGCTGCCATCTGCAGCCCTCTCGTTTAATAATGGACCACTTTTAAAAAATGTTGATCCCGTTAGTAAAAACCTGGAAAATAAGTTCCAGGTTGAAAACTTCTTAAGTTACCCTGCTCATTGTAAGACTTTGCGGGTTAATGTTGCCAAAGAGGTTGAGACTTACAATTTGGACAGGTTGTCAAAGTGTCTCTGGATGCTCTTCTGCAGCGCCTGGAGCGTGGGCAGTATGGCTCCTGACCTGCACACCAGATAAAAATCATTAGTTCCAGTCATTCACAATTATATCGAGGCAGTCGTGGCAAAACAAGTAAATAACAACAGCACTAAATGACTGGAAGCAGACCTGTTCTTGAGTTTCTGTCCGTGCAGCATGAGCAGGCTCTGGGCCCACGTCATGTAGAACTGCAGGTGACCTGACTTCTCCAAACTCGCTGCCACGAAGCCCAGCAGCTTCTCAACGTAAATGTCAGGAAGAGAGCCACAAACTAGTGGAACTGGAACAAAAACATTCCAAATCATTTATTAGTGTCAGAGGTTGTAAATTCATCAGTAATAATTTAAAGCAGGATGGTTTCACTCACTTTGCTCATGTGGCACTGATTCCAACACTTCCTGTTTGAGAGCTTTTTCATTGAGTCTGAACGCCAGGACGATGGCCGACACCCACTCCTTGAGCCGCAGCTGCTTACGTATGCTGGCCGGCGTCACATCCAGGTCAAGGTCATAGGGGTCAAAGACCAGAGAGCCATCCAGGGAGTAGACCAGAAGACCTTCTGTGGTGGTGGCTGCCCAGCTACGACCTGAGAAACATTGGAACCATGGAACCACTTCATAAACTACCCTAACACCAGTTTCCCCCTCAACTGTCTTCTAAATTTGTAAATAAATTAAATTTAGGAGATGTAATGTGACCAATATGGGTTTACTTTACAATTTTTCATTCATTATTTGAAGACCTTCCTCAACTTAAGATTTTTGTTGGTTTCTACACAGTATCATATTTTAAACAGTCATTTCCAAAACTGGACTTTTAGAAGCAAACTTTTTATCTCTTATGTCGGATGTAGGGCTGGGCGATATGGAAAAAAAATTCACATCTCTATTTACAGGCTGACTGACTATATATCTTGGTATTTTCTATAAAATCGGCTGGATGTTCAGTTGCTAGTCAAATCACATTTGAGATGCCACAAGCACTTTTATAAAAAACAAACAAAAAAAAAAACAGACTAATTAAAACAAAAAGCAAAGAAAGGGATTTTTTTCTCTGTTTGAAAATATACAGCTGCACAACATGAAAATGGAAACTGATATAAAATAAAAAGCAGGGCTGTACGTTAACTTTTGCACAAAGCACTGGAGCTACAGAGGTTTAAAGGTTTTCAGCACAGGACACAAAACTATAACACGACTATAAAAGTATCAAGTAGGTCTAAATCCATTAGAATTTAGAACAATTAAAAATCTTTGTTGGGGAGTTAAAAAGTTGCTTTCCATGGCCTTTCAATTGAATGTACTGCTGGAAAATGATCTCGTCTGTGTCGTCACTGCATTTTTTTAATCACATCTGTCGCCTGCATCGAGGAGCTGTCTCAGTGCCACACAATAGACTACAACTACAACGAAGAACGGCAATGTACTATGATCCATATCACACACAAACTAGCGGCGCAGTGCTGGACTGCACGTGTGCCAATGTGGTCATTTCATGCATCACACAGACTGATTTAGCGTCGCAACATATAGACCAATGTCACACTGTAGACTAATGAACAGAAAGATTAAACAGAGGAGCAGCACTGTGTCTCTCTTAGTGTTGCTGGAGAACTTGTGGGTGAGTGAGTGAGTGAGTGAGTGAGTGAGTGAGTGAGTGAGTGAGTGAGTGAGTGGGTGAGTGAGTGAGTGAGTGGGGCGGAGAGTGTGAGAGAGGGGAGATGCACACTGATATGTTTATGTAACACAACCTGACCCTATCTTGGTATAAAAAGTTTTGTCTAAATTCATATCTTGCTTGAAAATATATAGATATATCCTACATAGTCATTATATCGCCCAGCCCTTGTCAGACGTGTTACCAACTCACAATCTTGATAATGCTACCTACCAGTAGGGGAGAAGCGCAGTGAGCTCACTTTGATCTCTGGCTTGAAGTGTCGAGAACTCATATCACCTGAAAAGACATACAGAAAAAATAGATATATAGAGAATAAACAACAGTGAGAACATTAAGCCAAGTCAAGCATAGACACGAGGGAGGAAGGGAACAAGACATCAAGTCATCTTAAGTGACTATATTTGTTTTTATGTCTTCATGCCCTAGAGTCAATCTGTCTTTGCACCAGCATGACCACAAATTGCTTTACCTCTGTTTAGAGAAACAGGGACCTCTTACACTTTATAACAGTTGGTCAAGTGTTAAAGTGGGAGTCATACCTCTCCTAACTCCAGGGAGGCTGATGTTGACCCCGTCTCCGTCTCCAGCTCCCTCGTCCACCAAAGCCAGGCTACCAAACTCAGTCATCTTCCGTCGGTCCAGGAACTCCTGAAGTCAACACAGGACAACATTTGGTGAAGACCAAGGACAAAGTAAGCATGTTTATAAAGTCTGAATCACTGGTCTGAATCTTGCTGGTTTCCCATGAAACATCAAACAAGTACAAACTAGTGATCGACTGCTAGTAGGTTTTTAAAGGTCAGTATAGCTTGGGGCAGGAAAAAGCTGTTAGCTGATGAACTGGAGAAGATTTGTCAATAATTATAGTTTGTAAAATGTAAAATAAAATAATAAAATAATCCATTCGACGTCTAGTACAAACTGTATTTCAGTCTGTATCCACAGTTTAAAGCTGTTGCATTTCCTTCCCACTGAAACGGTTTCTGATGTCATTATGCGTTGCTCTAAAAGCTGTGCCTGGGCTGAAGGAGAGACTGTACCTCCATGGCATCAAAGGACAGATTGCAGGAGATCTCAAACTTCTTCATGAGCATCTGCTCCTTCACGTTGTAGATGCAGACAAACTTGGACTGGCCTCCTGCCAAAATCGACTCCCCATCCGCAGAGTAGCACAGCGACGTGAAGGACCTGAACGCACAAAAACCAGGACACACAACCTGAATCATAAAGTCCACAAAAAGCTATCAAATTGAACTTTTCCTCTGGACTTTGGATCAAAGGAAATAATTTCAAGTTCTCTCACTCACTTTCCCTTCGCAGACTGCTTGGCTGTGATTTTATCTGTCTCTTTACGGCCCATCTCCAGGTCATGGCGTCCGGCCACGGAGCCGGTTTGTGTGGCTGTTTGAGGGTTCCAGAAAGAGACCTCACCGTTCAGAGTGGCCACAGCCAACTCCTGACCATCAGGGCGATACGTCACTGCCAAACCTGAGGGAAAAACGCACCGTGAACAACAACAGAAAAAAACAATTATAGCCATGTTGTTGTTCTTTTTATTCACTGCTACATGACTTTGATGTTTGAGTTGGATGGGAGTGAAAAGCAGTAAAGAATAAAATGAGACTGAAAACGCTATTTCTCAAGTGTTTTTTTTTTTTGTAACGGAAGCTGACAGTAAAGCCCAACTTTGTTTTTAACATAAGACAAGAAATGTCAAAACCTTATCCTACAATCGATACAAGAGAACTTCTATTTTGGTTTTCACTTTTGTTTTTATTGAGTTTTAAGCCCAGTTCAGACCAAAGATTTGTGACGAGACAAGCTGAAACTTGCAACTACTTGGAACTACCTAAAACCCTCCCAGTTTACACCAGTGCCACTCGATGGTGTATCTTCTGCATAGCATCAACTCTCTGTGCCTTCTGATTTGCAGCTTGTGTGTGTGTGTGTGTGTGTGTGTGTGTGTGTGTGTGTGTGTGTAGGTGTGTGTGTGTGTGTGTGTGAGATAAGCAATCCAACACACTCTGAGGTCAGAGCCTGATATACAGTACATGTCCACAGCTGCAGGGACAGAGAATGCCACAGCTAGTGAACACTCTGTCTGCTGATAATTAACCTGACCAGCAGACTTCACGATGATTTATCCATACAAAGCCACAAGAAGAAAGTCAACTTTTTTTAGGACTGCCCCTAACTACAAATTTGCCTAGTCGACCAATAGTCGTCATTCAGGGCCACTGGTCGACTAGTCGCTGTTCTAGTCAAGAACTGAGTCTGGGTGAAATATTATTGAAATATATCACACCTAAATGATCAATCTCGAGGCCAATTATTGATTTTATCTCTGCAACTACTCCCAGCAAGTAGAGTTGAATTACAGCACAGACTCAAAAGATATAAAAGTGATCAGTGATAAGTTCTCACTCTTCCTCCAGTGCTGACCACATCTCAGTCTGCCACTCTGAATTTATGTTCTTTTTGGGGTGATTGGATCCTGAATCCTGATAATATTTTTCCATACAAATCCCCTCCATTGACCTGAAATTGAAGAAGTTACTGGAGTTTTATAAACGTGAAGCCATTCCTCCTGTGTGAGAGTTATTCTGGAGTACTTCCTTGTTTTGTGAGTGAGGCAGTACACGTCTGTGGCAACTGTCAGCCCATCAAACTCCTGAACCATCAGAAAGTAAAACTGTTTATAGCACCTGGAACTATCATAAAATTTAATTTAGGCCCCAG
Organism: Epinephelus awoara; assembly: GCA_035609425.1. Taxonomy (NCBI): domain Eukaryota; kingdom Metazoa; phylum Chordata; class Actinopteri; order Perciformes; family Serranidae; genus Epinephelus; species Epinephelus awoara. Next base: position 1,252,849 of record CM069317.1, read on the forward strand.
ATCCTCCAGTTAAAACACAGGTTTAGTTTCTTAGCTGCCTTGGGCAAAGCTCCTGCAGTGGAAACACCTTGTTTGAGAGTAGAATTCAAATCTTTCTAACTCTAACACCCCCTAGTAGCACCATCAAAAGACACTGTGACAATATTTACCATCAGACGTGAGGGCAAGTGTTTCTTTGACCTGCCAGCTGTCTAACATGTCCCACAGCCGGACGGTGCGATCCCATGAGGCGCTGGCCAGGATGGACTGGACTGGACTGAAACACAGACAGCTGACTGGGCCCTCGTGGCCCCCGAGGACCTGGTGAATCACAGGGAAGATGCAGGTGGGGTGAATAAGAGCATATTTAAACATAAGCCATGCAAACATTTAAAATATGTCATTATGCACCCACCTCCAGGAGTCTGCCCGTCTGCATGGACCACAGAAAGATCTCAAAGGAATCCTGTGCTCCTGCGCTCACCAGCTCTCCGCTGACATCTACAGCGAGGGAGGAGAACTGCGCAGGACGAGGTGATGTGAATGTCCTGAAGTTTCTGTACCTGTAATAAACAAATGTCACACAGTAAAAAAAAGTTTTAAAAGTCGTTTCTCTTTGGACACAAAGACATTTCTGTTTTTAGTCCCCGTCTCCATTAAATACTGGAAGTGAACCAGCTTCAGTGGAAGTCACCTGTGCAAGTCGAATGCTCTGACCGTCCCATCCAGAGAAGCGCTGATGATGACGAAGCCGCTGGAGGTGAAGGTGACGTTGGTGATGCTGCTGGTGTGCTCTGTGAAGGTGACGAAGCAAAGGCCACTGTTGGTGTTCCACACTTTGACCTGTGGAGATGAAAACAGAGTCTCAACCTCTGAAACAGCACCGTCTTCTCCCTCACTCCATATGAATGGTGAAAAGCACCACAGTAGAAGGCGGGGAGCACTCACCTTGCCGTCGTCCCCTCCTGTTGCGATATACTGTCCATCTGGTGAGTAAGCCAGCGAGGCCATGTTGTTAAAGTGTCCCTGCTGCTTGAAGACGTACGACTCGCTCTGCCACTCCCACACCAGCAGCTGACCCATCCCTGACACAACAACATGTAAATGTATAAGAAGAATCAGATACTTATTGATACATAAAAGAAAGACAATAAAAGAGGAAAAGACTTCTTACCTGAGCAGCCAAAGCCGATCCAGTCTCCAGAGCTGTTTATAGCCACTGAGGCAATTCTCTGGTCAGAAATACTGGAAGAAGATGCAACAATAGTGCTTTTTAAAATCAACCCTTTCAGTCAGTCCTGTCTTTTTTCCTTGTGTACACTCTACTAAAAACTTAAAGCATGCATATTCTAGTCCCATCTTTACTTTTGCTTCCTAAATCCCCACTCCAGCACACTGATAAATTCCCTTCATATATAGAAACTAAACCTTTCTCTCACCTTAGCGAGTGAATGAGGTTAAACTCTGGAAGTTCGTGCAGGTGAAAGATTCCAGAGGCAAAACCTGTGACCAAGATGTGAGTCGGCTTGTGGTAGGCGGCAGCTGTCAAGTTGTTAAAATCCCCCTCCTTGTTGAAGAAGTGTCTGCAAAAGTTGAGGTAACAGGAGAGAAAGAAGGTTACTTTTCGTCCTCTGAGTACTTTGACATTTTGAGTCATCATCTGGTGTTGGTCTTCATCTTTTTAGGGTAGAATATTTTACACTTTCTGAAGCTTTAAGCCCAGCTCAGACCTAAGATTCACGACGAGACAAGTTGAAACAGGCAACTACTTGAACGCGCCATTCTGCAGCTTTCTAAAAACCTACCAGTTCACACCAATGCAACTAGATGAGACGGTATCAACTCAGTGCAACAACTGTGTGTGCTTCTGTTCTGATTTCCAGCTTTTCAGGTTTATTTTGTGGCTGAATATAATTTGTAGCTTCTTAAAATATGAATGATGAGATGGTGAGATACTGGCTACAGCTGCATTTGTAGTGATTAAATGGTGGAAAACATAAAACCAGCATCAGATTGACTGTATTTATAATAAATACGACACAATAATATCAATAACCAGCGCAAATTAATCAGTCAGTGAGAATGTGTGTGTGTGTGTGTGTGGGAGAGTGTGTAAGCACATAAAGTGATCTGCAACAGCACAGCGTCCGACACCAGCACACAGTGAGGACGTAAAGAGAAGGATCAGTGGGGATGAAGCACCTACTGCAGCAAGCAAACTTGCCGTCTGCAGTTTTGACTAGACCAGCAGACTTCACTGCAAGCTGATTGGCTGCAGAAACAGGTGACATGTTTTATGTTCTAAAACCAGCTGTCAGCAATTTGACCAGCTGAGTTGCAGGTGACACCATCAGTCGAAGCCAGACTCCAGAGAAAAGCAGTGTTTTAGCATTGCTGAGCACAGGAGCTGCTGCTCTCCCACGATCTTGATCAGATTGTTTGTTTTATTGTGCGATTTGGGCGTTTAACCCTTTGAACCCCGGAGTGACATCACTTTTCTTGCTTTCAAATGCCTTTCGCTAATCTCTTGCACATTTTTTTTTTTTTTTTTTTTTTTTTTTTTAAATCAATTCATCTTGGTCAGGTTTCAATCAATCAATCAATTCAATCAATCAATTTTATTTATAAAGCCCAATATCACAAGTACAATTTGCCTCACAGGGCTTTACAGCATACAACATCCCTCTGTCCTTTAGACCCTCACAGCAGATAAGGAAAAACTCCCCAAAAAAAACCCCTTTACCGGGGGAAAAAAACGGTAGAAACCTCAGGAAGAGCAACTGAGGAGGGATCCCTCTTCCAGGACAGACAGACGTGCGATAGGTGTCGTACAGAACAGATCAGCATAATAAATTAACAGTAATCTGTATGACACAATGAGAGAGAGAGAGAGACAGAGAGAGAGAGAGACAGAGAGAGACAGAGAGAGAGATGCAGGACAGACGGTAATGACAGTAGCTTACAACAACAATCATGAAAGTAATAATATTGTCGTTATAGTTTCACAGGGTTAAAGGGTTAAAATGGATTCACAAAAGTCACAAAATAACACAAACAAACTAACCAATTGAAGCAGCAGTAGACCAGCAGCTCTGGAGCCATTATTGGCTTTTCCCTTGGAAAGGGCTGTCTGGCGGCATGGTGAAGCAGTGAAAATATTTTAAATATATAATATAAACTGATATTGATTTTTTTAGGTGGCTAGAATAGGTTTTGGTGCTGCCCCTGTCCACAGCAGTACATGCTAAGCTTGTACATGCATGCTTCTCTAAACTGAGGGCATGCCGACCGCCATCTACTGTAGGTAATTTACTGACTATGGATAAGTACTTCTCACAAACCCATTTCAAAGAATCCAAACTATCCCTCTAACTGAAGAGAAATAATTACTACATCACTTTGGCTCTCAGCTACAACACATGCTGATTTTTATTACAAATGCTGATACTGCTGTTAAAGCTTTAGAACAGCCAAGGGAAAAATAAACCTGCATTTTGTGAAGAGCCAAGAGCCTAATGGAGAGCGGGATAACTGCCACTCAAAGTGTAAACATTACAGTGCTTTTTTGGAAGGACGTCTGCACTGAAGAACTGCTACGACTGAAACTCTGGAATTAACTGCTGTGTTATTTTTTGACGTAAAGAAAACTGAGATGTGCCTTACTTGCTGCTCTGCTTGAATCGAACATTTTTGGTCTTCTTCTCTTTGGGAGCTTCAGCTTTCCCTCTGATCACCTCTCCCTCTTCTCCCTCTGTCCTGATCTCCTGCACATCCTCCTCCTCATCTTCGTCCCCCTGCCTCGGGGGCTTTGGTTTGTCCCGACTTTTTGTCAGCACGAGGCCATCCAGCTCGGTGTCGCTCTCCCAGATACACAGCGTCCCGTCCTGGCTCACTGTGTACAGCTGACAACGCAGGAACATCACACTCATCAAAATCTCAATATTGACCTTTTATTCCTAATCTTTAGGCAAACCGACACTTGTTCTTTCAGCTTCAATAAACTCACATCTAAGCTGTCCTTTTCAAAGAAACAGCCCACAATGACGTCCTTGTGCCCACCCAGGGAGTAGTAGATGAGGTTGGCCCAGCGCTCTGCACCAAAAACCCACGTTGACATGTCTTTGCTGCCCACCGCAAAACACCTGAAGGAAAATGTCACAACCATGATTCATCTTCTCTCAGGCTTCTCGTATGCTTTGATGTCTAACAAACTGTTACTCACTTGGAGTCGTCCGTCCAGTCGATGCAGGTGGTTTCATCGTAGGGACCGTAGTAGCTTTTATCCAACACAAAGGCATTAAACTCTCGCTGCTTTCCAGGAGCATGGTACATCAGAGCTACGTTTTCCTTCGTGACGACAAACTTCCTAAAAGAGAACAAATGCATCAAAGCTCAGCATCATTTCTGTCTAACTTGCTACACAAAATATTGATTGCTTATAATGTATAAAGCAGATGCACAGACTGGCAGATGAGGTACTGACAAAGAGGAACTTCCTGTTACATTTACTGAATGTGCTTCAAAATCACAGACCTGAAGTCAAATATAACAAACTGCAGTGTAGTTGAGTGAATGTGTGCTTTCATGATGCTCATATCTTGTATGTTTTGACAATTTTCTATTTCTACACATATCTAATGGTGTGTAGAGGTGCAGCAATTACTTCTGATTATTAATTACCAATAGTTTCAGTCTTTTTTAATACAAAAACAGCAGACTATCACAGGTTCCAGCTCCACAAATGTGAGGATTTGCTGCATTTCGTTGTCATATCAAATGCTTTTTAATAGGGCTGGGTTGAAATAATCGATTCATCTGATTCAATCGATCTTCATTTGAATGACCCGATATCGATTTGGAAAATCCACGACTGATCTTTTAATACACGCTTTTTCCCCCACAAATGTGTGAAGCTTTAACCCTGTAAATCTTGCCGGTAGTAAACCAGCCATGGCGCTAAGTTATTAACGACCGTTACCGGATCTCTTTTATCTGTAACTGTTAGCGTACTGTTTTATGTTTAGGAGTAGTTTATTGTCATGCTGCAGCAGCCTCTCCTCTTTCTCTTTGTGCATCAGGGCTGTTGTGTCACTTTTATGCACACACACACAGACAAAAAAAACACATAGTAAAGATGCCGCAGTGGAGACAGAGAAGTGAAGATAATTACGCTTGTTATTGTAAGTGCAATAAAACCCCCATGAGGAAAACACCAATACCTTATCTAATACTGCTGTTTAGTAACATGTAAACATGTAGAAAAGTGATACTTTTCTAAGACCTTTTTAAGATGATTTTTAACCAAATTTAAGACTGACTTTTGGACAAATCATGGTTATTTTTTATTAAGCATTACAGGTAAGTATGTAGTTCTGTGCAGAGGTAGGTTTTATGAAGGAATGTGTTTATTAGAGTTAGTTAGGTTGACCTACATTTTGCCATCAGGTAAGTTGAAGTATAAAATAAAGAGACAGTATTAGGTTTAAAGATTTGTAACATCAGAAAGGTGGACTTTCTCGCAGAAGCGTTTGACTCACTTTGACAAAAAGAAGTTAAAAAAAAATTGATAAAATGAAATTAGATCAACTGTTTCAGGCAATTAAGACCTCGTAAATTTAAGATTATTTTAAGGCTTCGCATTTTGATGCTAAAACATACTTGCATGAAAATCTGAATGTTCGGATTTAAATACATGAGGAACACTACTGGGAAGCTACAGAATTATATAAAACCTCAGAAATAAATAAATAAATAATGAACCCGTCCTTCAAACACTTGCAATTTTAAAAGATGACAGATACAAATATATTGTAGCAATTTATGCTTACACATGAGGAACTAGAGATGTTCTGATGCCATTGCGGCCTTCTCTGCCGATACCTGAGTTTGCATATTGGCTGATACAGAGTACTGATCTCATAGCGTTGCTTTAAAATAATAATAATAATAATAATTTCAACAGCCCTGTGATAGTCTGACAACTTGTCCAGGGTGTACCCCGCCTCTCATATTTACAGTATGCATGCAGCTCCTTATATGTGCAATCTTCTGCAGAAGGACTTGTTGAGTTGAACTCATTGGTTCCTCTTGGTCGTTTCAAAGCACTGTTGCAGGATATTTGTAAGCAATAATCTGTATGACAATGTCAGGGTGTATTTTAGCTGGTCTTTGTAATCACGTAGGTGCCCATTTTGCGTTTTTATGATTCACTTATAGCATATATTTATGTACTTTTTGGCTTTTCTTGGTACTATTCTTACTTTGTTTTAAAGCTTTACATTTGTATTCTGTATTTTTGTTCTATGTTGTCTGTCAGTTATATTGCTGCCTGTTTTGGCCAGGACACTCTTGAAAAAGAGATCTTTTTTGAGATTTTTAATCTCAAGAGTTTTTTTCTGGTTAAATTAAGGTTAAATAAAAAATGTAAAATGAAATCATGACGTGAGTCTGCTGAAAACTGAATGCAAACAGATGCGTATTACACCCCTCCTGTCAACATTTTGATACAGTTACATGATGCAGTATGAATATTTCCCCTGGCATCTTGGAAACTGTGAATTCAGCTCATGAGACATTCTTACCTGCCGTCAGGTGAGAAGCGGATGCTGCTGACAGGCTTGTGAAAGTGGAAATGATGGAGGACGGCTCGGGTGATGAGACTGACCAACAACGCTGAGCCATCTGTGTGACACAAACACAGAATACATTTGGATTTTTGTTGTTTGTTTTTGTTATTTTTTTTTTTACAACAGGACACAAACTTCTGCTTATGCTTTTTTTTATCTCACGTACGAACAAGCGACTAGGTTTATCTTACCTTCATCCACTATGATTGCTAAGTTCCCATCAGGAGAGAGACCAACACATGTTATGTTTTTAGTAGTGGAGATAGGTAACGTCTCAGATGTGTTGCTACAGGACAGGAAAGAGAGAAGTCAGTGTTGCTTTGGCATTTAATGTTGGTTAACTTTTATTTACTATAATGTCACATCAGTTACGTCATGCATGTTTTACATTTCTGTTGCAACTAGATGTGACCATGTGACACTTAAAGCAAAACAAGTCCCTACACATGACAGCATTAGCATATTGTCATGTATTTAATAATCATGACTTACTTTTTCAGGTCAAACACAGAGACTCTGTTTCCAACCGGACTGATCACGGCGTTGCCATCTTTGGAGAAACTCAAATTTCCCTGACGATAGACTGCTCCGAGCAGATTGGAAAACTACAGTGTAAAACACAGCGATTTTATTTTTAGAATCACGAATAATGTCCTGTTAGCTTTCAGGCAGAAAACCTGACTCAGAACTCAATTCAGATAGGTGGGAATTTAACAATTTCTTGCCTGCATGCAATTGCAGATAAATAAAATTACTTCAATATGTTAACAAAACAGAAACATGTTCCGGTAAACTTAGGACTTCATTGCAATGGTCTTTTAATTGTGTAACGTTAACGTTAACATACAAGTTATTTTAGCGAAAGACGGTAAGGAGTAAAACAATTAACTATCAAATAAATGCTGTTTGGTATCATAAACGTCAGCCGAACGTAAGTGTGAATCCTAACACTGAACAATAGACGTCTTAACTGTACTACATTTACATCTTTACCTATATGAAATTATAAATTAAATTCAACATTTTCCGAATGGAGTTTGGTGTGACAGTCTCTCCCAGTCACTAGTTGCAGATAGATGCTACCAAGAAGAGCGACAGTTAGCCAGCTAGCTAGCAGTGACGTACTTACCCTATAGGCAAATTTCATTTTACTCAGTATCCGTTAAAATTAACGCATTTAACTACTTTAGAATTCGTTGTATTAATTCATGGAAGTGTAAATGTATGGCTAATATTACACATGCTTCCTCCTCCACCGCTACACACGTGTTTGCATTTTGTTGACACTTGACACATCCGGTTTGAGGTGGGTTACATTTAAGATACTGCGCCCTCTGGCGGCAGGGAGGGTAAACTACTGAAAATAAAACGTATATAATTTATAATATTTCTATCTGTTAGTAAAGATATTTGATTGATTAAACATACAAAATTTGTTTTTGACACCCTTCCCAAATTCCCAGCAAAAATATTATAATTCTGGCATTATGGTTTAGATTGGCTAAAGTATCAAAGACAAAGACACAAATGCAAATTTACTGTGGTTTCCTTGTATTGAAGGACTAGCTCTACTGTATTTTTCACAAGATTAAATTCGTGAGTAGCCTAAAAAATACTAGAATATTAAAGGGCTAATGCAGGGTGTAGGGTTTGCTACGTTAACTTTGCAGCATTGACGATAAGAGCAAACAAATTTGTCCACACACTATTAAATATTGTTTTTTCCCCTGAGACTTTTCCCTTTCTGGATTTGGAAACTCACAAGTTTCCATCAAAATGAATGAAGTGGGAAGAGCCAATAGTTATATGAAATACTGTATACACAAAGACACGAGACACAGTGAGAGCAAAAAGGTCCTGCTCAAAATAAATGACACACTTGGAACAGAACAAAACCAGGCCGACGCTGGCCTTCACACGATCCCTGCTGTCCATTTACACCCAATACCCCCGCTGAATTATTTAGCATCTGGCAGCTGCAGTACACACACAGCACACGTGTAGAAATGGGTCGGTGCCAAAGGTGCACTGAAAGTGATACTGTACATTTTATAGTCCAAAGTGACAGAGTTTATATTCACATGCTGAAATGAGGCATTGTGTTTCAGAACGAAGTCCATTCAAAGTCCAATTTTCATGGCTTTTATTTGAAATATTACAGGAACAAACATCTCAAAAACAGCATTGTAAACACTTCTCTTCCACCACCAGAAAAAAAACAACCTTTTCTTTTTCACCTCAGAGTTTTGTGCCACAGGTCGAAACAGGGTACTACATGCAGCCTGACGTATTTCTGGCCCCCACTTGTGCACTCCAGACAGCCATAAACAGTTTCCCGCCTCTGGTTGCCCATGCCGCAGAGTGCACAGGGTCCTTTGGGGATGTTGTGTTTGAGGAGGTTGACCCGTGTGTGGGAGCTCTCTCTCAGGTAGGCAGTGGACACGTCCGTCATGCTGGCGGCTTTCTCGTAGTAGTCTGTAACCATGTCGTCCATGTAGGTGTCAGAGTGGGTGAGCTCCTCGAATGTTTGATTATCTGCGTGGTTGGATTAAACAAAAAGGCAAATGTAATAGTGAAAGTAATGATTTTTTGTGTAGCAGAGGTCGTTTCTGTACCTGCTCTGAAGGGGTTTCCATAGATGATTCCTGACAGGAAGCGGCGCAGTCGACCCATGGAGAAGTGACCAATGAAACCGCCGAGCTGCTCCCTGATCTGCTCCCGCTCAAATCCTCCTTGAGACTCCGGGGCTACACAAATATCTGACACAGAGGAAGAAAAAGCTAGTTCAGCGATCAGGTTGACTTTAAGGCAACTATGAGAAGTTGAGCAGTGAACATCTCAGCAGCTATGCAGGTTTCATTTCAGTAAAGTATTTTCTCAATTGGTCTATAAGGTGTCAACACAAGTGTCCAAGGGGATGTCTTAAAGCACCTAGTAATGCTAATATTTGGTCAGTATGTGGGTTGAACCCATGACCTTGGTGTTATTAGCACATGCTCTAACCAGCTGAGCTAACCAACCTGTTGTTGAAATTATTCTTACAGTATTTGTTCCAGGATGAATCAGTGACAGAAGAAAAAAACAACAGCGCCCTATTTGACGTTTAGTCAGGGGCTGAGGACAATGCAAATAATAACATGCTTTCATCATGTTTCCTTTTCCCTCAATCTTCTAAAGCAAGGTCAGTGACTTATTAAATCAATGTGCCTGCAGCTACTAATGAGCAACGATTTTTTTTTCTTTCTATAAAGTGTGGAAAATCCCATCGGTTAGCCCAGCTGGTTAGATCATGGTGCTATTAATGCCAAGGTCATGGGTTCAACCCCCATGCTGGTCATTAATTCACCCAGGTATCTGTAGTGACCCATATGCAAAGGGAGACCTTTACATTATAGGCTGTTTACCTCCAACAACAACAACTGGAAGGTGGACACACCTGAATCAGTGGCCAAAACTAAGCATTTATTCTATACCAGATAATTTCTGGTTTGTTTAGTTTTATTTTTGTGTAATACCAGATATCTTCATGACCATGTGGTCTAATGGAGATTAAGGGTTTGAGTCCCTTTGTGGTTGTTGAAGCATAATTAAGAAATCATGATGGATGCTGAATTATTCTTCATGCAGAAAGTGCTCTGAAAATATGCTTTGGGAAGTTTGTAAAGATCCCAAATAGCAATAGTTAAAACAACTTTTCTAAAGAAACTGTGTAAAACAGGCTGGTTAGCTCAGCTGGATACAGCATGGTGCTAATAATGCCAAGGTTATCACCTGACCCAATATCTAGAACAAGTATGAATTCTGTTTCCTGTCCCAGAGTCATTCTGGAGCAATTTTTGTTTTGCATTAAGTCATACTTTCTTTGGCCGCACGGCCTAATGGACAAGGCGCTGAACTTTGGATCAGGAGATTGAGGCTTTGAGTCTCTTTGTAGTTGAGAGCTACGTCCTGTTCTGAGAAATCACAGTGAACCTTGAATTATGTTTGATGCTGAATTGATCTCCATGTACACAATGCTTTGACACAGTTTTTAACATCCAAAATGGAAACATTGTTTTTCATTCTGGAACAAATTTGGGACAAAGTGTCTGACTTTGGACCGGAAAGTTGTCACACCTGACTAAATATCCAAATTCATCCATGTTTTTTCTCTGTCTCTGGAACAAATTTTCTTAAACTGTGAAAAGCAGGCCAGTTAGCTCAACTTGTCATCCGACACAAAGCTGACCGAACAGGACTGGTTGTCTACATCTTTGTTGACTAAAAGAAAAAAAAAAAAAGTTCCAGAATCGTACGAGAACAGAATAATGACAATTAGACCTTGGTCTCACAAAAAACTGAACGAATTTTGATGTAGTCAAGTCAATTGCAGAAAGCTCCCTCTTTGCCATCTGTGGAGGTAAATGTGTACGACTTGCTCTGCCAACAAGTAGCTGAAGACACATTGATTTGTTCATTTACAGTGGCCAGTATGGAGGTCGGGTGTGACATCCTTCAAGTCCAAAGTTAGCTGCTTTGTCCATTAGGCTACGTGGTGTCTTTTTACAAACAAAATTTGTACCAGAATGAAACCGGCTAAGACTAAATAAATTAAATTTCAGTTGGATCAACATTTCAGTTTGGCATATGTGGAGGGAAGTGCAACATTGAGGCGTTGGCTCATTGCAGGCCAGTATGGGGGTTTGGCATTTTTAGCACCACGCTCTAACCAGCTGAGCTAACTGGCCTGCTGTACATTCGTGTCATTTAAAAAAATTCTTTCAGAATTAATCAGGGTCAGAACGAAAAACATTGGATCCATTTTGGATGTTTTGTCAGGTGTGACCACCTTCCAGGTTAGCGCCTGTGGAGGGGAACAACATTAAAAGGTAGATCTCCTGCTTTGCATGTGAAAGTTAGTAGAATTAATGTCCACATTTCAGTACTATTGGTTTCTATAAAGCAATGTACTTTCTCTGATTTAAACCAATGAATACTGCTTGCATGGTAGCTTTATATTTTGTCATATCAGCCTCAAATAAAAACCTGTCTCTTATGATTCAGTATCTGCAATATTAAGTTGTGTATATGTTGTAATTTCAGGTGCCACAGTTCTTTGGTCATGAGACATAATGACACAATAACTCCAGAGAAAGAACAGATCCTCTTCATGTTTAAAGGTGGAGAAATAGTTATAGTGAGATAAGAATGTATGACATGAAGAGTGCTGAGGAGCCTCAGGTGTTAACCACAAATGATGCACCCATATGTGGGACACATGCAGCTTTCAGATATCAAGGATTCAAGCCTTTAATTTTCCTCCAAACCACACGCCTATCCTTTAAGTGCTCTACTGACTTTCATCTCAGCTCTGTTGGTCGCGGATGAAAGTCAGAGTCAGCAAAACAGTAGAAAGCAGAACGATTGAATTCAGAGGTGCACTTTCTAGTTAAAGCACTGTAGGCTTCTTTTGTAATGTTTGTGCTTGCGACAGAAGAATAATTTAAATACAGACATGCCTCATATGTGTGCATGTGTGTTAGTTGTTCTTACCAAGTCGCCCGTCCAGTCGAACAAACAGCTCACAGATGCTGAAGGCGATGGTGGTGTGAGCTGGGATGACGATGGCCTTGTCTCGACCTTTGGGGTTCCTGCCATCGTCGATCTGAAACTGCAGCACACAACAGGAAGCTGAGTGTCGCACCTGTTTGTCAGACAGGTGACTGGCGGCAAGATAATAGATGGGAGATAATCTGCAATTTGGGGCAAACTTTGGCAAGACACTCCATCTTAAAACCTTGTTTTGTCATGCATTTAAACATCTGACACAAGTATTTGCACAATTACTGGCCTGTAAACTGTCAACACAATGTCCCAGTGCCCAGGCAGATGTCCGAAGCATCCCATTCTGCCTCCTGATCTAGAATCATGACCTTGGCATTATTAGCATCATGCTCTGGGCAGACCAGCCTATTTGCTCTGTGTGTCCTCCGATCATATAGTTAGCGGGTGTAGTTTGGTAGAAGGACAATCGTTTGTATATGAAATTGCTCACAGCAAGGTCTGTGGATTATCTTGAGTGACCTGAGGCCTGTGCTACGAAGCAAGATTTGGAGTTAGTAACTTCAGGGTTAACAATGGGTTTCCAGTGCTATGAAGCTGGTTCTCTTTTTACCAGGATAAATTGCCGTGGTAATTTATGCTGAACATTTCACCTACTCCAGAGCAGATTAACTGTCACTATCGCTTTTAAATAATCAAGTAGTATTGCACATGACTGTTAAAAAAAATATATTGCACTACACTGACAAGTGATCATCATATTGAAGAATAATGCACATGATGTTATGAAAAACTAGCACAACACATTATATTTTTCACAGCACCATGTGCAATATTATTTTTCACTATCATGTGACATATTTAGAGTAATTTTGTCATCATCCAACTAAATAGCAATATGTACTGTCACATATAGCCTAATGACACCTACACATAATTTAAGTCTTGACCGACAGTGATTGTATAGTATTTTCAATATTTCTACATTTTCCGTTAGAAGATTAAAAAGTATAATTAACATCTGGCATCACTGACATTTTACTCTCTCACCGTCCCAGGCACTTTCAGTACCGTTTCATTTCCTATCATATAAAGCAGCCTGCTTCATTCATGGTTTTGATGATGACGCTCATAGTTAACAACCCCGTCTCTTTCACATGAATGCGTTTGTAGAAAGACAACACTTCCTATATGAAACTGCTCACAACAAGGTCTGTAGATTATCTTGAGTAATCGGTCCATCATTTTTGCAAAGAGACATTGCTGTTGAGTTTTTCAAATGGATTTCTTGGGGCTCTGGCATCTATAAACTATCAGCACAATAACCCAGAGCCCAAGTGGATGTCTGAAAATGTTCCACCCTAACCCTACTGAGAGTCAGAAATGCTAACTGTTGGCCAGTATGGGGGTTGAACCTATGATCTTGGCATTATTAGCACCATGCTCTAACCAACTAAGCTAACCGGCCCTTTAGTTCTTGGCTTCATAGACAATAGTTCACATAGGAAACGTCTCACAACATGGTCTGTAGATTATCTTGAGTGATTGGGTCATGATTTCTGCAAGACACATTGCTGTTGAGTTTTTCAGCTAAATGTTTTTGGCACTTTGCGCACAAGCCGAGTACCAAATAGTTCCATTATATTGGACAGAAGGCAAACATCTCTACGGCTGGTATCTGTAACACTGGCAACTCACACCAAAACAATCTAGACTGACAAACAGCACTACAGGTATCTGTCCCTTTAACACTGTTTCTGTGTGTTTACCCTCATGGTAGTCCCTCTCATCCCAGCGTGGACAGTCAGAGAGCACTGACGTGTGGTGCGGATGCTCTCCACGACCACACAGAGAATGCTCCGACCACTCTCCTTGGATTGACGAACCAGGCAGTGATCCAGGTCCACTTTCCTGAAAGAGCAGGAAAAAAGCAGGCCTTTCTTTGCTAAGAATCTTGTTTGACACATGTTAATGTCAAACAAGAGTACTTCCTGTCCTGTATTGTCCTGATGTATGCAACCCCTGCCCTGTCCTGTATGTGTGCCAGTGTAGTATAACATGATCATTTATTCATCCTTACAGGGAAACCCTCTTCTCACATTCCCTCTGTCAGAAGGAGGTCAGAGGTCAGACATCAACTCATAGCTTTTGTTAAGGAAAAAGAAGATATCTAAATATCAAATCTGCATGACAGCTGAATCTCTATCTGAAGATACTTCTATCAACATGTCTCTTTTCAAAAAGATAAATAATTAATGAAAAAAAAAAGATAATTCAACCTGGTTATGAATAAAACATCAGAGATGACACTTAATCTAATCAGTCTTAAGTGATACTATGATGATGAAGTTGTCATGTTACCTGGAGTTGAGCTCTCGCAGTAATGTGGGCACCTCAAGCTCATGTTTGGTTACAATGCCGAAGGAGGCTTTGACGGCCACAGAGTCTGACCCACTGATGTTGAACCCCACATCGTTGATGAGGTGGTTTCCTAATCGGCCAGTGAGGGCAACGTCAGATTTGTCCTCGTAGTTGAGGAGCTGATATGACGACACTCCTGTTTCATAGAACAATGAGGTTTTGGTTATGTTATACTAAGAAATATTGCAAGTATATTAATTTCCTGATTTGTTGTCCTTCAATTTAGGGTAAAATATTTTGCCTTATACTCCACTTTATTTGACAGCTAAATACAAATATAAAATGATGAAATACAATGTTTTTTAAACTTGCACCACTAAAATGCTGCTCACATTCAAATTGGTTCAATGATATAATATCTCCTGGGCACTGCTGAGGTGCCCAGGAGATATTATATCATTGAACCAATTTGACAAGCTGGCTCCTCTCCAGCTACCTGTCCATGCTCCATACTTGGTCCGGATAAGGACCGACCCAGCTAGCCTCAAAGGTCCCGATGGACTGAACTTCCGTGACCCTACATAAGTCTATGGCCAGTATGGGGGTCGAACTCATAACACTGGCATTATTAGCACCACACTCTGACCAGCTGACCTAAACGGCCTAATATTTTCAGTTTGTCAAGAATTTTGTCCATTTTTGTATTCTTGGTTCACAGTAGAGGCCTGTGAGAAAAATGTTTTCTTAATGAATTTAGTGTAACACTGGGGGGAGTAACTGAAATGGTCATTTGGGGGATGAAGTCCTCCTTTAACTCTCCTCAGGAAAGCTAATAAGCTAACATGCTAATTAGGGACTATATGACTGACTGAATAAACATAAATGACATAATTAAAGCTATTGTCAGGACTGAGTATATTTTCTAACCACATATCTAAGTGGGTTGGGGTTTAAAATCTTAACTAAAGAAGGGAAATTTGGGAAAAGCAACCTCACTGACCCACTAGTCAATCATTGCAAACCCATGATATCCAGCTAAACATTAACATCAAGAGAAAGATTCATAGAGCTGGAATATACCGATACAGATATAATAATGTGGAATAAGATTGAAGGGGAAAAAAAATTGGAAAAATTGTTTTAAAAAAATAAAAATAATGTCTCTCATAACAGATACTCAAAAACTCAAAATTGAGCCTCATAATTCTAACGTCTGTGTCATCACTGTACCTGCTGTGATCTCTTTCTCCCCCACCAGGATGTCTTTCAGTGAGAACGGGGTCGAGGCGTACTTGTTCTTCTTCCAGAAATGTCTCTTTCTCTTCCTGGTGACCAAACTGAGCGGCTGATAGCGGTCGGCCTCGCTCAGGCTGGGGACGGGTATCAACCTCCCCGTGTCCCCAACCTGCTTCACAAAGTTCTTAGTGGCTGCTGCAAACATGTCAAGTGATGCATGAGTATCAAACCAGGTAAATAAAATCCTCTAAGACTGCAGTGTCACACACACTGCTGGATCCAAATGTTTGCTGAGCTCAGGTGTTCTTTTGGGCTTGTGAAATGTTAAATAATGCAGGTAGTGTGTAAGGGAATATGGGACAAGGTGTGTGTTAACTTGATAGGTCACTGTAGGCCTGCAGCTTCCTGTCACGTGACAAATGAGGCAGAAAAACAAATTATAGGAGCTTTTCCCCACTTTTTAGCAGCACATTATCTCTAACTGCTGACTAAAGCTTGAAATTAAAGTCCCGTCTTAAACAACATGTTCCCTCTGACTCTGCGATACATGAAACATCTGCTCTGGCCGCAAGCCTTTCTCTCAAAGCTCAGTGGTTTTTCTAAGATCTAATGTTTTTTCATTGCTGCTTTTTTTTTAGCTTGGATAATGTCCACCTTTTCATGCCTCGACTCTCGTGTGTGTGTGTGTGTGTGTGTGTGTGTGTCCTGCATGCATGATCATGGGTTGATCTCTCTCCTGTGGTTATGCTGCTGTCTAGTCTATACATCCAGAAATAGCCTGTACGTTTTTAGGCTCTAAATGCCACATGTAAGAAGCTTTCTTCTACCACAAGAGCTGAGGTCAGTATTAGTTTTCTATACATTACATTACCCTGTAATTCTTTCTGGCCAAGAGACATCGTGTAGCTTCTTGGAAGTTATAAAAGAAATCATCACACTGCAATTTACACTTCGGCATGCAGCCAGGAATTTCAGGATTGAATGTGAGTATATCCAAACCTCATGAGGTTTCACAAAATGGAGGATCAGTCAGTGCCCACAGCTTTCACCTTGAATCACCTGGTCAGTCTGTTTCATGGAAAAAAAGCAGAGAGAGCAGGTGATAGTATTTTTACTGGTGTAAAATAACAGCCCGGTCGCAGAAATAAATTCTGACATTGTACGTTGCTGCAAACCATGGATATGTTACACTAGTAAGTTTTTGTGAATTTAGTGGGCTAAAACTGTACATTAGTAGTTGAGGTAGCACGTTGAAAGGCAGATTAAAGTGTTTATATGTTGTATTGATTAAAAAGTGGGGCGCACAGGTAATTCACATGGGAAACATAGACTGACCACGTCAGTGAGTAGAAAAACATGGGACTGACAGAATGACTGACTGACAGTTTCCATGATTATGTACAGCATACCATACCACGACTTAGTCATACCAAAAAAACCAAAAACATTGGGCCACAGGGGGAGCCACAGCGATCGGTCACATTTTAGCCATTTTTAAGCATTTTTCTGTTGTTATAGCGCCACCCAGTTGCCAATTAGAGTTAAATTTCTCCAGTCACCTTGAGGCGTCCTGTTCTACATATCTACCAAGTAAGAAAAAATCGATATGGCGGTTAGGCCTAGATAAGAAATTACCTCTCTAGCGCCCCAATTTTGTTTGATGGGGTCAATAATGGAGGGGTTCAAGTGCAAAGTCTGGGGTGCCCGGTGACTCAGTGGGTAGAGCAGGCACCCCATGCAAAAGCAGGGCTGATATTGCATTTGCAATATGATTCTTTTTTTATGCTGATATTGGGGGGGGGGGGGGGGGGGTGATCCTTTTTGCATCATTATTCTCATTTTTTCAAAAAAAAATAAATAGAATTAAATTAAAATGACCATGGTGTGTGATTTTATGGCAAGGATCATACCAAACAAAGGTTTTTTTTTTTAAGGCTGTAGAATATGATTTGCAGGGCCGGGACATTCTTGTAGCACAACACTTTATTGGTATAGGTATTTTCACACACATTTTACCTTTCACAAATGCAATATTCTATTTTGCAACATTGATGAAATTCTGATCGATCGTTCAGCCCTAATCAGAAGGATATGTTTCCTAACCACCACTTTATCACACTGTACGGAAGCGTAGCTCTCATCTGAGGGAGGGACTGTCTTCCCATCTGCTTTGGTTTCTGTCCCCCGTGGCTTTCTGCTCTTTAATGGGAAACCAGTCTGTTCTTTAAGCACCTTAAACATTTCCTGACACAAGCTGTTGCAGCAGAGGAACCAAGTGTAATCCACCACATCCACTGACAGAAATGTAACTTCAGGTGATACCTTGACTCGAGAGAAAATCGCTCTTTAAAAATACAGTATTTGTGTGTACAACATGACTGCAAAGAAGTCATGATGTTTGTTTTGTTCACTACCTCCGGGACAACACCTCAGGGACCGCCGGTCTGCTTGACGCTCCGACTTGGCAGAGCTTTGCCCTGGAAAACACATCAGATGAACATAACATGCACATTGTAAACTACTCAAGCTGGAGTGCACAGATTTAGGTGAGCAGGAATTTCAGGTAGATGGCAAAACAAACTAAAAAAAGTTATTTTTGTTTTGTCTGAAGGTTGCCTTATTTTAACACATTGTGTCAGGTCATCACCATCATACTTCACATTTTAACTTTTTTTTCTCTGAGACATGGTTAAATAACAAATCTTAATCAAAAATCTTATTTAGGAGGTTATGGGTTCTGTATACAATACAGTGAGCTTTAATATGGCAGCAAACTACTATTTGCTATATAAAGACATAGTGGAATAGTGGCACCCTGAGCAGAGAATGAAGTCACACGACCTCTGTGATATCCTACAAATTTGCCCCTCCGATGATGTTACATACTGAGCGTAAAGTTACTTAAGGCCTACTTTACGTTAAGTAATGGAGGTTCGGTTTAAGAAGAGAAACATTTAATGACTCAGTTCACAGAGATTTGAACACAGGCCTCCTGGAGTAAAGTCCTGAGTGGTCCCAAATACATGGGTTATAGCTACATGAATTACTGACTCATGGTTAGGATAGACAAATTTTGGCGCAGTACTGTTCAAAGGAAAACATACTAACAGTGCATGAGAACAGCCTTAGCTCTGTCAGCACTGTTGCTGTTATTTTAGATCTGTCTATTGAGTTAGCACTGTTAGCTGCTAGCTGCCGGCTCAGCTACCTCCATGAGAACCATGACAACTTAGGCTATACCTTCTAAATTTCACAGAGAGCCCCTTTTAGATTGCATTAGTTTAATTGTTTGGGTTTTTTTGGCTACTTATGAGCAGTGCTTCAAGTTTATTGTCATCTTTTTATTGTCTTTATTATATGTAGCCTATTTTCTGCCTATTTATAATTAATTGTGTTTTGCTTTAGTTTGGTCTGTACTGTTTGGCTTTCTGTTCTCCTGCAGTTCTTTTGTCAAAGCACTTCACAGCTTACACTCT
Organism: Epinephelus awoara; assembly: GCA_035609425.1. NCBI lineage: Eukaryota > Metazoa > Chordata > Actinopteri > Perciformes > Serranidae > Epinephelus > Epinephelus awoara. Next base: position 1,272,068 of record CM069317.1, read on the forward strand.
GCTTTTAAAGGAACTATAAAGTTATTATTATGACCTGAAAAATGTTATTCCAATATTCATTTTTCTTTCAGCTGTGTTTTTGGTCTGCATCAACTCCTGAGTGAAGTATCTGGCAACATGTGGCAGCTACCAGATGTGTGTTGTTGGTAAGTTGGTGCTGTGCTGTGGGTTCATTAGAGATTTGTCACCAAAACAACCCCTGGGAGGATGATGAAATTGTCTTTTCCAGCAGCAGCAATAGAGGACTGGAATTAAAGATATCATTAAAGAGATCTCTTTTAAATCTTGACAATTTCTCAATCCTTTCTTTATCCATAAGTTGCTGATATTAAAACTTGAATCATCAGAACTTGAAACATTTGGTGGTTTAAGTCGGGCAGACATTATTCTTGAACCACAAAGCAGGTGAAAGGTGAAAGGTCATGCAGTAAACTGCAGCCTACATTTGAACATTTGTTGCTTTTTTAAACTCTGAAAATGCCCTGAAAAGAAAACAGACAAGCTCAACTTGAGCTTCCAAAAGCATTTTTTTTTCCAACATCATCATCATCATCATCCAGCCCATCTTCTTTCATCATGTACAAATTTCATACAGCCTTTAATTAGCTGCATCTTTCAAGGCAACTTGAGAGCCAAAGGAGGAGGCTGGCCACGAAATAAAGCAAGAAAAACTGATGAGAGAGGAGGAGGAGTAGAGTGAGAGAAGGGAGGGGGGTAAAGAGGGAGCTTGTTTCAGTTTGCAGTAATCGCTCATCCAGGAGCCTGTTCCACTCAGGGATATTTGGATTTTTCAGTCTGGATGCTGTAGCTCAGGGCTGGACTCTCTCTTTCTCTCTCCCTGACTTCCTTGTGCGTCTAGCAGCGGCTGTGTGTGAGGACGCTGCATGTCTGGCACGCAGACATGGGCCCCTCGTTATGCTCTAGGATTACTGTGTGCCTGGTTGTCACCTTGGCTCAGGTGATCGCTGTGACCTGCCAAGAAGATACCAAGAAAGGTGAGTGACAGATGTGACCGCTCCTTCTGGCTTGTGATTGGTTTTCTGTGTTCAGGCCTGGTATGTGTCAATATGTGACAGGTTTATGGAGAAAATGGAACTCAGAAAGATCATTTTGCTGGAATAAATGTGCAAATATATAAACTTTAAGTTCATAAAATCACTCTGGAAAAGTTACTTCTGTTCTAACGCACCTATTTTTAATGCTACAAATGCTGAATATAAATATTTTTTCATGTTTCCTCCTGATTTCCTGTCTCCCAATGATTCATAACTGTGCAACCAAGCCCTGTGAAAACATTTACCTCTGTATTTCCTAAGTGACAGTTGTGTTTGTCTTTCCCATTATGCCCTTGGTTTATGATTTTATCTTTTTTCAAAGTTTAGGAAGTTGTTTGTTTCCTGGAGATTTTTGTGTTTAACTTTCTGCCTTCCAGCGGACCACACTGGCCTTGCGGTTAGGAAACTAAAGGTTAAAATCACACCCACAACCCGCACCAGAAAGTCTTATTATACCTTAATGAGACACCATTTTCCAGTTTGAGAAGCCACTAAGTGATGATTAAGAGAGAGTTTCACAACACAAAATAGCTGATGAAAGCTGCAAACCTTTCAGGAATTAATAAGAGATGGGGAAAGTGATAGTTTTCTTGGAAGAAAAATGACCTGATATTGAGCCTATATTGGCCTCACATTGCTGAGACAAAAATCTCCAAATCCAGATCTTAAAGATGGAGATGTGGCAAAAAAAAATCTAAAATAAAATGTCCCAGTGGATGTGATCCTGGGTCAAAAATATCTCCCCTCTCTATAGGCTGCAGTGCTGGGCTATTTCAGTGCGAGGTCGATGCTGAATGATGGGGTTTCGAGTGCCACGGCTATAATGATGTGGCCTTGCAGATGGGATGGACAAAAGCAGGCCACTAATTTTGGTCAGACCTCGGGCCAGAGGCAGACAAGGCACACCCAGAGTGAGAGGATGCTGGATGTAAAATATGCCTTACTTGCTTCCATCCAAGTTCACCTCCACTGGAGCTGAAGAAAGATAAATAAAGACTTTAACTTAGCCTATATATACAGATATATATAGATGTCCACCTACAGCTGAGTTTATTCCTTAAGGTCGTGACATGTGCAGTAGATATATCTGAGCCTGAATCTGTGGCTTGGCTGATTGTTTCCCCCTGTTTCTAATCTTAATGCTAAGCTAAGCTAACCAGCTGGTGGATTCACATTTCCCATATAGACATGACAGCAGTATCATTCTTTATATCTAGCTCTCAAAAGAGAATAAAGTTGTCTCTTAAAATTATTCTTTCAATATCAGTTATGTAGCCATATATGAATTAGTCAAAAAATGGACCTTTTTGGCATGTTACCCCTCAAAATGGAGAGATCAGTACATGTCACTAGTTTATGGAAGCCAATTTCTGCCAGTGTGATGAAAAACAAAAAGATCCTGTAAGTCATTACAGCAAAAAACCTTTCTCAAAATAATGATTTGATGTCTCAAAAAAAATTAGATACATTCTTAAAATAATAAAATAACTAAGCATCTTTAAATAATGACTTAATATCCCCAAATAATGACTAAGCATCTTTAAGTAATGACTTAATATCTTAAAATAATGACTTAATATCTCAAAACAAATGACTTAATATCTCAAAATAATGACCTAGCATCTTTAAGTAATTACTTTATATCTCAAAATAATGACGAAGCATCTTTAAGTAATGACTTAATATCTTAAAATAATGACTTAGTATCTCAAAATAATGACTTAATATCTCAAAATAATGACCTAGCATCTTTAAATAATGACTTAATATCCCAAAATAATGACTTAATATCTCAAAATAATGACTTAATATCTCAAAATAATGACTTCATATCTCAAAACAAATGACTTAATATCTCACAATAATGACCTAGCATCTTTAAGTAATTACTTTATATCTCAAAATAATGACGAAGCATCTTTAAGTAATGACTTAATATCTTAAAATAATGACTTAATATCTCAAAATAATGACCTAGCATCTTTATGTAATTACTTTATATCTCAAAATAATGAGCATTTCTTGAACAATGACTTAATACCTTAAGATAATGAGTTTAAAAAATCATTTTTAAGTAATGACTTAATATAACTTAATATGACAAAATAATGACTTAGGCCCAATCCCAATTCCTATCTTAAAATAATGACTAAGCATCTTTAAGTAATGACTTAGTATCACAAAATTATTGTGATACTATATTATTTTCAAGTATCTATCTATCTATTGACTTCTCATGAAATAATGACTTAGGTGTAAAATGATGACATAATATCTTAATAACTGACTTAGTATCTCAAAATAATGGCTTAGTATCATTAAAATGACTAAATATCTCAACATAATGACTAAGCATCTTGAAAATAATGACTTACTTAAAGTAATGACTTAATATCTCAAAATAATGACGAATCATCTTTAACATAATGACTTTTTTTTAGATACTAAGTCATTATTTTGATGTAAGTAGACTCATGTTTGAGAAAATTTCTTGTTATTTTGAGAAACTTTCTTAATATAATGACTTACAGGACCTTGTTTTCCTTTTGTAATCATACTGCTGAAAATGGTCCTCCATATGTGTATATTAGTCCTATGGAAGTAAAATTATCCATCAATCCACAAGAACAAAATAAAGATTAGAGGAAAGCCTGAATAATAAGCATCACTTTTTGTAGCAAAAATACATTTGTTCTGCTTTTCTGTCCTAAGAATCATCTTATAACCACTTGTGGGGATCCCAAGACCCAAGACGTAACGTGATTGGCACGGAAAATGCATTAACTACAGTCAAGCCTTAACAGTTTACCCTATCATAACCCTGCTATTAGAGCATTGGTACTGTTTTACCCTCAAGAGCTCAGAAATTAAGAGTACTACAAATGTTGTTTTATGCTGAATTCAGATGCTGTGCTTGTGTCAGATCCAGGTACTGTATGTCAGCTGTTGTTGTTGTGAGGAAACAGTTGAACAGTTTGAGATTTATGATGCTGGCAGTAGGCTTGTTAAGACATCGCCTGGCCATTTAACATTTTAGTGTGCTGCTCTTGGCTCAGAGCATGTGAATGTGTGTGTTTGTTTGAGTGGGAAAAAAACGTAGAGAGGCTCGACTTTAAATGGGAGGAACCAACATCAACATCCTTTCGTTCATTTGTATCTCCCTCCATGCATCTCTTCTCACATTTTAACACCCAGTATTGGATTAAATGGGCTATTAATCAGAGAATTACTGCAGTAATGTCACCAAGGGTTAGGCAGGTGGCGCCTCAGCCACTCGAACATAATTGCTACCCCACAACCCCACCTCTCGCATTAACTTAAGTAGTTTAATTTGAAAGATTAAGACCCATGAAGGTGAAAGGATCAAGTATTTTACAAGAAAATAAAACATACCTCTAATTTTAGCTCCCCACCCCCAGCTTGGGAACCACAGGCCTAAGGTGCACTTTATGTGGGCTGAACATTGTTTAATAATAAACCTGAGCTGAGGAGGTGAAGACGTCTGCAAACCACAAGGTCAGAGAGCTGCACAGACAGTTTCCACTTTAAAGAAGCCTGCAGTTAGTCATGATAATTGCTCTCATGCAGTAATCCAAGCAATTATCCCATTCAAATGGCATAGAAAGTACGGTTTTTGATCATAGGAATGTCCAGGTTTGAACATTTCTGAGCATTATGCATAGCTCTAGTACAAAAACACAAATTTTATCTTCAAAAGTCAATGAAATGAAGACTGTTTTCCTCCAACTATCCAAAGCAAGCTCTCTAAAACTTTCTCCTTCCAGTCTCATACATGCTGCAGCCTGCGTCCTGCTCCTCAGGGTGCAGCAGGTTCTCGTAGAAGGAGGGTTCTCCGGGTGTGGCACTTCTGTGCTCTCCCAAATAAAGGCAAGCCACAAGTTCTACCCGAGCCCAACGTATAATACAGCCACTGTGGTTTCCACTGAAATAACTGCAGCTTTTGAAAACCAGCCTCTCTCGCGGGGAGAGGCTTCACCACATAATTAGTACTTAGGACGTCACTAAACTGGCTGGATTCAAATATGCACACGGAGCTCGTAGCAGGTGGCCATATTTTTTTTTCCTCTTCTTTTTTACTTTTGTACTGTTCTTTCTTTATTTTAGGACAATAGAGGGTTCAGGATTGTGATTTTTGACCAGCAGGGTACACAGTGCAACAAACGCCATTCCTACTGACACTGATTTTTTTTTTTTTCTAATTTGGCTTTACTTGCCATTAAAACTTATGTCTCTCTGTCATGTTAAAACAAGTTGAGAAAATGTCACTTTTTTTTAATAATAAAGTTCTTTTTTTATTGTTTTAGTTCCCTTTTTTATAGAAAAGTCTGAAAATAATTCACTTATCAGTTCAAAAAATCAGTTGAAACTGTTGGTATTTATTGAGCATCAAAGTCTTATTTTTCTTGAAAGATGCCCACGTTTTCCTTTTTTTCCATCATATAATTGCATTCATATGAATAAACAAAATAAATGATAGGATTCCACAGACTGATTTTACTTCTTACCGCTTCATTAAATGACGTGTAGATGGATGCTGTGATGTGCGTACATGAAACTATAGGTCTCATCTTGTTTAATGTTCACAGTCAGAGACATTGCTGGTGGGAAGATGATTACATACTTGCATACGGACACATTTATAGACGCATTTCCAGCCAGGAGCTGTCAGCTTCAACCACAGTCTAGTCACTGACTGCCTTGCTCAAGTGCAGCTCACTGGCAATTTGCCTTAGAATGTCTCAGAGGGATATAGCAAGGGTGTAGAAAGGGTTGTATAAAAAGATAAGGCCTCTCGTGCCCCTTAAAGGTGCAAAATGGTTTAGTTCGCTCCAGCCAGAGTTGAGCGAGTGACTGCTTATGCTGCTGGAGCACCAGTGCACACTGTCATGTCTTTCCCTGACAACTAAAGGAAACCAGGGCTCCAAAATCTAAAAGAAATAAAGAAACCAGGTGAGAGTGGACTTAAACACACGACTCTTGAGACAGTTCCGGTAAAACAGCACAGTCTTTGGAAACAGAGGCAGTGTCAATCAATGGGCTAAATCCAAAAAACAAGAAAAGGACACAGAGTAACAAAAGGCTGGAACACAAGACACACAAGGAGCTAAGCACAAAAGCTTGCTTATTTTAACTGTAAAGCACTTTGGTTGGCCGTTGGCTGCTATATAAATAAAGCTGACACTGACTGACAAGATGAACTGGCACTGAGAGAAAACAAGACACACACTTAATATTCTGGTGAGGGGAAGGATAACAAGAGACACAGGTGGGGCTAATCAGGGCGGGACAGACAATCAGACACAGGTAAAGTCATCAAAAGGGAGGGAAAACACACTGGGGCAGGAAGTGAAGTGATCTGAAATGAGAGGAGATGTGAGCATCAAGATATGACAGGAAACAACATGAATGAATGAAATAATAAAAATATAACCTAAGAAACTTGGTGACAATGTATAGGGCCCAGAATTTAGGGCTATATTACTGTATAGGCTACGTGTCTCAGTTTGGACAGCAGGTCTCTCTCGAATACCAGTACTTGATCAGTGACTTCCGGCATCAGACACCGATGAAAAAAAGCCATTTTTCACATCGGTATGATTCCCAGCTGGCCGCTATTATTGTTTAATTATGCCCAGCAGCATCAGGGGGAAATGTGGCGGGACAGTAAGTTAAGGCAGCAACAGTCAGGGTGCTCGATGGGTCCAATCACCACCAACTTTCACCCAGGAGGCTGGTGTTCACTTCCTGTAATATCATAAAGGCAAACCCTGTTCTTTTTAAGTAAACCCAACCACGTGTGTTTGTTGTTGAAAAAAAAAAAGTCACTTCGCGCTGCATTTATTTTGAAAGAGACTGTATGCGAACAGTACATTTCTTGTGAAAACGGAAACGAATTTTGAAAATAGACAATGAATGTAACAAGCAGAAATTGACTTGGCGTCACAGAAAGCCACCAGCCAGGGTTCCAAAAAAGAAAAGACAGATAGAAAGGAAAGGAAAAGATGGCAATCTGAGTTTGTAAAAATAAAAATCCAAATATGCGTTTGAGAGACATAGATCAAGAGAGGAAGGGCAGGGGCACACAGAGAATGCTTATGCACTAGGCCCAGATGGTGCTACATTGCTGGATGGGCCACATATGTCTCAGTTTGGAACCACATCTGTACAAATGAAAAGGAACTATATGAAAATCTCATGTCCTGGTGATAAAAATGGCAATGCACAATATTATCCCAAATCATCAGCATCTGCTTTAACCTCTTAAAATGTCACTAAAAGTTGTTGGAATCACTTTAAATTACATTTTCTACAGAGACAGATATTTTGATAGCATCACAGACACATCCTGCTTTATGTGAAAATCTTTAGTGAAAAACAAACAATCCTTAAAAGCCCCAGGCCCGTTGAACAAAGCACCTCAAGTTAAGTTAGGATTTTCCTTTAAGTCTGAGTACAGGTTTCCTTTCGATAAAATCAGCTGGACAAAACATCCTCAAGTCTTCTCCTTATGGTTTCCTTAAAATGTTTCCTTAAAGATTTAAGCCTTGGTCTTGTACTTAAGGAATTGCTTAAAGTTAGTTAAACTGTTGGACCTTAGTAACCAAAATTAGGAAAAAAACATAAAGTACCTCTGACTCCACCTTAACTGCAACACGGCTGAGTTTATGGAGATAAAGGAGAATAAAATCATCTTGCATCCTGAGTGTGTTCTGCAACCATGAGAACCCAATGGACAAGCTTAATAACGAGCAAATGATTTTGTGCTTTAAATTTGACCAGAAGTCAATTTATGATTGTGACCATCTGGTTTTGGGTCACTCAGCTTTCCATAGCTGCTCTCTTCCATTCTTTTTACAATTAGTGATTGCTCTGCCATTTTATGCAATGCAGTCTTTCCAGTCAGTTATTGGCAAAGTATTTCATTTGAGCCTTTATTAAGGAACAGTCTTAAAGTGGTTTGTGCAACCAGCCCCTGGCTTTTAAACTACTTGAATGGCATCATACCTTTAGACAAGAAATATATTTTGTGGTTTTTTTTTAGGTTGGTGCAGATACAGCCTGTTCTTTTGTCTCTTTTATTGTTGGTTGTCCAGCATTTTGTTTGGGTGCTGCTGGACACGATATCTAGGAGTTTCCCTGATATTTTTTTTTTTTATCATAATCCACAATGAAAATGTATATTGTCCTACCCCTAAAGATCAATAAGCTGTAAATCCTTCCCTCATGCCAGGTTTTTATCAGACATTCACTTCACAAAAAGAAGGCTCCAAAAAGAAATGGGTACTACAGCTCCCATAATGCAACGTGTACATACCAGCATCTTTTAAGCACCATATCCCCAGTTTAACATTGGTTTTCCGTTGAATATATGTTGTCTCTGAGCCGTATAGATGATATGACCCTGATGACTTTGCTCAGGTTATTTTTATCCTGCAGAGTCACATTATAAAACAGTTTTATTCACAGGCTGAGTACGCCATGACTATAATCTGACTCTGCTGGGTATAATCTGTGGAATTTCCCTTATGGGTCATAATTATGAGGCTTTATGTTGTACAGTAATAGAGTTTATAGGCCTCCAGTGTTCTTTCTTTTCTCTGCCTGCAGCATGAAGGATTCAATTCATACATGCTTTTATTGCATTGCTTAGTAATGGGTGCAGCCTGCTGGACAAAGGTAGACAGTACAGTTACATTGTTGTATTTAGGTAGATTTTTCTGTTTAGTTTTATTATATTAAATCAAACAACACTGTAAATAGTAATAGTAATAATAATAATAATAATAGTAATATATCCTTCTGCTGTGGTTATTTATTTTCACTTATGTCCTCCACACAGAGAAAATGTTTCATGGACTACTTTAAAGAGGTGTAAATATACCTCCTGATGCTCACTGCTGCTCTGCTTGTCTCAGACAGCTGCACAGAAAATGGAAAGGTCTACTCCAACAATCAGATCTGGAGCCCAGAGTCATGTCGAGTCTGTCTATGTGACAAGGGGACTATAGTGTGTGAGGATGAGGTGTGTGAGGAGCTCAGTAACTGCCACACGGCTGTGACTCCAGAGGGCGAGTGTTGCCCCGTGTGCTTGACTGCAGCACCGACTCATGATACAGACACTAAAGCAGGTAAATGGAAATGGACTGCTTCACATAGGGAACACTGGTTATACTTAACACCTTCAGCTCCTTTTCTGTTGGTGGCAAATCATTATGGGGTTTTACAATCATACTTCAACAACTCTGACAGTGAGCGTTTCAGATGTAAACTACATGGATGCACTGTTGCCAAAATACAGATGAGGATAAAAGTAGTTAATGGGTAATCTTGGCAATTTTCAACCTGGACCCTATTTTCTCATATTATTGTGTCTAAGTAACTAATGGGAACAACAGTATTTGAAATTGGTCCTGTATTGAAAAGGACGGCTTAAGCCAGCAGTGGAGAAACAGACTACAATGTTATCCTTAGGGGCAATTGAGCACCATCAATGTACATTCGCTAAAAGTGTTTGTTTTTGCCAGTGACAGGCTGAGATTATTATTCAAGTGTTATTTAAGTGTCTGACACTTGATGGTGCTCTGGGACTTCTTTCAAAATACACTTCGGTACAACACTGCAAGTTGCCGTTTTTTTCCTTCAACAACAAAAGCACTTGGTTGTGTTTAGGATAAAATAACAGGGTTTGGCTTTTCAATGATACGGGAAGCAAACACCAGCCTCTCAGCTGAAAGTCGCTGATTCTTTGACCCATGTTGCCGCATTTTCCCCTGACGCTACTGGGGGCTGTTTAACAATAACGGAGATGAGCATGTATCATGCCGATGTGAAAGGATGGCATTTTTCGTCAGTGTCTAACGCCGGAAGTCACTGATCAAGCGCCGTATTTCAACAACTTTGGTGTCAGACCAGATTGCTTAAAATAATAATCCAAGTGCTCTTTCTCCATCAGTTTCAAAAATTGTTGTTCCCATTAGCCACTCAGACACAAACATTTGAAAATAGGGACTAGGTTGAAAAAATACCAAACTTACCCTTTCATACCTGAAGGGACATATCTCAGTGTGTGGATTAATTTTCTAATAAAATAAATCAAAGGATGAAATATTTTATTTCTAGTGACTGTCCAGTCGCCTCATGTTACTCTGAGCTGCAGCTAGTGATGGAAGAAAAGTGGAAAAGCATCAAGACTGTAAGGAATCCTCCTCCTTGTAAACTATTTTGTCCCTGTCAGGATCCTGTAGGAATGAAGTCTCAGTTTTCCAGTGGTCAGTGTTTAGGCTGTTGGTGCAGTGGAGATGCTGCAGTAATTTAATTTTTAATTTAATTTTTTTCTGTGTTGAAGCATCGGCAAAGACATTAAGTCAAGCCTTGTTAAATATGTTATGACGCTATTGTTTATGCATGGTTGAAATTAAGTGGGAACAAAGGCCAACTGCTGTAAGGGTATTGGGACGCACCCTATAACTTAGGTGAGGTTTACACCTAATTTCAACCTAATTATGTTCCTCTGCAGGCTAAAATAATGTAGTTTAAAGAAACAGGTCACTGCAAATCAAAATAGATAGCACTCGGCTTTTGGTTCTCAAAGTGCCAAAGAAAAATAAATAATTAAAACAAAAAATAGCACTACAGGTAGGAGGAAAAATATGTAATTTTGATTTTGACTGTTCCTTTAACTACAAGTGGAAAACGTGGCTCTTAAACTCTTTCCGTTGAGGTTTACTTGTCCTAGAAAGATCTTTCCTACTTTCAGAGATTTCTGCCTTCAGGTTTGTTAAACCTAACATTGTGTCTTTACAACAGGAAGCACAGCTGTAGATGGAAACAGTGGGTGTTGAGGCCAAGGTGACACTGGTCTTCTGTGGTATAAGTGTTAGGGTTGCAGCTCACCCTCACCGCAGGCTCCACAATTCAAACTGAGGAAACCAAGTTTTACCCTTATTGTGTTTACTGGGATTTTTGAGCAATTACAGGCCCACAAGGATCATGATTGTTTTCTCTGGGTTTAAACCTCTGGTGGAGTGTGGATTAGCTTCACTGGAGCAGGAGTTTACACCAAGCTAAAACAGACCAGCTATTATTGTGACTAGACTCTCTGTATGTTATATTGAGAGAAGAGGAAAGGATAGTAGATCTGTGTGTGTTTTTGCAAAACTTTTAAACATTGTAGGGACTGGCCAGAGATTCAAAAGGAGGGAAACTTTGGTAATTTTCAACCATGACTGTATTTCCCCATGTTTTGAATTGCTCCAGTATGTCCCAAGTACTGCAGCCAGCCATGGCAAACAGGCTTCAGTGTGAGATTGTGAGTTTTTAGTTTTAGTTCAGGTGTGAGCCCTTTAGTGCGCTACCTCCAGCAGAACCCTGGGCTCTACTGGCATCAATAGTTTGTCTGAGTGACAGTCAGTACGTTTACATGGACAGTTTAATTCCACTTTTAATCAGAATGAAAGGCCATTCCGATTAAAAGTGCCCCCTATCTAATCAGAAACCTTCCCTGCCCCAAACCTCAGTTTCACTGATCTGCATGAAACTCGGTGAACATAATCTAGGGACCAATATCTAAAGTTCCCTCTTGGCAAAAGTTGGAAAACTTACTAAAACTGAGCTTCTATAAGGCAATGAATATTGCGGAGGGCGTGGCTCATCACATAAAGGTGTATAACATCTCAAGGGTTTCACCGTGGTCAGTCTATGTGAAACTGCACATAGGCATTGAGGATTGGCATAGGTAGAAGGTGACAAAGCTACCAATGGGTATGGACTAGTTGTTTTAATTCTTGATAGTTCCTAGGTAGTCATTTTTTGCTTCCTTTGTATTAGATTATGTGTATGATGATAATAATGGTACACATTTTCTGCCTCGATAAAACCAGCACTGATTAGTGCCAGACTCCCCTGCAATACCACCTGTCTACTGGTGCAGTAAATCATAACTGAAGTCTCATGTTTAACCAGAAAACAGCCCGACATAGCCATCACCAAACAAGCCAGACTCCATTTCAATAAACAGTAATTTTAGCATGTATAGAACGAGCAGGTTTTCACATCTAACTTGGTGAATTAAGAGTTAATTTCAACCAAAGCGGCATTTGTGAGGAGGACAAACCAAGACATTTTTTGTGAGTTATATTTTGTTTCTGTCAACTTTGAATAAAGTGTGTTTTATGATAACAAAATTGGTGTTTCCTTAAATGGAGTTTGAAGGATTTGGTGATGGTGATTCTGGGACCATCTGTGGTTAAACAAAAAGGATCTTACACTTTAACAAAAAGGTATATCTCTGTAGGGATCCTTTTCATAATGATGTCAGACAATTCAAATAACAATCTAACCGAGTCAGTGGTAAAAACACATGCGTTTAGTGGATGTAAATTGACGGTGCTCAATTGCCCCCAAGGATTACATTGCAGCCTGTTTCTTGGCTAACAGCTGCAGCGGTCTTGTTCAACACTGGACCAATTTCAAAAACTTTTCTTCTCATTAGTTACACAAAAACATCGGAAAATGTGGTCCAGGTTGAAAAATACCAAACTTACCCTTTAAAGTAACTGTAACAATATTCCATGACAGGTAGTTAGCTGGGTCAGAACATCACATTCTTTATGTTCCAGAAGGTTAGATACAATAAGTAGCACAATATAGCTGAGGAAAATTGCACACATACATTTTGCTGTCAGATTGAAAACCCCATAATGACGCACAGGCTTCATCTTTACTGCCAACTGAAAGGGAATCAATCACACTACTGATTACTGTTCTGTCTCATGAAGATACCTGCACAGAAAATGGAAAGATGTACTCCCACAATCAGATATGGAGCCCAGAGCCGTGTCGGATCTGTATTTGCGACACGGGGATTCTGGTGTGTGAGGAAGTGGTGTGCGAAGAGCTAAATCACTGCCAAACAACTGAGGCCCCAGAGGGCGAGTGTTGCCCTGTGTGCATGGACAATGAAACTGGTAATAAATATTTAAGAACCATTACAAACCTGAGCAGATTTAAATGTGGGTCTGTTTATTCCATAAATATCCACATTGTATTTATATTGTATTTTGTGGATTTTTATGTGGTTGGAAAATAGAGACATTTATATTTTCTGGAATGATCACCTGTACAGCAAGAACTGTACAGGTGATCATTTTTACTGTGAAATAAAGATGATGAATTCCAGGTACATCTCTTTTGGTATGAATGTTTTCACCTCTTTTGAATCCCTCTCTATCACTTGTCATAGTTTTTCTTGTTTGTCAAAAACCAACAGTGCCCAAAAGTCCTTTCATTTCTTCATCATTTTTGTGTTGCTCTCTACTGTGGTGCTGTTTTTATAAGATTGGCATGAGTATTTCCAATATTTTGCAGATATTTTAAGCTGTTGTCACAGAAATCAAGTAATGAATACCCACTGTTAATAGACAAATTATTTAGTTGTAGGGCATTCTCACTCCCAGATCGTCTAATACCAGGCTTCAGATATAGACGAACCAAAGCGCCCTTTAGTGTCTATATGAGATGCACCAGGCTATGTTATTATTAGACGCCCTACGTGGCCCTATGCATCAAACTACAATGCTTAAGGGTACCTAAAGCATCATAGTCTGATGCGTAGGGCCACTGACCAAGGGTCTGTATTTGACGAAATGGGAGTGTGTTGATGTTTGTTACTATTGCTTTCAGTGTTGGGAACTCTTGAAATGTAATCATTTACAGATCACTGGTTACCCTGTTAAAAATGTAATATGCAATGGAACTATTTTAATGTATTCATCAAAGTAATGCAACTTTTTACATATGATTATTTTTCTAAGAAATGATTCATCATTTCTTCTTCTACATATACGCTTACTCAAAAGAATATATTTGGATGTAACCCCTTTGTAATCACCAACATTTTGATTAGTAACTGTAATTTAATTATATATTTTTTCTCAGTAACTGATTTGTTACATTCATTTTGTAAATCTATTACATGTAACATGTAAATTATAGCTTATGACCTGACAATTTAGTCGTTAGTTTGCTCAGTTATAATCATTTGTTATTTACAGATGCTCATAAAAATAATATCTACAATGGTCCAAAAGCATAAAGATCATGCTAAAATCACCTCAGTGGGTTTTAAGAAGCTAAACTAGCTTAGCGATGTATATAAGGTTGAGAAGTTTAGGTGTGCATTGCGTGTAAGCTTATAAACTCTCAATGTATCATTCACTAAAGCTGGGTTAAGTCATGCTTCAACTTAGCTTTGGGTTTTTCCAGAACAGGAACAGTTGACAGCATGGCATTATGACACTGAAAGACCAGTTCAAGAGTATCTCTACAAGCATATTTCTTGGAGAAAACCAAGACTGAAAACCTATAACTAGCATGCATGCTGATGTACACCAACTAGCTGACAAACATCAACCCTGGGTACTGATGTCAGTTGCTGTTTTTATTTCACAAAGATTCCTGCACAGAGGACGGCAAAGTCTACTCCAACAATCAGATATGGAACCCCGAGCCATGTCAAATCTGTATATGTGATATGGGGACGGTGTTTTGTGAGGACGTGGTGTGTGAGGATGTAGGTGACTGCGAGGCCAAAGAGACCCCAGAGGGCGAGTGCTGCCCCGTGTGTTTGGCTGCGGCAACGCGGCCTGACACAGACACTGGTAAAATGGAATGTCACCTGCACATCTGTCTGTTCTGCAGATGCATCCTGGTTATGTTCCTGCAGTTTGTGTTGACCTCACACAACTTCAGCAGTCGGATAATGTTTCCATCTGTGTCAGGACTGCTGCTGCTCTTTGTCTCCAAGCCTGAAGCTCTACTCTTCAGGCTCCATCCTGTGCACACAACCTCGAAATGTTCTTTTTAATTCTACATTATTGTGTTTGGAGTTTCCCTTTGACTGTACTGTCACTTTGCAAAAGGAATACATTGACTTTTTAGATAAGATCACTTCTCAACCTACCTTTGTGCAGCAAAATGCTGGTGACAATCTACTGCTACACAAGAGGAAGTTGTGCAAGTAACTTATTTACCAAATAAGGTGTATTCCTCTGGGAAATTACTGCCTCCCTTGCCATGATCCATGCCATGTTGTTGATTGCGCTTTGTATGCACTTTTGATGATGGTAGTTGCCGCATTTATTAGTCTTTTTGCTTATTGTGAGTTGCTTTCTACTTAAGCACCAATTAAAGCGTAAAGTATTTAAATGAAATTTGATGCATAAAGCCCCTATGAGAAGGATTTTACAATTTGTGACTTTGCAGACTCCTTGACACCCCTAGACACTGAGATGAGTAGGCTGTGCCAGGATTGTCTCAGTTTTCTATAAGCAAAATTTGCTTAAATCACAAATAAATCTACACATCGGGGCTTTGACAACAGGATTTTAGGGTAATTGTTAGTGTGAAAATCAAGCATGTTAGAGTCAGAATTTAAGATTTGGTCTATAAAAAAAAGGTTTGACATTTTTGCATATCGGCTTTGCTTACACACTTTTTTGGCCAAGAATTAAATGAGAAAATCAATGCCACTCCAATGTCTTTATCCTAAACGTAGTGGGTCGCTTAGCTTAGCTTAGCTCAGCTAGCTTAGCTAAGTTTAGCATTAACACTGGTAGCAGGCAGAGACAGCTAGCCTGGCTCGAGCCAATTTTAACAAAATCTGTCTACCAGCACCTCTAAAGCTCATTTAGCTAAGCTAACTGGCCTCCCTGGTAAGGCATGGCAGTTTTATTTGTAGCACATTTCAGCAACAAGGAAATTCATATTGCTTTGCAAAAAACTCTAAAAGCTTTGAGACAAAACAAATATAGTTATAAAAAGACATTAAGATAAAATTGAATACGTCAATAAAGGGCAAGACAATACAAAATGAAAACAAGCTAAATATAGGCCTCCTAAAAGGTATAAAATACAAGAATTAAAGCTACAGCAAACAGAAAAGTCTTCAGCCTTAATTTAAAAGATCTGAGAGTTGCAGCAGACCTGCTGTGACGTCAAAAACCAAAGGCTGCTTCTTCATGTTTAGTCTTGACTCTGGTAACATCATATCTACAGACATAAGCTGGCATCATTTTTCTCATAACTCTTGGCAAAGAAGCAAAAAATGTTGTGCTATCAGGTCAGATTTCAGGTTACGGGTCATTAATTTAACTTTTTTATGTTTCTGTTTCATGAAGATACCTGCACAGAAAATGGAATAGTCTATGCTCACAATGACATGTGGAACCCGGAGCCGTGTCGGATCTGCGTGTGCGATAAGGGGACTGCTGTGTGTGAAAACGTGGTTTGTGAGGACCTCGGCAACTGCAAGGACACTGTGACCCCAGAGGGCGAGTGTTGCCCTGTATGCTTGAGTGCAGATTCAACATCACTTCCAAATGCAGACCCCACAACTGGTAAATAATATTTCTTGTTACATTATTGAGAGGTTAGTATGCCGCTACTTTTAAAAAATCTGTCTTTTGCAGCTGCAGATGAGAAGAAAGGGGACAACTGCACGGTCGATGGGGAGGTCTACAAGCACAACGACATCTGGAAACCAGAGCCTTGTCGCGTGTGTGTTTGTGACAACGGTGTCTCCATCTGCGACGAGGTGCAGTGTGAGCTGCTGCCAAGCTGCGAGAAAGTCGTAACACCTGAGGGGGAGTGCTGTCCTGTGTGCGACACCTTTGCCAGTGCCAGCAGGATGATAGGTGAGAAGAGTTAGCCTGTTATGACAGTTATTTACCGTGTAGCCTGAAAAACAAATTTTCATTCTCAAATTTGGAATAAATGGATCAAGCTTTTAACAGTATGTGATGGGCATATGTAACATAGCTAAACACAAAGCTATGTAATTTGCATACATGTGGGGATGTGGGTAAATAAAGATGTATGTGTATAGATGTTAAGGATACACATAAATACATACATAAATCATTCAGGTTTAGGAAGGTACACCACGATGCAGATAAGTTGAAGTATAAATGTCTTTAACTTTCATTTTTGTTTGTTTTCCTTCAGAAATTATGGGATTCAAGGTAAGTCATGATTCATTCTAACAAACAAGTATTAATATCTAAAACAAATATAGAAACATTAGTTCTTCCATTGAAAACAAATTGTTGATATGTTTCCTTTATAGGGACAGAAAGGTGAACCAGGTGATATCCCTTATGTAAGTAATTTAGCAACATAAACAATGTATTTGCAGTTTTATTTATTTATTTTCTTTTAATTATATTTCAACTTCAGATGAATAAAAAAGTGCTAACTTTTAGTGTGTTTTGCCAACAAAGTCACTACAAACACTGTTGTTGTTGGTTTTTTTAGGTGGTGGGGCTCCCTGGACCTTCAGGACCCCAGGTGAGTTTTTACTTCATTATCTATTACTGTATGTCAAAGTGTACAGTATATCTTGAGAATTAAATGTTTGTGTGGTATATAGGGTAAAAGAAATAAGTTAGAATTGAGCAGTGATACATAGGGCCAAATCTGGCTGGCGATGGCCTGCTGACCATTTCTACATTCACAATATAAATAAAAAGATTCACACTGGGACATTATTTTGTACTTTGAATGTTAATAAGGTGCCAGAGTTCATAAAAAAGCATCAGGTACCAGGGAAGGATTCCCTCAGACCCCATGACAGAGGTCCAGGTTAATTATTTATATTAATTATTTGTTTGTTTATTAACTGGACCCTGGCCTCCTGTCATTTCACCAAAGTGGCCCCCAGGCAACACAAATGAGTATCCCTGAAATAGAGGTTTTTCAAAATGATCTCAATAATCTCCATGCACTAATTTTGACACTAGAGGGCACTAGAATGTCATAATAGTTTTCACGACTAGAGAACAACCTGTGGAGAACTGAAGCGTGTTGATAAAGTGCAATAAAATATATTACTATTACTGAACATTCTTATTATTATAATAATTAAATGTATTTATAGGAGCCTTTCAATACACTCAAGGACACCTTACATGATGGTTAAAAAAACAGGCAGCAATGTATCCATATTTCATTAAAATCAAACAATTCAGTAACATACATTAATAAGTTAATAAAATAGACACAATCATACTGGTTACTGGTACTAGTTATAAAACTAGGCATAAAAACATCAGAAAGTCAACAGCCATCATCATTTATACTTGATAATGTTTGCCTAAGGAAAAACTACAAAACTCTTGAATTGAGTTATTATACAGTTTTTCAAAGTAATTTTCAAATTTTTATAATAACTTAATTTTATCCTGTATTTATGCCTCTTGTTTTTGCTATATACATATTTTTTATTATTGTATCTATCACTTATATATGAAAACGTACTTGGAAATAAACCTGATTCTGATTCTGACAACGGCAGGATGGTTTGCCAACCTGCTTTCTAGGAAGGACAAAGATAGAAACTGTGTATACAAAATTCTGACAATTAATATTTTTGAATGCAATTATCATGACTGTTATATAATGTTGTACACTTCTAAGAGGCTTTTATAGTTGTATACAACAATTTTCACTGATTAAAATCTCTTGTGTTTATGATTCAGGGTCCTCCAGGAGCTCAGGGACACACCGGACCAAGAGGCTTTAAAGGCAGACGGGTAAATCTGAATGAATCTTTTTGATGCTGTAAATCTACAGGCTAATCTGCTCATGGCAACAGCCAACAATTTGCCTTTGCACAGCTCAAACTGTGGGTTTTATCTTTGTCGTGGTCTGTAAATTTCTGCTTATTGCATGCAACTTAAGATTGCTGTCAGCACACAGAAAATCATCTGTAAGTACAGTAAGATGGTCTGTCAGTGTGGTTAAATGTGTTTTATTTTATAGTAATAATAATAATAATAATACATTGAACTTCTATAGTGCTTTTCAAGGAACTCATTCTGTTTTTGTTTTTGTTTTTTGCTTTTCCATGGTGCATGTCCTGCACTTCCCATATTCATGTTGCTTAATACATACACTTCACTCCAGTGGTTCATCTCTCCCTCTCATTAATCATATTTCACCACACACCCTGCAGGGATTCCCAGGACCTCCAGGATTTGATGGGGAGCCCGGTGTGCCAGGAAATCCAGGAGAGCCTGGAGCCCCAGGACAACCCTCACACCCTGGGGTGAGTTTTCCCAGAATCTGCACATTGAACAGATAATGAAATGACTTCTCTGCAGCAGTTTGAACATTTCTTTTGAATAATTTACTCCCCAAAGGGCAACCTGGTGTCACAGATGTCTGCAGGTTTTGGTGAGAAGTCTAGTATGGCTGGGATGGTGTCAGGATCAAGGGTGAGTGCTGCACAGGGGAAAAAAACAGTAAATTAAAATTTCATACATACAAAGTTAGTAAGTTTGCCATAATGTTTAAATCACAGTGTATGAAATGTTGCTTTTTCAGGGTGAAGCAGGACCACGAGGACCTCCAGGACAGCCTGGGCCACAGGTGAGTTTTGGCTTCCTATCAAAGATTTAAAGGCTTAATTTTGATTATATGTTGTCACAACACTTGAGGTAGGAACATATTGTATCCTGGCATCAGAAGTGACTGTCAATACATCCTCTCCTCAGGGCCCAAGTGGTGGTCAGGGAATTCCAGGAGAGGCTGGAGAACCAGGACAAATGGTAGGAACATTTCTGCTTCTTCATTTTTGATTTTTGTGAAATGTGTGTCAGTAATGACGGTTTCTTGTGTTTCTTTGCAGGGTGAGTCGGGTCACCGCGGACCAGACGGGCCTCCAGGAAAAGCTGGACCTGATGTGAGTCAAACCTACACGACAGTTTATGATGTATTGTTAATTATTTAAAAGCAATGATCATTTTTAAACACTGTTATTTTACTTTTACTGCACAGGGAGAACCTGGACCTGCAGGCGCTTCAGGAGAGCCAGGATTTCCAGGATCTGTGGTAACCTGTTCCCCTCAGCATTCACACTAAAATTGCATGAATAACAATACTGTTTATCATGACCAAGTAGCACAGTCAAGCCCAGAAGAATGTTAGGAGACGCATTTGATTCAGTATACACAGAACCTATTGTGTGTGTTGATTCTTTCTTTAAATGCAGGGTGCAAGAGGATTCCCAGGACTTCCAGGTCATCCAGGACTGAAAGGTCACAAGGTAAGTCACACAAACATTGCCATTAGGGATGCAACGATTTAGTGATGATTGGATATGAGGCCAATGCTGACTCTAATAGCTGGATATAGTATTGGTGACAACGAGGCTGATCTATTCAGTTCATTTCTAAGTTTATGTCTGATTACACAAGTGCGTACTACGTCATGCTAACAACAAAAATGTTGGATGTTTGGAGGTATTTCGCACTTGCAATATGTGGTTGCTGGTGCATGGTTTGCTTTTTTAATAATAATACAACTTCAGTCAATGTAAATCTATGTATTTGTTAGAATTTCTTTCTGCATAGTTAGGACAGAAATGTTTTAAGTCTAGCCTGATGTTGATTTACACATAAAAGAATTGGCCCTTTCACACTGTGAGGTGCAGCTTATTAATTCGAAACAAGCATAGGATCTGTACTCGGTATCGGCCGATACCCAAAGCTCAGGTATCAATATGGGGACTGAAAAAGTCACATGGGTGCATCCCTTCACTGCACAATCAAAAGTAATTCCATGCTATCATCACTCCTCACTTTTTTATTTTTCAGGCTTTTATGTAAGAAACATAAAGAACTTACCTCCTGTTTGTGACTTTAAATCTCTCCAACAGGGAATGTCCGGTCTTGTTGGGCCAAGAGGCGAGACTGGAGCGGTTGGAACCAAGGTGTGAATTTGCTTTGTCTCATCTTGTGGTTCTTGTGGTGTACAACTGTATCATATTATAAATATATTAAGATCATTATAACTCTACTGACCTTAGAAATATTTAGCATGTGCCATTTTTTGGGTGGCAGTAGCTCAGTCTGTAAGGACTTGGGTTGGGAACTGGAAGGTTGTCAGCTTAAGTCCCCATACCAAATAGACCAAATAGGGATGGAGAAAATTCTTGACGGGTTGAAGTCATTAGACGGGTTAGCTCAACTATAATGCCAAGGCCATGGGTTTGACCCCCATACTCGCCACAGACATATTTAGGGTGGCAGTAGCTCAGTCTATAGGGCCTTTTGGGAAGCAGAGGGTCACTGATAGCTAGAGAGGTGCCAGTTCACCTTCTGTTTCTGCATGTGTGTGTGTATTACGGGCCTATGTGTATATGACAACAAAGAAAAAATTTGGAATTTTCCTTTGGGGATTGATAAAGTATATCTTCTTCTTCATCCTCTTCTTCGAACCCTTTAAAGACATTCTGTAATGTTTTATGAAATGTCCCAAAATAAGCCACTGTTGAATCAGTGCTTTTGTTCTGTTTTTGGAGGATTTAACCAACATATGACCCTATATAGAACCAGTAACTTTTTGTTCTTAAATACAGGCGCATAATACACAACACATACACTGATATGATGACATGACAATATAAACTCCCAAAAAAAAGACAGAGAAAAAGAAAAAAGTAAATTTAAAAAAGGCACCCAGGGGCGTAGTGGGTAGAGCAGGCATCCCTGTATAGGAAGGCAATGTCCTTGCCGCAGCAGCCACAGGCTCAATTTCAGCCTGCAGCCCTTTGCTGCATGTCATAATCGCTCTGTCTCCCCCCTTCATGCTTCAACATCAAATATAACGTCACGCAGACACACATAATGCAGTTTTAACATGGGTTATGTCTTTGTGCTCTGTAGGGTAAATCTGGTACTCCGGGTGGAATGGGTGCTCCAGGCCCACAGGTAGGAAACTCATCATCACAACATTTCACACACAGTCAGGTGTCATTGATACAGATGCTGAGCAGGTGTTTTGTTACAGGGACCAGCAGGCATGCAGGGAGAAAGAGGTAGAGCTGGACCAACTGGTCCTGTGGTAAGAGAAGCAAAATGTCTTTATTCAGTTGGAGAAAGTGTTAAAATATAAAACGGTGTTGCATGATTGAGGTGTTTTCTTTCTGTTGTAGGGAAAACGGGGTGCAGCCGGCCATGTTGGCAAACCAGGTCCTCTGGTAAGGACCACATTTATCAACTTAAATTAGTCTAATCAAATGCAAATTGTGAACTTGAACCCTACAATAAACCCAAAATCCCTGTAAGGTTTGTTTTGAATATTTGACATTTTCTTATTTAATCACAGGGTCCAATGGGAATCTCTGGAGTGGCAGGTTTTCCCGGTAACCCAGGAATGAAGGTGAGACTGAAGAATTTTATGTCATTATAATTAAAGATTTGGGAAGTTTTCTACAACATTAATCCATTTTTATCTCCATTATCTTGCTGTGAAATTATTTATTGTCTTGTAGCAAATTGTCTATACTGGCAGAACTGTACAGCTGATCCAATGACTCCAATGACCATAACCTCAGTTCATTTTATCTCACAATATAACACTTCTGGATGAAAGCTAAAACAGATAACTGTGTTGATAAAGGAACACACAGCTTTCCTGACTTGACAGGATAATTAGAGAAAATGACAGTTAAGTAAGTAGCCTATAGTTACTCAAGTACTGTACTAATGTACAGTTTTATACACTTTTCTACTTCTACACAACATGTCAGAGGCCAATATTGCACTTTTTATTCCACTACATTTACTGGATAGCTTTAGTTACTCGTTATTTTTAGCAGATTTAGATTATTAATACAAAATTATAAGAATAAGAATAGCTCAGCTAATGAAATATGATCTGATATTTTAGGTTAACATACCCTGTGGTATATAAAGTAAGCTGAATTAGCTCCACCTTTAGCAGCTGCAATATTCGAGGGACGAACCCAGAGTGTTGCAGGGATGACCTTTTTTCTGCAGGCTGATCCAAATATTATTGTTGCACTGATTCCCTCATTATAAATCCAATGGGAGTTTCCCACTGGCTTTTGGATTATAACAGAAAATAAAATCTGTTGTCATAAAACATTTATGATTCTTACATGTTTTGTTCTTCACAAATTTACATCACTTTTATGATTTTTAAAGCGTAAATGCAATCACCAGCTGTAAAAAGCTAACATTAGCTGATAAATGAACTACACCATGGTGGCATGACTTCATCATCGCCACCACAACAAGGCTGTAAAGCCATGTTCAGTGTGATGACATTCTAGAGTCTCATTTAGCAATTTGTTAGCATCCAACTTTTTTAAGACACATAAAGGCTTCAAAATTCACGAGTGAAGTATTTACTGAAGAATTGAAAGTCTCTTAAGTATGTGTTAACCAGAGATCTTATTTCAGGCATCAACCATTCGAAAATCCATTCAAAAAAACTCATTGAATTTGAGACAAGGGAACCAAAAGTGCTAAAACGCTAACTCATTTCCAGCTTTAATTTTATTCTGAGATAGGCCATTCGGCATAATGAGTACTTGTAGGCTGCTTGTGGTACTTCAGGTATATTTTGATGCTTATAAGTTTGTATTTTCACTTAGGGGACATTTTGAATATGGGACTTTCACTTGTTACAAAGGTTGTAAGAAAATATTGATATTCAATACTGAAATCTGTAATACTGTATCAATTCTCAGAAGCACTGTATTGATTTGTTTTATTTTCTTAATTTGTTTTCCTTAAGAATCTTGCAAGCATTTTTACTCTAGTTTTACTGATATTGGCAAAAGTTAACTTTTTACACTATGACAGTTTTCCTAAAACTAGATTAAAAATTGGAATATGTCACCTTGCCTACAGTATCACAATTTATCGTGATATATTGAATTGTAACCTCTGTATCGTGATGTATATCTATTGCTAACTTGCCAATACACAGCCCTACTTGTGACAGAGTAATCTTACATTGTAGTATTGCTACTTTTCTTGAAGTAAAAGATTTTAGCACTTCAATCACTGCCAAAATCGGACCCCACAATTTTAATAAAAGACCTTGAAATCATTTTTAAAAAGTCCTCAAATTTGACCTGAGTCTGTCCTCTGGTGCAGGGTGAAGCAGGACCGACAGGCGTCAGAGGAAGTCCAGGACAACAGGGACCCAGAGGGGACGCCGGTCATGTAGGACCAGCTGGACCAACAGGAAAACAGGTTTGTTACAGCTTCATCAATCAGTCAGTTTGGGGTATTCCTGGGAAAGTGAGCACATCCTTTTGGACTGTATTCACCTTTGGATTTACATAATGAGTTAAAAAAATTGTTTTTAACAGGGTGCTGAAGGACCTGATGGAACTCCAGGTGCTCGCGGCCAAGCTGTAAGTAACTCCAAACTGCAAACTGTGTGAACCATTTTTAGCACTTGTCTGTGTATCTGTTGTGATATCTGCTTCTTCTCCTCCTCAGGGTATTGCAGGTGTCCAGGGTCTGTCAGGGCTGTTGGGTCCATCTGGTCCCCCTGGCCCTCAGGGAACTACAGGAGCACCAGGACCAAAGGGCCAACTGGTAACTTCCTCGCCCTTTAGCATGACTCCATTTCCACCTCTGTAACTTTGTAGCTTATAAAACTGAATGCACTGGGAGCTTTAATGTCTTGATCCCCAGTTTATCTGATGGTGTTTTACAGGGTGAAGTTGGAGTGCCTGGATTCAAAGGAGAAGCTGGAGCCAAGGGAGAAAGAGTAAGCTAAAAGACCCTTTATCATCCAAAAAATAAAAGTTAAAAACCATGAGAGTTAATTGGAGGAGACTGTTTGACTGATTATTGATTGCTGATTTAGGGAGACCATGGTATTCCAGGTCCACTGGGCCCAATGGGAGAGGACGGAAAGCGTGGACCCAGAGGTGATGGTGGATCTATCGGGCCTCCAGGACCTCCAGGAGAGACAGTGAGTCGACTTTAACTTCATCTTTTTAAAACAAAACTTCTACAGAGAGTCATTTTCATGATTTCAGGGCCTGAAATGTAATGGATACTCAATTTGTTTTAGGGAGCCCCAGGAAATAGAGGTTTCCCGGGTGCAGATGGTTTGCCAGGCCCTAAGGTGAGTTGACTTCACATCAAAATACACATAATGCTGGAGCATAACTTTCGTTAATTGTGATTATTCTCGACCATGACATGTTTTTTTGTGTATCTTTGAACCAAACAGGGAGCCCAGGGCGAACGAGGACTGCCAGGGTTACCTGGTGCCAAAGGTTTAGATGGAGATATAGGACGTAATGGAGAGTCAGGTTTAACAGGAGCTCGGGTAAAGAACACACGGCACACATTATTACAGAATTTATTCATCACTTTACTCTTATATAGTAAAAAACTACCCACAAAAGGCAGTTATCGCAACTCCACACGGGCAGAAAATCTTGTATTTGATGACCTCAAGTGGTTTAACTTTTCCCCCTGCTCCAGTGATGTAGAGGTGTACACCAGGATGTGTCAGTACACTGTGACATCACTGTCGGGTGTGGTTACAGGTTCAAAGCTTACAAGCAGAAAGGGCGGTGAAATACTGCTTTTCAACCTGGTGTTAAGTTACTCTTTAGAGGGGACCTTGTGTTCACTGCCAGGACAAACTTGTAGTAAGTACTAGTACTTGTAGTAAGTCAGTACAAACTGTGTAAAGCGTCACTATCTCCCGTTAAAAATCACCAATAAAAACATATAAATGCAATCGGACATGTTCCAGCAGGAATATTATCCACAATCTGAGAGCAATTAACATCAGCAACTAAAGATTGCATGTCTCCATCACATTAGCATGTAGCTACATGTCGCAATGCAATTTCTCCCAATGAAAATCAGGGGGAGAAATTAACATTAGCAACCACGTTTTTATGTTTCTCTGATGTACGCATCAGCCGTGTACCTAGAACAGATGACCACAAAGAAATCTGCCAAGAGTTGTGATCATTTTGTCTTTAAAGTAGAAAAAACTCTTGGATACAGAATATTCAAAATGGTCTGAAGCATGAGGTTTTTGGTAACAAGGATTACTTTTTCATACATTTATCTCACTATTTGAAACATTGGCTACACTTTATTTTACATTTTTACATTTTTAACATGTGAAATCTGAAACGGTATTTTATATGATAGAAAATAAGGTGAAGCCCTTTAGGTTTTCCTGTGAACACTGTCAACAGTTGAAAATGGCTATTCTTTCAATTAAAATGAGTTAACACCTATGACGAATTATAATGCACTACTGTGCACTTAAAGAAATTTTATGTCACTCAAAACTGAGTACATTTTGGTAAGTAAGGACATACAATATTTTATTTATTTCAAGATTCCTCAAAACTTTAAAGTAAACTGTCTAAACAGGCCCCGAACCACATAATACCAACTTATATACTTATATAATAAATGGTAAATGTCAGAAGTACCATCGTCTATATAGAGCAGGGGTGTCAAACATACAGCCTGTGGGCCAGAACCGATACACCAAAGGGTCTGTCCAGCCAATCCTGTCAGTCAGCAGCTTCAGTTCAAAAGAATCTGTATCAGGAAATGCATGTATGGGTGCACATGTAGACTGACTGAATGTGGAAAAACCTACTGTTGAAATTGCACTTACTTTTCTCAGGTTGTTTATCTGTTTTGTAAAAGGATGAACGTCTACAGAATATAATTCTTTACTCAAAAAAAGGGTAGAAGATATTGGAGCTGGCCCATGGAATGAAATGAGTTGACACTCCCGATCTAGAGATAGAGAATCTGTCAGTGTTCCTGTAAGATTTTTAGAGAATATTTATTTTGAGAAGATGCAGCTCCAGAAACAGGTATTGAAGGTTGTTCGGTAACTGTGCATCTTATTTCACAGGGTCTGACAGGACTTATTGGTGCCCAGGGATCAGAGGGAAAGCAAGGACCACAAGTACGTGAAACTTTATTTTCATGACTCATGTTAATTTCCATAAAACAACCAAATAAGGAATCATTCTTGGTAGATTGCATGTATTTATGTTCTTGCGGTCTTTCCAGGGCTCAGCAGGAGACGATGGTAAACCAGGCCCATCTGGTTCTACTGGAAACCGAGGTGCAGGTGGACCGATGGGTCTGCCAGGACCAAAAGGCTTTGCTGTCAGTATTTATGTATTTGAATCATTTTAATTATATATTCTGTGCAGCAACAGATGACTAATGTGGTTCCTGATTTTTAGGGTGATGCTGGAAAGATTGGAGAGGCTGGCAGCCCCGGACCTCCAGGTCAAAGGGCAAGTCATTTTCTCTATTGATATCATTTATACATCATACATGCACACATCGGTACAAATATACCTGCAGCTATACTGATATAGATACTGTGTTTGTCTTCTAGGGTGTGAATGGAAAAGACGGAGAGGAGGGCGCTGCTGGTGCAGCCGGCCCCGCTGTAAGCATCTAACTGTTGATACAATCTCATCATCAGTGATTTGATGACACGATGTTTAAATAAGTTTATATCCTGTTTGCTTTTCTCCAGGGTCCTGCAGGAAAGAGAGGAGAGCAGGGACCACAGGGACTGCATGGCTTCCAGGTACACTGCACCCCATAGTTATTAGAATATATTTTTATTTCAGTGTATTGATTCATTCTTGTTCATTATTGTTATTATTATTTTTATATATATATATAAATTGAATTTTTTAGGGTTTGCCCGGAACTCCAGGACCACCTGGAGAGCCAGGAAAACCAGGTGATGAGGTATGACAAATTTAATTATTTTTAATTCAGCCTTAAGTTATATATTGTACAATAATAAGTCATCAACATACTAAGATGTTTTTCTTATCATACCACAACAAGCAGAATATGTTTTTTTTTCCCAGGGTCTTGCTGGAGAGGCTGGGGCTGGCGGAGCTACAGGTCCAAGGGTAAGTCCATTATTGTTCATATTTAAATCAGTCAGCCACAAGTCAATACATTCAATTATTTGTTGCAATTAAGAGGTGTTCCATTTATCCTTTGTTTGTCCTTGCAGGGAGAAAGAGGGCCTCCAGGAGAGAGAGGTGAAATTGGGCCCAATGGGCTGCAGGGACCTAAAGGTAGTCCAGGTGGACCAGGACCAGATGGGCCAAAGGTACTGTAACCATGAAATCACTCATGCAGAGACACTAAGTACCAAAACCTCACATAATATTTTAATTTGTTGCATGTAAATCTTGTTTACATTGAGCCTTACTGTGTCCCTTTTAGGGTAGCATTGGTCCAACGGGTTCTCTTGGAGAGCCAGGAGGTCCAGGACTTCAGGGAATGCCAGGAGAGAGAGGTACACCAGGACCTTCAGGCCCGAAGGGAGATGCAGTAAGTAAAAGATAGGATCATCTGCAAAGAGGCAGAGATACTAATTTCTCCTCTAACATAACCGTCAGTCGAACAAAATATCCGCTACTGATGTCAGCAGGTTGTTAAAGGAAATTAAGTCACTGATAAAGGTGATTTCTTCTAACAGGGTGCAGTTGGAGAAGCTGGACTCGAGGGCAAAGCTGGAGCTGACGGGGCACGGGTGAGTTGTGAACTATATGACATTTGTGGCAAAATATTTTACCTGATGGCACAAAGACTAAACATATTCACTTTTTGGTCACCAGTTGCTGAGAGTCATGTACAACTGAGTATTATTTTGTTTTATATGATATTCTAATATTTTTTGAAAATTCTATTAAAAGGGGCTTCCTGGTCCTGTTGGACCTACTGGTTCCAGTGGACCTAATGGAGAGAAGGTGAGCCCAAAAGCACAATTTTAGCATGACTTTTTAAGCCTGGAAATGTTTGTATAATTAGCCAAATTATTATGTTTCAGAAAAGAAAAAAATATATATCAACAATTACGCAAAAATGACAATGTTTGACTGAAGTTCAGTCATAGATACAGAATTGAGAAAGTTCAAAATGAGGGTAAAAGCAAACAATAATGAGAATCTTGGTGCAGAACAACAGGATGGCGGGAGTAACTGTTTTCAAATTTCAGTTCAAAATGACTGCCATTTAATAAGTCCACTTTTGAATTCAATTTAAAGGTTCAGCAGGTCAAGTCAACTTTATTTATATAGCACTTTGAACACAAACAGAATTGATCCAAAGGGCTCTTACAGCACACACAGGGAAAAGCAAAAGAAAGGACAAAAATTTGATGATAGCAATAAAATGATAATAGCAATAATGATAACCTATCATTACTGTTGTCATTATTGCACCTATAGCAGAAAAAAACTGTACCCTTGTTGTTTTTATACTGTCAACAGCAACAAAGATCATCACATTATGCACAATTAAAGGCGAGTGAGTAAAAGTGTGTTTTTAAATAAAAATCTCAGCGGTGGGGGAGAATCGGACGGTGTGAGGAAGAGAATTCCAGAGTTTCGGGGCAGCGATAGAGAAAGCCCTGTCCCCATAACACTTAGTCCTGGATCTCGGGACAGATTGGTCAAACAATCTCAGCTCTCTTACAAAGTGATATGAAGAGAGGAGCTCTATGATGTAAGAGGGTGTGAGCCCGCTTAACACTTTGTAGACAAACATCAGAATCTTAAAATGTATCCTGTAGTCAACAGGCAGCCAGTGTAGGAAGGTAAGAATGGGGGTAATGTGCTCCCTCTTTGTTGACCTTGTTAAACTCTTGCAACTGCATTTTGAACTAGTCTGTTGATGTTGTTTGGCTCTGGGGGGATGTAGGCCTGCATGTCATCTACCTAATTAAAGTAAATAAATGGAGAAGAGGATTGGACCAAGTATGAAACCTTGGAATTCCCCACAGTAGATGGGAACTAAGGAAGAAAATGAGTTACTCATAGAGACAAAGAACAATATGTGTTTGATAAATATGAAGAGAACCAGTTTAAAGACCCCCACCCATTCCATTAATCTGTGATTGAGAATGAAGTGATCTACAGCGTCAGAGGCTGCAGTTAGAGGAGGAACAAGAGGACGGAGCAGTTACTGAGTCAGCGGTTAGGAGGAGGTCATTTGTTATTCTTAATAGGGCTGATTCAGTATTGTGAAGGTAACTTTTATTAAAAAAAAACAACAACCAAAAAAAACATATTTTTACTGAAATTGCCCCTATATCCTGACAGTAAACCATGATTTGTTTGTACAAACATGTCTCATGTACTACTGTCAGCATATAGTGACAGTTTCAGCAGACATACCTTTTTTTTTTTTCAATATAAGATACCCACTGTAGACTTTAATCAGCACTGGATATGTGGCCTGCACATAAACTGAACGCTAACTTTGAAAACTTAAACCTGTAAAGTTCTGCATGATTCCAGGCTTAGATAAAATGAGAACTTAAAGGAATTCATTTGACTTGACCTTCCCTTTATTTCAGGGTGAACCCGGCCCACCAGGACCTACAGGACGCAGAGGCACAAGAGGAACTCCTGTCAGTACAACATTTTGTTTTACAATAGAAGTTAAATTAAAGTGACATTGCCCTTGAATGGCTATATGTCTATTCCTCCCTGATAAAGTGTGTGTGTGTGTGTGTGGTAATGTTAACAGGGTTCAACAGGTGACCATGGTCCAATTGGTGCTGCCGGCTTCCAAGGACCTGCTGTAAGTGGCTGTTAAAGACAGTTAACGCAGGGCGGATATGTTCAATATATACCAACAATTAACTCATTAATGCTTAACGAAAAACATCCTGTTTGTTTCCCAGGGTCCCGATGGTCAGCCTGGAGTCAAAGGTGAAGTAGGTGAGACAGGTCTGAAGGGAGAGGGAGGAGCACCTGGACCACAGGGGATGGCTGGGAAACCAGGAGGACAGGTACACTCAGTGAACTACAGTGGGAAAAAATGTCAAACAAGTCAGCTAACTACAATTAATCACTCCACTTACACTGCTACTGATGTGTGTTTTTAGGGACCTGTTGGTGTGACTGGACTGAAAGGTGGCAGAGGAACACAGGGTGCAACGGTGAATTAGGCTCCATATTTTTACATGTTCAAAGCCTTTGGTGTTTTAACAGTGTTGTTGTGCTTTCTAACATGCAATAAGTACCCAAGTGTTATCATTTTTATAATTAAAGTGCATTTTTCTTTCTCTGTTTTCTTCCCTCAGGGTGCTCCTGGTTTCCCTGGGTTGCCAGGAGGAGTTGGTCCAGCTGGAGCTCTTGTGAGTTTTTTGTTATGAGAGATATACAATATATCAAATTTTTCAACCTCATGATAAGAATGCCACCATCATCATGGGACTGTGGCAAAATATGTCATGAGATTGTGTGATTATTTTGCTAGTATAGCTGCCTTCTAATATCTAAATTGTTGGGTCTCAACATTTAACGTTTGCCTGGGGTATGTTAACTCTGGGCTTGTGCCTTGTGCAGTTGTCAGATGCAAGTGTGAAATAAATGCGACTTATTTACTCCTGGGTCAACGATGTCATATATGACATAAAGTTACCAGTGTTAAATATCTCTGGAGTCCTGCATGCAGGAGACTTACCTTTTTTTTGCCCAGAAGCCAACACTAACATTCGTGCTGCTCCAACAAGGCCCCGGTAAATTGACTTGTATAGCTCTTTCTAGTCTTGTGACCACTCAAAGTGCTTTTACATAACATGTCACATTCACCCATTCACATACAGTTACTGGTGGCCAAGACTACCATACATGGTGCCACCTGCTACTCAGTAACCATTTACATTAGTGGTGTGTATTGGCAAGAATTTATGGATATGATACATATCACGACACAGAGGTGACGATTCGATATATTAGACTTGGTTAAGTGTTTAAATTTCATACTTGCTGTTAAGTCACATTTGTATTTCCAAAATCTGTACTGAGGGAAGACTCCGTGTGTGTTTCAGGGTGCTGTTGGAGCAGATGGGCCAATAGGTCTTCCAGGAAAGCCAGGAACTCCCGGTATTGTTGGAGAGAACGGAGCTCCAGGACGTCAAGGAGAGAGAGGACATGCAGGCGCACCGGGTACCGCTGGAGAGAAGGGAGACTCCGGAGAGGATGGTCCTCCGGTAAGGTGCAGGGTGGAGTTCACTGTAGCATTCATTTTAGGCTGTGCTTAACACAAATAAATCCCGAGGTGTTTGTCTTGTGTTTCTCCGTCAGGGGCCTGATGGGCCTCCAGGACCTGCTGGGACAGCAGGACAGCGAGGAATTGTGGGTACGCCTGGATCGAGAGGAGAGGCCGGCATGCTTGGACTGCCAGGTCCTGCTGTAAGTATTCCTTCTGACAATGTTTTTAGCATCACAAAGTGATATATCTTGCTTTAAGAATGTGGTGATGAAAAGTTTAATTATTTGAACTTTGTATTTATTCCTCAGGGTCCACCTGGAAAAGCCGGAGCTCCGGGAGTTCAGGGCGGCAAAGGGCCTGCTGGAGGAGTTGGATTACCAGGAGCCACTGGGCCAAGAGGTGACGCCGGCCCTGAGGTTTGTCAAGTCTATCTTCATCACCAACAGCTTTTATTTGTCAGTCTTTAGCGAGTGGTTATATCTGGAGTTACTTTAGATCAGTGCTGCTTATTTCTTGAAAACATGAATATATGACTTTTGGAAATTGGTTTCAGATTTTAGCACCAAAAACAGACTCTCTTACTATTTGGTATTCACTCATTTCTCTAAAGTTATTAGGAATATCACAGCAAAAATACCTCAAAAACTGCAATTATGTATTAGATTGTCATTAACATATATGCAGCTTGGATGTTGTTTTTTTTTGTCTCTGTTCAAACAAACCACAGCAAAAGTGCCTTCTTGCAGTGGAGAAAACTGATTTAGGTGTGGATGTTTTCAGTTGCCTCTTTGTCAGCTCAACTAAACAAGTGCTTAACTTATGCTCCTATGTCTATTTTGCAAGTGTTGGTGGTGCTTTTTGTGGTTGGCACTGAACGGTGGTGGCATTTGGCTGCGAGTCACACAAATGAAGAAATCAACTCACCAGTTTGTAAACTCTGCTCATGCGTCTCTGCTAGCTGGTTAGGATGAAGTTCTTAAATGTAAACTTCAGTAAACATCAAGGAAAAGATGGAGATGATAGGCATCAGCTATAATGCTGACCACACGAACAACCGAAACCACCTCTGCATCCATATCAACATGTGAAGCACCAAGGCAGCCGAGAAGGAATCTAACACTGGCTGCGATCCTGATGGCGTGGATCTTCCTGCCTAACTTGCATCCTGCTAGGATAATAAACTGTATGACATTGGTGCCCGCATCAGTTTCCAATGTGATATTGGAAACTATCAGAGGATTCTGTTGAGAAAAGGGGAGAAGGCATGTGTTTTACGATGAATATGGAGGTGCTGTCCCATTCCTGCCCTCCTTGTGCCACAGGGGAAATAAACACTCTGGATCATCGCTGTACGCCATTCAGAGGAGGCTGCAGAGCAAAGTCATTGCCCTCGTTTAAGGCAGGGGACCACCATGCAGCCATCATGTTGAGATCAAAACATGCACGCAAACTACGACACATGCACCCAGTGACACGAGAGACGGAGCCAATTAGAGTCTGGAGCCCATTCCAGGACACTGTTGATG
This sequence comes from Epinephelus awoara, assembly GCA_035609425.1. Classification (NCBI taxonomy): domain Eukaryota; kingdom Metazoa; phylum Chordata; class Actinopteri; order Perciformes; family Serranidae; genus Epinephelus; species Epinephelus awoara. Next base: position 1,305,542 of record CM069317.1, read on the forward strand.
TCACCAATAACCATTGAGTCTGTGGTGGATTTAATTTGTGAAACAGAGGCAACTGTACCCAAAACTACAGTTAAATCATCCCACAGCCAGAAACCATGGATTACCAGAACCATCCGGAAACATAGTTAGTATAAAGTGTAAAGCAGCAGCCATCAGTGTAAGAATTACACACACAAAACATGATGCAATGCCATAAAGGCTTCTCTGTATGCTCTCTAGAAGCTGGTACCCTTGTTATTTTCTTCTCTGCCCCTCAGATAGCCTAAGTCCACCACTGGCTGTCCAAGTATTTAAAGTTTGGTATTGCTGTCATCAAATAATACTATGTATGAATCAGAATCCAAAATATCTTTACGAGTTTTGTAGACTTTATACGGCAGCAACCTTTAAATGAGGTGAAAGTTTTCTTCAAAGCAAGCAAATATTTGTGAAAAGACAGGTAGGTCTAGCTACAAACAAAAATGATTTTAATATTTTTTATTTTTATGTCATTATTTGTGTCTCCTCAGGGTATTGCTGGAGCAGAGGGACCTCCTGGGGCAGACGGTCTTGTCGGAGAAAGGGTAAGATCCCATACATCGTGTGTTTTTGCTTTTATTTAAGCAGTGGACTGGATTTACTAATGGTACCATGCGAATGGCTAAGTGTGCTAATCGCTGGTGTGTGTTCATGTGTTTCCAGGGAGACAAGGGTAATACTGGTCCTGAGGGTCTGGCTGGAACTCCAGGATCTCCAGGAACTGAGGGTCCTGTGGGACTGACGGGTGGTCCCGGACCAGCAGGCGAAAATGTGAGCTGCACAAACAGAGATAGTGCTAATATATCATGTCAATTACATACTGATAGCACTGTCAATGCTTATTGCAAAGTCAGTTCTGTCATTTCTCATTGCTTGTTTTGTGTTTAGGGTGGCAGAGGCGCCCCTGGACCCCAAGGAGCATCTGGAGTACGGGGAAAAGTGGTCAGCATAAAACTACTATTTTTCTCCTCGCTGATGCACAAAACAACAATTTAGTAATTAGAAAAGGTGCTTGTTTTTAGTGGGTTTTCCAATGACATGTTGAACTGTTACTGTGTGTTTAACTTCAGGGCCCTCAAGGACCACAAGGAGATAAAGGAGCACCTGGAGAACAAGGAGAAAGGGGTCAGAAGGGACACAGAGGTTTCACCGGGCTCCACGGTCTGCCAGGAATAACTGTAAGCAATTGTTTTTAATTTAAACAACTTCAAATACTCATTTATATACTTCAGCCACTGTTCATAGTTACTTCAGAGAAACATTAAAAACACAATGGGCCTCATTCACTAATATCTGCGCAGAAATGTTCTTACTCTCCGTAAAAAATAAATACTTGCGCAAAATCACCGTCGGATTCATAACACATGCGTACCGGCCAATTTTGTTCTCACCACCGTGCGTATGTTAGTAAATCAGAACCATTCTAAATTGACAGGCGCGTGTCCGCGATCTGCAATCAGCATACTACCACACCCCCATTTCTCCATATAAGGAAACCGCTTGCTTAGAGTTGATTCATGAATGAAGGAAGCGGTTACGCGAGGACAGAAGTAGTAAATTTCACAGTTTGTTAGAAGCGATGGCGCCGGGTCTTACAGGAATGCCATGGGTCACCGGCTGTATCTGATCCAAACACATCCAACGGCCCTTAAGCACGCCAAAAGTGCGCTCTACGGCGCGTGCGTGGGCATGTATGTTATTATAGCGCACGTCTTGAGGGGTTTCAGGGTTTAAACAACTGAAATAAAAGACCAGAACAAAAGATGCTCACCAACAAGCCATCCACTTCTCACAGCCCCTGCCTCCAAACGCATTCCCACTGTACTGTTTTGCAAAGTGAATGAGTCGTGGGTGCCTCCTGGCCAGTGGGCTACAGCGTTAAGGATATGGCAGTCGGCATTACTGATCATCTGCACGCTGATGGAGTGATAGTTTTTCTGTTCATGTTATTGTTAATATTTTAATTGTCACAATGATGAGGGTGAACGTGTGTCAATTTCATGGTAATTTAATCCATTTGGCCAATATATTAGTAAATTAATGATTTTAAAAATGTTAACTAAATCTCTTTTTCATGAATGTGGTTTTATAGACTCTGCATGTACTTAAAAGGTATGTGTTTGCATTTTCTAAGTCAGTTCGGCCTTCCTCATTTGTGCATACGCATGGTCTGAGGCAGTTCTAAATTTGTTCGCAGAGTAAGAACAAATTCGGGTAAGAAAATATTGATGAATCCCGGATTTGTGCGTCAAACGATTGTACGCATAGTTTAAGCACAGATTTGTGCGTACGCACTGTTTGTGAATGAGGCCCAATAACACTGAAGGTATCAGATGCTGAAATGTTATTCTTATTTATTTCAGGGTGCTACAGGTGAGCCAGGAGCGACAGGTATTGTTGGACCAGCTGGGCCGAGGGTAAGTTTATGATATCCAGTTAAACTATGATCAGTGTAAGTGCTGTTCTGCCTTATTTAATAGTGTATATTTCTCACTCTTTTACTGCACAGGGTCCTCCAGGAGTGGTGGGTCCCCCAGGAAAGGAAGGAAACATTGGTCAGCCCGGACCAATGGGTGCTCCTGGAAGCAGAGGTGCCATGGGTGACATCGGGGCCCAGGTGACACAAGATTCTTTTTTATCTTCTTTATATTTCAAATAATCAACTTATTGGTATTATCCATACATTGTATAACTTTGTAGAACTTTTTGACCGTTGCCATCTTGGATTTATGGAGCCAGAAGTGACCATATTTGGACAAGAGGATGGAGCTAACAGTAATGCTAGCTTGGTTAGCATGGTGCATTCACAACTTTGGTTAACTGTGATAATGCTAATGCTAATTTTGCAAAGAAGAAACAGGCTTAAAACCATTAAAATAAAATTAACCTACCTGAAAAACTGAACATCTTACTCCTTAGAGCAGGCCTATTCAATTAGCCACATCTGGGATCAGAAGCAACCTCCAAGTGGCCCAGCTAGGAATGGGTACTGACACCCGATATTAAACAGCCCGGGCAAAATTAATCAAGACCGCAGTATTAATAAGCTCTGCCATTATCGACTCTTATCGTTACTTTGTTTTGGTTTCATGTATCATCACGCGGCAGTCTCTCTCCTGCTGTCTGCATGTTGAGGCTGGCCTCCTGCACACAAACACAGACACACTCAAACATGACAGAGTGAAGTCAGACGACAAGATTACTCTAGTTGACGACAAGTATGACTTGTTATCCTTCTGTGCATTGATAGCTAGCTAGTGTCTGCATTGCATACAACATTGTGATGTTCCTTGGTCAGATGTGAGGCTAAAAATTAGTTTTTACCAATTACCAAATTATCATTACCAAAAGATTTTCTGGATTTTAAAGTATGTTGAAAATTCAAATTGTAATTGAATAGCCCTGTCTTAGAGAGTCTTTTAGTACAACCAAATGCTGAACAGAACATTTTTTAGACGACCAAAATGTAAAGGTTATCTTTAATGAAGTGAAACACACTGAAAAAGTGACAGCTACTGCTACCCTTATACTCTGTAAACCACTCGCAAGACAAAAATCAAATAGAGAAAAAAAAAGTATCTTGTCTTTCTCAGGGTCCACCTGGTGATGATGGCCCACCCGGCCCTCCAGGCCCCCCAGGACCTCCCACCGCGGCTGTGGAAGACCTCTTTGCCGCCCCTTATGATTACGATAAGGGCTTTGTGCCAGAAGCTGTGGAATTTGTTGAGGACGATGTAGCTGCTGATCCTCCACCACTTCCGGAGATCAACAAAGATGAAGCCCTTCCCAACAAAAACTCAGCTGTCCTCCGTGCAGACACCGGCGTCCATGCCACACTGAAGACCCTCAGCGGACATCTGCAAAACCTCCGCAGTCCAGATGGTAGCCAGATGAACCCTGCCAAATCCTGCCAGAACATCAAGGAGTGCTACCCTCACAAAAAGAGTGGTAAGGGGTCTGTTTGTCGTCTTTTCTGCTAATTATGTTTTTAGACCATTATGAAACCTATTGATGTCCCCTTGCACTTTTAAACAGGTGAGTACTGGATTGATCCAAATCAAGGAAGCACAAAGGATGCCATCAAGGTCTTCTGTAATATGGAAACTGGTGAAACCTGCATCAATGCCAATCCAGCCAACATTCCTCGTAAAGCCTGGTGGACAAAATCCAGTCCCAGCGCCAACAAACTCATCTGGTTTGGAGCAGACATGAGCAGCGGAACCAAAGTAAGAAATGAAGAGACATTTATTTTGTTTTTTTTTCAATTTGTTTCATTCCAAACTTTATAAAAATGAATATCTAGAAGTCTGATATCAAGCACTCCCTGTGTGTAATCATGTCAATCTAATTTCAGTTCCGCTACGGAAATGCAGATGAGCAGCCCAACGCGGTGGCGGTTCAGCTTAAGCTGCTGCAGCTTTTGTCCAAAGAGGCACACCAGAACATCACCTACCACTGCAAGAACAGCGTGGCTTATAAAAATGAGAAGAGCACCAACCTGAAGAAAGCACTGGTCCTCAAAGGCTTTAACGGCCAGGAGCTGAGAGCACTAGGCGTTAACCGCCTCCGATACACCGTCATTGATGATGGCTGCTCGGTAAGTCATTACCAAAAACCTACATTTGACAAAAAGCAGTTAGAAGGCACTTCTACTAAGGTGTTTGTCTTTTTATCCCCTTAGAAATCAAACGGAGAGTGGGGCAAGACAGTGCTTCAGTACAGGACTCAAACTTCTGCCAGGCTGCCCGTCGTGGACGTGGCCCCCATGGACATTGGAAAACCTGATCAGGAGTTCGGCCTGGACATCGGCCCTGTGTGCTTTTCATAAAACAACACAAGATGGACAGAAATAGCCCTTTATTTTTTTTAGAGGAGTAACATCATCACCATAAATTATAGTTATAAATGGACTCCTCTTTCTGTGAGCATACAAGTCGATGAATTCTTCTACACATGGCTGCATTTCCCGTAACCTGTTGAAGTACAGTGTACTTGCTGTGTGACCAGTAGGACGCTGACGTAATTTATTCACCTTGTCAATAAATATACAATCTGGAGCACCAGTACTCCACAGGGAAATGCATGTGAGTGGAAAATAAAGTCTGAGGTGCTAACATGAAATTTATGTATAAAAACAAAGAGTTTAGATGGACTGTAAACTTGCATAAACTGGAAAAACAGCCAATAATATTAAAATGTAAAGAGAACTGAGAGCAGATTGCATAAGAACTAAAGCAAATAAAAGCATTTTCATTTGGCTTTTTTCCAGTAAATGTACATCCAGAGGCCAAGATAGGGCAAGAGTTAATATAGCAATGACTGTAGTTCTTAATTTTAATAAAATAAACAATGAAAATCATGCTTGAACCTAAATTATTAAGTTCTGTGCAGGAACTCATTTATTCATTCAACAGAAAAACCGTTGTATCTCCTTTAAAACTTAAACTGTAAATGCAACATATGGCTGTAAATTGCAAATTATTTGTTTGTTTGTTGACTATTGATGTGGAATAAATGTCTTTCTTTGGAATGGCTGCGCTTCTCCCACAAACCAAAGGCAGAAGAGTTGAATAAACACATGAAAATGAGTTTAAAGGGGACCTATTATGCCTTTGTCGTATTTTGTGTCTTTATAGTGTTACAATGAAGGATGTTCATATTAGAGGTACTTGTACATGTAGAAGTAATCCCTGTGAGCAGAAACTGAGGGGTTCAGACCGTTCTGAAAACTTGTTGAATGAAATCCCTCTGATTGGCAGTTCACCTCAGCACACAAGAAGACGACTGGAGTCAAGAGTGGGTGAGACCAAAATTAAAACAAAAACCTGTTCGATAAGGTACAAGTGTTATTCTTTAGCCACTGAGCTATTCAGTAGAAATATTTCATGATGATTTGTGTTATCGTTCACTGGTGCACAGTAAATTTGCTCTGTTCTTTCAACAATGGATTGTGTTGTTAATGTGCTAACTGGCGGACTAGCAGCAAGACGGCATACCGGTTTCACTTTTTGAATGACAAATACAGACTACCACTGCCTACTGGTATAAAGAGTTATTTCCTCTAATGCAGGAGCAGAACTACATGCTAGTTGGCCGTCAGCTGTCGTCTTTGTGTTGTGTTCATGTGCAACTGCTTGGTTGAGACATATTCAACATGAGGTAACAGTAGGCTATTGTTGCCGCTAGTTCTCTGAAGTCCATTTGGTGTGTCTCGAACTTTAGAGAGACAGGTGGTAAAATAACAACAGGTCAATAAAGGTGTTCCAGCACAGACAAGAGGGAAATAAAGTGGGTTGTTTTTAACCATTAAAGCATGTAAACACATTCTAGCAGAGACCTTACATACACTAGGCTGACCAAACGTCCTCTTTTGCCTGGACATGTCCACTTTTCACGTCCCGTCCAGGGGGGTTTTATAAACTGATGATAATATCCGGTTTTGCGTGAGTTTGTGTGTGTGTGTGTGTGTGTGTGTGTGTGTGTGTGTGTGTGTGTGTGTGTGTGTGTGTGTGTGTGTGTGTGTGTGTGTGAGTGCGGCACGGGCCGCATATTTCTGCCCGAACCCGAACCGAGCCCGACATTATTTAATGACCAAAGCACTGAGTTTGTGTCACACAGTTGTTATGGTTACAGGGTATTTAACAGGACAGGCGTGCGCCGTGGGTGCTCAGCCCGTGTTTGAGACGGGAGCGGGAGGTGGGAGGTCCGACGCTTCAAGCGAGAGGAGAGGGAGACATAAAACAAAATAAGATGGAATGGGAAAAACCTGTCTTCCTCTTTTATTTTATTTTCAGTGTTTAATCAAGGCAGAGGCGGCTGGAGGTCCAAGACTTCCAGCGAGGGGGGAGGTAGAAACACGTAAATAACAGTGCCCAAGCAATAAACAGGACAGACAATAGGATTTTATTTATTTTTATACTACATTTTCACTGAAAGCTGACCGAATCCGACCCCAGCCTGAATACAATTTATAGCTACATTTTTGACCAAACCCGGCCGACCCGTCGGGTACCGTCAGGCTCGGATCGCCACCCTCTAGTGTGTGTATGTGTCCCTATTGGGGCCTATCTGAATTTCTGTCTTTGAGAGATATTATTAATTTGTAATATAACTGAATTTTCTATCCATACATATAAATTTTAAATATATTAAAATGATAAGGCATCTTTGAGTAAACTGCGAGTATCATTTAAATAGGCTATGTCGTGGCCGGGCCGAGTGTCCTCTTTTTTGGAAATCAAAATATGGTCACCCTAACATAAACAGTACATGTATGAGCCTGAAAGTGAGCATAATAGCTCCCCTTTAAATGAGCTCAGACATTACATGACAGTATCTTACCACTAGAGGTAGACAAAGCTCTTTCCTTAGAGCCATCAAATCAGTTAACTGCTTTCACCTGGTGAAATAGTCTCAGCTGGACTGTGGCACTCTGGGTGTTGAAAACTAGTAAACATGCGTCTTATGATAAATCAATACAAATAGCTTACAATTCAGACATGGGTTTATCCAGTTCACTGGTTTACAAAAGCAACATGAAAACCTAATTTCAGTTTGAAAAGGCATCCTGGCTGCATGCACATGGGTGTGAGATCAAATGAGATGAAAAAAGGCAGAGAGAGGGAGAAGGAAGGCATCCTTACAGGAAGAAAAAGAGCCAAAGTTCAGGCAGCACATGTTTCTGGGTCGACCTCTCCTCTTCACGCTCGGTGAAAGACGTGACACTTCTTCTTTTTCTTCTTCTTCTTGTTTAACGGTGGTTGGCATCCAGCTTAATGGTGCATTACCGCCACCTTCTGTTCCGGAGTGTAGACCAAAGAGTAGACTTACAGTCTTGTTCCTTTACCTGACTAGTTCAAAAGCACTATTCACATATATACCAAAAACAACAACAACAACAACAACAACAACAACAACAAACAAACAAAAACAAAAAAACAAAAACTAACCCCTATTCTTTAACCCTGCTTACCCATCAGATTCTATCATAAACCCCTGCCCCCCTTAAGAATTCTATCAGTGCCCTAACCTGTGCCCTCTCTCCCATACTTAGCAATCCTTTTAATGTAAATTCCTGTATCCCTAAGTCCTTCATCTTATTCATCATATCCTCTCTCTGCACCTCATACCTCCTGCACCTCAGAACTACATGCTTCACTGACTCCTCCTCCTCCTGACATCCCTCACACAGGCCTGTATGGTGCTTCCCTATCAGTTTCAATGTATTGTTTAGTGCACTATGCCCCAACCTTAACCTTGTCAGCACAGTCTCCTCTCTCCTGTAACCACTGCTCATCCTCCCACTTCTAACACTCCTTTGAATTTGATAAAGATGCCTCCCTTTCTCCTCTCCATCCCATCTTTCTTGCCACATTACATTGGTCTTTTCCCAGACTACACTTTTAACTTCTGCTTTGCTGATACTGATCTGCATATCTACATTTCCTTTCATTAAAGCTCTCTTAGCCAACTCATCCGCCCTCTCATTCCCCATCACCCCTACATGCGCTGGAACCCACAGAAACTTAACCTGACCCCCCTGATGAACTATTCTTGTAATTGACTGAAGGACTGAATACAGTATGTCTTGACGACTGTTTGAATGGAATGACCTTAAGCTTGCTAGCACTGAAGATGAATCTGAACATACCAATGTCTTATCCAGACCAGCTTTCTCCACCCACCGTAACGCAACCAGCACTGCCACCATTTCCACTGTGTACACTCCTAATTTATTAGATGTTCTTCTATTAATCCCAATTCCTTTTGCTGGTACTGCCACCCCAAAACCTGTCACTCCTGTCTCAGGTTGCTTAGCACCATCTGTGTATATATGTGTAAAATCACTATACTCTGTCATTACATGACATCTAAACGCCCTCACCAAGTCAACCATACCTTTTTCCTTCCTCTTAGCCTCTAACAAATGCCAGTCAACCTCAGGCCACACAAGCATCCATGGAGCCACCTCTGGATAAACTACTGATGGACTTACATTCAAATTGAATATCCCAAATTCTTTTGCAATATTATTCGCTTCTCTAGCAAAGTTTTGCCTCTGGCTCCTCCCATCCTCCCAGCACTCCTGCAAGACTCCCTTCGTGGGATGAGAATCATTGTGCCCCTGCAAATTAGCCCAGTAGTTCATCATCAGTTGCCTTCTCCTGATTTCAAGTGGCATTTCACCCAATTCTACCTGTAGGGCAGGAACTGGTGATGTCTTAATTGCCCCACTACACACTCTCAAGGCCTGTGCCTAAATCACATCCAATTTGTTTAAGAGAGACTTAGCTGCTGATCCATAAGCTACACTGCCATAATCAACCACAGACCTTATCAGTGCTACATATAGCCTCTTCAATGCTGAACAGCTTGCACCCCATTCCCTTCCAGTCAAACATCTCATAACATTTATTACCTTTTAACACTTTTCTTCAATTCTCCTGATAAGATCTCTCCATGTTAGCCGTGAATCAAAAAGAACTCCCAGAAATTTAAATGTTCCAACCCTTTCTAAAGTTTCCCCATACATCTTCAACTTCATCCCTACCTCAATTCTTTTCCTGGTGAAAAATACTGTTTGTGTTTTTTCCACTGAGAACCTGCACCCCCAATCATATCCCCACTCCACCACTTCATCAATTGCACCTTGGACTTTCCTTATAGCGTTCTCCATGTTCCTTCCTCTTTTCCACAAGGCCCCATCATCTGCAAAAAGTGATCTACCTATATCTGCTGGCACTTTTGAAAATATACCGTTGATCATGATGATAAAGAGTAGCGGGCTTATCACACTCCCTTGAGGTGTTCCATTTCCAGCTGTATACTGACTTGACATTTCTGACCCAATGCGTACTTGGATTTTTCTTCTGAATAGAAAATCCTTTATCCAGTTGAAAACTCTCCCACCAACACCCATCTTGTGTATCTTTATCATCAACCCCTCCATCCACATCATGTCATAGGCTTTCTCAATATCAAAAAATACTGCTATAACTGATTCTTTATTAGCCTGAGACTCTAACCTTACCACTGAGTCCATGGTATTCCTGCCTTTCCTGAAACCACTCTGATAACCTGCCAAAAGTCCCCTCTTTTCAAGTACATATGACAACCTTTCCGTTATCATCCTTTCCATTACCTTGCACATATTTGATGTCAATGCTATTGGCCTGTAACTAGTGGGTTTGGATGGATCCTTGCCAGGTTTTCTTATTGGAATCACAACTGCTTCTTTCCAGGCTCCTGGTAACCTTCCCTCCTCCCACACTCTGTTATAAAGCTGCAGCACCTTCACTAATGCTCCTTTCCCCAGATGCTTTAACATGCTGCAACACACCTGATCATTCCCTGGAGAAGTTGGTCGTGATCTCTTTATGGCCCTCATCATCTCTGCCAAGGTAAATGGCTCATCGATCAAGCCAGCTGTACTTTCCCTCCTGTTTAAAACCCCTGGATACTGAGTCATAGTTCTTTTTCTTCTATGTTTCCCTTCCTCTGACAAATTGTCTGAGCTATGCACCTTTACAAAAGCCCTAGCCATGATCTCTGCCTTTTCCCTGTTGGAAACTGCTGTCTCCTCCTCAGATATTATGACCGGATAGTCCCATTCCCTTCTGTCTCCTCCCATCTTCTTTATCATTCCCCATATTTCTCCCACTGGTGTAGTTCTTCCTATCTCATCACAGAAATTCCTCCCTCTTGCCCTCTTAGCTTGATAGATAGATAGATAGATAGATAGATAGATAGATAGATAGATAGATAGATAGATAGATACTTTATTGATCCCGGAGGAAATTCAAGCATCCAGTAGCAATAACAACATAACATACACTGAGCATACACACCACATACACACATTAAGGCAAATCAGAGAAGTAACAGTAGACGTAAAAAATATGTAATAACGCTATATTAAAAATATACAGTGATCTAAAAATATAAAGTGACATAGGTAAGTGGTATTGTTAGCAACAAAGTGACATAGGTAAGTGGTATTTTGAGGGCAACGTGTGCAATTAAATTAAATTAAATAGGGCTATAAAAAGATGAGTGCATGTGGGTGCATTTGTCCATTGTCTATTGTGCCTCCTGCCATCACTGCGAGCTGTTGTACCGCCTGATGGCCAGGGGGACAAAAGAGTTTCTTAGTCTATTGGTGGAGCAGGATTGAGAAAGCAGTCTGCCACTGAACACGCTCCTCTGCCTGCTGAAGGTGTTGTGCAGAGGGTGGTGGGCATTGTCCCGTATGGACAGCAGTTTGTCCAGGGTCCTTCTCTCTGCCACAGTCACCAGAGAGTCCAGCTCTATGCCCACCACTGAGCCAGCTCTCCTCACCAGTCTGTCCAGTAGGGCAGCGTCCCTCTTCTTGCTGCTTCCTCCCCAGCAAACCACAGCGTAGAAGAGGACGCTGGCCACCACAGACTGGTAAAACATCTGCAGCAGTTTTTTGCATATGCTGAAGGACCCCAGCCTTCTCAGGAAGTCCATGTTTGCTGTCCAGTCCAGCCTGTCATCCAGCTGCAGCCCCAGATATTTGTAGGTGCTGACCACCTCCACATCGACCCCCTCGATGGACACAGGTTGGAGCTGTGGTTTCTTCCTTCTGAAGTCCACTACCATCTCCTTGGTCTTGGAGGTGTTCAGCTGTAAGCAGTTGGACCTGCACCACTCCACAAAGCTCTTAATCAGGCTCCTGTACTCCCCCTCCTGTCCATCCTTGATACAGCCCACTATTGCAGTGTCATCTGAGTATTTCTGCATGTGGCAGAGCTCCGAGTTGTACTGGAAGTCAGAAGTGTACAAGGTGAAGAGGACAGGAGAGAGCACAGTCCCTTGTGGTGCTCCAGTGCTGCTAGCCACAGTGTCTGACATGCAGTCCCTCAGTCTGACGTACTGCGGTCTCTCTGTGAGGTAGTCTGTGATCCATCTCACCAGGTGTGAGTCCACCTTCATCCCTGTCAGCTTGTCTCTCAGCAGGAGGGGCTGGATGGTGTTAAAGGCGCTGGAGAAATCAAAGAACGTGATTCTCACAGCACCGCTCTCCTTGTCCAGATGAGAGTGTGCCCTGTGTAGCAGATAGAGGATGGCATCCTCCACGCCCAACTTCTCCTGGTATCCAAACTGCAGTGGATCCTGTGCGTGGTGGACCTGGGGTCTGAGGAGATGGAGCAGCAGCCGTTCAAAGGTCTTCATAATGTGGGATGTTAGTGCTACTGGTCTGAAGTCACCTGGCTCCTTGGGGTGTTTAATCTTAGGAACCGGGATGAAACATGAAGTCTTCCAGAGCACGGGGACCTTCCCCAGCCTCAGGCTCTGGTTGAATATTTGCTGAAGCGGCTCCCCCAATTCAGCAGAGCAGGCCTTAAGCATTCTTGGACACACTTTGTCCGGGCCCGCTGCTTTCCTTGGGCGCAGTCTCCTCAGCTCTTTGCTCACCTGCTCCTTGGTGATGGTGAAGGGGAGAGGGGTTGAAATGTCCGTGGTGGTGAGGAGGGGGGTTGAAATGTCCGTGGTGGTGAGGAGGGGGGTTGAAATGTCTGTGGGGGTAGGAAGGGGGTTGAACTGTCCGTGGTGATGGGGAGGGGGGGTTGAACTGTCCATGGTAGGGGTGGGGAGGGGGGTTGAACTGTCCGTGGGTGTGGCGTGTGGGGGTGCCCTGTTGTCTGAGGTGATGATGGAAGTGATGGGGGTGGGGGTCTGGGTGTGAGGGGTGTGAAGTGGGCAGTCAATGGCCGTGGGAGATGGGGTATCAAACCTGTTGAAAAACAGGTTTAGCTGGTCAGCTCTCCCAGCATCCCCCTCTCCTGTTCTGCTGCCCTTCTTTTTGCAGCCTGTGATGGTTTTCATGCCATCCCAGACCTCCCTCATGTTGTTCTGCTGCAGCTTCTGTTCCACCTTCCTTTTGTACTCCTCCTTTGCCTCCCTCAGCTGGACCTTGAGTTCCCCCTGTACGCGCTTCAGCTCATCTCTGTCACCGTCCTTGAATGCCCTCTTCTTCCTGTTAAAGATGTCCTTGACATCACTGGTGATCCAGGGCTTGTTATTTGGAAAGCAGCGTACAGTCCTAATGGGAACCACAACGTCCATACAAAAGTTCAGGTAGTCAGTTGTGCAGTGGGTGACCCCCTCAATGTCCTCACCATGTGTGTCCTGCAGGACGTTCCAGTCGGTAGATTCAAAGCAGTCCCTCAGAGCATCTACTGCCTCAGGAGCCATTTCCTGAAGGAGCGGGTGGTTGTGGACTGTCTCTGGATCTTTGGCTTGTAGTGTGGTGTGAGCAGGACCAGGTTATGATCAGACTTTCCCAGTGGGGGCAGAGGAGTGGCCGTATAAGCTTCCTTCACGTTGGCATACAGGAGGTCTAAAATCCTGTTCTTCCTGGTGGGGCAGCTTACAAACTGGTGAAAGTCTGGTAGTGTTGAGTCCAGTGTGACATGGTTAAAATCCCCTGAGATGGCGAGGAATGCGTCTGGGTGTTGTGTTTGCAGCCTGGATACGGTGGAGTGGATGACGTCACACGCGGTCTCGGCGTGCGCACGCGGAGGGATGTAAACACACACAACAATGGCGTGGGAGAACTCTCTGGGCATATAATACGGTCTGAGTCCTACCGCCAGCAACTCGATGTCTCTATTGCACTCAGTCTCCTTCACCGTAACATGCCCCGGGTTGCACCATCTGGTGTTAATAAACAATGCGAGTCCCCCACCTTTGCGTTTGCCGCTGCGTTTGCAGTCCCTGTCCGCTCTCACCGTAGTGAATCCAGGTACATCCACATTATCGTCCGGAGTGTTCTGGGTGAGCCACGTTTCAGAGAGACACAGTAAACTGCTCTCCCTGAATGTCCTGTCGGTTTTCACAAGGGCAGCCAGCTCGTCGGTCTTGTTGGTCAGACAGTTCACATTCCCCATAATGATCGAAGGAACCGAGGGCTTGTACTTCCACCGCTTAGCCGCTAGCCTAGCCTTCACCTTCGCCCCGGCTCTGCAGCCTCGTCTCCTCCTCCTCCTCAGCTCCTCAGGTATGGGGTGGACGATGCCGGCTCGTCCCATTGTTTGGAGTGAAATCAGCTTCTCCCTTGAATAAACAAGTTTTCCACTGATGTGTTGCCGATAAAAAGACATTGTATCAATCAATCAATCAATCAATCAATTTTATTTATAAAGCCCAATATCACAAATACAATTTGCCTCACAGGGCTTTACAGCATACGACATCCCTCTGTCCTTTAGACCCTATCCATAGGATATATAGGTTCTACACAGCAAGTGTAGTTACAAAAAATTAAAGTTGAAAAAAACACACTTAAAGCACTAAAAACGACACTACACGTACGGAGCTACTGGATCAGCGTCCTGCTCGCGCCGGCGCCTGACGTATGTTGTATTGTTGTATTGTTGATGTATTGTTCTTCTCACCACTGCCTGTGCCTTTTTGTACTGAATCAAATTCTGCATGTTATGGGGTTTTTTTTTAACTTGTCTGAATGCTCTGTTCCTATTTCTTACAGCCTGCTGACATTCTTCTGTCCACCATGGTACCATCTTCCTGATCTTCTTGCCTTTACTCTTGGGTATAGCGCCATCTGCTGCCCTTACAATTGCTGAGGTCACCTGTTTATTTATTTCATCAATGTCTCCAAGCATTTCTATCCTGTTCATTGATTCTTCACTCAGTCTCTGAAACTCATCCCACTCTGCTTTTTGGAATATCCATTTTACAATTCCCCCACTTTGTCTCACTTCCACTCTCTCCAAACTTCCCAGTTACTGATTCCAGCCAATGTGGTAGACACTAGAGTTATATCCAATGCTGACTCAGTACCCGCTGTTATGTTTACCCTTGTTCCTCTGCCATCATTCACACACACCAAATCCCTTTCATCCATCAAATCTTCAATGACCTGTCCATTTGTGTCTGTCTGTAATCCTCCCCATACCGTGTTGTGAGCATTGAAATCCGCACACCAAATTACCTTATTTCTGTCTTGTCCTTTTATCCTTAACAGGCTATCCAAAACCAACCTCTTACATGGATTATAGTAGTTCATTATAACCACTTTCTCCCCTCTTTCCCATACTTCTACCACTACATATTCCTGGTCCACTCCCTTTTCCAGTAGCCTATATGGAATGTCTTGTTTGATAAATGTAGCACAGCCTCCTCCTCCCCCTTGATTTCTGTCTTTCCTTATCGCTGTATACCCATGTACCACAAATTCTAGATTTGGTTTTAACCACGTTTCCTGCACACACATTACATCTGGTTTTTCAGCCATCTCTTTTATGAAATGCTTGAATTCCTGGCCATTAGCCAGTAAGCTCCTGGCATTCCATTGTAGGATTATCACCATAATTAGTATTAACCAACCCATGGTGTTTCCTGACTTGACTGATTATTGAGGTTGTCCCTCACTTCTTCCCATGTCAGTCCCATTAATCCCAAATGATGCACTGCTGCTTTAACTATCAGCTGGATTTTTTCACTTTTTGACTTCACCTCAGCTGTACTGTTGACCACCCCTGCAATGAATGTTACTAAATCCCTTTTATCCACATACATCCTGTCATTTGTTCTTTATTGTCCCTCTCGACCTCCCATTACTTCTTGATCATTAGTTCCATTATTCTGCCCCCTTGACACTCTTACAGCTTCAGCATATGATATCTTTCTTTCCACTCTTACTTTTTGGATATTATTCTCCCTTTTCATAACCTCACATCCTCCATATGCCGCGTTATGGGCTCCTCCACAGTTACAACATTTTGATTGCACCCCTGTTCCACACTTTCCATACTCATGGTCTTCCCCACACCTAGCACATCTCCTCTTCTCCTTGCAGTTCTTGGCTATATGTCCAAACCTTTGACAGTTGAAGCACCTTAATGGTTTTGGAACATAGACTCTCACTGGGTAGCTCATAAAACCCAGGAAAACTTTCTTAGGCACACATTGTCCTTCAAACTCAATTGATACAGTTTCGCTGTCCACTCTCACTCCTTCTTTTGTTGTCTTCATTCTTTGCACACTCATTATTTTTCCTCCTTTAATATTCCTCTTAAGTTCCTCCATACTCACACTCAGTGACACCCCTGTAATCACTCCTTTACACCCACCACTATTTCGTGCTCCCACCCTCCCTGTGCTTGCCACCTTGTTTTTCCCCAGCTCTTTCATTTTGAGTGCCTTCTCAACTTGCTCTTTATTAGCACACTTCACCAGAAAATTGCCATCACTCAGGACCTTTGCAAACTGTATCTCTCCCATTTTACTTGCTAGAATTGTTGTTAGCACAAAGGGGTTAAGCTTCTTCATGTTTTCCTGTGTCAATTCATTGAATCGTAAGATGACAAAACAATTCTCAGGTGTCTCCTTCTCAACATGCTCAGCTCCTTCCTCCTCACTGCTAGAACTGCCATCACAGCCGTTCTTCTTCCTCTTCTTCCTCCCATTACTCCATCCACTCGCTCCCCTTTCAAACTCCATCTCTCCCCCTTCCTCCTCATCCATTTCTGCCCAGCTGCCTACTTCTGATCCATTCACGAACAGTTGTGCTCAACCGCCAGGAAATTATTTTCAGGACTGGGGTTTCCCACAATCTGCCGATTGTTTTTACCCCGTCCGCGCCCGCCATCTCCCGCCAACCTTTCCTTAGAGATAGCCCCTGGCGGCAACAAGATAGCCCCTGACGGCAACAGGAAAGGAACAACCTCCCGAACACACGTCAGACTCCACAGCTCACTAACTCACTACCGCTACTTCGCTCTATCTTCCACCGCCAAACACCTCTTCGTCAAAAACGTGACACTCTCACCGTTTCCTGCAGCCCGAGCTCGCTCCACATCTGTCGAGGTGGTCATTTTTAGCCAGGGCTGCTATTTTCATTCCAAGCATGGAAAATTTGAAGCCAGGGAGATGGCGTGGCAAAGTATCGCGGACCGTTTAAATTCGTAAGTTATAGCCGACAAATATTTTACAACCGACGCATGTGTCGATGCAGTCAGCCTGCTTGGCTGTCTAATTTTATTCCTCACTTCTGCATATGTAGGCCTACTGTAAACACTTTTATTTATTTATTTATTTTTTTACTTTTCATCTCTATGTGCAGCTCATTGAGCTACATCGCTGTACCCAAGGGTCTGTACAGTATTAAGTTCATTAGTGTCGGAGAATCAGACACATTTCTTATAAAAAAAAAAATTAAAAAAAACAGCTCTGTGGGAAATCTGGAAGGATTAATGCATCTTGATTCCACTTGCCCTATGTTGTATGATGGGTAAAGCTCTTTTTAGCCCATATTTATTATTCTCTTCTGCATCTCAACAGGAGTAATCTCAATAGCCAAAAGAAAACGGGGCAACAGGTCAAAATTAAGTACAAAAACATTTTACAAAGTGGTAAGTAGCCTCTGCTGACATGCAAATTATGTATGTAAAAATAAGAACTTGAGCTGTTACTATGTCCAATTGCAGCTACCAAAAAAAAAAAAAGGCAGAGGCCACTGCAACAGGTGGAGGACCTCCACCTGAAAGCCTCACACAGGCAGAGGAGCTGGCGCTGAACAGGAACAAGGGGCGCCCTCTGGTCGAAGGGATAGAAGGCGGGATGTCCTCTGAAGACATCCCCCAATTAACCCCAGCACTACTTGTGCAAGGTACACACTGCTACTCATCCTCCAGAGCTGGGGGTCTCTGAGGTATCTCTAACAGTTTGTCTTTGCCTTTTAGTGTGTGGGGACATGTAGAGGTTGGAAAAACAAACAAACAAAAAAAAAGCCTCTCATTAGTATGATGTCATACACATGCACCCCTTATTTTTTTTTTCTTTCCTCTTTCTCTTTATTTTGGTTACATTCTAAGTTAGACTCCCATACAAGTCGTTTTGTTGTAATTCCATGTTGTGACAGTAGGTGGCACTGTGATACCAGGTTCAGGATATGCTGGATATTGTTACATAGGGGGTAGGATAAAATGGCGCTTGAGAAAGTTGCACACTGCTGAAACCGTGTTCGTTTCTTACTGTTCCACAGTCATCCCTTGCTGTGTAGCAAAATAGCTACCGGCCCGAGTACCCCTAGGCTTGAGGCTGGTAACAGACACACTAAAATTGCTCGACCCACCAAGTCAAGATGCTGACATCATCCCTGACCCATGTGTGCGTATGTCAAATGTATCTTGAATATACCTGGAGTTTGTTTTTTCGCCACCTGCGTTCAGCTTGTCTACATACTCTTTTGTATTCTTTAACCAGTGTGGCGTTTCTCCAGGGTGCCTTTTTCCTACCTGACATAACTTTGGTCTTAATTGGGGCGATAGAATCAATAACAGTCATAACATTTGAACTAAAACTGCTTACAAGGTCATCAGCTAGAGCTGAGGGCAGGGTTTGTGATGGTGTAAAACGCTGGGTGAATAATAATGCACAGGTGTTATCATTTATATAACGCTTTCTGATCACCTCTGCTTCACTTTTCATAGGATTAGCAAGGGTGGTCATTTTGAATGAAACACAGTAATGGTCAGATAAAGCAACATCGTTCACCACAACCTCAGAGATATTAAGACCTTTGGAAATAATTAGATCTAATATGTGTCCTCTGTTATGTGTCGGTTCTGTGACATGCTGAGAAAGCCCAAAGTTATCCAGAATATTTAACAGTTCCTTAGCACACCCATCTGTAAGATTATCAACATGAATGTTAAAATCTCCCACTAAAACAACACAGTCAAAATCCATGCACACAATAGACAGCAGTTTGGCAAACTCATCAAAAAACCTTGCATCATATTTGGGGGGTCTATAGATGGTCACTAAAATTGCTCGACAGGGGGATTTTGACTGAGTGGCAACATATTCAAAGGCGTCAAATTGACCATAAAACATTTGCTTACACTGGAAGCTGTCCTTGAACAGAGCGGCAACTCCGCCTCCTCTCTTATGTGTTCTTGCTTCACTAAAGAAACTAAAATTTGGAGGGGCTGTCTCAATTAAAACTGCTGCACTATTTTCCTGACCTAGCCAAGTTTCAGTTAAAAACATAAAATCAAGTTTGTGCTTGTTAATAAAATCATTGATTAAGAAGGATTTGCCAGCCAGAGACCTGATATTTAGAAGTGCTAGTTGTGAAACGTTATCTGGCATAAGTTTAGAGACAGACTGTGTTTGACATGAGATACATATCAGATTTGATGGGTTGACTGTCCTTGATTTTCTGCAGTTGTTTTTATTTTCGCCATGCCTCCGGCTGAATGAAATTGCCGGCATAAGGGGGAAAGCGGCATGGTGACTGTCCTACCTCTTCTTTTCTTGACATTCTTGCTGGGACAGAGACAATCTCTGCAGCTTTCTTGTAATGTGGAAGACAGAGCCAGAGACTGTGACGTTATCATCATGGGAGGCGGTTGTTGTTTTTGGAGCAATACACCTGTCCATCCGTTTTCTAACTTTCATACTGGCTTTCACCACCTTCTTACACATCAACATCAGAGGAATACGAGGAAATAAACAGGAACTCATTCAACTACTCAAAGAAAAAGACATCTCCATAGCATCTATTAATGAAACACTTCTGTCAAAAAACTCACGAATCCATATCCCCGGTTACAACATCATCAGAAAAGAACGACAGACAGGACGAGGAGGAGGAGTAGCACTTTTAATACACAAAAACATTGAATACAGTGAAATAGATTACAACTTACCACCAGAACAACTACAAGGAAACGAATATGTCACAATAAAAACAAAAATCCATTCACACCACCCCATCACAGTCACCAGTGTCTACTGCCCCCCGGGAACAAAACCCTCACCTGTCCTGTTCACCGCCATCTCCAACCCCAGACACTCCCTCATCATGGGAGACCTCAATGCAAAACATATCAACTTTTACTGCAATAAAACAAACACAAGCGGCATAGCACTCCAACAGATCCTCAACAACAATAACCTGTCAGTCATCAACACCAATGAACCCACTCACATATCCCCCCTAACCGGCAACTCCGACATCCTGGACCTGATCCTCTGCACCCCCGACCTGGCTTCAAAACTCCACCAGTTCTCCACCACAAACCATCTCAACAGTGACCACCTTCCCATTCTCACCACATTCTCCTTCCACCTACAAGCCATTCAAAACAAGAAATACAACTATAGGACAGCAAACTGGGAAACATACAAATCACACATAGAAGAACAACTGAAATACACCCCCACCACTCTCACCACTACCCCCCACAACCTGGACAACCAAGCATCCCTATACAGTCAAATACTAACCAAAGCCCGAGAACAAACAATACCCCAAAACACAGCCAAGACCCCGACACAAACACTACCCCCCCATCTCCTCCAACTCATCAGACAAAAAAGAAAGCTACGCAGAGACTTCATCCGGTTCAGATCACCCCACACCAAAACAGAAATAAACAGACTCCAAAGCACCATCAAATCACAACTCACCCTCCACAAACAAAAAACTTTCATCATTCTGCCACAAACTGGATCACGACACAAACCCCCGAACCTTCTGGCAGAAAATCAAGAGCATCAATGGAGATCCACAGAACAACACCTCCCCCCCACTCAAATCATCTGGAACAATCATCACTGACAATAAAGAAAAAGCCACACTGTTCCGCAACCACCTCGAAAATATTCACTCATGCCCAAACGACCCCCACTTCGACAGCACATGGAAAGATCTGGTAGACAGGGAAACCACAAAACATGTCACATCACTGAGAAATGCAATTAACCCCACCACAGAGCACCACCCCCTCACCAAACCCGTCACCACCCAAGAAATCCAACTACACCTGAAAAAAATGAGGAACAAAGCACCGGGAGAAGACACTGTGGACACTGTATTAATAAAACAAGCACCAATCACCTACCTTCAACACCTTGGACAACTCTTCACCACCTGCCTCACCACCGGACACTTCCCCTCACCCTGGAAAACTGCACTTGTCACCATGATCCATAAACCAGGAAAAGACCCCCACAATGTCACCAGCTACCGTCCCATAAGCCTCCTCAGTCATATTGGAAAACTGTTTGAACGAACCCTCACATCACGACTCAATAACCACATTGAATCAATGGGCCTCATAGCAATACACCAAGCTGGATTCAGAAAAGGAAGAGCCACCACAGACAACATCCTCCGTTTATCAGAAGACATCCACAGACATTTCAACAATAAACAAATAACCCTGGCAATATTCTTCGACATTGAAAAAGCATTTGACAAAGTGTGGCATAACGGACTCAAATTCAGACTTCTGGACTCAAACCTCCAACTTCCACAACCCACCCAGTCCATCATCTTCAACTTCCTCACTAACCGACAAATAAAAGTCAAAGTTGCCTCCACCCTCTCATCACCTTTCACCCCCCAAGCAGGAGTTCCCCAAGGTGCAGTTCTAAGTCCCCTCATATACATTTCTGATATCTACTACCCCCCAGTCACCATAGCCAAAGTCTCACAGTTCACCGACGATCTTTGTTGCTGGTCAAGCTCAAAAAACCCACAACTAGCAGCCAAAAAACTCAACACATGCATTACTGAAATAGAAAACTGGTCAAATCTCTGGAGAATCAAACTAAACCCTGCCAAAACTCAATGCATCCTCTTTACCAAAAACCAACACCTACAGCCCAACATCAACCTGACACTTAACAACCAACCAATCCACCTCAGTAAAGAAGCAACTTTCCTCTGAGTCACCTTCCAAAACAACATGACCTGGACCAAACACATCAATAACCTGGAACAAAAAGCAAACAACAGACTCAATCACCTCAAAGCCCTCTGTGGAAAACATGGTGCATCACCCTCAACAGTTATCAAAGTCTGCCTATCATACATCAGACCACTATTTGAATACTCTGTCCCCGCCTGGATCACCATCTCTGACAACCAATCACAACGACTACAAACAATACAAAACAAAGCACTGAAACTGGCCCATAGACTCCCCTTCTTCATCAGTAACCACTACATACACTCAATAACAGGCATCCAGACCATAAGACAACGTCACCAAACCATAGCCCTGAAATATCTCAAGACCGCAACAACCAACCCTGCCTTGCAGAAAACCGTCAAGGAAGCCCGCCTGATGACCAACACACCCCTGTCATTCATCCTCCAACTGACCAACACCACCTCACCTCCAAACCCCCCATGACCTGGACCTGAGTAACTGAGTACACCACAACACCAACCATCCACATGCTCACATGAATATACACATACACACACACACACACATGCACTAATGTAGATAACGCACTATTCACAATGTAGATTACACGTTATATACACAGGCCTGCACTAAACACACACACACACACAAAAATGTAAATTTAACACACCATGCACTACACACTGTCCCTCTATTTTGTTTTTGTTTGTTTGTTTGTCTATCTTGTCCTGTTCTCGTTCCCCCTCCTTCTCCACCTCCTCTCTCTCTCTCTGTTTCATGCCTTGCCCCACATGCATCCTCCTCCCTCCAGAGTCCAGCTCCTCCCACCTCTGCACCACCACTAACACCATCAATGGATAGAAAAGGGCACAAGCCCTGAACTATCCCATCAGGTACAAGCCATTGTAGTAGTAGTAGTAATAACTTTACTCAATACATGTAAGTATCAAGATTAGTAAGTGAAGAATTGTTTTGCTGTATTGCACTAAAGCTGAGTCTTTCAGCATATACAGTGATTCTCCTCAAATAAGGAAGGCTGTGTGGTTACTTGTAAAATAATGTGGTTAAGGTTAGGGTTACATAAGTTATTTCTTCTGTACTAAATTAACTTAGGATATTTTTTAAATGATTTTTTGTATCTTTTCTTCTCCACAGCAGAGTCTTTTTCAATGTAACTAATAGGAATTGTGCACTATATTGTTCCACTAGATAAAGTCTGATGTGGTCCATGAAATACTGTCTTTAAAAGTCATTCTTAACTATTTGCTTTTATGTTATGAAGAGACACAAGCAGGAAGAGGAGTAAGAAGAAGAAATAACTGAAATGGGATTTTATTTTGATTACTCTTGTAGTTTAGAAAATAAAACCTTCATATATCAAAGGAAGCATTAACAGGTGACTGACTAAAGCTGAGCCTTTCAGTATATATGGTGATTCTCTCCAAATAAGGAAGAAGGAGAGTCAGGAATCACTTCACTTATTACATGTAAAAATCAAAATTGGTTAGTGAAGAATTGTTTTGCTGTATTTCTAGCCATAGTTTCAATCTGACATAGGAATGAACTGGAGTATCAACGATCCATTCACAACTGAATAGGATCGTTGGCCAGTTGTTAAGCAAAACAAAAGAGTTGACCACCCTGAGTTTCACTCTGACATTCTTGCATAAGTATTTGCACCTGAGAGGGGGTTTATTTTGATTACTTTTGTAGTTTTGAAAATATAATCTCCATTTGTCAAAGGCAGGATTCACAAGTGACTAAAGCTGAGTTTTTAAGCATATACAGTGATTCTCCCCAAATAAGGAAGGCTGTGTGATTGCTTGTAAATTAAAGTAATAGTTTCCAGTATCAGCTTTCCACCCTAGCACAAACTGCCTGCTGGTAATCAGACACTTAGTGTGGTCCCTTTCAGGCAGCTTTCAGAGCTGGGTCAGAGGTCAAACTTCTTTTACTGACAATGTTTGAACAAAGCTGCAAATGTGTTTAAACATATTTAGGCATGTCCAGGAAAGTGTTTAATTAATTGCAACTTCATTAGGAATGACTTTTTTGCAACTAATTACATACTGTCACAACCTCACTCAGTCTGCGAATCATCAACACTCGTGGTGCACTTCTCAGCTTGATTAAATTACCTGAATGTGTTCATGGTTTCACCTATCCTCCTGTACTTCTGCTAAACCTGCTTTAATTCAAATATGTTGTACACCAAACCAAAGCTTAGACTCTATTCTAAATGATTAGAATAGGATGACTCCAGTAAATCAGACAATGCTGGCCTGAAATGTCAGGTTAAATATACAAACCAGATTTGACCTCCTACCCACCGTCTGAAATCTGACTGAAATTGACCACACTAAATGATTGATTACTAGCAGCCAGTTTGTGCTAGGATGAAAAGCCTTTACCTATTGGAAAGAAGAGAATCTAAGCTTTAAAATCAGGTGTATCAGTGAAGGTGGAAGATTCTTTGGACCATTTTGAACTCCTTTGAGGTTTATTGTGTTTGCCCGGGCTGTGAGGAGGATTTGTCCCAGAAAAAGAGCTCTTTGGTCAATGGTGGAGGGCTCTGGGTCGCTTTAAAATGAAGGATATTATTACTCAGGTTGGTGGTGGAATGTTTAAATGCCTCCCAGTTTGTTGTTTTATAATCATATTTTAGTTTTCTTGCAGCAGCTTGAGCCTTCAGGTTGAATGAGGTGATTATTGGAAGGTGGTCGCTACCAATATCTGGACACACAGAAAACCGGGTCACTTTTCCTGTGAGGTCTGGGGTGACGAGGCAAAGATCCAGAATATCAACTGAGTTGTAAGAGGAGGAATAGTGTGTTGGTTCATCATTGTTTAAGAGGACAAGGTCAGACTGTTCAATTATGTTATTTAGTATAATACCTGACTGGTTTGTACTTTTGTTTTTAAAAGATGAATGTTTAGCGTTAAAATCTCCCCTTATTACAACTGTCTTTTCTTTTAGGAGGGTTTCTTGAAAGAGATGTGGAGATGGAGTGACACCTGGTGGACAATAAACTGACATGAGGAGCATGCTGGAGTTTGAAGAGAGCTTAACTCTAGCAGTAACAAATTCATTATTCTGGGCTTGTTCAGGACTCAGTGAGATTGTACTTTCATGATATACAACTGGTCTTTTAATAAGCAGAGCCACTCCTCCACCTTTTCCCTGAGGTCTGTCCCTTCTTATGATGTCATATCCAGGTAGAGAGAAATCGATGTGGGGGGAGAGGAATGTTTCATTTACTGAGGCTACATGCACGTCTTTTTCCTGTAGAATGTGCAGCAGCTCTTCTCTGTTCGATCTTATGCCTCTTATGTTAATATGAAAATGTTAAATTGGCCCATTTTTTTTATTTTTTTTATTTCTCTTTCTTTAACCTTTTATTGGAAGTGTTTTTCCAGACATTTCCAGATGACTTCAAATTGTTTTCCATCCTGGCACAAGGTCTTCAGGTGATCTTGGAGGGTGGTGCGTTGTGCTAGGGGTCTGGTGGTTTTGTGACCTGAGTGGAGCTGAGAGAGAGACTGGGTCCGGGCATGGGGGGGCCGGATCTGGGATAAATATGTTGGACATTGCTTGGAAGCCGCAGAATGATTACCACCACAGTTAGCACATTTTACTTCATGTTTGGCTTTGTCACACGTTTTGTGTGAGTGTTCTTCTCCACATCTGACGCATTTAGTTTTGTTACTGCACTGTGGGGCTGTGTGGTTAAACCCCTGGCAGTTGAAACACTGTTTGATGTGCAGAGCAGTGTGTGCTTTTTTGACCCAATAGTGGAAAAAGTCCATGAAAAATCCTTTCATATTTTAGTTTTCTTTCTTTAGTGGCATCATCAGAGATAGTCAAGGAGACCCTGATAAAGGTGGTGGGGGTCTCTGTTCTCCTGCTGATGATGCGATGGTCTCTCAGTATCTCAATGCCTTGGTTATTAAGTTCCTCTTTGATTTGGTCGACGGTGATGTTGAGCGACGGTCGTTTAATGATGATTTGTTGTGGTCCTGTCCTGCCTTGGCGGTTTGCCAGCTTCACGCTGAGGTTGGAGCTTTGAAAAGCTTTTTCAGGCCATGGTGCTAGGACCTGGTTCATTGATTTGGGGTCTTTTGGGAAAACCAGCAGCCCTCCCCGCTGCAGGTTAACCAACTTATGGAGTGATATTGTTGGTTTACAGCGCATTATTTCTTTGGCAATGTCCATTTCAGTTTGAAATACTGCTCTGCTGATGTTGTCAATGATTATTGATGGGGGAGCAGGTTTGTTTCCATTTTGTAGAAAGATATCCATTTTAGTGAGTGTGCTTTTCATTTCTGGCACAAATGAAGCAAGTGGAGTTTGTTGAATATGATAACTGAGATCATTAAACAGGGTTTGGATTTGTCTGAAAATTTATTTCAGGATTTCATCTGGTTTATTTTGAGAACTCTGGGTGCTGCTGATCAAAGGTTGTTTGGGGGCACTTGTTGACCCTTGCTCGACAGTCTGCAGCGCCTCTTCAGTAAAGTTGTCAATGCTTGGGTTGGCAGCTGGATGAGGGTCAGAGGGAAGAGGAGTTGGTTTTGGCTTGATATTGTCAAGAGGATTTTGTTTGGTTGGCCTCAGTGGATCAGCAGGCTTTAATTTGGTAGAGGTTTTAGTGGAGTTTATTTTTCCATTAAAGACTTTGGACCACACAGCTTGCCTATGTCCTGGTGTCATTGTGTTGGAGCATTGTTTTGCTGCCATTTTGTATGTGCGTGCCTGTGTGTCTTTCAATAACTTGCAATTTAGTTATTTTAAAATGCATACAAATGATTAAAACCAATTTAAGGAAGAAAAAAAAGAAAAAAAATGGGCAAAGTTCTTAATTTGAAAATGGAAAATACTGAGGGCTAACACTGAGAATATTAAGTTAAATATACTACACAAAGGGTTAAAACATTTAATTGCGATTTAAATTTTGACAAGTATCTACTAGAAATAGGCTGAGCTACAGCCTTCTCTCGAAAAAGGGAGAAACCCTGCCTTATGGAAGACAGCAAACAATACGTGTGTTAGGTGAGCAAGTGAACAGATAGTGATATGTGCTTTAGTGAATGACTTTATCCTGGGGTTTGTGACAAGGTGCCCAAACTTCAAGACACCTTACCTGCCTGAGATGATCAGAGTATGCTTGTCTTCATTCACGGGTTTGCAAGCCTCGTTATACAGCCGCGTGCAGCCGCAGTTGTAGACGTTTTCTCCACACAAAGAGCAAGAGGATGACTCGTTCCCGTTGACCAATGAATGAACTGAATTGCACAGTCCGGTGAAGAGATACGATACGATGGCTTGTACCTGATGGGATAGTTCAGGGCTTGTGCCCTTTTCTATCCATTGATGGTGCTCGTGGTGGCTCAGAGGTGGGAGGAGCTGGACTCTGGAGGGAGGAGGACGCATGTGGGGCAAGGCATGAAACAGAGAGAGAGAGAGGAGCAGGAGGAGGAGGAGGAGGAACGAGAACAGGACAAGATAGACAAACAAACAAACAAAAACAAAATAGAAGGACAGTGTATAGTGCATGGTGTGTTAAATTTACATTTTTGTGTGTGTGTGTGTGTGTGTTTAGTGCAGGCCTGTGTATATAACGTGTAATCTACATTGTGAATAGTGCGTTATCTACATTGGTGCGTGTGTGTGTGTGTGTATGTGTGTATTCATGTGAGCATGTGGGTGGTTGGTGTTGTGGTGTACTCAGTTACTCAGGTCCAGGTCATGGGGGGTTTGGAGGTGAGGTGGTGTTGGTCAGTTGGAGGATGAATGACAGGGGTGTGTTGGTCATCAGGCGGGCTTCCTTGACGGTTTTCTGCAAGGCAGGGTTGGTTGTTGCGGTCTTGAGATATTTCAGGGCTATGGTTTGGTGACGTTGTCTTATGGTCTGGATGCCTGTTATTGAGTGTATGTAGTGGTTACAAAGTGTCCAAAGTCTCCAATAAATGATTTTAAGAAAAGACAGTGATTTTGTAGGAAAAACATTCAGTTAAGTGTGTGGTATTTGTGGTGATGAGTTGGATTGAAGTTGACTAAAAATATGTAACAGAATTGGGTGATACTTTATACTTTATAACCAGTCAAACAAAACCAGGTCAATATGACCTGCGATGACCACAGGTGTTAGTATTGGCTGCCATTCAAAAATTTGAAATGTTTTTTTTTTTTTTTTTAAATCACAAAACTTTGACATATACCACTCTGTAAAATTCCATCACTTTATGTTCAAACTCAGAATTCATAATTACTGATTACTAGTGATTATTTTTACTCAAAAAACAGGTATAATTTTATGCAAATTAGGTCTATGACCCCATTTCACCCTGTCTTTAAAAAAAGTCATATTCATAAAAAGCATAGTTCAGTATGTCATGCCTAAAAATAACATAATAAAGTCACAGTGTTCACTTTCCCTGTGCGCCCCTCAATCATACGCTGGCTCCTTAAAATGACACTCAGCCTTCTAAACTGTGAAAACTCCTGATCCAAGATTTTGCTTTCAGTTTGCTGTAAAATGGTCAGTTTACCTGTTAGGTTTCTAAAAATCTCACCTGAGGGGGTTACTGGTGATTTACAATGGTCCCCCCAATGTTAAATAGGTGATTACGGCCCTGCATCATAGCGCAGCCGCTCAGAGGTTCAGTCGCAACAAACTGCAAAAAATATGTTGACGCTGAAACCTGCGTTTCACTCATCCATCTCAGAAACTGTCTCTGGGCTCCATCAAGAGTGAAGCCACCATCCTCCTCCAGGCACCGAGCCGCTTCTCCTCAGACAGAGAACAACAGACCAGGCACCAATATCAAATTCTTGCAGTGGTGGCAGCACAACGCTCACACACTGACGGTCTTCATGGCTCTCTGATCTCCTCCACAGTGTCACTAGTCGTGCGTAAAAGCGCAGTGCGCCTTTATTGGTGTTGAGAGAGGGAGGGAGCGCCCAGCGGAACCCAACACTCATATTTTTATTTCTATTAAAGTTTTTTTTTTTTCAACATGGCTGTTTTCACTCAGTTGCATTCATCATTTTTCTGTTTACCATGTTCAGAGACAGAGTCTATGCGCCACATAACCAGTGTGATATAAGTTTCAGACGATGACAGTCTCGAGCTGACTAGAAAGCGTTTAATGAATACAACTTAATTAATTCACATGATGATATCCTCATCAAGAAGAACCAAAAGCCGGCTGAGTAAACCGATTGTCAATAAGGCTGCTGATTGAGAAAAACTGTCCACGTGAATGCAGAAAAAAAGCGGAAAACAAAACACACACATAAAGAAAAAAAAGCCGCAGCGTGTTTAATAAATAAATTGCCGGTTTAATAAATGGCCACAAACTAACAGGTGGTATTGTTCCTGCAGTGGAGGACTGTCTGATGATGACGTAATGAGAGCTGTGAGGTCAGACGTGTTGTTAGGGACCTGATGGTTCCATGGTTGCTATGTGGTCTCTAAGTGCATCTTTTCACACGTTTAAACATTTCAGTCAGAACGAACTTTCTATCGGAGAGACAAGCAGCAACTCAACTTTCACTCGACGATTTTTCTGGAAAACAGACTACAAACTGAGACCTTTTGCTCCTGGACCTCTTCTTAAGACCTGCTGTCACTGACAAACGGACTCATTCAAGGTAGACGGGACATTTTGACACTTTTTAAAGCCCATGTTGTTTTCTGTGTATCTTACCGTTGAGACTTGACAAAAAATGCACTGATGAAGGTCAAATATGAGCAATATTGGCAATATTTTGCCCACATCACTACTATGTTAGTGTACATGAATCAAATTGGACTGATGTTTGACTGTTACCAAGTTTGAATAGGTAAATCTAAAGCTACTGTCTTTGGTTTACCAACTGTGTGTTTTATCTGTCCAACAAACAGCTCAGTATCAACATGCTAATAAAAATATAGCCCAGCTTATATATTTTGAACCATCAGTGCTGCAAGCAGTGACACAAGCACTGAGGCCTTATCATTTAAATATGCTCATGATTCAACAATTTTCTTAATATTTAGGATATTGTTCATTTATGAGTGTTTTACACAAAGCCTCATTTAAATATTATGATGTCATCATACTGTGAGAGCAACAGAGAGGTGTGAATCAACTGCACACAGAGATTTTTCTGATGTGGTTGTTTTGTGACTGAAGACCTGTAATAACAAGAATATTAATGGTTCAAGTGAACAAAATAATCATAAATATTAAAAACAATAATAGGACATAACTATAAAGATGACAGTGACAGAGAAATGTGTAGCTGAATATGATATGTTAGAATCTACAATGCATGCAGTCATTACTTACTGCAAAATAACAACAGCAGGTCTCTCAAGGATGACCTCCATCACTGGTGAGCTCAGTGAAGGGCACTTTGTTTTATCTATATAGTAAAAGATAAATGAGTCAGAGGGTCAAAGTTCAGGACGTAACATTATGAGACAGTAGTATGTCTCGATTGTGTACTTACTGCATGCAACAGTGTCCACTTTTTTGAGGCAGCTGCAGTACATACTGAAGGTAAAAAGAAAAAGTATGCGATTTGGAACGCACCAGAAGGTGCCTCTATGTTTCAGTATCAGACACAGAGGGCCACTGACAAAGCGTCAGTACTTGAAGAGTTGGGAGTAAGACATATTTGTAGATCATCTATAGTCTACAAATTCACCTTGCTACACCCGTTGTTAAAAAGTGTATGAATGTTGTTCAGTTAATTGCTCGAATTACTAAACTATACATTTGTAGATTTCGGCCTTTTAAACAATCATGTATCTGAGCTCTACTTGTTGACAGCCATCAAGTGTTTTACAAGCCATGTTAGAGTCACATTATTGAACCAGTACAAGTCAAATGTTACACCTGCCCCCACGTGCAGAGGCGACTGTGACAACACACTTAAAAGGAACCCCGACTAGTTAGACATGTAGGGCTCAATAAGCCACAATTTGTCTATTGTACTAAAATATGTTGTTAGAAAGACATGAAATGTTGTCATTGCTTTAAAATTGTTCAATGTTTACGACATATTTTTACCATAGGAGGCCGCCATTATTTTACTCGCGCAATGCATGCCGGGGTGATGACGTAGAATGGTTGCTCTATTTAAGAAAGTGAGTTGTTTAACTGTTGGCTGCTGCTACCTGATGCTATCACCAGAGAAAATGCCACATTGCGCTGCATTCGGATGTAATTTCCAGTCGAAAGACAACACGGCACATGAAGGAATGACTGCGGATTATTTTCCCCAGCCAGCCATGCATCCACCACGTAAAGTGCATTAAAACCGACCGGATTCGACAACTTTTGGTGAAAGTTTTGTATTCACCCAGGCTTAGCGGACTGAACTGAGGCATAAAACTCACGTAAAATGTTATTAAGTATGACTGTCGAGTGTGTTTTCAAATCTGTGTTTTTTGTTTTTGACAGAGAAAGTCCATCAGTATAGTAGCGGCATCCCATTCCTCAAAATCCTTGTAGCTACTCTCCAAATAAGTTAAAAGAAATGTTAAAATCAGCCACTTCTGTTTGTTTTTTCCCTCGGAAGTTGTTTGACAGCTGCAGTGTTGCAGGGCAGCGTCCCTAGCAACGCTGGGCTACATTGTAATATCACAGTAATATCAGACCGCTGAATGCTGCGACTGACCAATCAGAATACAACATTTAATAGAGCCGTGTAATAATTGGATTTAATGTTACCTATTGGTGACCCGGTTCCAGTTCGGTAGTCCAGCACTCTCCCGGTCATGGAGACTGACGAGGGCAGCCCACAGCACGTCTCGGTTAAGACAAACTGCCCCCAAGTTGTCGTGTGCTGTGATGCACGGGACATCTTCAACATATAAAGCATACGACAGTGGTGGATGCTAATCTCTGAGATCACTGATATTGGTTGACGTTTTACAGTACCTTGAACAGCTGCTGAGAAAAATTGAAGCTCCTGACAACACACGCTCTCTCACTTGGTTGTCATGGAGATGCAGTTTCTGCACTGACACCAGCTGTTTTGTCCCACTTGCACCTCATATCTCTGTTCGTCTACTACGTCTTCGTGTATATTTCCTGTGTTGTCCTCCTCGCTAGCTTGTTGCTCGGGCTCAAATTGAAACGACTGAATAGCTTACATTTTTTGCGTAGTTACCAGTTGTCAGAAACAGCTGTTGCAACCATTTGACGTCACTACCCACACTGCACTGCAACGTAAACAACAATGGCGACCTACGAGTGAAATTATATTTTCTTTTTTTTTTAAAACAAAGACTTCTACAATGTTATTTATATCAAATTAATATAACGGACACTAATATTGATGATATAAGGCCTACATGTCTAACTAGTTGGGGTTCCTGTTAATACTTTCATATAAATACCAAAGACAACAACAAAACTTCCAAGAGAGTAGATTTTATAAAAACAATTTATTTCACAATAAATTCATTTTTTTCCCAGCTTGAGGTGAAGTGTACGCTATTATGTTATCAATTTCATTACTTTCAAATGTAATAAGTGGAAAAATTAAATGTAATAAGAGTGTTGTGGGATATATCACTGTCCATTTTGATCATTTTTTGTAAAGTGCTGGTATGTAGTTTTAAAAAGTCATATTCATAAAAAGCATAGTTCAGTATATCATGCCTAAAAATAACATAATAAAGTCACAGTGTTCACTTTCCCTGTGCGCCCCTCAATCATACGCTGGCTCCTTAAAATGGCACTCAGCCATCTAAAGTCTGAAAAGTCCTGATCCAAGATTTTGCTTTCAATTTGCTGTAAAATGTTCAGTTTACCTGTTAGGTTTCTAAAAATCTCACCTGAGGGGGTTACTGGTGATTTACAATGGTCCCCCAATGTTAAATAGGTGATTACGGCCCTGCATCACAGCGCAGCCGCTCAGAGGTTCAGTCGCAACAAACGGCAAAAAAATATGTTGACGCTGAAACCTGCGTTTCACTCATCCATCTCAGAAACTGTCTCTGGGTCAGACTGTGGACCAGAGTCAGGTGCTGGCTCAGCTGCTACAGCCTCTCCTCTGTAGCGATGTCAACCGTGTTGGTGGCCACGACAAAGTGGCGGAGGTCTCCATCAAGAGTGAAGCCACCATCCTCCTCCAGGCACCGAGCCGCTTCTCCTCAGACAGAGAACAACAGACCAGGCACCAATATCAAATTCTTGCAGTGGTGGCAGCACAACGCTCACACACTGACGGTCTTCATGGCTCTCTGATCTCCTCCACAGTGTCACTAGTCGTGCGTAAAAGCGCAGTGCGCCTTTATTGGAAAGTGCTGAAAGAGGGAGGGAGCGCCCAGCGGAACCCAACACTCATATTTTTATAAGTCTTTTTCCCCAACATGGCTGTTCTCACTCAGTTGCATTCATCATTTTTCTGTTTACCATGTTCAGAGACAGAGTCTATGCGCCACATAACCAGTGTGATATAAGTTTCAGACGACGACAGTCTCGAGCTGACTAGAAAGCGTTTAATGAATACAACTTAATTAATTCACATGATGATATCCTCATCAAGAAGAACCAAAAGCCGGCTGAGTAAACCGATTGTCAATAAGGCTGCTGATTGAGAAAAACTGTCCACGTGAATGCAGAAAAAAAGCGGAAAACAAAACACACACATAAAGAAAAAAAAGCCGCAGCGTGTTTAATAAATAAATTGCCGGTTTAATAAATGGCCACAAACTAACAGGTGGTATTGTTCCTGCAGTGGAGGACTGTCTGATGATGACGTAATGAGAGCTGTGAGGTCAGACGTGTTGTTAGGGACCTGATGGTTCCATGGTTGCTATGTGGTCTCTAAGTGCATCTTTTCACACGTTTAAACATTTCAGTCAGAACGAACTTTCTATCGGAGAGACAAGCAGCAACTCAACTTTCACTCGACGATTTTTCTGGAAAACAGACTACAAACTGAGACCTTTTGCTCCTGGACCTCTTCTTAAGACCTGCTGTCACTGACAAACGGACTCATTCAAGGTAGACGGGACATTTTGACACTTTTTAAAGCCCATGTTGTTTTCTGTGTATCTTACCGTTGAGACTTGACAAAAAATGCACTGATGAAGGTCAAATATGAGCAATATTGGCAATATTTTGCCCACATCACTACTATGTTAGTGTACATGAATCAAATTGGACTGATGTTTGACTGTTACCAAGTTTGAATAGGTAAATCTAAAGCTACTGTCTTTGGTTTACCAACTGTGTGTTTTATCTGTCCAACAAACAGCTCAGTATCAACATGCTAATAAAAATATAGCCCAGCTTATATATTTTGAACCATCAGTGCTGCAAGCAGTGACACAAGCACTGAGGCCTTATCATTTAAATATGCTCATGATTCAACAATTTTCTTAATATTTAGGATATTGTTAATTTATGAGTGTTTTACACAAAGCCTAATTTAAATATTATGATGTCATCATACTGTGAGAGCAACAGAGAGGTGTGAATCAACTGCACACAGAGATTTGTCTGATGTGGTGCTGGCTTTTTCTCATTCAGCAAGAGAGCTTCAAATTGGCATATAGTTGAATATCTGGCAAAAATGTCCCTCTGTAAAAGACAGCTATGTCTACTGTATGCGTGGGCAGATTATGAGACAATGGGCCCCTGGGCACAGATATGCAAAAGGCCCCACCACCTCTCCTACACAGGGTCAGACACACAGAGTCTGTGCTGGTTGTGCCTCTTTTTTGTTGTTTGCGTCTCTCTGAGGTCATCTTGTGTCTCTCTGAGGTGGATTTGTGTCTCTTTCAGTTGTTTTGTCGCTTAAATGTCGTTTTGTAACTTGGAGGTCATTTTGTGTCTCTTCAAAGTCAATTAATGTCTTTTTTTTTAGTAATTTAGTGTCTCTTTCAGATCAAATTGTGTCATTATAATTATTTATTGTTTCAAAGGTAATTTTGTGTCTCTGTGGGGAATTGTTGTCATTTTGGTTCTGTGTCTCTTTGAGGTCATTCAGTGTCATTGCAGTTATTTTCTGACTCTGAGGTCATTTTGTTTCTCTTAAAAGTTTTTTTGTGTCATTTCAAGGGTCAATTGATGTCGTTCTAGACATTTTGTGGTAATTTAGTGTCTCTCTGAGGTCATGTATTGTCTCTCTACTGTAATTTTGTGTCTCTCTTAGGTCATTTATTATCAGCAGTAAAACAGGAGGAAACTTCAAGACACTTCAAAATGGTCATGAACTCTGCTCACCAACTGTGCTTGCTGGAGACTTGTCAGTGCTGGAAAGTGGATACACGGCTTTGCTGGGAAGTTCGGCACATACCTTCAAAAAGGTAGGGACCTACGTGTGTGCTACTGTGTTGCAGGGCAAGATTGCTCTCTGGGATTTTTTCAGAGATGTTGTCTGCCCTGAAGGCCACTAGTCTGAGTTTTGCTTTCCAAATTACTCCTCTGCTCCTCGTCCTTCTAGGCAAGCCCTTTGAATATGTCAAGTAGTCATTTAGGCGGCACGGTGGTCTAGTGGTTGGTACCATAGATATACATAGAAAGGCTAGATAGCTTACCTACGCTGTGAGCCAATGGGGACTGACGTCGTCACACGGCGGCCATCTTACCTCGGGGCTCCTGGCCCACTGATAGCATTAATGTTTGTGGTGCATGCACTGTTTCAATGACCATATCCTGCTCAAATTTCAACTGATTTTCAAACGGATTGGTTTGTTATAAACACCAGAGATGTAGTTATGTTTCTGCATATTTACGGATAATTATAACCATGGACTTTCATATTTAATTAAAAAAGTAGAGAGTATAGCAATACCTGCCATAGCTGCACGCATACACACACAGTTAAAATTAAATTGTCAGTGTTTTTTTTTTTTTTAATTTGCTTTAACATAAAAATAATTATACCACAAATGTAAAAAATTCCACGGCCTGTTGGAAATTATGTTTGTGTTATTTTAGGGTCACATAACAACTCATGTGTATAGTTTTAAAGATCAAGGGGATGGTTCGCTCATCTTACCCGTTCTGCTACATATATTTTAATATAAAAATTAAAATAAACACATTCAGTAACATGACATAAAGGTTCTTTTATTAACCAGATGTGCACAATTACAAAACAATTCAACATTCACTCCAAACCAACAGTCACACTAAACCATGCAACATTCACTCCAAACCAACAGTCACACGAAACCATGCGAAATTCACTCCAAATCAACAGTCACTCAACCTTAAAAACATGAGAAGATACCGAGATATGAATTATTGACAACATTTTACACCCTTCTTACCTTTAACATTAATGGTAAAGACAAAAATACAGAGCTAAATTATGATATTGTTGGGGTAATTCATGTAGCCTATGCTTGAATGCCATTATGTAAACTTAAATAAGTCAATGACAGTAACATGTTAAAAAAAATGTGAAAAAGAAATATTCAATGATTATTATGTAAACAAATGGTAGAAGCATTTCTAAAACATCAGGGTGAAAATAACCAAAATTATTATTGGTCTCACGGAAACCTATACAATAATTGAAACTCCCAGATTGCAGCCTTGCAAATGGCTGTGACAGACACACAACTATGTAGCAAAATGAAATCGATTTTAAAAAAGAAAAGCTGCACTTTCAGCATGTCCGCGCGGCCTGAATCATAGCCACGTCAATAAGGTTTTTAATAAACCAAACCGTTTGTAAATCCGTCAAGATTTCAGCGAGTTAAGTGTATTTTTGTTTGTGTCGGTCGCTCACCATCCGTCCGCTACTAGAGTGCGCGAGGAAAGTCCCCCTAGGTAAGATGGCCGCTCGGTGACGTCGCCGGCGAAAGTCCCATCAGCCATCTAGCCTTTCTATGTATATCTATGGTTGGCACTGTTGCCTCACAGCAAGAGGGTTGCCAGTTCAATCGCGGGTGTGGGAGTTTGCATGTTCTCCCTGTGTCAGTGTGGGTTCTCTCCGGGTGTGAATGGTTGCCTGTCTCTATGTGTCAGCCCTGCGATAGTCTGGCGACCTGTCCAGGGTGTACCCTGCCTCTCGCCCGATGTCAGCTGGGAAAGGCTCCAGCCCCCCCGCGACCCTCAAGAGCATGAAGCGATTAGAAGATGAATGAATGAAGTAGTCATTTACTGTTTACTTGTGGAAATTACATTTTGACATGTCTAGATTTATCTTGACTAGTTTAAGTTAACTTAAAATATCTGCAAGATGAGTTTGACATGTTACAAAAGTATTTTCACTGAAAGAAATGACATTTCAACAACCAAAATTGATTTAAAGATATACTTAATTTAATTATGAAAAAAGGTGATCCCTTTTGGCGCTACCAGATTAAGGATTACAAATATCTATAATTAAATTTCCTCGTGTTGATAAAGGACTGTAACCAGTGGAAATGTAGGCTACTTTACAATTTCCGGACTATTTGAATTTCACTTTAATATCAAGATTTGAATTGTGACTACTAGCAAATGAATTGTAGATATCTAAAATGTTACTTGCACTCTCCTTTGCTATCTACCCTGTCAACTGGAGAGAGGCGTTTCAATAGGCTCTTTGGATTTAACTATTTCATTCATAATTTCTGTTATTGTCATTGTAAAGACACCGAAACACCTTGGAAGAAAGTCTCTCCAATGTTATCTTCCCACAGAACGCTTAAATTTAATCTCATTTTTAATGTACTGGAGAGTTTTTCCCTGTCAACTGGAGAGAGACGTCTCAATAGGCTCTTTGAATTTAACTGTTATTGTCATTGTAAAGACACCTGTCATACTGATTACCTTTACTGTTGCATGTAAATATTGTGTTTATTGATGGCTTCATATCAGTATCAGAGACTACTAAAAGAGACCAGTGTCAGACACCAGTACTACTAGAGACCAGAACTACTAGAGACCAGTACTGCTAAAGACCAGTATCAGAGACCAGTACTACAAGAGACCAGTATCAGAGACCAGTACTATTAGAGACCAGAACTACTAGACACCAGTACTGCTAAAGACCAGTATCAGAGACCAGTACTACAAGAGACCAGTATCAGAGACCAGTACTACTGGAGACCAGAACTACTAGACACCAGTACTGCTAAAGACCAGTATCAGAGACCATTACTACAAGAGACCGGTATCAGAGACCAGTACCACTAGAGACCAGTACTACTAGAGACCACTATCAGAGACCGGTAACAGAGACTAGTATCGGAAACCAGTACAACTAGAGACCAGTATTAGAGACCAGTACTATTAGAGACCAGTACTGCTAGAGACCAGTATCAGAGATTAGTAACAGTGACCAGTATCAGAGACCAGTACAACTAGAGACCAATATCAGATACGAGTAGCAGAGACAAGAATCAGAGACCAGTACTAGTAGAGACCAGTATCGGAGACCAGTAAAAGAGACCAGTATCACAGACCGGTACTACTAGAGACCACGATGAGAGACAAGTACTACTTGAGACCAGTATCAGAGACCAGTACTACCAGAGATCAGTTAAACTAGAGACCAGCATCAGAGACCAGTATCAGAGACCAGTACTCTTAGAGACCAGTATCAGAAACCCGTAACAGAGACCAGTATCAGAGACCAGTACTACTAGAGATAGGTTGTACTAGAGAGCAGTATCATAGACCAGAAACCACTATGAGAGACCAGTACTATTAGAGACCAGCACTACTAGAGACCAGTATCAGAGATTAGTAACATTGACCAGTATCAGAGACCAGAACTACTAGAGACCAATATTAGAGACAAATACTACTAGAGACCAGTATCAGAGACCAGTAACAGAGAGCAGTATCAGAGACCAGTACTATTAGAGACCGGCACTACTAGAGACCAGTATCATAGACCAGTATCAGAGACCAGTACTACTAGAGACCAGTATCAGAGACCAGTATCAGAGATCACTAAAAGTGACCAGTTTCAGAGACAAGTACTACTAGAGCTCAGTTCTACTAGAGACCAGTATCATAGACCAGTACTTGTAGACACCAGTATCAGAGACCAGTATCAGAGACCAGTAACAGAGACCAGTATCAGAGACCAGTACTACTAGAAACAGTTCTACTAGAGACCAGTATCATAGACGAGTACTACTAGAAACCACTATCAGAGACCAGTACTATTAGAGACCAGCACTACTAGAGACCAGTATCAAAGATTAGTAACATTGACTAGTATCAGAGACCAGTACTACTAGAGTCCAATATTAGAGACCAGTACTACTAGAAATCAGTACTACTAGAGACCAGTATCATAGACCAGTACTTCTAGAGACCAGTATCAGAGACCAGTACTACTAGAGATCAGTTGTACTAGAGAGCAGTATCATAGACCAGTACTACTAGAAACCACTATGAGAGACCAGTACTATCAGAGACCAGCACTACTCGAGACCAGTATCAGAGATTAGTAACATTGACCAGTATCAGAGACCAGAACTACTAGAGACCAGTATCAGAGACCACAATTACTAGAGACCAGCATCAGAGACCAGTAACAGAGAGCA
This sequence comes from Epinephelus awoara, assembly GCA_035609425.1. Taxonomy (NCBI): domain Eukaryota; kingdom Metazoa; phylum Chordata; class Actinopteri; order Perciformes; family Serranidae; genus Epinephelus; species Epinephelus awoara. Next base: position 1,344,783 of record CM069317.1, read on the forward strand.
GTATCAGAGACCAGTACTATTAGAGACCAGTATCAGAGACCAGTACTACTATAGACCAGAACTACTAGAGACCAGTATCAGAGACCAGTACGACTAGAGACCAGTATCAGAGACCAGTACTACTAGAGACCAGTACAACTAGAGATCAGGATAAGAGACTGGAAACAGAGACCAGCATCAGACACCAGTACTACCAGAGACCAGGACTACTAGAGACCAGTACTGCCAAAGACCAGTATCAGAGATCAGTACTACAAGAGACCAGTATCAGAGACCAGCACTACTAGAGACCAGTACTACCAGAGATAAGATATACTAGAGACCAGTATCAGAGACCAGTACTACTAGAGACCAGAACTACTAGAGATCAGTATCAAAGACTAGTACTACTAGAGACCAGTTTCAAAGACCAGTACTACAAGAGACCAGTATCACAGACCAGTAAAAGAAACCAGTATCAGAGACCAGTACTACTATAGACAAGGTTCAGAGACCAGTACTACTAGGGACAAGTGTCAGAGATTACTAGAGACAAGTACATCTAGAAACCAGTACCACAAGAGATCAATATCAGAGACCAGTATCAGAGACCAGTACTACTAGAGACCCGTATCACAGACCAGTAAAAGAAACCAGTATCAGAGACCAGTCCTACTAGAGAGCAGTGTCAGAGATTAAAAACATTGACCAGTATCAGAGACCAGTACTACTAGAGACCAGTATCAGAGACAAGTACAACTAGAAACCAGTACAACAACAGATCAGTATCAGAGACCAGTATCAGAGACCAGTATCAGAGACCAGTACTACTAGAGACCACTAAAAGTGACCAGTTTCAGAGACTAGTACAACTCGAGACCAGTATCAGAGACCAGTACTACTAGAGCTCAGTTCTACTAGAGACCAGTATCATAGACCAGTGCTTCGAGAGACCAGGAACAGAGACCAGTATCAGAGACCAGTACTACTAGAGACCAGTATCAGAGACCAGTAACAGAGACCAGAATCAGACCAGTACTACTAGAGACCAGTATCAGAGACCAGTACTACTACAAACAGTTGTACTAGAAACCACTATCAGAGACCAGTACTATTAGAGACCAGCACTACTAGAGACCAGTATTAGAGATTAGTAACATTGACCAGTATCAGAGACCAGTACTATTACAGACCAGTATCAGAGACCAGTACTACTAGAAACAGTTCTACTAGAGACCAGTATCATAGACCAGTACTTCTAGAGACCAGTACTACTAGAGACCAGTATCAGAAACCCGTAACAGAGACCAGTATCAGAGACAAGTACTACTAGAGACCAATATCAGAGACCAGTACTACTAGAGACCAGAACTACTAGAGACCATTACTGCTAAAGATCAGTATCAGAGACCATTACTACTAGAGACCAGTATGAGGGACAACTACCACTAGAGAGTAGTACTACTAGAGACCAGTACTACTAGAGACCAGTATCAGAGACCAGTACTACTAGGGACAAGTATCAGAGACCATTAACAGAGACCAGTATCAGAGACCAGTACTACTAGAGACCAGTATCAGAGACCATTAACAGAGACCAGTATCAGAGACCAGTACTACTAGAGATCAGTTCTACTTGAGACCAGTATCATAGACCAGTACGACTAGAAACCACAATGAGAGACCAGTACTATTAGAGACCAGCACTACTAGAGACCCGCATCAGAGATTAGTAACATTGACCAGTATCAGAGACCAGTACTACTAGAGACCAATATTAGAGACCAGTATTACTAGAGACCAGGATCAGAGACCAGTAACAGAGAGCAGTATCAGAGACCAGTACTATTAGAGACCAGAACAACTAGAGACCAGTATCAGAGACCAGTAAGACTAGAGACCAGTCCAACTTGAGATCAGGATCAGAGACTGGTAACAGAGACCAGCATCAGACACCAGTACAACTAGAGACCAGAACTACTAGAGACCGGTACTCCTAAAGACCAGTATCAGAGACCAGTACTACAAGAGACCAGTACTTCTAGAGACCAGAACTACTGGACACCATTACTGCTAAAGACCAGTATCAGAGAACAGTACTACAAGAAACCAGAACTACTGGACACCAGTACTGCTAAAGACCAGTATCAGAGAACAGTACTACAAGAGACCAGTATCAGAGACAAGTACAACTAGAAACCAGTACCACAAGAGATAAGTATCGGAGACCAGTATCAGAGACCAGTAAAAGAAACCAGTATCAGAGACCAGTACTACTATAGAAAAGGTTCAGAGACCAGTACTACTAGAGACCAGTGTCAGAGATTACTAACATTGACCAGTATTAGAGACCAGTACTACTAGAGACCAGTATCAGAGACAAGTACAACTAGAAACCAGTACCACAAGAGATCAGTATCAGAGACCACTATCAGAGACCAGTACTACTAGGGACCACTAAAAGTGACCAGTTTCAGAGACCAGTACAACTCGAGACCAGTATCAGAGACCAGTACTACTAGATCTCAGTTCTACTAGAGACCAGTACCATAGACCAGTACTTCCAGAGACCAGTATCAGAGACCAGTACTACTAGAGACCAGTATCAGAGACCAGTAACAGAGACCAGTGACAGAAACCAGTACTACTAGAGACCAGTATCAGAGACCACTACTACTAGAAACAGTTCTACTAGAGACCAGTATCATAGACCAGTACGACTAGAAACCACTATCAGAGACCAGTACTATTAGAGACCAGCACTACTAGAGACCAGTATCAGAGATCAGTAACATTAACCAGTATCAGAGACCACTACTACTAGAGACCAATATTAGAGACCAGTACTACTAGAGATCAGTTCTACTAGACACCAGTATCATAGACCAGTACTACTAGAAACCACTATCAGAGACCAGTACTATTAGAGACCGGCACTACTAGAGCCCAGTATTAGAGATTAGTAACATAGACCAGTATCAGAGACCAGTATCAGAGACCAGTACTATTAGAGACCAGCACTACTAGAGCCCAGTATTAGAGATTAGTAACATTGACCAGTATCAGAGACCAGTATCAGAGACCAGTACTACTAGAGACCAGTATCAGAGACCAGTACTACTAGAAACAGTTCTACTAGAGACCAATATTACAGACCAGTACTTCTAGAGACCAGTACTACTAGAGACCAGTATCATAGACCAGTACTTCTAGAGACCAGTACTACTAGAGACCAGTATCATAGACCAGTACTTCTAGAGAACAGTACTACTAGAGACCAATATCAGAGACCAGTACTACTAGAGACCAGTATCAGAAACCCGTATCAGAGACCAGTATCAGAGACAAGTACTACTAGAGACCAATATCAGAGACCAGTACTACTAGAGACCAGAACAACTAGAGACCAATTTCAGAGACTAGACACCAGTTTCAGAGACCAGTACTACTGGAGACCAGAACTACGAGAGACCAGTACCAGAGACCAGTACTACTTGAGACCAGTATCAGAGACAAGTACAACTAGAGACAAGTATCAGAGACAAGTATCAGAGACCAGTACTACTAGAGACCAGTATCAGAGACCAGAAAAAGAGACCAGTGTCAGAGACCAGTACTAGAGACCAGTTTCAGAGATTAGTAACATTGACAAGTATCAGAGACAAGTACAACTAGAAACCAATATTAGTGACCAGTACTACATACGACCAGTATCAGAGACCAGTATTACTAGAGACCAGTGCTACTGGAGACTAGTACCAGAGACCAGTACGACTACAGGCCAGTATAAGAGAGTAGTACTACTAGTGACCAGTTTCAGAGACCAGAACTACTAGAGACCAGTATCAGAGACCAGTACCACGAGAGACTAGTACTACTGTAGACCAGTACTACTAGAGACCACTATCAGAGACCAGTAACAGAGACTAGTATCGGAAACCAGTACAACTAGAGACCAGTATCAGAGACCAGCACTACTAGAGACCAGTATCAGAGATTAGTAACAGTGACCAGTATAAGAGACCAGTACTACTAGAGACCAGTATCAGAGATCACTAAAAGTGACCAGTTTCAGAGACGAGTACTACTAGAGCTCAGTTCTACTAGAGACCAGTATCAGAGACCATTAACAGAGACCAGTATCAGAGACCAGTACTATTAGAGACCAGTACTGGTAGGGAGCAGTACTACCAGAGACCAGTATCAGAGATTAGTAACAGTGACCAGTACGAGATACCAGTACTATTAGAGACCAGTTTCAGATACCTGTAACAGAGACAAGACTCAGAGACCAGTACTAGTAGAGACCAGTATCGGACACCAGTAAAAGAGACCAGGATCACAGACCAGTACTACTAGAAACCACTATGAGAGACCAGTACTACTAGAGATCAGTTCTACTAGAGACCATTATCATAGCACTACTAGAGAACAGTATAAGAGACCAATACTACTCGAGACCAGTATCAGAGACAAGTATTACTAGAGGCCAGCATCAGAGACCAGTACCATTAGAGACCAGTATAAGACACCAGTACTACTGGAGACAAATACTACTGGAGACCAGTATCAGAGACCAGTTTTACTAGAGACCAGCATCAGAGACCAGTAACAGAGAGCAGTATCAGAGACCAGTACTACTAGAGACCAGCACTACGAGAGATCAGTATCAAAGACTAGTGCTACCAAAGACCAGTTTCAGAGACCAGTACTACTGTAGACCAGTATCAGAGACAAGTACAATTAGAGACCTGTATCACAGACCTGTAAAAGAAACCAGTATCAGAGACCAGTACTACTAGAGACCCGTATCACAGACCAGTAAAAGAAACCAGTATCAGAGACCAGTACTAACAGAGACCAGGTTCAGAGACCAGCACTACAAGAGACCAGATTCAGAGATTAGTAACATTGACCAGTTTCAGAGACAAGTACTACTCGAGCTCAGTTCTTCTAGAGACCAGTATCATAGACCAGTACTTCTAGAGACCAGTATCAGAGAAAAGTAACAGAGACTAGAATCAGAAACCAGTACAACTAGAAACCAGTATCAGAGACCAATAACAGAGAGCAGTATTAGAGACCAGTACTACTAGAGACCAGAACTACTAGAGATCAGTATCACAGACCAGTACTACTAGAGACCAGTATCAGAGACCAGTAGTACTTTAGACCAGTATCAGAGACCAGTACTACCAGAAATCAGTTATACTAGGGACCGGTATCAGAGACCAATAACAGTGAGCAGTATTAGAGACCAGTACCACTAGAGACCAGAACTACTAGAGATCAGTATCAAAGACTAGTACCACAAGAGATCAGTATCAGAGACCAGTACTACTTGAGACCCGTATCACAGTCCAGTAAAAGAAACCAGTATCAGAGACCACTACTACTATAGACCAGGTTCAGAGACCAGTAGCACGAAAGACCAGTGTCAGAGATTCGTAACATTGACTAGTATCACAGTTCAGTACTACTAGAGACCACTAAAAGTGACCAGTTTCAGAGACCAGTACAACTCGAGATCAGTATCATAGACCAGTACTTCCAGAGACCAGTAACAGAGGCCAGTACTACTAGAAACAGTTGTACTAGAAACCACTATCAGTGACCAGTACTATTAGAGACCAGCACTACTAGAGACCAGTATCAGAGATTAGTAACATTGACCAGTATCAGAGACCAGTACTACTAGAAACAGTTCTACTAGAGACCAATATTACAGACCAGTACTTCTAGAGACCAGTACTACTAGAGACCAGTATCATAGACCAATACTTCTAGAGACCAGTACTACTAGAGACCAGTATCAGAAACCCGTAACAGAGACCAGTATCAAAGACCAGTATCAGAGACCAGTACTACTACAGACCAGTATCAGAGACCTGGAACAGAGACCAGTATCAGAGAACAATACTACTAGAGACAAGTATCAGAGACCAGTACTACTAGAGATCAGTTCTACTAGAGACCAGTATCATAGACCAGTACGACTAGAAACCACTATGAAAGACCAGTACTATTAGAGACCAGCACTACTAGAGACCAGCATCAGAGATTAGTAACATTGTTCAGTATCAGAGACCAGTACTACTTAAGACCAGTATCAGAGACCAGTATTACTAGAGACCAGCATCAGAGACCGGTAACAGAGAGCACTACTAATAGAGACCAGTACTACTAGAGACTAGTACCAGAGACCAGTACTAATAGAAACCAGAACTACTAGAGACCAGCATCAGAGACTAGTACTACTAGAGACCAGTTTCAGAGACCAGTACTACGAGAGACCAGTATCAGAGACCAGTACTTCTAGAGACCAGTACTACTAGAGACCAGTATCAGAAACCCGTAACAGAGACCAGTATCAGAGACAAGTACTACTAGAGACCAATATCAGAGACCAGTACTACTAGAGACCAGAACTACTAGAGACCATTACTGCTAAAGATCAGTATCAGAGACCATTACTACTAGAGACCAGTATGAGGGACAAGTACCACTAGAGAGTCGTACTACTAGAGACCAGTACGACTAGAGACCACTATCAGAGACCGGTGACAGAGACTAGTATCAGAAACCAGTACAACTAGAGACCAGTATCACAGACCAGTACATTTAGACACCAGTACTGCTAGGGAGTAGTACTACTAGAGACCAGAATCAGTGATTAGTAACAGTGACCAGTATCAGAGACCAGTACTACTAGAGACCAGTATCAGAGACCAGTACTACTGGAGACAAGTACTACTGGAGACCAGTATCAGAGACCAGTATTACTAGAGACCAGCATCAGAGACCAGTATCAGAGACCAGTACTACTAGAGACCAGTATCAGAGACCAGTACTACTGGAGACAAGTACTACTGGAGACCAGTATCAGAGACCAGTACTAATAGAGACCAGTACTACTAGAGACTAGTACCAGAGACCAGCACTACTAGAGACCAGAACTACTAGAGACCAGTATCAGAGACCAGTACAATTAGAGGCCAGTTTCAGAGACCACTACTTCCAGAGACCAGCATCAGAGACCAGTACTACTAGAGATCAGTTGTACTAGAGACCAGTATCATAGACCAGTACTACTAGAGACCAGTATCAGAGACCAGTACTACTAGGGACAAGTATCAGAGACCATTAACAGAGACCAGTATCAGAGTCCACTAACAGAGACCAGTATCAGAGACCAGTACTACTAGAGACCAGTATCAGAGACCAGTACTACTAGGGACAAGTATCAGAGACCATTAACAGAGACCAGTATCAGAGACCAGTACTACTAGAGACCAGTATCAGAGACCATTAACAGAGACCAGTATCAGAGACCAGTACTACTAGAGATCAGTTCTACTTGAGACCAGTATCATAGACCAGTACGAGTAGAAACCACAATGAGAGACCAGTACTATTAGAGACCAGCACTACTAGAGACCCGCATCAGAGATTAGTAACATTGACCAGTATCAGAGACCAGTACTACTAGAGACCAATATTAGAGACCAGTACTACTAGAGACCAGTATCAGAGACAAGTACTACTGGACACAAGTACTACTGGAGACCAGTATCAGAGACCAGTATTACTAGAGACCAGGATCAGAGACCAGTAACAGAGAGCAGTATCAGAGACCAGTACTATTAGAGACCAGAACAACTAGAGACCAGTATCAGAGACCAGTAAGACTAGAGACCAGTACAACTTGAGATCAGGATCAGAGACTGGTAACAGAGACCAGCATCAGACACCAGTACAACTAGAGACCAGAACTACTAGAGACCGGTACTCCTAAAGACCAGTATCAGAGACCAGTACTACAAGAGACCAGTATCAGAGACCAGTACTACTAGAGACCAGTGTCAGAGATTAGTAACACTGACCAGTATCAGAGACCAGTACTACTTAAGACCAGTATCAGAGATCAGTATTACTAGAGACCAGCATCAGAGACCAATACTACTAGAGACCAGTGTCAGAGATTAGTAACACTGACCAGTATCAGAGACCAGTACTACTTAAGACCAGTATCAGAGACCAGTATTACTAGAGACCAGCATCAGAGACCAGTAACAGAGAGCAGTACTAATAGAGACCAGTAATACTAGAGACTAGTACCAGAGACCAGTACTAATAGAGACCAGAACAACTAGAGAACAGCATATGAGACTAGTACTACTAGAGACCAGTTTCAGAGACCAGTACTACCAGAGACCAGTATCAGAGACCGGTAACAGAGACTAGTATTGGAAACCAGTACAACTAGAGACCAGTATCAGAGACCAGTACTATTAGAGACCAGTACTGCAAGGGAGCAGTACGACTAGAGACCAGTATCAGTGATTAGTAACAGTGACCAGTATGAGATACCAATACTATTAGAGACCAGTTTCAGATACCTGTAACAGAGACAAGACTCAGAGACCAGTAGTAGTCGAGACCAGTATCGGACACCAGTAATAGAGACCAGTATCACAGACCAGTACTACTAGAGACCAGTATCAGAGACCAGTAGTACTTGAGACCAGTATCAGAGACCAGTACTACCAGAAATCAGTTATACTAGAGACCAGTATCAGAGACCAATAACAGAGAGCAGTATTAGAGACCAGTACTACTAGAGATCAGTATCAAAGACTAGTACCACAAGAGATCAGTATCAGAGACCAGTATCAGAGACCAGTACTACTTGAGACCCGTATCACAGACCAGTAAAAGAAACCAGAATCAGAGACCAGTACTACTATAGACCAGGTTCAGAGACCAGTACGACTAGAGACCAGTGTCAGAGATTAGTAACACTGACCAGTGTCAGAGACCAGTACTACTTAAGACAAGTATCAGAGACCAGTATTACTAGAGACCAGCATCAGAAACCAGCAACAGAGTGCAGTAATAATACAGACCAGTATTACTAGAGACTAGTACTAGAGACCAGTACTAATAGAGACCAGTATCAGAGACAAGTACGACCAGAGACCAGTATCAGAGACCACTAAAAGGGACCAGTATCAGAGACAAGTAAAACTAGAGATTAGTTCTTCTAGAGACCAGTATCATAGACCAGTACTTCTAGAGAGCAGTATCAGAGACCAGTAACAGAGACCAGTATCAGAGACCAGTACAACTAGAGACAAGTATCAGAGACAAGTACAACTAGAGACAAGTATCAGAGACAAGTATCAGAGACCAGAACTACTAGAGACCAGCATCAGAGACAAATACTACCAGAGACAAGAACGACTAGAGATCAGTACTGCTATTGACCAGTATCAGAAACCAGTACTACAAGAGACCAGTATCAGAGTCCAGTACTACAAGAGACCAGTATCAGAAACCAGTACTACTAGTGACCAGAACTGCTAGACAACAGTACTGCTAAAGACAATTATCAGAGACCAGTACTACAAGAGACCAGTATCAGAGACCAGTACTACAAGAGACCAGAACTACTAGACACGAGTACTGCTAAAGACCAGTATCAGAGACCATTACTACCAGAGACCAGTATCAGAGACCAGCACCACTAGAGACTAGTACTACTAGAGACCACTATCAGAGACTGGTAACAGAGACTAGTATTGGAAACCAGTACAACTAGAGACCAGTATCAGAGACCACTACTATTAGAGACCAGTACTGGTAGGGAGCAGTACTACTAGACACCAGTATCAGAGATTAGTAACAGTGACCAGTATGAGATACCAGTACTATTAGAGACCAGTTTCAGATACCTGTAACAGAGACAAGACTCAGAGACCAGTACTAGTAGAGACCAGTATCAGAGACCAGTAAAAGAGACCAGTATCACAGACCAGTACTACTAGAGACCAGTATCAGAGACCAGTAGTACTTGAGACCAGTATCAGAGACCAGTACTACCAGAGACCAGAACTACAAGAGATCAGTATCAAAGACTAGTACTACTAGGGATCAGTTTCAGAGACCAGTACTACTAGAGACCAGTTTCAGAGACAAGTACTACAAGAGTCCAGTATCAGATACCAGTATCAGAAACCAGTACTACTAGAGACCCGTATCAGAGACCAGTACTACTAGAGACCAGTGTCAGAGATTAGTAACATTGACCAGTATCAGAGACCAGTACTACGAGAGACCAGCGTCAGAGACCAGTAACAGAAAGCAGTACTAATAGAGACCAGTACTACTAGAGACCGGTATCAGAGACCAGTACAACTAGAGACCATTATCAGAGACCAGTACTACTAGAGACCAGTGTCAGAGATTAGTAATATTGACCAGTATCAGAGACCAGTACTACTAGAGACCAATATTACAGACCAGTACTACTAGAGATCAGTTCTACTAGAGACCAGTATCAGAGACCACTACTACTAGAAACAGTTCTACTAGAGACCAGTATCATAGACCAGTACGACTAGAAACCATGATCAGAGACCTGTACTATTAGAGACCAGCACTACTAGAGACCAGTATAAGAGATTAGTAACATTGACCAGTATCAGAGACCAGTACTACTAGAGAACAATATTACAGACCAGTTCTACCTGAGACCAGTATCAGAAACCCGAAATAGAGACCAGTATCAGAGACCAGTACTACTGGAGACAAGTATTACTGGAGACCAGTATCAGAGACCAGTATTACTAGAGACCAGCATCAGAGACCAGTAAAAGAGAGCAGTATCAGAGACCAGTAATATTAGAGACCAGCACTACCAGTGACTAGTACCAGAGACCAGTACTACTAGAAACCAGAACTACTAGAGATCAGCATCAGAGACCAGTAACCGAGAGCAGTATCAGAGACCAGTACTGATAGAGACCAGTGTCAGAGACCAGTATCAGTCACCAGAAAAAGAGACCAGTGTCAGAGACCAGTACTCCTAGAGACCAGGTTCAGAGACCAGTACTACGAGAGACAAATATTCGGGAACAGTACGACGAGAGACCAGTATCAGAGACCAGTACTACTGGAGACCAGTACTACTAGAGACTAGTACCAGAGACCAGTACTACTAGACACCAGCATCAGAGAACAGTAAAACAGAGCAGTATCAGAGACCAGTACAATTAGAGACCAGCACTAATAGAGACTAGTACCAGAGACCAGTACTACTAGAGACCAGAACTACTAGAGACCAGTTTCAGAGTCTAGAGACCAGTTTCAGAGACCAGTACTACTGGAGACCAGAACTACTAGAGACCAGTATCAGAGACAAGTATCAGAGACCAGTATCAGAGACCAGTACTACTAGAGACCAGTATCAGAGACCAGTACAAGTAGAGAAAAGAATCAGAGACAAGTATCAGAGACCAGTATCAGAGACCAGTACTACTAGAGACCAGTATCAGAGACCAGAAAAAGAGACCAGTGTCAGAAACCAGTACTCCTAGAAAAGAGGTTCAGAGATCAGTACTACTAGAGACCAGTTTCAGAGACAAATACTGCTAGAGACCAGTTTCAGAGACAACTACTGCTAGAGACCAATATGAGAGACCAGTACTACATACGACCAGTATCAGAGCAGTACTACTGGAGACAAGTATGACTGGAGACCAGTATCAGAGACCAGTATTACTAGAGACCAGTGCTACTAGAAACTAGTACCAGAAACCAGTACTACTACAAACCAATATCAGAGACTAGTACTACTAGTGACCAGTTTCAGACAAAAGTACTACTAGAGACCAGCACTACAAGAGACCAGCATCAGAGACCAATACTACTAGTGAACAGGACTGCTAGAGACGAGGACTACTAGAGACCAGGTTGAGAGACCACTCCTACTAGAGACCAGTATCAGAGACCAGTACCACTAGAGACAAGTATTACTGGAGACCAGTATCAGAGACCAGTACTACTAGATACCAGTATCAGAGACCAGTACTACTGGAGACAAGTATTACTGGAGACCAGTATCAGAGACCAGTATTACTAGAGACCAGCATCACAGACCAGTAACAGAAAGCAGTATCAGAGGCCAGTTCTATTAGAAATCAGCACTATTAGAGACTAGTACCAGAGACCAGTATAACGAGAGACCAGAACTACTAGAGACCAGTATCAGAGACCCGTATGACTAGAAACCAGTATCACAGACCAGTACTACTAGAGACCAGTACAACTAGAGATCAGGATCAGAGACTGGAAACAGAGACCAGCATCAGACACCAGTACTACTAGAGACCAGAACTACTAGAGACCAGTACTGCTAAAAACCAGTTTCAGATACCAGTACTACAAGAGACCAGTATCAGAGACCAGTACTACTAGAGACCACTATCAGAGACCGGAAACAGAGACTAGTATCAGAAACCAGTACAACTAGAGACCAGTATCAGAGGCCAGTACTACTAGAGACCAGTACTGCAAGGGAACATTACTACTAGAGACCAGTATCAGAGATTAGTAACATTGACCAGTATCAGAGACCAGTACTACTAGAGACCATTATCAGGTACCATTACTATTTGAGACCAGTATCAGATACCAGTAACAGACACAAGATTCAGAGACCAGTACTAGTAGAGACCAGTATCAGAGAGAAGTACAATAAGAAACCATTACCATAACAGATCATCATCAGAGATCACTAGCAGAGACCAGTACTACTTGAGACCAGTATCAGAGACCAGTATTACTGGAGACCAGCATCAGAGACCAGTAACAGAGAGCAGAATCAGAGACCAGTACTACTAGAGAACAGTTCTACTGGAGACCAGTATCATAAATCAGTACGACTAGAAACCACAATGAGAGACCAGTACTATTAGAGACCAGCACCACTAGAGACCCGCATCAGAGATCAGCAACATTGACCAGTATCAGAGACCAGTACTACTAGAGACCAATATTAGAGAGCAGTACTACTAGAGACCAGTATCATAGACCAGTAAGACTAGAGACCAGTACAACTTGAGATCAGGATCAGAGACTGGTAACAGAGACCAGCATCAGACACCAGTACAACTAGAGACCAGAACTACTAGAGACCAGTACTGCTAAAGTCCAGTATCAGAGACCAGTACTACTAGAGACCAGAACTACTAGACACCAGTACTGCTGAAGATCAGTATCAGAGAACAGTACTACAAGAGACCAGTATCAGAGACCAGTAACAGAGACTCGTATCGGAAACCAGTACAACTAGAGACCAGTGTCAGAGACCAGTATTATTAGAGACCAGTATCAGATACAAGTAACAGAGACAAGACTCAGAGACCAGTACTAGTAGAGACCAGTATCGGAGACCAGTAAAAGAGACCAGTATCACAGACCAGTACTACAAGAGACCAGTATCAGAGACAAGTACAACTAGAGACCCGTATCACAGACCAGTAAAAGAAACCAGTATCAGAGACCAGTACTACTAGAGACCAGTGTCAGAGATTCCTAACATTGATCAGTATCAGAGAACAATACTACTAGAGACCAGTGTCAGAGACAAGTACAACTAGAAACCACTACCACAAGAGATCAGTATCAGAGACCAGTATCAGAGACCAGTACTACTAGAGACCACTAAAAGTGACCAGTTTCAGAGACCAATACAACTTGAGACCAGTATCAGAAACCAGTACTATTAGAGCTCAGTTCTACTAGAGACCAATATCATAGACCAGTACTTCCAGAGACCAGTAACAGAGACCAGTATCAGAGACCAGTACTACTAGAGACCAGTATCAGAGACCAGTAACAGAAACCATTGTCAGAAACCAGTGCTACTAGAGACCAGTATCATAGACCAGTACGACTAGAAACCACTATCAGAGACCAGCACTACTAGAGACCAGTATCAGAGATTAGTAACATTGACCAGTATCAGAGACCAGTACTACTAGAGACCAATATTACAGACCAGTTCTACTAGAGACCAGAAGTACTAGAGACCAGTATCAGAGACCCGTAAGACTAGAAACCAGTATCAGAGACCAGTACTACGAGAGACCACGTTCAGAGACCAGTACTAATAGAGACTAGAACTACTAGAGACCAATATCAGAGACCAGTACTACTGGAGACAAGTACTACTGGAGACCAGTATGAGAAACCAGTATTACTAGAGACCAGCATCAGAGACCAGTAAAATAGAGCAGTATCTGAGACCAGTACTATTAGAGACCAGCACTACCAGTGACTAGTACCAGAGACCAGTACTACTAGAGACCAGAACTACTAGAGACAAGTACTACTGGAGACCAGTATCAGAAACCAGTATTACTAGAGACCAGTATCAGAGACCAGTACTACTAGAGACCACGTTCAGAGACCAGTACTATTACAGACCAGTATCAGATACCAGTATTAATAGAGACCTGCATCAGAGACTAGTAACCGAGGGCAGTATCAGAGACCAGTACTTCTAGAGACCAGTACAACTAGAGATCAGGATTAGAGATAAGTAACAGTGACCAGTATCAGAGACCAGTACTACTAGAGACAAATATTAGGGACCAGTACTACGAGAGACCAGCATCAGAGAACAGTAAAAGAGAGCAGTATCAGAGACCAGTACTATTAGAGACCAGCACTAATAGAGACTAGTAGCAGAGACCAGTACTACTAGATACCAGAACAACGAGAGATCAGGATCAGAGATTAGTAACAGTGACCAGTATCAGAGACCACTACTAGCGACCAGTATCAGATACCAGACCTATTAGAGACCAGTATCAGATACCAGTAACAGAGACAAGAATCAGAGACCAGTACTAGTAGAGACCAGTACTACTGGAGACCAGTATCAGAGACCAGCACTACTAGAGACCACTATGAGAGACCAGTACTATTAGACAGCAGCACTACTAGAGACAAGTGTCAGAGATTAGTAACATTGAACAGTATCAGAGACCAGTACTACTAGAGACCAGAACTACTAGAGACCAGTATCAGAGACTAGTACTACTACAGACCAGTATCTGAGACCAGAACTCCTAGAGACCAGTATCAGAGACAGGTAAAAGAGACCAGTATCAGATTCCAGTACTACTAGATACCCGTATCAGAGACCAGTATGACAGACCACTATCAGAGACCAGTACTACTAGAGATCAGTATCAGAGACCAGTACTACTAGAGTCAAGTAACGCTACAAACCACTATCAGAGACCAGAAACAGAGACCAGTATCAGAGACCAGTACTACTAGAAACCAGTATCAGAAACCAGTACTACTAGGGACCAGTACTACTAGATATAACAATCAGAGACAAGTACTACGAGGGACCAGTACTACTTGAAATCAGTATCGGAATCCAGTACTACTAGGGACCAGAATCATAGACCAGTACTGCTAGAAACCATTACGATTAGAGACCAGTACAACTAGAGATCAGTATAGGAGACCAGTACTGTCTAAGACCAATATCAGAGACCAGAACTTCTCGAGACCAGAATCAGAGACCAGTACTACCAGAGACCAGAACTGCTGAAGACCAGTATCAGAGACCATTAACAGAGACAAAAATCAGAGACCAGTACTAGTAGAGACCAGTTTCAGAGACCAGTACTACGGGAGACCAGTACTACTGGATCCCAGTATCAGAGGCCAGTATTATTAGAAACCAGTATCAGAGAACAGTACCACTAGAGGCCAGTATCAGAGCTGCTAAACGCCAGTATCAGAGACCAGTACTACAAGAGACCAGTTTCAGAGAATGTTACTGCTAGAGACCACTAACAGAGACCGGTAAGAGAGACTAGTTTCAGAAACCACTACTACTAGAGACCAGTATCAGAGACCAGTACTATTAGGGAGCAGTCCTACTAGAGACCAGCATCAGAGACCAGTACTACTACAAACCAGTACTACTAGAGACCAGTAATGCTAAAGACCAGTATCAGAGACCAGTACTACAAGAGACCAGTATCAGAGAACATTACTGCTAGAGACCAGTATCAGAGACCAGTATCAGAGATAAGTACTACTAGAGACCAGTATAAGTGACCAGTACAATTATAGACCAGTGTCAGAGACCAGTACTTCTACAGACCAGTATCAGAGACCAGTACTACTCCAGAGCAGTGCTACTAGAGACTATTACAAATAGGGATTAGGATCAGAGACTGGTAACAGAGACCAGTATCAGAGACCAGTTCTACTAGAGACAAGTATCAGACACCAGTACTACTAGAGACCAGTACTACTCGAGACCAGTGCCAACAAGGACCAGTACCATAGACCAGTACTACTAGAGACCAGTATCAGAGACCAGTACTACTAGAGACCAGTATCAGAGACTAGTACTACTTGAGACCAGTACTACTAGAGAGAAGTATCAGAGACCGGTAACAGAGACCATTCTCGGAGTACTACTAACAGAGAGAATTATTAGAGACCAGTAATACTAGAGACCAGTACTACTAGAGAACAGTACTATTAGAGACCGCAATGAGAGACCAGTACTAATAGAGACCAGTGCCAGAGACTAGTACTACTAGAGACCAGAACTATTGGAGATCAGTATCAGAGACCTGTAACAGAGACCAGTATCAGAGACCAGAACTACGAGAGACCAGTATCAGTGACCAGTATCAGAGCCCAGTACCACTAGAGACCAGTATCAGAGAGCAGTACTGCTAGAGACCAGTATCAGAGACCAGTAACAGAGACTAGTACTACTTGAGACCAGTACTACTAGAGAGAAGTATCAGAGACCGGTAACAGAGACCATTCTCGGAGTACTACTAACAGAGAGAATTATTAGAGATCAGTAATACTAGAGACCAGTACTACTAGAGAACAGTACTATTAGAGACCGCAATGAGAGACCAGTACTACTAGAGACCAGTGCCAGAGACTAGTACTACTAGAGACCAGTATCAGAGACTAGTACTACTTGAGACCAGTACTACTAGAGAGAAGTATCAGAGACCGGTAACAGAGACCATTCTCGGAGTACTACTAACAGAGAGAATTATTAGAGACCAGTAATACTAGAGACCAGTGCCAGAGACTAGTACTACTAGAGACCAGAACTATTGGAGATCAGTATCAGAGACCTGTAACAGAGACCAGTATCAGAGACCAGAACTACGAGAGACCAGTATCAGTGACCAGTATCAGAGACCAGTATCAGAGCCCAGTACCACTAGAGACCAGTATCAGAGAGCAGTACTGCTAGAGACCAGTATCAGAGACCAGTAACAGATACCAGGATCAGAGACCAGTAATGCTACACATCAGTATCAGAGACCAGTACTACTAGAGACCTGTACTACTCGAGACCAGTATCAGAGACCTGTAACAGAGACCAGTACTACTAGAAACCAGTTTCAGAGACCAGTACTATAAGAGACCAGTATCAGAGACCATTACTGCAAAAGACCAGAACAACTAGAGACTAGTATAACTAGAGACCAGTATCAGAGACCACTACTACTAGATACCAGTAACAGAGACCAGTATTAGAGAGCAGTACTACTAGAGATCAGTAAGAGATACCAGTATCAGAGACCAGTAATAGAAACCAGTGTCAGAGACCAGTATCATAGACCAGTATTACTAGAGACCAGTTTCAGAGACGAGTATCAGAGAAGTACTACAACAGACCAGTACTACTAAAGACCAGTAACAGAGACGAGTATCAGAGATCAATATTACTAGAGACCAGTATCAGGGACCAGTACTAATAGAGACCAGTATCAGAGACCAGTACTACTCGAGACCAGTATTATAGACCAGTAACAGTCACCAGTATTAGAGACCAGTACTACTAGAAAACATTATCAGAGACAAGTAACAGAGACCAGTATCAGAGAGCAGTACTACTAGAGATCAGTAACAGAAACCAAGTGTCAGAGACCAGTAATAGAGACCAGTGTCAGAGACCAGTATCATAGACCAGTATTACTAGAGACCAGTTTCACAGACGAGTACTACTGGAGAAGTACTACAACAGACCAGTACTACTAAAGACCAGTAACAGAGACGAGTATAAGAGATCAATATTACTAGAGAGCTGTATCAGGGACCAGTACCAATAGAGACCAGTATCAGAGTCCAGTATTACTAAAGACCAGTTTCAGAGACCAGTACTACTAAAGATCAGCACTACTAGAGACCACTATGAGAGATCAGTACTAATAGAGATCAATACTACTTGAGACCAGGACCAGAGACCAGTACTACTAGAGAGCGGAACTACTGGAGACCTGTCATCAGGAGAACGCCACATAAACAAACCCGTCATCAACAGTACACATAAACTAACCCGTCATCAGGAGAACACCACATCAATTAACCCATCATCAGGAGAACATATAAACTTACCCGTCATCAGGAGAACACCACATAAACTAACCCATCATCAGGAGAACACATAAACTAACCCATCATCAGGAGAACACCACATAAACTAACCCATCATCAGGAGAACACATAAAGTAACCCATCATCAGTAGAACACATAAACTAACCCGTCATCAGGAGAACATATAAACTAACCCATCATCAGGAGAACACCATATAAACTAACCTGTCATCAAGAGAACACAAAAACTAACCCATCATCAGTAGAACACATAAACTAACCCATCATCAGGTGAACACCACATAAACTAATCCATCATCAGTACAACATATAAACTAACCCGTCATCAGGAGAATGCCATATAAACTAACCCATCATCAGGAGAACACATAAAGTAACCCATCATCAGTAGAACACATGAACTAACCCGTCATCAGGAGAACACATAAACTAACCCATCATCAGGAGAACACCATATAAACTAACCTGTCATCAAGAGAACACAAAAACTAACCCATCATCAGTAGAACACATAAACTAACCCATCATCAGGAGAACACCACATAAACTAATCCATCATCAGTACAACACATAAACTAACCCGTCATCAGGAGAACACCACATAAACTAACCCTTCATCAGGAGAACACCACATAAACTAACCCGTCATCAGGACAACCCCACATAAACTAACCCGTCATCAGGACAACCCCACATAAACTAACCCATCATCAGTAGAACACATAAACTAAACCATCATCAGGACAACACCACATAAACTAACCCATCAACAGGAGAACACATAAACTAACCCGTCATCAGGAGAACACCACATAAACTAACCCATCATCAGCAGAACACTACATAAACTAACCTGTCATCAGCAGAACACCACATAAACTAACCCGTCATCAGGAGAACACCACATAAACTAACCCATCATCAGCAGAACACTACATAAACTAACCTGTCATCAGCAGAACACCACATAAACTAACCCATCATCAGAAGAATGCCACATAAACTAACCCGTCATCAGCAGAACGCCACATAAACTAACCCGTCATCAGGAGAACACCACATAAACTAACCCATCATCAGCAGAACACTACATAAACTAACCTGTCATCAGCAGAACACCACATAAACTAACCCGTCATCAGGAGAACACAACATAAACTAACCCGTCATCAGGAGAACACCACATGAACTAACCCGTAATCAGGAGAACACCACATAAACGATCCCATCATCAGGACAACGCCACATAAACTAACCCATAATCAGTAGAACACATAAACTAACCCGTCATCAGGAGAACACATAAACTAACCCATCATCAGGAGAAAACCACATTAACTAACCCGTCATCAGGAGAATGCCACATAAACTAACCCGTCATCAGGAGAACACCACATAAACTAACCCGTCATCAGGAGAACACCACATAAACTAACCCGTCATCAGCAGAACACTACATAAACTAACCCGTCATCAGCAGAACGCCAAATAAACAAACCCGTCATCAGGAGAACACTACATAAACTAACCCATCATCAGGTGAACACCACATAAACTAATCCATCATCAGTACAACATATAAACTAACCCGTCATCAGGAGAATGCCATATAAACTAACCCATCATCAGGAGAACACATAAAGTAACCCATCATCAGTAGAACACATGAACTAACCCGTCATCAGGAGAACACATAAACTAACCCATCATCAGGAGAACACCATATAAACTAACCTGTCATCAAGAGAACACAAAAACTAACCCATCATCAGTAGAACACATAAACTAACCCATCATCAGGAGAACACCACATAAACTAATCCATCATCAGTACAACACATAAACTAACCCGTCATCAGGAGAACACAACATAAACTAACCCTTCATCAGGAGAACACCACATAAACTAACCCGTCATCAGGAGAACACTACATAAACTAACCCATCATCAGCAGAACACTACATAAACTAACCTGTCATCAGCAGAACACCACATAAACTAACCCGTCATCAGGAGAACACCACATAAACTAACCCATCATCAGCAGAACACTACATAAACTAACCTGTCATCAGCAGAACACCACATAAACTAACCCATCATCAGAAGAATGCCACATAAACTAACCCGTCATCAGCAGAACGCCACATAAACTAACCCGTCATCAGGAGAACACCACATAAACTAACCCATCATCAGCAGAACACTACATAAACTAACCTGTCATCAGCAGAACACCACATAAACTAACCCGTCATCAGGAGAACACAACATAAACTAACCCGTCATCAGGAGAACACCACATCAACTAACCCGTAATCAGGAGAACACCACATAAACGATCCCATCATCAGGACAACGCCACATAAACTAACCCATAATCAGTAGAACACATAAACTAACCCGTCATCAGGAGAACACATAAACTAACCCATCATCAGGAGAAAACCACATTAACTAACCCGTCATCAGGAGAATGCCACATAAACTAACCCGTCATCAGGAGAACACCACATAAACTAACCCGTCATCAGGAGAACACCACATAAACTAACCCGTCATCAGCAGAACACTACATAAACTAACCCGTCATCAGCAGAACGCCAAATAAACAAACCCGTCATCAGGAGAACACTACATAAACTAACCCATCATCAGGAGAACGCCACATAAACGAAACCATCATCAGCAGAACACCACATAAACTAACCTGTCATCAGCAGAACACTACATAAACTAACCCGTCATCAGCAGAACACCACATAAACTAACCCATCATCAGTAGAACACATAATCTAACCCGTCATCAGGAGAACACAAACTAAACCATCATCAGGACAACACCACATAAACTAACCCATCAACAGGAGAACACATAAACGAACCCATCATCAGAAGAATGCCACATAAACTAACCTGTCATCAACAGAACACTACATAAACTAACCCGTCATCAGCAGAACGCCACATAAACTAACCTGTCATCAGGAGAACACCACATAACATGGAATGAAAGTTGGAATATATGGAATGAAAGTTGGAGAATATGGAATGAAAGTTGGAATAAATAGAACGACAGTTGGAATATATGGAACGAAAGTTAGAATACATGGAATGAAAGGTGGAATATATGGAATGAAAGTTGGAATACATAAAATGAAAGTTGGAATATATGGAATGAAAGATGGAATGTATGAAATGAAAGTTGGAATATATGGAATGAAAGATGGAATATATAGAACGAAAGTTGGAATATATGGAATATATGGTGGAATGTATGGAATAAAAAAATTTAGACGTGGAATTAAAGTTAGAATATATGGAATGAAAATTGGAATATATGGAATGAAAGTTGGAATGTATGGAATAAAAAAAATTTAAACATGGAATTAATATTCGAAAATATATAGAATGAAAGTTGCAATACATGGAACAAAGGTTAGAATATATAGAATGAAAATTAGAATACATGGAGTGAAAGTTGGATATATGTAGAAAGAAAGTTGGAATACATGGAATGAAAGGTGGAATATATGGAATGAAAATTGGAATATATGGAATGAGAATTGGAATATATGGAATGATCTTGGAATATATGGGATGAAAGCTGGAATACATGGAATGAAAGTGGGAATATATTGAATGAAAGTTGGAATACATTAAATGAAAATTGGAATACATGGAATGAAAGTTTGAATATATGGAATGACAGTTGGAATATATTTAATGAAAGTTGGAATATATAGAACGACAGTTGGAATATATGGAATGAAAAGTGCAATGTATGGAATAAAAAAAATTTAAACATGGAATTAAAGTCAGAATATATGGAATGAAAATTGGAATACATGGAGTGAAAGTTGGATATATGTAGAATGAAAGTTGGAATGTATGGAATGAAAGATGGAATATATGGAATAAAAGTTGAAATATTTGTAAAGGAACTTGGGATATATAGAACGAAAGTTTAAATATATGGAATGAAAGATGGAATGAATGGAATGAAAGTTGAAATATTTGGAAAGAAACTTGGAATATATAGAACCGAAGTTGGAATATATGGAATGAAAGTATAAAATGAAAGTTGGAATATATGCAATGAAAGTGAGAATACATGGAATGAAAGTTGTAATACATTGAATGAAAGTTGGAATACATGAAATGAAAGTTGCAATATATGAAATGAAAGTTGGAATATATGGAATGAAAGTTGGAATATATAGAACTAAAGTTGGAATATATAGAATGACAGTTGGAATATATGGAATGAACGTTGGAATATATAGAATGAAAGTTGGAATATTTAGAACGAAACTTGGAATATAGAGAATGAAAGTTGGAATACATGGAACAATAGTTGGAATGCATAGAATGAAAGATGGAATGTATAGAATGAAACTTGGAATATATAGAATGAAACTTGGAATACATGGAATGAAACTTGGAATACAGTGAGTGAAAGTTGGAAAATATGGAATGGAAGTTTGAAAGTATAAAATGAAAGTTGGAATATATGCAATGAAAATGAGAATGCATGCAATGAAAGTTTGAATACATGAAATGAAAGTTGGAATATATGGAACGAAAGTTGGAATATATGGAATTAAGTTAGAATATATAGAATGAAAGTTGGAATACATGGAACAAAAGTTAGAATATGTGGAATGAAAATTAAAATACATGGAGTGAATGTTGGATATATGTAGAATGAAAGTTGGAATTTATGGAATGAAAGATGGAATATATGGAATGAAAGTTGAAATATTTGTAAAGGAACTTGGAATATATAGAACGGAAGTTGAAATATATGGAATGAAAGTTGAAACGTATAAAATGAAAGTTTGAATGTTTAGAACTAAAGTTGGAATATTTGGAATGAGAATTGGAATACATAGAATGAAAGTGGGAATATACTGAATGAAAGTTGGAATATATGGAATGAAAGTTGGAAAATATATCCAGAAAGTTGGAATACATGGAATGAAAATTGGAATTCTTGGAATGAAAGTTTGAATATATGGAATGAAAGTTTAAATATTTGTAAAGTAACTTGGAATATATAGAACGAAAGTTGAAATATATGGAATGAAAGTTGAAACGTATAAAATGAAAGTTGAAATATATAGAATTAAAGTTGGAATATATGGAAGGAAAGATGGAATGTGTGGAATGAAAGTTGAAATATTTGGAAAGGAACTTAGAATATATAGAACCGAAGTTGGAATATATGGAATGAAAGTTTGAAAGTATAAAATGAAAGTTGGAATATATGCAATGAAAGTGAGAATACATAAATGAAAGTTGTAATACATTGAATGAAAGTTGGAATCCATGAAATGAAAGTTAGAATATATGAAATGAAAGTTGGAATATATGGAATGAAAGTTGGAATATATAGAACTAAAGTTGGAATATATAGAACGAAAGTTGGAATATATGTAATGAAAGTTGGAATATATAGAATGAAAGTTGGAATATATAGAATGAAAGTTGGAATATATGTAATGAAAGTTCGAATGAAATTTGTTACACATGGAATGAAAGTTGGAATATAGAGAATGAAAGTTGGAATACATGGAACGACAGTTGGAATATGTGGAATTGAAGTTGGAATGTGTGGAATGAAAGTTGAAATATTTGGAAAGGAACTTAGAATATATAGAACCGAAGTTGGAATCTATGGAATGAAAGTTGAAACGTATAAAATGAAAGTTGGAATATATGGAAGGAAAGATGGAATGTGTGGAATGAAAGTTGAAATATTTGGAAAGGAACTTAGAATATATAGAACCGAAGTTGGAATATATGGAATGAAAGTTTGAAAGTATAAAATGAAAGTTGGAATATATGCAATGAAAGTGAGAATACATAGAATGAAAGTTGTAATACATTGAATGAAAGTTGGAATCCATGAAATGAAAGTTGGAATATATGAAATGAAAGTTGGAATATATGGAATGAAAGTTGGAATATATAGAACTAAAGTTGGAATATATAGAACGAAAGTTGGAATATATGGAATGAAAGTTGGAATATATAGAATGAATGTTGGACCTTCTGATTGCTTCAGACAAAGGACTCGTCTCTGTACTTGTTTTATTAGATCTTAGTGCAGCGTTTGACACTGTTGACCATGAAATTCTGTTACAGAGACTGGAACACTTAATTGGCCTAAAAGGTTCTGCACTAAGCTGGTTTGAATCTTATTTATCTGATCGTTCTCAATTTGTTGACGTTTATAATGAATCATCCGTACGTAACGTTCTAACATCATTAGAAATCACTCTATAAATTTCCATTGTTATGCGGATGATACACAGTTGTATTTATCGATGAAGCCAGAAGAAAGGGATCAATTAACTAAACTTCATAATTGTCTTAAAGACATAAAAACCTGGATGAGCACCAATTTCCTGATGTTAAATTCAAACAAAACTGAAGTTATTGTTCTTGGCCCCAAACAACTCAGAGACTCTTTATCTGATGACATAGTTTCTCTCGATGGCATTGCTCTGGCCTCTACCACTACCGAAAGAAACCTGAGAGTAACATTTGATCAAGATCTGTCTTTCAATTCTCATTTAAAACAAACCTCACGGACTGCATTTTTTCATCTGCGTAATATTGCAAAAATTAGGCCTATCCTGACCCAAAAAGATGCAGAAAAATTGGTCCACGCTTTTGTTACCTCGAGGCTGGATTACTGTAACTCTCTACTATCAGGTAGCTCTAGTAAATCATTAAAAACTCTTCAGCTAATTCAGAATGCATCAGCACGTGTACTAACAGGAACTAAGAAACGAGATCATATTTCTCCTGTTTTAGCTTCTCTGCACTGGCTCCCTGTAAAATCCAGAATTGAATTTAAAATCCTACTGTTAACTTATAAAGCTCTAAATGGTCAAGCTCCATCATATCTTAGAGAGCTCATAGTGCCTTATTATCCCACCAGAACTCTGCGCTCTGAGAACGCAGGGTTACTCGTGGTCCCTAAAGTCTCCAAAAGTAGATCAGGAGCCAGAGCCTTCAGCTATCAGGCTCCTCTCCTGTGGAATCATCTTCCTGTTACGGTCCGGGAGGCAGACACCGTCTCCACATTTAAGGCTAGACTTAAGACTTTCCTCTTTGATGAAGCTTATAGTTAGGGCTGGCTCGGGCTTGCCTTGTACCAGCCCCTAGTTAGGCTGACTTAGGCCTAGTCAACCGGAGGACCACCTTTAATGCACCGGGCACCTTCTCTCTCTCTCTCTCTCTCTCGCTCTCGCTCTCTCTCTCGTATCCTATTACTGTATCTATTTTACTCGGCCATTCTGGATGTCACTAACTCGGTTTCTTCTCCGGAGCCTTTGTGCTCCACTGTCTCTCAGGTTAACTCGTATTGCAGCGGTGCCTGGATAGTGTGACGTGTGTGGTTGTGCTGCTGCCGTGGTCCTGCCAGATGCCTGCTGCTGCTGCTGCTGCTGCTGCCATCATTAATCATTAGTCATACTTCTACTGCTATTATAGACATATGATATTATCATACATGTAGACTGCCTGATACTAATATATACTTTCAACATATTGTACCACAGTAGCCAGAACTATAACGACAGTATTATTACTTTCATGAATGTTGTTGTAAGCTACTGTCATTACCGAGGATGTCATACAGATTACTGTATTGTGTCATACAGATTACTGTTAATTTGTTATGCTGATCTGTTCTGTACGACATCTACTGCACGTCTGTCCGTCCTGGAAGAGGGATCCCTCCTCAGTTGCTCTTCCTGAGGTTTCTACCATTTTTTTCCCCCGGTAAAGGGGTTTTTTTGGGGAGTTTTTCCTTATCCGCTGTGAGGGTCTAAAGGACAGAGGGATGTCATATGCTGTAAAGCCCTGTGAGGCAAATTGTATTTGTGATATTGGGCTTTATAAATAAAATTGATTGAATTGATTGATTGATTGAATATATAGAACGAAAGTTGGAATATATGTAATGAAAGTTGAAATGAAATTTGTTACACATGGAATGAAAGTTGAAATAAAGAGAATGAAAGTTGGAATACATGGAACGACAGTTGGAATATGTGGTATTAAACTTGGAATGTGTGGAATGAGAGTTGAAATATTTGGAAAGGAACTTAGAATATATAGAACCGAAGTTGGAATCTATGGAATGAAAGTTGAAACGTATAAAATGAAAGTTGAAATATATAGAATGAAAGTTGGAATATATGGAAGGAAAGATGGAATGTGTGGAATGAAAGTTGAAATATTTGGAAAGGAACTTAGAATATATAGAACCGAAGTTGGAATATATGGAATGAAAGTTTGAAAGTATAAAATGAAAGTTGGAATATATGCAATGAAAGTGAGAATACATAGAATGAAAGTTGTAATACATTGAATGAAAGTTGGAATCCATGAAATGAAAGTTGGAATATATGAAATGAAAGTTGGAATACATGGAATGAAAGTTGGAATATATAGAACTAAAGTTGGAATTTATAGAACGAAAGTTGGAATATATGGAATGAAAGTTGGAATATATAGAACTAAAGTTGGAATATATAGAACGAAAGTTGGAATATATGGAATGAAAGTTGGAATATATAGAATGAAAGTTGGAATATATAGAACGAAAGTTGGAATATATGTAATGAAAGTTGGAATGAAATTTGTTACACATGGAATGAAAGTTGGAATATAGAGAATGAAAGTTGGAATACATGGAACGACAGTTGGAATAAGTGGAATTAAAGTTGGAATACATCGAATGAAAGGTGTAATATATAGAACAAAAGTTGGAATATATGGAATGATCTTGGAATATATTGGGTGAAAGTTGTAAGACATGGAATGAAAGTGGGAATATATTGAATGAAAGTTGGAATACATGGAATACACGTTGGGATACATGGAATGAAATTTGGAATATATAAAATGAAAGTTGGAATATAAAATTTCTTAAACATGGAATTAATGTTAGAATATATGGAATGAAAGTTGGAATACATGGAACGAAAGTTGGAATATGTTGAATGAAAGTTGGAACATGTGGAATGAAAGTTGGAATATATGGAATGAAAGCTGGAACATGTAGAATGAGAGTAGTAAAACATGGAATGAAAATTGGAAAATATTTAATGAAAGTTGGAATACATGGAATGAAAGATGTTATTAAGGAAGCTGCTAAACTGGATTTAATGGCGATGCAGCTGGATGTGCACGACCACGGAGACATTTTAAACGGGCAATGCTCGCTTGTTTTTGGCACCCCCGAGGCATGGATACTAATGACGTCAGATTCTGGGTGAGTAGTTGATCTCTACTGATTGGTTAGGGAAAAAAACAAATTCCCTCCCCCTTGTAAATCGTCTTCAATGGAGGCGATATCTGATTCTGACTCTATTCTGCGAGCTTCAGTCTGACACTCAGGCTAGGCTTATGGTAGAGAAATGACCATTCAATTCACGGGCAACAGCTCTGGTGGACATTCCTGCAGTCAGCATGACAACTGCACGCTCCCTCAAAACTTGCGACATCTGTGGCATTGTGCTGTGTGATAAAACTGAACATTTTAGAGTGGCCTTTTATTGGGGCCAGCCTAAGGCACACCTGTGCAATAATCATGCTCTCTAATCAGCATCTTGATATGCCGCACCTGTGAGGTGGGATGGATTATCTCGGCTCACTAACACAGTGCTTACTAACACAGATTTAGACAGATGAAAACAAAAGTGTTGCGTCTATATTTTTGTTCAGTGTGTACAAATACATACATATATATATATATATACAGTATATGTATATGTGTATGTATGTATATATCTTTATATCTATCTATCTATATCTATATATATATATATATATATATATATATATATATATATATGTGTGTGTGTGTGCGTGTATATATGTATACATACACATACACATATATATATATATATATATATATATATATATATATATATATATATAGATATATATATATATATATATATATATATATATATATATAGATATATATAGATATACTGTATATACCCAATACCATTTTCAATACAGCAGCAAAAAATTAAGAGGCATGTCATTTTTTAAATAAAAATCAGAACAGTAACATCAATGATAATAACAAAAAATAAAAAAATAAATAACAACCAGAAACAAGATCTGTCCATACAAATGTATTTATCTACAGCCCTGTTTATTTTCTGTGCTCCTGGTGAATTGGCACCATATTTTCGTTGCTGATCAAATAGTGTTGGTAGTTAAGACTCAGGATGCTCCTGTTTCTACCTCACGATGTGATCAGAGAACGAGGGGTTATGGGAGAAACCAAACGGGTTTTTTTTTTACAGTTAACATAACTTTTCAGACACACAAATTGTGTTGTCCTGTTAAACTAACATTGTCTATTAATGCTACAGATGGGCATGACTGATAAAGTTTTCTGCTTAGCTCCCACATTAACGTTAGAAGTTAAATTTTAGTTTGATGCTGGCGAGACCAGCTGCTCAGCTGCTAGTGAGGGGAGGGGCTGTACCTGCCGTCTGCAGCGTGCTGTGTTCACTTCACTAAATATTTCCAAAGAGCGCTTTTTCCTTTATCATTTTTGACCAAAACTGGCTGCTCTGATCCTCCTGCAGCCACACCCGACAGGCGCTAAGGTACGCCACCTTAGCACTGTTAGTATCGATACTTTTGTAAATTAGTATTGTATCCAGATACAGCGTTTGAGTATCGATACTTTTGACAACCCGAATATATATATATATATATATATATATATATATACACATACATATATATATATATATATATACATATGCAATATGCATATGCAGACTATTATAATTACAATATTTTAAAAAAAGAAAGAAAAGAAAACGCACTTTATTTCTATATTTTAATAAGAAAATGCATTCAGAACAGGATTAGAATAGATTTATATTTTAAATATGACAAAATATTACTTTCACAGCAGCAAAGTTAAAGTTTACAACAGCAAAACTATTATGAGGAAGAAAGAGGAAAACGTCAGTAAAAAAAATGTCATTTTAACTAACTAATATATTGTGTGCACGTATACATCTATAAATATGTACATATATCTGCACAATTTAAACATTTAATTAGCTTTCTTCCTTGCACAAAGTGGATAGTCAAACAAATTGAATGTAAGCATAACTACATTATGTTATATTGATTACATTATTACTTTATTCTTATTATTATTAGTATATACATACAGTATGTATAGTAAACCATATTGAGAAGCCAAAGTGGATACATGGACAGATATAGCATTATTTATCTAAGCTATAGCATTAACTAGAATTGTCTTACTAACTTAAATAGCTATTGTTACTTTGATCATTTATGTACTCCTGTTCTTACCCTCCGTTCCCCATCCAGACCAGGCCCCCCTGAAGGGTAAACGTAGCTGTGCCAGTCCTGCAGAATTTTTTTAATCATGATGACACCAGGCGAGATTTCAGTTTGAGCAGATTGTCCCTGGAGGTGCTGCTGGACCTTCTCCACCAGGAAAGACGACATGGATGGGGTGCCACAATAGAGACCTTGGTCTTTCTCTTCTGGCTGGCGAGTGGGACATCATACATATTGGTTGTCTCAAGGGTGCGTGGGATGCCTCACTCCATTGTTCACCGCATCGTCCACCGAGTTACTGAAGAGGTGGTGGCCATTCGCCACAAGGTCATCTACCTCCCCAAGACCGCTGACAACCTGGCGGCAGTAACTCAGGGGTTTGCAGGGCTGGCAAGACACAGAGCTCTTCGAAAAGCTGCTGGAGCAACCAACAGCTGCCATGTCAGGATCAAGCCACCAAGCGGCCCTGATGGTCAGTGCTACAAGAACAGGAAAGTGTTTGCTTCCATCATCATGCAGGCAGATTGTGACCATCAGGGCCGCTTCATCGACACGTACGTGGGCTGGCCGATTGCCTCAAGGAAGGACAGCCATGCCAGACAAGGAGAGAGCAGCCCGAGCGAGTCCCGCCTTGAGGGACTGTTTGCGCCCAACAATAATAATAATAATAATAATAATAATAATAATAATAATAATAATAAGTTACTGTGGACCTATATACCATGCCTTTTCACAAAATTACCAGAAGAGTTTGCTGAAAAACAGGTAAAGTCAGCCTGAATTACTGACGTGCGTCCCCGGTGAAAATCGCTGACATGCATGGGAAATACAGCTTCTACAGGCTCGCCATAGCTTACTGTCAGGACTCAGGGACCAGAATTCGGGATGGCGGGCCGTCGGAATGGCCATATTTCAGTGTGGCGGCCTGTAACTGTTGCTTAAATGGGCCGTTTGGTTGGTATTCAGATAACTGGGGCTTTACTGGTATAATGCAATAGCACCACCCAGCTGTGAAACCCGTGTACATGAAAACAATGACCCACTCTAAACGTTTAGAGATTTCTGCACACAAACTCACCCCTACATTATACAGTATTTTTGCACTATAAAACATACTGGACAGGAACTGTAACCAAATAACAGCCTGGTGCAGGTCAGTGCAAAAAAAAAAAAAAAAAAGAGCCTTGAGCAAATAGCCCCACCAAGGCCAGGTGGCAGCAGTGAGCTTCCCGCTACCCCCTGCCCTGTCCCTGGATCTTTGCATTCCTAAGGCAGAGGAAATCAATCACAACAGCAGCAATTTTCTGCAAAGTATTTATTAAAAAAGTCTTGAAAAAGGAGTGCATCGTGGACTCAAAAAGAGGTATGTCAGTGATCACTTCTCCTCGTTTGGTGGGGGAGGCGGAGGAAGATTGGTTACCTGCTGTTGATCCAGCATTAATACAAGGTTGGTTAAAAAACTCTGAGACACTCTATAATCTAGAGGTGCTTTTGAGACATCTATCAGAGCTGGAAAGAGCTGATTTGACTGAGGTGATTAAGTCTTTTCCGTGTCTATTCAATGACACGGCCAGTCAAACCCACCTCATTTAACACAATATTGAAGTAGGAGATGCCCGGCAATCCGTGTATCATTCGTTCTTTCTATTTTCAATTGTCAATCAAAAATCAAAAAATGAAAAAGTCACATATTATTTTGTTTTTCGCTTTTTAATCTAACACAAAAAAAACCCCAAAAAATGTCTGGTTTTTCATATTTCAATTTTAGACTCAGATCAAAAATATGAAATGGAAAAACGGACCACAGGACTGAATTTGATTTTAATAACTAGCCTATTTAATTGGTCTGTTTACGTGACCCGGAAGTTTTAGAGCGTTAGCAAACATTGCTAGCCGCAATGATCTATCGATCTGACCAGCAGCCAAGAGCCATCAACCCTATCAGCCATGAAGAGTTAGGCAATGTGTCGTTTCAGGGAGCAAAGCGTGTCACCCTAAAGGAGGAGGACATGACTACTGAAAAAATAAGCAGGATTTTCCAGGTATATATTTTCACAAAGAACCTTTTCTGTGAAATTGCACTCTACTTGTAACCACAAAACGTAACCTAGCCTACATTTTGCATAAACCTTTCGCTCTACTTTTTCAAAGGTTCAAAACTCCAGTCTGTAGATCTCCGATGATAACAATATTCCCTGGAAATGAGGGTCAATTCAGAACTCTTGACCTTGCAGTAAGGGGACATTATGAAGTGCATGGAGAGAGCGACGATGTGGGGGAGCAAGCCAGTGTGCCTGGACCATTCCCTACCCGCTTCTCCTTCCGCCGACCAGCAAGTGCTGCTGCTGGCTCAGCTCATTGCTCAGCTTCAACTGCAAAAGCAAGGCCCTCTCCAAGAGCACCCATGGCTAAGACATTTCAAAGGTGACCAAACACTTTAACACATCAGCTAGGCGCGTCATGCTAATATGTCTGTCTGTCTCTGTCTGTCTATCTATCTATCTATCTATCTATCTATCTATCTATCTATCTATCTATCTATCTATCTATCTATCTATCTATCTATCTATCTATCACAATTGCTGTGAATTTGAAATGTTCTGTCTGTATTACAAGAATGTACAATGAATTTCAAAATTATTTTCATCTTCAGGACCATCTTCATTGCTGATCTTGTGGATGGCAGATTGAAAACAAGCAAAACCCTGACAGTTTGATTCTCAGAATTTGAGGCTTCTGTCATGGGCATCACAAGTAAAGTAAATGATGCCCTTGAACAAGAAGACTCGGTCATCCTTACTGATGGTCAGGGAAAGCAGATCTTGGACACAGAGGGAACCAGAGGTAAATTAATAAATAAAAATGAATATTTATAACCCTCTGGTTTTAACAAAACTACCCCTTTTTCTGAAAAATTGTATACTTTACGTAGAGGAGAGTGGGGTAAAGTGAGACACTTTTTACATTTGCTCCCCTCTAAGCCAGCTAAAATGATATATCAGTAAAATTTACACATTTCCCATTAATTCAGGATGTTTCCTAGCAATAGAAATTTTCAGAATGTATTCAGGATGAAGGGCAGTGAAAATATGATTGTTTTTGAAAAAGTGGTCTTGTGTCTCACTTTACCCCAGCTCAGGGGTAAACTGAGACAGACCAGAGAAATCAAGGGGGTAAATTGATCCACTTACTTTTTCCACTCTGAAACTACTGTGATGGCCCCGCCTTACGTTGGGGGTGTGTGTGGGCAGGTTGCTGGTTGGTCTGCTCTATGTTCCAGGTTCAGCAGAGAAGCGGCCTCCACACCGTGGTAAGTCCGAGTACACTGAAAAGGGACATTTTCAGTCCGATTTTTCAAAAGTTTGTAACTTTTGTAAAGGAAGGGGACATTGGAAAGCTGAATACCCAAAAGCTAATGCTTGGCGGGGAAATTCTGGTGTTTGTGCTGTGTCTGTGGCGCCTGTCTCTGTTGTCTCTCCTCCTCAACAGCTCAAGTGTGGCAGAGGACCTGACTTCTCAGCATTCATGTCCGAAGGCCGCATGTCACTGGTGGGAGGTAACAGTGTACCAGTAAAAATCTTGAGAGACACAGCTGCACATGACTCAAATATTTTGAGCTCTGTGTTGCCTCCCTAGAGACTCTGACACTGGGGACTTTGTTTTGATGCGGGGTATGGGATTAAATGTTGAGCCTGTTCCACTGCATTCTCTCTGCATTGACTGTGGTTTGGTGCAGGGAGAGGTTGCCATGGGGGTCCGCCCTGAGCTGTCAATCAGAGGGGTGGATGTCATCTTGGGAAACGGTCTCGCTGTCAGACGAGTGTGGGCCGGGGGTCCACCACCCCCGATTGTGTCATCTTCACCCATTGTAACTGGTAACTTGGATGAGAATGCTCAGTGTTTCCCTGAAGTGTTTACAGCTTGTGCTGTGACACGGGCCAGGAGTCGTGCACAGCAGGAGCCTGAGCAAGGGGAAGAGGTGAATGAGATTGATGTTGTTAATGTCCCTGATTCTTTGCTGTCCATCTCTCGCAGTGATCTAGGGCAGAGCAGAAAGCTGATAAGAGTCCCAGGTTTTGTACAGATTACCGCAAGGTAAACACAATTTCAAAACCCGATGCTTACCCGTTACCGAGAATTGAGGATTGCATAGACCAGGTTGGTGCAGCGCGTTTTGTCAGTAAGTTCGATCTCCTTAAAGGGTACTGGCAGATTCCGCTGACCGACAGAGCCAGGGAGATCTCTGCGTTTATTACACCTTCTGGTGTGTTTGCATATACTGTGATGAGTTTTGGATTGAGGAATGCACCGGCAACATTTCAGCGGTTGGTGAACATGGTGGTGTCTGGGTTGGAGGGATGCGCAGTTTACTTAGATGACGTTGTCATTTATAGTGAGACATGGGAGGAACATCTAGCCCATATTAACAGTTTGTTTGTTTGGTTGAGTGATGCCCGTTTGACAGTGAACCTCGCAAAGTGTGAGTTCGCCAAGGCCACTGTGGTCTTCCTGGGAAAAGTTGTGAGGCAGGGGAAAGTGTGCGCTGTGCAGGCCAAGGTGAGTGTTGTTGAAGAGTATCCAGCCCCACCACGAAAAAAGAGCTGCAGCGTTTCCTCGGCCTGGTAGGGTACTATCGCAGTTTTTGCAAGAACTTTTCGACTGTGGTAGCGCCCCTCACTGACCTGTTAAAGGGAAATGCCCGGTTTGTTTGGTCATCCTTGTGTCAAAAAGCTTTTGATAACATTAAGTCTGTGCTTTGCTCATCTCCTGTCCTTGCAGCTCCTCGATTGGATTGTCCTTTTGAGCTCCAGGTGGACGCGAGTGACGTGGGGGCCGGAGCGGTGTTGTTGCAAAGAGACGTCAACGGTGTAGATCGGCCCGTGAGTTTCTACTCGTAAAAGTTCAATGCGTTCCAGCTGAACTATTCGGTCACAGAAAAAGAGACCCTCGCACTCATTTGGGCATTGCAACATTTCAATGTATATGTCGGTTCAAGCGTTGCTCTTGTTGTCTATACTGACCATAACCCGTTGACTTTTTTGCACTCTGTCCCTTGCTCAAATCGTAGATTGCTGCTTGATTGATGCTGTATCTGCAGTCGTATTGCCTGGACATTCGCCACATCAAAGGCTCGGAAAACGTTGTGGCCGATGCCCTGTCGAGAGTCTACAGCTCCTGATTGTTTTGCTTGACTCGTGTGTAACCCTCTGGTCTTTTCACCCTTAACTGCTTCTCCAGGCACCGGAGTTGCTGCGGAACAGTATTGGACTGGTTGGCTTGCAAGGGATTAGCGGTAGGATGGTCAGTGTGAGTTTTGTAGTAACTGTAAAGTTAAGAAATGTGTATTGGGTATAAGGATTGTGTAATTAATATGTAAGTATATGTAAGTCTTTTCATCTGTTGTGTTTTGGGGAACCAGCAGTTGAGGCGTTCCTTTTGGGAACCCCTCTCTTATGGGGGGGTGTCACGGCCCCACCCTCTACGTTGGGGGTGTGTGTGGGCAGGTTGCTGGTTGGTCTGCTCTGTGTTCCAGGTTCAGCAGAGGTGGGACTGTCATCAGGAGATGTGCTACACCTGGTCCCAGTGGAGCGCATTTATTCCCATGCTGGCCGAGACTCTTGGTCTCATTCCATCCACGCCGTCAGAGGGGGATGCCACGGCGCGGCTGTGCTCTCTGGTTTTCCTTTTTGTCTCGCACACTCACACACATGCATCCACACCCGCCTACACTACTGATCACTGACACTGATCGTTCGCCTTACTTTACTATGTTTCAATAAACATGTCACTTTTGTATTGGAACCTCGTCTCCCCTCCCGTTATTGGTTGCAGTCCCCGAGCCGGACTGTAACACTACCATAACAATACATGTTGTAACAGTTAGAATCCTGACAGCTAGCTTGACAACCACACATTCCAGAACTAATGTCAGACCAGTAACAGATTCATGGGCATTAGTCAATTAAGCGCTTTTTTTCCCTAAAAACTTGAAAGTAACTCTGAACAAAATCAAATACAACATAATATAATTTAAAATATTTTAATCAACATTCAAATGACAGAAAGACCCAGAACAGGAGAGGGAGATGAGCCTGTTACTGCGGCTGCTCCTCTGACCAGGATTTTGATTGTGGGTGGGCCTCCAGAAAACTGGATGGGCCAGTTAAAATAAGCAAAAAACGGGTTCCCTTTTATCTCCGTTTCAGCGCTTTTCTGTGGCATTGAGGACAGCGACGCCGGTGCACCGGTGTGGCTCCCTTGTGTCGCTGTCCTCAGCTCAGCGCTGAAGTGGACAATGACATACACCTATAACACATAAAACGCTAGCATAAGTTATCTGTCTACTTATATTATTTTTTACTCCAGAAAATGTGCAGACAGACACTAACGTTAACTTTACTTACCTTGCTGGTGTGGGGGGTTAGTTATGGCAGGAGGAGGAGGAGGAGGTGTAGTATCTGATTTTGTCACGTTGATGCTCAGAGACTGTAAAAGTGCTCAGTTAGGGGCCCTGTTCAAGATTATGTTGCAGCCTAGGTCAAGGACTGATAAGACAGGCTAAAGGGTTGGATTCCATCTAGATTTTTCTCTGTCACCTGTTTCATGTTGTTTCAAAGTTCATCAAAACAACCAACCTACATATGCAGAATGTTTGAAGCTGTAATTTGGAGTAGTTCATATTGGCTTCGGACTCTCTCACAGGCAAAATCCTGGGTGCCTGATTTGATGCTGTACTTCTTGTAATAAACCTTTCTATATACAAGCAAGACGGTGTCAGCGGAGTCTCCTTCATCATCTTCACATCATCGCTACCTCATATACAACAGAGGACTTGATGGAGAGAGGGCAGCTGAAGTGGACGGTAAAGCAGCTCTCGTAACGTTACTTGAAATGGACGCAAGAGTTTCCTGGTCCTCGCAGCGTTTCTTAGTAAATTTAAATGTAAATAAGCTGCTTTTGCTTCGCCATGTTGACTTTTCATCTTAGCTAACTACTTCCTCTCTCCTGTGTTTACTGCTAAATTTCACTGCTTGCGCGGAACTAACTCATTCATTTCATTGGATCACATGCTGGTGACGATGCAGCCTGTTGGCAGGCTTAAGGGGCCACACACACGTGGGGTAAGAAGCCATTGATTGGCTGAGAAGCCTTCACTCAAAGTTTTCCTCAGACTGCCTATTTGATGAATAGCTAAAATGAAAACTAAGTCTTCTGATTGCCCAATACTAGCGCCGCGGATGAGTGAGAGTCTTGTGTAGAGGGTGTTGGGGGTCACCCAGGATGGCCTTGTTGTTTATGAGGTAGTGATGATGTGAAGATGATGAAGGAGACTCCGCTGACACTGTCTTGCTTGTATATAGAAAGGTTTATTACAAGAAGTACAGCATCAAATCAGGCACCCAGGATTTGCCTGAGAGAGAGTCCGAAGCCAATATGAACTACTCTGAATCACAGCTTCAAATATTCTGCTTATATAGGTTGGTTGTTTTGATGAACTTTGAAACAAAATGAAACAGGTGACAGAGAAAAATCTAGATGGAATCCAACCCTTCAGCCTGTCTTATCAGTCCTTGACCTAGGCTGTGATATAATCTTGACCAGGGCCCCTAACCGAGCACTTTTACAGTCTCTGAGCATCAACGTGGCAAAATCAGATACTACATATTTCCCCCCTCCGAGACAACACAGAGTCTAGCAAAATAGTAATACATATATATTTGCAGTTGTGATAGGAATAGCTGTTCCTCCTACAGCATAACCTTACCAATTTAACAACTTTATGGAGTGCGAGAGCGAAAACCTGTCAGGCAGCTATCTGTCCTGAAATACCCCTCAAACAATCTAGACAGGAAAAATTCTCTCACGGTCCCTCTGCCTTAGGCGATCACTTATAGTACTCCAGACCAATTTAAAAGAAGGAATTTGGTATTTTATGTAAGGACATGACTTAAAGAAATACATGTGGAAACCTCAGTAAAGAAATCAAAACAATGTCCAAATTCAGGCTGGTCGACCCATCGCACCTTCCAATGGACCTTTCCCTGCCTAGCAAGAAACATCCCTAAACACCCGAAAAAAAAGAAAACAACTGAGATCCCAATGTATTTATCCAACAGCAAAAACCATCAGTCTAAAATGATTACAATCAATCAAGAAATATTATAACATTTAAGTATCATCCCTACAGTAAAAGAAAACTCAACAAATAAGACACACTATTATATCTTACTAAAATTATCACTATTATAAAATCATCCTCTGTCAGTCTCACAGCTTACATTCATTAGAACACAATCCAAACAATATATAGGAGCAAACATGAAAAGATATCACACTGCAACTCCTCAGCAGCGTCGACTCTCAACGTAGTATCGATGATGTGTTTAACCAGGACATATTATCACAGTATCCTTGTTCAGGGCCCTCCAGTCCCCATTATTGTCCATTTTTGAGTGTCTGAATTCCTTCAGAATGTCGGGGTCCCTGAACAGTCAACCACCCTCACAGTGGTCTTTCCCAATACCGTCCTAGGAGGAAAGAAAGAAAACACCAACCAGTATCTTTGCAAAGACAGCTGATGCAAATTCATTAAAACATCAAATGCAATTCACAATATCATGATTTCACATTATTCCAAATTATAACTCACATTACCATGTCCCCCCTTTAATCATAACACCCCATAATAAGAAACTACTAAATAACAAAATAATAGATGTTAAAATTATAATATAATTAGACATTCAAAATGGATATTTCTCCACCAGTTCATCTCCTATCACCATTTCCTTGTCAACGTCTGTGTCAATCCTCTGTAATAATGGCATCTGAACATGATTCCCAGGCATCACAACTCCAACCCATCTCAATATCAGAGCCTTCGCAAAGGTCAACAGTAACGTACAAAAACAGAACATCACACACAATGATAGAAGAATCGCTACCAAAACCTGAACTAACACTGCTCCTAACGGCCCAAATTTCTCCTGCAACCAAGCATTCACAGACCATCCAGATCCTTCCGATGAGCCAAAAGCATCCCTTATAGTCTTCAGTGCATCTATGACACTGGTCATATTATCAGAACTATCAGGAATCAAAGTATAACAAGCATCCCCAGTTAAATTCAAAGCCACACAAAGGCCACCTTGTTTAGCCAAAATATAGTCAAGAGCCATGTCATGTTTCAGCAGCGTCAGTCTGTGACTCCTTTGAGTATTTGACAAGTATTCAAAACCTCTTATTGTCTCATTTGCAAAACCCTGTAGGGTGTAGGTTATATTATCAATGTGATCTGCCAAAAATGTCACACCATACCATGGAAACAATCCTATACCCCACTTCTCTCCTAGACTTATCCTCCAATGATAGGACTCCAGATTATGAAATTGTGCCATGTCCCTTTTCTTCCTACTTCCAGGAACAGCATTAGACTGAAACTCATCAGATACGTTTCCCTTCTGTACAGCAAGAACCTCATATGGGAGTTTCAGCGTTGCCATGTAACAACATCCTGTCCACCCATACGGTAGAAATATGTATGCCTTATCACCACAAACCCACCAAATATCCTTGAAATTTCCTATGGTCACATTTCCAGGCAAAATTTCGTTCTGCACCATCAAAGTTCTATGCTGTTTGCGATGTGGCTCATAAAAAGTCACTTCACACAAATCATCAATAGCCTCATGTCTACGCTTACCCATGTTCATCATATAGCTGTCACAATCTGAGATTCCCATAAACATCCCATGCTCATTATGTGTATCATTCGAACAAAAACAATCTTTAGCCCTCACAGATTTCACTTCTATTGCATCAGGAACTGCTGTCATCATGTTTTCATGCTGATCAAGTAAATTCACATGGTAATTCCCTCAACCAAGAACAATTACGTCTAGGTTTAAACAGATTCACTGACAAAGCCATCACTGTATCCTCTGCTGATTGCTGCTGATACAACAGCCACGATAGTGCATAAGATTGACATACAGTAGCCAGTGGTTCTGGTACTGTCTCTGTGCCTATTGATGGAACTTTCACTACACATGGACAATTCATTCTCCTCACTGATCTTACAGAATGAGTTAACTGCTGGAACCATAAGTTCCTACCTGCCCATGGGTCTGTGATTTGTAACACCGAGGAATCAAATCCATATGCCTTCCACTTAGTATCTCTCTTCTGTAATGCATGGTAGTGGTCAGTCATGTCTTCTGATGTCCAATCTAAGTCAAAAGTCTCATTTTCCACATCTGAAACAGTTTTCTGAGCTGTCTCAGATGAATCCGCATCATTGTCTTCCACCAGCTGTTCTCTAGATTTGAGAATCTCATTACTACTGTTTTCACTAAGCTCTATCTTTACCATAGGCTCCTGAGTTACATTTACAAATTTCATAGGCATTGAAGATGTCATCATTGTTTTGTTACCAAAGGTTGCCCTTGTCACATCCTCATCTGTAAATTACCAGAAGTGACGAAAGTAGAAGTTGTCACCATCGCTGTTATATTACTGATCCCCTTCAAAGTTTTATCCAGAGTAGTAGCCTGAGTTGAGATATAAACACTCTTAGGTGTTTCCGGAGCTAAAGTAGTAAACTTCATCTGTGCATCATTTACCCCTAAAGTGGTTACCGTAGGAAATTGTCACTGAACCCCTTCAGCACCTACAAAACTTTCAGTAGGACTCAAATCTTCTATCATAAGTACCACCTTACGAGTTATATAACCCGCTACCCAATAAGTCTGAACTGGAACCAATTCAAACTCTGGCTCTAGATAAGTGCATGTGTATTCCCCTTGGTCTTCCCTCTTAACATTACGCACGATAAGTGAACAATCATCCCTAAGTTTCAACCACTTCATAATGACTTAACAGATATTTTCTTTGATTACGAGGCACAGTGTCAACTTCAGGTCCTGCTAACAACAACTGGTTACAATGATTGCATTTTTACTGGTTAGGATTTTGTTGAGACCAAGTAGGTTAATGAATTTTAAAGGTTTTAATCCCCTAATTAATGATTTCCCACTCTTAAATCATGTCTAATTAATTGTATCCCTAATTTATGAACCCCTATTTATGTTTTGGAGTGTAATCAAAAACATGTTTTAATATCTCTGGATGAGTTTTAATTGATTTTAACCCCCTAATTAATGATTTACCCTCTGTAAATAATGCCAAATTAACTATCTCCCTAATGTCTTGATCCCTATTTATGTTTTCAGTGTCACCAATCATGTTTTTAATTTCCCTGAATGAAACTGCCTGTGTTCCTGTGTATGAATCATGTTTGTCCTCTGTTTTTTAATTGTGTCCCATGAATTGAGTGTGTTTTTAATCAATCCCATCAATATTTAATATTTTTAATATGTTTAGAGCCCAATAAGTGTGTATTTAAAACCAATTATGTAATTTAGATGCCCAATCAATGTTTTTAAGGTTGTTTTAAGTGTTTCCAATTAACTGTGTGTTTTTAAGTCTGCCAATCATGTAATTTATGTCAATGAATATATTTCACCCTTAATGAATTTGTTTATCATTTTTATAAAAGCCAGTCATGTAATTTAGATTCCAATCAATGTTTTGAAGTTGCCCAGTTAATTAATTAATTTTTTATAATGCCAATTAAGTCCATGTGTTAGGGGTTAAAGTGGTTAGGGTTAGGGTAAAAAACTGGGTTGTGTGTCGTCCCTAAATAATGTGACGGTTAGGTTTAGGCACTAAAAACACTAACACAGGTCCAAACACTAAAGCCATGACTCGTCTTGAGTCATAAACCTGGGATTAGGTTTAGGCAATAAGACTGTGATTACACAAAGGTCAAAGGTCACGTCCAAATTCAAGGATCCAGCTGGAACAGCGTAACATTTAAGCTAACCTGGCTTCAATGAGCTTTAGCCCAGAGACTACAGTTTTAATTACATCATGAATTTAAGCTAATAGACCCGACTGTGGCGACTGTATACAGTGTGACAGTTCAGCTAACGGGACTCCAAGGGGCCTTGGTCCAGAGGCTATGACACTTTGAGTTACATCATGAGTTTGAGTCAAGAGGCTCTGTCCTTAATTATGTGTACAGTATAGCATTTAAGCTAACGTGACTGTACGGGACTCTTAGCCCAGAAGCTGTAGCTTCATTTTGAGTTACATTTTTAGTTTCATCATGAGTTTGGGGGGGTCAGGGTTTTGGCAACACAGCCAAAATGATCGCTGACGCAATTAAAAAAAACGTTGAGAAAAATGTACAAAAATGCCAGAGGAGGGTTAAATGAATGTTATTTATTGATCTTAAGTCTAAAAAACGCAGAGTACATTAATCAAAGGAGACAGAT
The DNA here is from genome assembly GCA_035609425.1 of Epinephelus awoara. Lineage (NCBI taxonomy): Eukaryota > Metazoa > Chordata > Actinopteri > Perciformes > Serranidae > Epinephelus > Epinephelus awoara. The sequence continues at coordinate 1,386,733 of CM069317.1, forward strand.
ATTTGTATTAGCATGAGCAACATTTAAAAGCAGTCTTAAGGGCTAGTTAATGAAATACATCACAATTCACTCATTTGGGGAATGTAAGCACAGATGCTGACAATCCCCATATGAGAGCCTGCCCTGGGCCCTGGAGCTACAGTGTGGCTCTCTAGGTTGGGCCAGTGAATCCTGGAGTTAAGTTAAGTTAATTAAGCTTATTATTAAAGTTTAGGGGGTGGGAGGTAACATCCAGGTCACATGTGTGTCTGAACTCTGTTACTTTTAATGCAAGCTTCCCGGAGCAGCGACATAATACAAATAATTTTCAGAACAAGCAAATAATTCAGACATGTCTGCTTTGGCCCAAAAATGAGAGATATATGCCTTTAGTAAGTTTCCCGGAGCAGGGACACTTAAATGCATAATGACTCAAAGCCATTGCAAGACTGTAGAATTAGCTGAAGAACTCTGTCCAAAGGAGAAAAAATACATTTTACCATTGCAAATTAAAATTGAAACATATCTCTCCAGTGAGACAATATGTGTTCTGCCGTTCGTGGAGACCAGTGTACTTTGTCATGTACGGTTTGAAACATTGCTTTTGGTAATTTTGGAAGGTGTGGCAAGCTTTCAATCAATGTGTTAATATAAGAGAGCACCTTTTGGTATTTGTCTGGAAAATGTTTTGAGAAGGAGATCAGCGGCATGACTACCACAGCTTTTGGAAATCTTTCTTTGGCCACTTTAAAAATTGCCTCCAATTCCCTTTTTACCTGCTCTCCATCCCTGGCATTTTTGTCATTAATTCCAAATGAAAGAATGACCTTGAGGACATGATCCGTTTTCTTTGTGTTCTCCAAAATGTGCAGGGCATGGCAAAATTGTGCTCCTGGATATAAGTCTACCTGTACTCTCTTGTCATTGCATTTTGGTAGCCGTGAAATATTTGAATCACCAAGTATCAGGATTGGTCTCTGGATGCTTAGCTTCCAGTTTTTAAATTTGTCATTGAAATGCTGGTGTCTTGTAAACAAGGCTTTGTCCTCTGCCAGTTGATCCAATTTTTCCTTCAGCTTTACTTCAGCTCTCACTGCCACATCCATATTAAAATCAACCAGTTCTTTCTTGACCCAGTTTACTGCCATAGTCCATGCCTCCTGCCAGTTTGTGGTATCAGTATTGAAGTTGAAATCTGCCAATACACCCTCAAAATGTTTAGTGATAACTGCAACTGTATCCTCAGTCCAATCGCTGCAAGCGGTGTTAACTTGTGTGTGCACTTTCCCATCTGTTGGTTTGGTTTGCACAGCCAGCCTAAGACGTTTGTGAGCATCTTCGATGTTTCTATTTTCCAAAGTTTTCCTGTTGAATTTTAAGCAGTAATCAAGGTGGTGATGTACCTTAAGATATCTTTTAAAGGATTTGGCAAGAGTTTTAGTGACTGCCTTTCCTTCTGCCATATCTTCTTTTTTAAAATTCCTCCTGTGTCTTCCTGTTTGGCTTCCTAGGTCAGGCTTCTATGGATAAAAGCAGAGAGCAGGCTTCTGTGTGATGAGGATCTGTCTTTTTTCCTTTCTTCTTTTTTGCTCCGAGGAATAAAAGTTTTTTAGTAGCAATTAAAATTGCTTTTGTGGCTTCAGGTAAAAGCCAAAGGAATAAATGCTCTTTAGTAGCAATTAAAATTGCTTTTGTGGCTTCAGGTGGTCTGTAGATCTCTGACACAGTCTCGAGAGGGAAACTCAGGGTCAGTGAAGACAGAAGAAGAAGAAGAAGATGATCTTGGCACTTGTAGGGACCGTTCAGGACAGCTGTCCTCTTCAGTCCCGGTTGCTCCATGGGAGTGGGGAGGGGAAAGGAGAGTAAAAGGGTTAATTAATCAATCACCATGACACCATCACAATCTGTTCACTCTGCTCACCATGCAATATAAAAATTATTAATCATAAAATTATTAATATAATTAACTATATTAAGACTGCAGAATATTGATAACAATAGAACACATTTGTAAAAAAAAAAAAAACAAACATATATATATATAAGACAAAGTCTAGCAACTTTTCAGTTGCCCCATCTCAAAATCAATAATTAAAATAATCAAATAGAGCAATAAAGAGGTCAAACAATAAAGAAAAGTAAGAGCAAAATCCTTTAAATATCTAAAATCCTTTAAATATCTAAAATGTGTTGTGGTTGTGTTGGGTTTCTATATTGTGTTTCAGTAGAACAGACAGGGGAGTGGTGCAAATGAATCTGGGTGGGTTTGTTCTTTCTTCCTCAATGATTGGTTGGAGTGATGGATTTGTTTCAGCTCTGTGAAGATACTTTTTTCCCAGACTGACCATTCATTCTTGCAGTGTCATGAAGCCAGAGAGAAGGTGCGTGTATTTGTTGCTTGTGTATTTGGGGATTCTGTAGCACATTTTTATTGCAATGTTTTGTATGGTCTGGAGTTTCTTTAGTTGTGCTGCCCCTACATTACACCAGGCAGGCGCTGCATATTCGAACAAAGGTCGAATATAAGCCTGATACACCCTTGAAGCCATTTCTGGATTTGCTCCTCCTTCTTTTCTGCAGAGCACTTTCAGATGGTTCAGTCTTCGTCTGGCCTCATTTTCCATTTTAGCAATATGTCAATCAATCAATCAATATGTGCTGTCCACTGCATGTTTTGTTGGACGGTAACTCCTAGAAATTTTGCTGTTGGTGTGACCTGAACAGTTCTTCCATACAGCTTGAGGTTTATTTGGTGTTTTTTGCGTGGGTGTCTGGTGAATATTACACATTGTGTTTTTGTAGGATTCAGTTTCACTCTCCACATGTTTGCCCAGCCTTCCATCTCTGTGATGCACACCTGGAGTTTTTTGGCAGCATATTTTATATTCTTTACAGTGGCCCAATAGCAGAGGTCATCTGCGAACTGCGAGACCTGTCCCTTTCCTCGAGGTGGATAATATATGTCAGAAATATACATTAAAAACAGTAGAGGACTGAGGGCTGAGCCTTGGGGCACACCGGCTTCTGGGCTGAATCTGGAAGAGATTGAGGTTCCAACTTTCACTGCGATTTCTCTGTCATTTAAAAAACTGTTTAAAAGCACCAACATTTGTTGTGGGAGTTTTAGATTCTGATCCATCAACCTGTATACGAGTCCATCATGCCACATTTTATCGAATGCCTTCTCAATATCAAAGAAGACTCCAATCGTCACCTCTTTTTTATTAAAGCCACGCTGTACATCCTCTGCCAGCCTCAGGATGTTATCAGTTGTGCTTCTTTCCCTCCTAAATCCTGCCTGGTGGACCCCCAAAACTCCTAGAGCATCAAAATGTCTTTGAAGCCTGTCAGCCAGCACTCTCTCCAGTAGTTTGCCCAGAGTACTCAGGAGGCTGATGGGTCTATAGTTGGCTGCCAGGTGAGGGTCTTTGTGTGGTTTGGGAATCATGGTGACCAGAGCTGATTTCCAGGGCTTCGGGAAGTAACCAGTATGGAGGCAGATTGTGAAGAGGTCTGAGAGTTGAGCCAGATATTCTATTGCTGATTCTTTGATGAGTCTATTATCTACACCATCTCCCCCCGGGGCTTTGACTTTGAGTTTCTTGAAATGCTCTTGGAGTTCGGTTATTGTGACAGCTTTAATCAGAGGGTTATTGGTATCTGTGTTTGTTGTTATGGGTAGATGTGTAGGCAGACTGACCTGCTCCTCTACAATCTCTTTCCACTCTGGGTCGAATAAAGGGTCCTCTGGGCATGAATGGACGTTCTTCAGGTGCTCTTTAAAAACATTGGCCTTTTCATTTTCTTCTTCAATAATCTTGTCATTATTTCTTAATACTGAGACTTTAGTGTTGTTTTTCTTTCCATTTATTTGGTGAATTTTTTGCCAGAATGTTTTTGGGTTCGGGTCATTATTAAGGTCTGTGTAAAACCTGTCCCATGTTCTTTCTCTCTCCTTCCTTATTTCTCTCCGTATTTGTGTTTGTAACTGATTAACTCTTTGTTTAATCTCTGGAGATCTTGTTTTCATGAACTCTCTTCTTAGTTTCCTTTTTGTTTTTATCAGGTGTATCAGTGAAAGTGGAAAATTCTTTGGACCATTTCGAACTCTTTTGAGGTTTATTGTGTTTTCCCGGGCTGTGAGGAGGATTTGTCCCAGAAAAAGAGCTCTTTGGTGGAGGGCTCGGGGTCACATGGAAGGATATTATTACTCAGGTTGGTGGTGGAATGTTTAAATGCCTCCCAGTTTGCTGATTTATAATCATATTTTAGTTTTCTTGCAGCAGCTTGAGCCTTCAGGTTGAATGAGGTGATTATTGGAAGGTGGTTGCTACCAATATCTGGACACACAGAAAACCATGTCACTTTTCCTGTGAGGTCTGGGGTGAAGAGGCGGAAGAGGAAGAGGAGGAATAGTGTGTTGGTTCATCATTGTTTAAGAGGACAAGGTCAGACTGTTCAATTATGTTATTTAGTATAATACCTGACTGGTTTGTACTTTTGTTATTAAAAGATGAATGTTTAGCGTTAAAATCTCCCATTATTACAACTGTCTTTTCTTTTAGGAGGGTTTCTTGAAAGAGATGTTTGAAGAGAGCTTAACTCTAGCAGTAACAAATTCATTATTCTGGGCTTGTTCAGGACTCAGTGAGATTGTACTTTCATGATATACAACTGGTCTTTTAATAAGCAGAGCCACTCCTCCACCTTTACCCTGAGGTCTGTCGCTTCTTATGATGTCATATCCAGGTAGAGAGAAATCGATGTGGGGGGAGAGGAATGTTTCATTTACTGAGGCTACATGCACGTCTTTTTCCTGTAGAATGTGCAGCAGCTCTTCTCTGTTCGATCTTATGCCTCTTATGTTAATATGAAAAATGTTGAATTGGCCCATTTTTTAAATTTTTTTTTTATTTCTCTTTCTTTAACCTTTTATTGGAAGTGTTTTTCCAGACATTTCCAGATGACTTCAAATTGTTTTCCATCCTGGCACAAGGTCTTCAGGTCATCTTGGAGGGTGGTGCGTTGTGCTAGGGGTCTGGTGGTTTTGTGACCTGAGTGGAGCTGAGAGAGAGACTGGGTCCGGGCATGGGGGGGCCGGATCTGGGATAAATATGTTGGACATTGCTTGGAAGCCGCAGAATGATTACCACCACAGTTAGCACATTTTACTTCATGTTTGGCTTTGTCACACGTTTTGTGTGAGTGTTCTTCTCCACATCTGACGCATTTAGTTTTGTTACTGCACTGTGGGGCTGTGTGGTTAAACCCCTGGCAGGTGAAACACTGTTTGATGTGCAGAGCAGTGTGTGCTTTTTTGACCCGATAGTGGAAAAAGTCCATGAAAAATCCTTTCATATTTTAGTTCTCTTTCTTTAGTGGCATCATCAGAGATAGTCAAGGAGACCCTGATAAAGGTGGTGGGGGTCTCTGTTCTCCTGCTGATGATGCGATGGTCTCTCAGTATCTCAATGCCTTGGTTATTAAGATCTTTGATTTGGTCGACGGTGATGTTGAGCGATGGTCCTTTAATGATGATTTGCCTGTCGGTTTGTTGTGGTCCTGTCCTGCCTTGGCGGTTTGCCAGCTTCACGCTGAGGTTGGAGCTTTGAAAAGCTTTTTCAGGCCATGGTGCTAGGAGCTGGTTCATTGATTTGAGATCTTTTGGGAAAACCAGCAGCCCTCCCCGCTGCAGGTTAACCAACTTATGGAGTGATATTGTTGGTTTACAGCGCATTATTTCTTTGGCAATGTCCATTTCAGTTTGAAATACTGCTCTGCTGATGTTTTCAATGATTATTGATGGGGGAGCGTTGGACTGCAGTGTTGTTTCAGGTGGTGGCATTGCTTGAGGACTTGAGTTTGGTCTGTATCGCTTTTTAGGATTTTGAACCAGATCAAAGCCGCTGTCATCATTGGCTATGAGCGTATCGATGGGCATGGGCTACAGCAGGAGCAGGTTTGTTTCCATTTTGTAGAAAGATATCCATTTTAGTGAGTGTGCTTTTCAATTCTGGCACAAATGAAGCAAGTGGAGTTTGTTGAATATGATAACTGAGATCATTAAACAGGGTTTGGATTTGTCCGAAAATTTATTTCAGGATTTCATCTGGTTTATTTTGAGAACTCTGGGTGCTGCTGATCAAAGGTGGTTTGGGGGCACTTGTTGACCCTTGCTCGACAGTCTGCAGCGCCTCTACAGTAAAGTTGTCAATGCTTGGGTTGGCAGCTGGATGAGGGTCAGAGGGAAGAGGAGTTGGTTTTGGCTTGATATTGTCAAGAGGATTTTGTTTGGTTGGCCTCAGTGGATCAGCAGGCTTTAATTTGGTAGAGGTTTTAGTGGAGTTTATTTTTCCATTAAAGACTTTGGACCACACAGCTTGCCTATGTCCTGGTGTCATTGTGTTGGAGCATTGTTTTGCTGCCATTTTGTATGTGCGTGCCTGTGTGTCTTTCAATAACTTGCAATTTAGTTATTTTAAAATGCATACAAATGATTAAAACCAATTTAAGGAAGAAAAAAAAGAAAAAAAATGGGCAAAGTTCTTAATTTGAAAATGGAAAATACTGAGGGCTAACACTGAGAATATTAAGTTAAATATACTACACAAAGGGTCAAAACATTTAATTGCGATTTAAATTTTGACAAGTATCTACTAGAAATAGGCTGAGCTACAGCCTTCTCTCGAAAAAGGGAGAAACCCTGCCTTATGGAAGACAGCAAACAATACGTGTGTTAGGTGAGCAAGTGAACAGATAGTGATATGTGCTTTAGTGAATGACTTTATCCCGGGGTTTGTGACAAGGTGCCCAAACTTCAAGACACCTTACCTGCCTGAGATGATTAGAGTATGCTTGTCTTCATTCACGGGTTTGCAAGCCTCGTTATACAGCTGCGTGCAGCTGCAGTTGTAGACATTTTCTCCACACAAAGAGCAAGAGGATGACTCGTTCCCGTTGACCAATGAATGAACTGAATTGCACAGTCCGGTGAAGAGATACGATAGGATGGCTTGTACCTGATGGGATAGTTCAGGGCTTGTGCCCTTTTCTATCCATTGATGGTGCTCGGTGGCGCAGAGGTGGGAGGAGCTGGACTCTGGAGGGAGGAGGACGCATGTGGGGCAAGGCATGAAACAGAGAGAGAGAGAGGAGGAGGAGGAGGAGGAACGAGAACAGGACAAGATAAACAAACAAAAAAACAAAAACAAAATAGAAGGACAATGTATCGTGCATGGTATGTTAAATTTACATTTTTGTGTGTGTGTGTGTGTTTAGTGCAGGCCTGTGTATATAACGTGTAATCTACATTGTGAACAGTGCGTTATCTACATTGGTGCGTGTGTGTGTGTGTGTGTGTGTATGTGTGTATTCATGTGAGCATGTGGGTGGTTGGTGTTGTGGTGTACTCAGTTACTCAGGTCCATGTCATGGGGGGTTTGGAGGTGAGGTGGTGTTGGTCAGTTGGAGGATGAATGACAGGGGTGTGTTGGTCATCAGGCGGGCTTCCTTGACGGTTTTCTGCAAGGCAGGGTTGGTTGTTGCGGTCTTGAGATATTTCAGGGCTATGGTTTGGTGACGTTGTCTTATGGTCTGGATGCCTGTTATTGAGTGTATGTAGTGGTTACTGATGAAGAAGGGGAGTCTATGGGCCAGTTTCAGTGCTTTGTTTTGTATTGTTTGTAGTCGTTGTGATTGGTTGTCAGAGATGGTGATCCAGGCGGGGACAGAGTATTCAAATAGTGGTCTGATGTACGATAGGTAGACTTTGATAACTGTTGAGGGTGATGCGTCATGTTTTCCACAGAGGGCTTTGAGGTGATTGAGTCTATTGTTTGCTTTTTGTTCCAGGTTATTGATGTGTTTGGTCCAGGTCATGTTGTTCTGGAAGGTGACTCCGAGGAAAGTTGCTTCTTTACTGAGGTGGATTGGTTGGTTGCTAAGTGTCAGGTTGATGTTGGGCTGTAGGTGTTGGTTTTTGGTAAAGAGGATGCATTGAGTTTTGGCAGGGTTTAGTTTGATTCTCCAGAGATTTGACCAGTTTTCTATTTCAGTGATGCATGTGTTGAGTTTTTTGGCTGCTAGTTGTGGGTTTTTTGAGCTTGACCAGTAACAAAGATCGTCGGCGAACTGTGAGACTTTGGCTATGGTGGCTGGGGGGTAGTAGATATCGGAAATGTATAGAAGGAATAGGAGGGGACTTAGAACTGCACCTTGGGGAACTCCTGCTTGAGGGGTGAAAGGTGATGAGAGGGTGGAGGCAACTTTGACTTTTATTTGTCGGTTAATGAGGAAGTTGAAGATGATGGACTGGGTGGGTTGTGGAAGTTGGAGGTTTGAGTCCAGAAGTCTGTATTTGAGTCCGTTATGCCATACTTTGTCAAATGCTTTTTCAATGTCGAAGAATATTGCCAGGGTTATTTGTTTATTGTTGAAATTTCTCTGGATGTCTTCTGAGAAACGGAGGATGTTGTCTGTGGTGGCTCTTCCTTTTCTGAATCCAGCTTGGTGTATTGCTATGAGGCCCATTGATTCAATGTGGTTATTGAGTTGTGATGTGAGGGTTCGTTCAAACAGTTTTCCAATATGACTGAGGAGGCTTATGGGACGGTAGCTGGTGACATTGTGGGGGTCTTTTCCTGGTTTATGGATCATGGTGACAAGTGCAGTTTTCCAGGGTGAGGGGAAGTGTCCGGTGGTGAGGCAGGTGGTGAAGAGTTGTCCAAGGTGTTGAAGGTAGGTGATTGGTGCTTGTTTTATTAATACAGTGTCCACAGTGTCTTCTCCCGGTGCTTTGTTCTTCATGTTGTTCAGGTGTAGTTGAATTTCTTGGGTGGTGACGGGTTTGGTGAGGGGGTGCTCTGTGGTGGGGTTAATTGCATTTCTCAGTGATGTGACGTGTTTTGTGATTTCCCTGTCTACCAGATCTTTCCATGTGCTGTCGAAGTGGGGGTCGTTTGGGCATGAGTGAATATTTTCGAGGCGGTTGCGGACGGTGATGAGAGTTGGCCTTGATCGATATATATAGCAACAGAGAGGACGTAGCTGAGGACGGGTTGTGAGCAAAATGAATGTTGATGGGTGGGGCTACTTACAGGTAAGCCCAAGCCTGTTATCAACCTGAAGCCACAAAAGCAATTTTAATTGCTACCAAAGAGCATCTATTCCAAGTCTTAGTTAGCTTTCCTTAGTTAGGGGAGCCCCGGCCAGGCTCGGGCCCCAGGCTGGTGTCTCTGGAGGCCCAGCTGCCCCCCCACCACCACCCCTTGCCCCAACCAGAGTGGTTTTACAGTAGCTCAAATACGATCAAATATGCAACCGCCAGGTATAAATATGGGACTTTCATTGTTGAATGTCTCCACATTGGTGCAGTTCTTCTTCTTTTTTCACCACCACAAGTTCCACCATTACGAAAATTCCTGCCTTTATTATTCGAAATGTCGGCCCTTCCTCTTTTTTCTAAAGGATCCGCCATTCCGAAGTTTGGATATTGTTGAATATGGCACAGCTGCAATGCTGCAGTGCAGACATTTCAGTCGCACACTGCGCGTGTCAGCAGCGGGCAGCAGTATAGCACTGGGCTTTTACTGCTGCACCTTCTGAAGGCTACTTACTTGATTAGACTTCTATTTTCGTTAGGATATTATTTTTTTCGTTATTATATAATTGTTTTCAGTTAATCAGTGAGGTCACATCTTCAAAAAATGTCTGAAAGAAAAGTCACCGAAAAGGTGTATTACTGAAGATTTCGTTTGTTCACAAGTTAGGCCTATTTTGAATTTGGAAACCCGTTTTGTTGACCTTTCTGTAATAATTATGGAGCCCCGCAGTGGCCGTGAGAGGAAAGAATAAACCTCGTGCGCACATTTAATTAATTTGAATCCTCATTCAGTCAGTCATTCACTCTGCACTTGCTGCTTTGCATGGGATTGTTGTCAGCAAAAGGCAATTAACGAGAATACTGAGAGTTTTAGATGATATTCTGTGTGTAAAACTGTGTGTAATATCTTATATTATTTGTGTTCTTGTGAAGAAACCCCGCTGGCTCTGCTGCGCCTTCCCAGTTCAATTACGCACGGCACAGGTGCTCGCGTAAAAAACCCATGAAAAAAGCAGCAGTCCAGTCCCTGTGTCCTGTGCACTGGTGTCTAACGTTTGTTGAGCCGTCATCACGTTTAATTGGCACAGCTCTGACAGCCGAAATACACCGGGTACCGGCGCTTCACGTCAGTCGGCGGAGTGGTGCTGGTTTCTTTTTCTTTTTTTAAAAAACTTTTTAATTTTTTTATTTCAACTGAGGGTGCAAAAATAGTAAACTGATGGTAGCCTACTGCTTTTGCACACTCGCAGAACCGGGGAGCTGTTCCTCAAACAAATTGCTGAGGTGATCCTCTTTTTTCCTTTCTTCTCTCTTCTCTCTGTCCAAAACTGTCATTTTGCCCCATGACTTTGCTTCGAGCTGATTGGCAGTTGAAACAGGCGACTTGCCTTATGATCTAAAACCAGCCACTGTATAGATCTGGTCAATACACAGTGCGTTAAGACTTTACTTGTAGACTGAATAATAAGACATTATAATCACAACTTTACAGGATTTGAAGTAGCCCAAGTTTTCACATACAGTACAAAGACCCCTCTGTTTTGACGGCGGACAGTCTAGTCAAAATAACTAATAAAAAAAGCTGCCCGGCGCAGTTGTTTTTGCTATTTTGGGCAAGAGAATAAAAACAATTATTAAAGGGGATGCTGAGCAGCAAGATCCGTTGTGTAATTAAAAGGGATAATACACATTCAGCCGCTCACTACGCTAACAGGCAGGGTCTCTTCACAGCTGCCTTTCCCCCTCCAACGCCAGTGATGTAGCATAACTATGCTCTAACCTTTTGTTTGCTACTGGGTTATTTGGAATGCGGGGAGAGAGAGAAGACATTTCTACACTGAGTCTTTTTAGGCTATTTGGAGTTTTTCGATGATTTTGTGATTTTTATTAACTGAATTATTCTGATATTGTAAAATAAACACATTTAATTTTTGAAGTGACGAGAAGTTGTTGAATGTGTGTTGGAGCCAAGTGTCCCTGGCTTTCATGGATGAAAAGCCGACACACTGACATACAGCAGGAATTCAATGAACTATTTTTTATGTTGGCTCTGGCTGGGAGAAATCGAGTGTTTGTAGCCTATTGAATGATTTTCTTTTATATATTTTATTAATTCCTCAGCGGTACCGATGCAGGTTATATAGTAGCCTATCCAACAGTAAAGCCTTTAATATCAACAGAGAACCAATCAATACTTTTAAAGGAAACGGAGGCCTTTTCTCCTGTCTGCAAATAGAAATAGAAATTATACATAATAAATGAAGACAGTGACATAGGCCTATTTTCAATAAAAACAATGAGTTGAACGTTCATTTCAAGCTTTTGCAGTACAATGAATTTCAGAAGTGTGCGAGTGCGGAAGGAGAGCGGGCGGCAGTGTTTCTCACCTCTAACTGAATCATTACCACTTCAATACAGGTGAGGAATGTGAACACAACAACCATTCTGAAGGCGACAGGCAGCCTGATCTCATTCAGTATTATGAAAAGGACTGCAAATGGCGGTCAAAGATCCAATAGAATAAACTTGCCTGATTTACTGAAAATAATTATAGCCTAACGAAAAAATAAGTCAGTTAAATGTGTTTGAGATCATCATGCACAAAGGTCAGTTTGAGGCCTTGAACAAAATTAATTCATTTTCGGACATTAAACATGAGAAGATTAGGCTATTCAGATGACTCAGCGTAAGCATTAATGAGTGTTACACGCCAGTAATATGAAGTTATTTTCGTGTTTTGTGGTTAATTATACCGTGGATCCTTTCGGACTTGGTCGGGATTTGTAGAGGACATGTAGATGCTGCTCACCATAAAACGTGGTTACTATAAATAAATGCATCCCTGTGCAGAGAGGGAAATAGATGCTGCCTGCGTCTGAGCAGGAGGCTACAGTAGAGATGCGCGTCCTGGCTGACGCACGGCTATCTCGCCATGCGGATCATTTTGGATTTATTTTGAGATATCTGATATTGATGCCTCCACCCTCCAATACGGTGGAAGGCATTTCATTTGCGATGCTCACAACATTGGAAACATTTAAGAGATTCAAAAGCAGCACATCTTTTCAGAAACAGTGACCCAGTGTTGTTAGTTTCCCTTGAAAGTGCTTTCAGCTGAAGTCCCTATGACAAAAAATCTTGACAGTGAGGTCTGTGGATTATCCAGAGTACCAGGGACACTCTTTCTACAAAGACAAATTGCTGGTGAACTTATTAAGTTACATTTTTACCAGCCGTGACACACCGCGAGGTCAGGTATTGTGTCATCATGGCACAGTGTGGTCCACGGCTGCCTTTTACTCACAGAATACACATAACCATTTTGCCATGTCTTAGTGGGACTGTCCAGTGATTCCAGGCTTTTAAATTCCTGCATAGTATAGTAACTATGCCGAAAACTAAGTAGTGAGCCAGCTGCATGTAGGTACAGGGTGGCAACGCGCCTAGGTCCCTGCTCCAGCTGCAGGTAGCTCGTACGGATCGATGTTATTTATTTCTTGGATCTTCTCCAAATACCCCAGTTTGAATCATGATAACACGGAAAAAAGTCACACAAAGCACGGTAAATGAGATGGAGTTTCATTACACTGGGGTAGCCTAATTAACGGGAAACACAGGGACAAGTAGGTTTTGAAAGATAAAAAGAGAGCGTCCTCTTGGCTTTTCACGTGGTAATATTATTTTAAAAATATGGGTTGCATACAGTAGCATGCTGAGTGAAAACATGGCCTCCTGCCTTTGCTGTACTCAAAAACAAAGCAAAAACAACTGTTAGTGTGTTTATGCACCTGACTGCTTTCACAGCCAAAGATAAACAGTGTGAGGTGCGTTTTGACAATATAGCCCCACCCACTTTTCCTCGGGTGTGTTTACATACATGAGAGTCGATGGGTTGGGCTTACCTGTCAATAGCCAATAGCCGTCCTCAACTACGTCCTCTCTGTTGGTATATACGTATATCGATCCAGGCCAACTGTCTTCACTGATCCTGAGTTTCCCTCTCGAGACTGTGTCAGAGATCTACAGACCACCTGAAGCAACAAAAGCAATTTTGATTGCTACTAAAGAGCATTTATTTCAAGTTAGATAGTATTCCTTAGTTAGCTTTCTGCCTTTGAGCCTTTTTCTCAGAGTTCCAGAGTTTAGTTAGTATTTTTGTGCTGTTTTACCTTGTTTTATTTTTCAGTTTTTCCAAAGTTTGCTTTTACTCATTCCTGTCAAATGGCTTCAAGGTAAGAAAACTAACAGTTCTAATACTTGCTTAGATACTGGATTGTAAATAGGTGCAGAAGGTTTTGCTTTTGTAATGTTCACAGTATATGCTTAGCTTAGACCAAGTGTTTTTTTTAGTTTGAACATTTCATGACCTTATTTAATCAACCTATTATTAATTAACCTATTATTATTCCTATATTAACAACATTATACTTAATGCCTTGTTGTCTTTCTCCAGGAAACCTCCACACAGGCACTATCTGCTTTGCCCTGTGTGTCTTAAAACACAAGAACGTCTGTCACACCATCTGCGCAGAGTCTGCAAGAAAAACTCCTCCCCAGCAGCCATTGAAGCCATGGTTGAAAAGGCCAAGCTGGATGTTTTGGACCTCCTGCAGAATGGCAGGGCTTTTAGTTACACAGTCCTTGCACAAATAATGGCTGATACTAATCCACTCAAGAGGTTGGTGGCTTCCACATTGTTTCAATTAATGACCCTCCTTTTGTTGTGGTTGATAGCTCTGTGCTGCTGTGTGAGTATGTGTGACAAGCCTTCATACCAGACCTTTCAAACTCAAAACTATTTTTTATCTTTCATCACAATCCCCTTTTACTATTACTTTGAGTTTTGTTTGACACACTTTAACCATTAACCATTTTAAAATATCTTGTTTTCCTTATTGAAAGACTGATTGAGGAGCTGGAGCGTCATCACTTGATTGTGACTCGAGTCCCCCCTCTGACCATTGCCAGTGCTGAGGCCGGACCGTCCACCAGACAGCCACCTGTGAGTGTGACTACTGGCAGTGGAGAGGCCTCTGTTGACAGTGGCAAGGTGATTCAATGGTGAGAGTCTTAGTTCCACAACTTATCTAATCCTTGTTGTTGCATGCGGCTCACATCAATAACTATTGTGCACTATTATAACAAAAGTCTTATCCCACATTGCAGTGTCCGAGATGTAAAGTATTCTAACCTGGTCAGGCAGAGCATGCTCCAGAAGGGCCTGTATAAAAAGCATGACGTGTGCCATCCACTGCTGGATGGCTTTGCCCGCTACCTAAACAGGGATCTCCTCATTGAGAATTACAAACAGGAGGTGAGGCCACCATTAAACACTCTTGTTTTTCATTAGAAACTTTATGTGCAGGTTAATAAAAGATTAAGCAAAACAGTCATGATTAGAATTTAACATGATCTCTTTTATTTTCAGGTTGACAATGTTGCTCGGTACCTCTATTATGCTGACCCACAGACACCATCCCTGCAGTTTGTCAATGACAGAAAGAATATCCGACAGTACCTCTGTGACCTCTCTGAGGCGAAATTGAAAAAACAAACCCAGCAGAATTACCTCAAGAGCTTAAAAAGGTTGGTAGCAGTTTTTTATTATGATGTCAACAGTCTAGTAACATGTTATTCAATTAACTTTTCAGCCAAGCTTTTGCTTTTTGTTTTGTTGTGCATTTGGGTTTGAACCTTTCTCAGCAATATGACCGGTTGTTAGTACATGTACCTACTTACATCCTTGTACTTCCTCTGACAGATTCCTGGTTTACCACACTGTCGAAACCCACCTGAGAACTGAGGATGCGGCACTTCATAAAGAGTGCAAGCACTTCATTGCCTTCATTGGTTCCTTGCAGAAAATCACTGCCAAGCACGCAAACAAAGAGATCACCCAAAAGAGGTAAGTTTCAGTGATTGTACCCATATAAATGGTCCAAAACTGGTAGTCCTCTCTTTGTTAATACATTTGATATTTTTTTCTTATAGGCATAACATGTTGACTGACAAACATCAATTGTCAACAAAAGACTGCTGGGCTGTTCTGGAGGCTGCCAAGAAGGACTTTTTGGCAGTTATGGGTAAACTGTCTGACAGTAGGTCTGACACCCTGGAGCCTGTCGAGTCCATCTTGGTGGTGTACTATCTCGAGGCTCTTGTCATCCTGAAACACCTCCAACGACCAGGCGTGGTGGAGCATATGACAGTGAGTGTTACTGTTCTCTTTTGGTCTGCATTGGTAAATTTCCCTCTGATTTTTTGGTCATTAACTTTACTAATTAATGTGATATCCTCATTTTTTACAGGTCGATGAGTGGATCGGCAGGGTAAAAGAAGGGCAACATTACATAATTGGGGTAAAGGAGCACAAGACAGCAGCACAGCAAGTGGCCGCCTTTGCCCTGTCAGAGGAGGAGGAGCGTGTAAGTTCATCACATTTCCTGTCAGAACCTGTCAGAACATAATTTATTTTATTATTTTTTTATTTTTTTTTATTTAAGGTCTAGAGATCAGGGACAATGCACATTAATAAAACATTTAAAAAATGTAAACATGCCAGAATTAGCCAAAAGGCTATTTTACATCTGCTGGCCCTGGACTGATGTTGAATAGTCACCCTAAAAGAATATAAAAGATTTAGTTACAAACATACAAATAATACATTAAAGAATAAGAAAACTAAATCTCCTCAGATTAAATTACAAAGAACAATGCAAAAAGTCATACATGCACATGCATGCTAACAGAGACTCAGCTCAAACAGCAAACAGTTGCAACAGACAAAAAAAACAAACAAAAGCACTGAGTAGCAGCACTAACATCAACAATTGATTACACATAACACATTAACAAACTGACAGCCACAAGCAAGCAGAAATTAATCTCAGTTCTTTCTCCTCTGCCATCAGTGGTTTGATGCATACTACAGACTGGTGCGGCCACAGCTCCTGAGACCCACCAGGAAACGCAAGAGGGATGTGGAGGACAAGATGGAGGGAGAAGAAAGATTTTTCCTTTCCACCGCAGGGAAGCAGATCTACAATGCCTCCAATGACCTGAACCGGCTGCACACAAGGTACAACCTCCCGCCAGTGACCAGCCAGATGGCGCGAAGAACATTTGAGACGGCAACTAAGAGCTTCACAGACGCTGAAAAGTTACTGGTGGCCGATTACCTGACCCATTCCAGCGCAACAGCGGAGAAGCATTACCGCATGAGGCAGACTGGAAATAATGTGAAGGCTCTTCAGATTGTGGAGAAGCTGGGTGATGTCTCAAGGTGAGCATTTTTTGCACAATTAATACAAACACACCAATCAAGCACACCATAATCTATATTTAGACACATGATTTTATTCTTATCTTTTTTTATTTTTGTAGTGCTGAGCCTTCTGGGGAGAGTACCAGCCATGAATCTTTTGAGGAGCCTTCCAGCCGTAGTACCCGTAGTACCCGTAGTACCCGTAGCTCTGCCGGTTCTGCTGCTGCTGTCAAGTCTTCGTCAGAATCGGAAAAGGAAATTGAGGCGGATTTGCAAATCCTACTTAGGAAATATCCCGTGACAATTAATGGGCCAAAACCAAAACGGGAACTTCTAAAGCATGTGTCTTGTTGGCGAAAGGCGTATGAGCGTTGGGAGAAAAGGCAGTTGAAACTGCAACGAGAATGTGCCCGCTGTGAGTATATTCTTTCCATATTTAACATTATTTTCAAGTATAAATGATTACACTGTAAAATTTTTCACTGTAAATTCACAGTAAATTACTGGCTAATAATTGCATTACTTTCACAGTACGTTCACAGTAATTTCCTGCAAATATATCACAGTATTTTACTGCAAATATTTCACAGTAACTTAATGTGAATATTTCACAGTAATTTTCATTAAAATTACAGCTATATACGGTAACTTCACAGCTGCAATGCCCATAGAATTACTGTGATATAATTGTATGTAGCTGGGGATTTACAGTATCTTCCTTTATATAAATCACAATATTTTTACATCATTACTGTAAAAGTAATGCAATTATTAGCCAGCAATTTACTGTAAATTTACAATTTCAGTAATACAGTAAAATATTGTACACGACTTTTTTTTACTGTGTTTTTAACACAACTACACATGCATGCATTGAATTTGCTCCATAATAAAGAAAACAAGAAAACAAAGACCATACTCATTATGTCTTTTATTTCAATGAGTACAAAAGAGAGGTACCTATCTGTATGTCCATCAGTCTATCATAATTAGATACTCTATTATCTCCAAATGATGACTAATCTTCTCAAAATGTCCTTTTGGTTACTCATACCTTAACTTAAAGCCATGAAAAATAGCCTGCCTACACATAACTTTGTGGAGACAGAAAAATGGAAATACAACAGTTATAGTGAGGTACTTGTGAAATTATTGTGTTGTTTTTGCACAATTCTAGACCAAAATCAGTACAAAACAAGAACAAGTACAAAACTGTAACAATTCAGCTTACACTGAGACGGCAAATGAACATGATGTATCATCAACTCTGAACATAATTTTTAACAATACAGCTGATCAACTTTAAATCTTTCTACATTACTGACCACTCATGGTCGATAAGTTTTCGCACAAAGGTGCTAACATGGGAGTTTATCCGTTTTTTCTTGGACTTTGAACCAGTCTCGGGGTTAATGCCCAGGAAGTATCTGTAAACAATAAGCAAAGACAACAACTTTCAGTTTTATATACATTTACTATTGCATTGTTTACACATGCTGTAAAGTCCCTTTCCCTGTAAGTAGATCCAACACCAAAGAAAGAAGTTAGTATTGAGAGCCAAGAAAGATTGCTTACAGGCAAGGAAATCAGGTGCGTAGAGATGGAAAGAAACATACAAACATTGAACAAATATGTGACCCACACAAGCGTGCATGTCATGTTGTTTAAGTCACCCACTTTACAACCAAGTTAAGAAAGACACAGTAATATGCTACAATTTATGGTACCAAATCAATTTACCCAAAAAGGAGTACGTCAGCTGCCCACAAGTTGTGTTCTCTTTGCCATGCTATCAAATAGGAGGAAGTTGACATGTTATATGAATTATATGTGAATATGATTGAACTCAATCGAGAGAATGCTAAATCATAACACTCATCCTCACTGTATTTACTTCTGTTCCAAGAGAATCTCATGAAGGATTATTTCAGTTTTGAAATATCAGACATTGGAAGCAATAAGAATGTAGCTCTGTTAAAATGAAAAAAAAAAATTTGAGGCAGGCAAAAATGTCAAATAAACTTCAACAAATGTGAAGAACATAAGACAGCACGAGGCTCAAGCAAGCAGTTCATTACAATGGTAAGTATTACAATACCTTTGGATAAACTCCAATGTGTGTGAGCCCTCTTCTGGATACTGCAGATTGAAGCTGTAGTAGCTTGCAAAAACTGCAGCTATTCCAGTGATGAACCTGTCCCCGTGTGGTCCCATCACCACTTCTCCTTCAATGGACAGCATCCAACCACTGGGCTTCATCATGTCACCTGAAATTAACAAATATCATATTGCTCTATTGTAAAGAAGTGCAATGCTGCAAATGAGTAGAATTTCTATATTGCATATTGTCTAGAAATACCTGTTCACACATAAACACCATACAGTAAGAGATGCTCTTACATTGCAGCAGCTACAGTATCCACTGATGTGCGTACTAATGTGCTAGTTTGTGTGTGCGTATGTTGACGGTCTGTCTGCTATGGTCATTGGGTCAGAAAGACAGCACTTCTCATCTGAGAATAAGCTCATCATCTCTTGAGGCAGGTATACAGGTACACCTACGTATACAGTTTCAGAATACATCTAGTCAATATCTAATCCAATTGCTTTACACCAAATACTGGCACCACTGCACTGTTTAGATGTTTACATTAATGTTGAGATTAAGGGAGCCAAGCTACAAGCTGTAATAGTGGAAAGAAACAAAAACAACAAAAACAGCAACAACAAAAAAACATATTAAAAAGTTGGGACTTTTTTCATTCATTTCTACCCATTTTGTATATTTCATACAGCTACAAATATCAATCTAAAATCCAGATATCAAAAGTACCTTGGACAATCAAGCAGGGGGTGCTCGGCAGTGTCAATGTCCTCTGCACATCAGCAGCTGTGGAACATGGCTGTAAAATAAATAGAATTTAATATGCTTGTATGGTAGCATAGACATAACATAATGCTTAAGAAAAGATTTCATTTGTCCTAGTATCAAGATTTGAATGAATATATATATATATATATAAGTGTGGAAGTGAAAAAACTACTGAAATCACAAGCTGTTTGTTTTTACTTACATCAGTTTGAAGCATGATGGTATCCTTTGGCTCTTTGAAATAAGCTATCAGAAGCAACAGGACACATGCAGCCTTGTCTGAACTCTCTGGGTCATAGCTGCTGAGGACATCCTCGACCCCAGGATGACGCTGCAGATCCTTGCAGTAACCAATCACTGTGCTGCCTTTATTGTTGATGGCCTCTCCAAGCTTGTTCAGGATGGAGACATCTGTCAGGAGGCCAAAGTGGGAGAAAAGGCCTCTAGGTGTAAAAAGAAAAGGCCATTCCTTCTTAATGTCAGCAATGCCTGGTGCAGGCACACTGTTCAGGTACCGGCGCTGAATAACATATGTCTTTTCCATCAGAGGTTCAGCTCTCATGGCCCCACCCATCCCGTCCGCTGAGTAGATGTTCAGGAGTTGGCTCTTAATTTCATCCAGTGATGCCTCTGTTTCTCCAGCAGGAAGTTCTGCAGGACCCCACCTGACACATCCATACTGGTCAATGGGGCCTCGTGCCATAACTCTAGCCCCCTCTGCCACCTCACTGTGGGACCTTCTTTTTCCACGTCTCCTTGCAAGAGTATTTCCTCTGTTTATATATTCTATTCTTGTCTTTAATTGTTGAAGGAGGGACTGACAGCCATCTCCAACCATATCTCCAGTTTTCCCCACATCTGCGAAGCTTTTGGGATAGTCTCTAATAATTGTCTGCGCGACACTATGGCACATAGCTCTGGTTGGGTTTGGATCATGTGCCAGCATTTGGTCCACCACTGCCTTGACCACATCTCTCCTTTCTCCTGGTGATGGTCTTCTTTGACCTGCCACTGCTTGCTGGACAGCTGCTGGCATCTCATTCCACCTCACACGGAAGTTTATATACCACTGCTTTGGGGGCAATGAGACTGAGAGCAAAGAGCTGGATGATGATGGACATGGACTGCTTGGTGTGGGAGAGGCAACATCCACAAACTGTATCTCAACTGGTAAAAGTTCTGGATATAAAAGGACAACAAAAAGAGAGGGAGAGACAAATTATTAAATGGTACAACTGATACCATTCTGCTGGTAAACACCAAATATTCCCATGATGTCAAAATATGTATTTACCTTCATTCTTAATGCCATTAAGTAATCTCCGACACTGGATTGGTCGTAGGCATTTCTCCAGATCCTTCTCTTGAATGAGGGTAAGGTCTGCCTTACTCTCAACTCCTAACTCATCAAAGACCTCCAACAAGGACTTCAGAGTTTCATTAGAAAGGCCCGGTAAAAATGACAGGACGGCATCTTTAATACCTTGATTCATTGCCTGAATGACCAAAGAGTGTCAAAAAATGAATAAATCAACATCAATTACCATATAGTGTGCAAACTGTCAGTTTGCTATGAAGAAAATGTGGTTTCCTGTTGTCCATTTGGAGCATTGTGTAGCATGTAGCATTCAGCATTAAGTGAAAGTGGAAAATAATATTGATATTAATATTTCATAGCACATACTGACACAGATATTTCTATCCTATATAGAAATCCAATAGTTTGCTAACTGCCTTTTACCTCAACAGCTGCTTGACTCATCACTGCTGTCTGGCTGTTTAAACTGCTTCTGAGAAAGAGTGGTGGAGAGCAATTACTGACAGATCACATAATTTGTAAGCTGGAAGAGGATAGTAGTCAAGCAAATGTTCGTGCTTGATGCAAACATAATCCTCTTGTGCTGCTCCCAACTGACAGTAGATGCCCATGTCTATCAACTTAACAAAGGTATGTTGCTCTGTTACAAAGTGCACAGAATCTTGGAGAACAATGACTAGGTTAATTTTCCCAAAGTAAAGTTCCTCAGCAGTGTGCCCAAGCAAAACAAACATCCCTTTTTTGTACGCAGTCCCTTTCACTGTGACATAGTTACAGGCCACTGCAGATTGTGACTCAAACGCACAGCTGGCTACAGATGCTCTGATCTTCTCATTGTAATCACACATGTAAAACTCTGTACCCTTTTCTACTTGTATAGGTGGAGGGAACAGGTCGCCGGCACTCAAATAGGCTTGCAGTAGCTGATGTCTCTCTGCCAGAGTTTTACAGAGACTTTTGAAATTGTGTAATTTTCTGGCACACTGTTTGAAGAAGGTGTGTTTGCTTTCAAACCTTAGAGTCCACAGGCGGATCAGTGGGCCAAAGTGTATGATAAGCTCTGGATAATGGCACAAATAATGATGCTTGGGCTTCAAGGGGTGGTCAGGGAAGAGCTCTTTCCTATAGTATATGTACTCTTCAATAATGATTTTTAGATATGCTACTTGCCCAGCTGTAATGGCTGGTGCACAAACAAGTTCCACTATTTCTCTCAGTTGCAAAATGAGCTGCCATACCTCATTGTCACAAGGATCTTTAATCCTGTCACCTACCAAGAGAGGAAACAATCTAAGAAAGCACCAGTTTTGAACTGCATGCCCGCTTAATCTCTCACTGCCAGGAGAGAGGTCTGCTGGTTTATCATTGCCATCATTTCCTTGGTATTTGAATTGGTTCTTGCATCGATTCAATTGCAGATAAGTAAAATGCCTCTCTTTGACTAAATGACCAATAAACAAAGCAAGGTCATAAGAAACAATACCCTCAAACAAGTCATGGCCGAGGCATGGTGGAAGGCCAGGCTGGCAAACATGAAAATGAGCAAGCTGGTTAAAAGGAGAGTCACACTTAATGCCACTTACAGAGTCAGTGCAACTTGTTTTTAGAGCTTCCAAATGACTTAGGTAGGATTGTGGTGTTCTAGTGGTACCAGACAACTGTGGTTGATTCACAAATGCATCTCTGTCTATCTCACAGTAACGACAGAAACGATCAGCGCGACTGAAACTTTCCAAAAAGCCCCCAACAGAATGTGATCCAAGGTTGTCTCCTGAAATGGCAACCAAAGTGCCTTTAACAAAACTGCCATCACTTATCACAATTCCTCTCTCCTCCAGGACTTTGAGGTCCTTGATCAGCGGTTCAAAAACTTTGTTCATCCCAAAGTATTTAAAGTCCTGCTCCCTGCAGAGGAGGACAAGTTGCATTTGATTAGTATTTGATCTGTTGTGTGGTAAAATGTCAGTAAGGGTTGAGTACACAGCTAATACTTTGTGTTTTTTTTTCCCCGAACCAAGTGGGTTCACAACCTCAAATGAATCTTGGTATAGTATCAAAGCAACTGAGGAAGGTTCAGTTTTCAACAGCACATTACTTTGAACTCCCTCTCCATCCCTAACATCCTGGTAGACGTTATTAGTAGAGGGCTGCAAACGTGTTGCAGCATACTGTTCTTGTACAGATTTACTTCTGAACAGTGCTGTCAATGTCTCCAGTACAGGAACATACTGGGCAAAACACTCCTTGCCATTTTCATCAACTCCAAGTAACAGAGGTACTGGCTCAACATAGTTGAAATTCTTTTTAAAAGCACTCTTTCTCTTCATGTCTGTGCTCAGAACTCCCCTGTTATACAGTTTGAGTAGATCCTCTCCATTAATTTCTTCAATGATGTTGCTTACAGTGGCCTCAGGAATTCCAAGTACCTTCAATTTGTCATTCAGAATGTTCAGTGAATGTGCCAGGCCAATTTCGTGGGCATTCTGAAAGTCCTCAATGATTGTTTGTATAGTACTGGCTGGTAACAGTAGCTTAGCTTGTAATTTTAAGTAAAGAAGTGTTAGGTTTTGCAAAAATAGGGTTTCATCCACAGCAAATGGCATTTCTGATTCATGCTTTTCATCAGAAACATCCGCACATGATTGGCTAGCCTCATGCTGACTCAAAGGCTCTGTGGGAAAAGACCTATCAAAAACCAAATCATCTAGATCCTCTACAGATCTAGTTTTGTGTTTCCTGGAAACATGTGAGGCAAAGCTGGATACAAATGTATAACTTTGGTCACAACCTCTGAATGGGCATTTGATTTCCAGTCCTTCCTTTATATGTGACTTTAAATGTGATAGAAGGGAGGGTAAACTGTCACACTTAAATTCACAAAACAGAGCCACACACTTTAAAGGTGTGTCAAATGGCCTGCGATGCTGCATGGAAGGTCCTGGTCTTCTGTGCTGTCGATACATGTGTGTTGTCAGAAGACTTGCTTTTTGGTATGTCTGGGTACAGTCTGGAACACCACAATGATACCGATATTGGGGAGTGTTACTGTGCAGCTTTGTGTGCTGAATAAACTGAGCAATAGTTCTTGACATATGCTCACACACACTAAATTTACATTTAAACATTGTTCACTAAATGGCTGTCAAAATGCAGGAAGTGAACAGGCTAACAGGGGCTTTAGGCAGACAACAATTACCAGCAAAGGGTAGATGAGGGTGAACTTCTTACTAGGGAATCAGATCCAGCCAGGTGAGGTTTTGGCTGAAATATGAGAACAACAATTACAATTAATAAAATGACCAACAGGCAACTAAATTATCATGTCTTATGCAGCAGAAAAAACAGAATGAAGTAATGAGCGATCAACATTTCATGTCCAAACTTGCATGGGTTACAAAAGGAAAGCAGGAGGACCAGAAGGCGACTGGGGAGACCAGAAACCACTGCCAGTGTGGTATATGTCACTCTTTAAAAACACTTAACTGTAGTGCTGTGCGATATTATGATGTGATGAAGTGTGATATAAAATTGTCTACCGTAGGATATAGCCCTCTATTCTTTATATCGTAATTTGAACGTGTGGGGTACTGGGTGTGATTTTACAGTTAAGTTACATGTACACTGCGCCATCTAGTGCAGACAGCTTTAAGCCGTCAGTCATTCAGTCAGGCGGTCTACAGCCAGCACTCGGTATGAGCAGTTCCGGATCGTCGCTGGACGCTCGGCAAACCGTCATTTAACAGCTGTGTAGTTCGGTTGCAGCACCATCGTCATCGCACAAACCATCGCGTAGTGACAAACGGAGCACTGAGGGAGAGGAGATTATAAACTAAAAAGGACACGTCAGTTCGTTGCTATGGTAACGGTAAATGTACCTGGCCCAACTCCGAAGCAGCCGTGGTAATAATGAAGCAGCGTCAGGCTGCTCACCGTCACTGACACACTCAATGTAATCTCTTCGTTAAATGCGCTGATATTCCACTTGGTAGAGCACGCCAGCTGCAGCGACCCTGGCTTCGACCACCCGCTGGTCCCTTTGCTGCGTATCACTGTCTCTCTCCTTCTGTGTCTCTCTCCAGCCGTTCTTTCAAAATAAAAATCCGGAGAAAAAAAAGAAGCGAAACACCCTGATTCAAGTTGGTAGCGGTGAGAAATTTAAAAGTGACGTCCACCAGCAACTTTTTTATTTTGTCCATATTGCACAGCACTACTTAACTGTGCTGCAAACTTTACAAAATTCATACAATTCGGTGTTCATTGGTGGCAAAATAAACAGATTTCTCAGTGGTAAAAAGCTCACAAACTGCCCCTCCCTACATTACATTTTGTTCCTGCTGTTAAGCTAAGTCGCCCCGACTTAATATAACTTCGGTGTTCGTGCTAATTCGCCGCATTTTCTTGTCTGAATGACTCTAACTATCCCCCCAACGACACGTGGAGACAATAAAAAATGAATTAATTTTTTCAATCATCTCACGTACGTAACAGCAAGTTACAACAAGCTTTGTAATATTTTTTAATGATGTTCACCTTACCTTTTTGCTCGATCACCGCTTCTCTGTGGTCCCACAATGCAAGGCGGTTTAAGCGCGATTCGATATTTAAGGTAATGTGTTGTGTTATCACAACGGATGGTTTCAATACAGTATTTTTACTGTGCAAAAAGACAGTAAAATATAGTGAAATTCTGGTAAACCTATGTTCACATGAATTTACTGTGAAACCTCAATTTCACAGTACAAAAGTAAATTACTGTGTTATATCACAGTATAATCTTGTAAGATGAAAAGTCAATAATTTACTGTGAAATATTAGAGTAAAATGTTGTGAAATCCTGGTAGAATGTTACAGTGTACATGATTCAAAGTTGTCAACTATTGTCTTCATGACTAACAACTTATTTTTTTGACAGCATCAGCCAACAGATCGGCCGCTCCAAGAATGGGTTGCAAAGCAGGGATGGACCGGTAAAACTGGCAGCCGTCGACTTCTTGAGAAGTGGACACCCTCAGGATCTGAGGATAACATCCTGGATTGCAAACAGATTCAGACTTGTGAAGAAACAAAAGTGGAAAGGACTTTGCATCCAACATTCTGAAGGGAAGGGCACAAGCGTCATGGCAAACCGCAGATTTTGTGCTGCTGAGGTAGTCTGTGACTACCATGGATGTGTTGTTACAGCCAGCGAGGGCCAGGAAGTGATCAAGAGCAGCTACGATTGCCACCCTGAAAAGCAGACTCCAGGCACGTTAATCAAGCATTCAAAAAAGAATGCCAACGTCAAGCCCAAACATTGCACTGTTGTAATGGATGGAGAGGAAAGACTATTTTACCCGATCAACAAGTGTTGCTTGCCTATGGAGTCAACAAAACATCCCTTGGTGGAAAGGGAAGAGGGCTTCCATAGCCTGCTGGGCATCTGCCTTCAGACATTCTGTTGCATGTCCCAGACCCGGTGAAATGTAACTGAATTGTCTTGGCCAGCTCTGCCTCGATCTTCAACTCCAAAGCCAGTGAACTGCGAATCTTCTCTGTGCCTCTCTGAAAAGTATCCTGCATCTGCCTGCACTCACTCCGAGCGGCATTTCCAATTGTCTCACTGCTGAGGAGTGTGGAGTCTGAGGAGTCTCGCCCAGTCAAGGCAAGTATTGATATTGTCTGACAGCATGATATCAGGACTCAGGTGCTGTCTCTACCTGCCTCACTCTCTGCATCTGCTGCAGGTGTTTAAAATGTGTTATTCCCCCCTCTGTCCCACATGTCCTGCTGTCTACAACCTCTCTGATCTCAATCTCCAATCATCTGTTTCTCATGGCTGAGCAATATGGAACCAGCATCCAGTCAGAGCAGATCATGATATTGTTTGACAATATTAACATGCCATTGTTCTGTTGTTCTGTATATTGTGCCTGATGTCAGCACTCTGGTCTCTGAGAGCCTACAACACAGAAAGTAGTACTTGTGTTAGTTTTACCAGACAGTAATTGTGCAGACATCATTCTCTCATTCATTTGTATTGCTTACTCTAACATGTGTTTTTTTGTTTTGTCTCTTCCACAAGGCCTGCTGCCTCACACAGTCTGATCCGCATCTCCAATCAGAAGCTTTCATTTGAATATTTGCAACTACCACAACGATATGCACCCGCAGCTGCTCCCCCCAGCCTCATGGATATGTGGACCCCCCTCCCATTGGACAACTGCACTACTCTACCCTACTGTTCATAATATCAATCATATCCATAATGATGCTGTTTCAACAATGTTACTGTTATTACTATTACTGTATATTACTGTATATATCTATTTTACTGCTCTTATAAGTTTCCTGCTAATACACTGCATTTATATTTAACGTATTTACTGTAAACTATACAACGTTCTTAACTGTATACTACTGTCTACACTGCACGACTCTACTATATATTGTTTATACTGCACCACCTGTCTATATGGTATATATCACATTGCATCTGTGCTAACATTCCCCAAATTAGTGAATTGTGACGTATTTCATTAACTAGCCCTTAAGACTGTTTTTAAATTTTGCTCATGCTATTACAAATATCTGTCTCCTTTGATTAATGTGCTCTGCGTTTTTTAGACTTAACATCAATAAATTACATTCATTTAACCCTCCTCTGGCATTTTTATACATTGTTCTCAACTTTTTTTTTGATTTAGCGATCATTTTGGCTGTGTTAGAGCTTGTGGCATGAAGTTTTGAAGAAAAGTAGTGATATTTGGCATTTTCACTGTATTTCACCAGATTCAACCATTTTCCCATTGTAGGCCAATGCATGAAATTCTTTTTGCCAGTCATATTATGGAGCCGGGTGACTACCAGGGCCCAGTGTGTGTGTGTGTGAAATGTTTTTAAATCACCATCAAATCATCATCAAAATGAATGTCGATGGGTGGGGCTACCTACAGGTACGCCCAAGCCTGCTATCAACCTGAAGCCACAAAAGCAATTTTAATTGCTACCAAAGAGCATCTATTCCAAGTCTTAGTTAGCTTTCCTTAGTTAGGGGAGCCCCGGCCAGGCTCGGGCCCCAGGCTGGTGTCTCTGGAGGCCCAGCTGCCCCACCACCACCACCCCTTGCCCCAACCAGAGTGGTTTTACAGTAGCTCAAATACGATCAAATATGCAATCATCAGGTATAAATATGGGACTTTCATTGTTGAATGTCTCCACACTGGTGCAGTTCTTCTTCTTTTTTCACCACCATAAGTTCCACCATTACGAAAATTCCTGCCTTTATTATTCGAAATGTCGGCCCTTCCTCTTTTTTCTAAAGGATCCGCCATTCCGAAGTTTGGATATTGTGGAATATGGCACAGCTGCAGTGCTGCAGTGCAGACATTTCAGTCGCACACTGCGCGTGTCAGCAGCGGGCAGCAGTATAGCACTGGGCTTTTACTGATGCACTTTCTGAAGGCTACTTACTTGATTAGACTTCTATTTTCGTTAGGATATTATTTTTTTCGTTATCGTATAATTGTTTTCAGTTAATCAGTGAGGTCACATCTTCAAAAAATGTCTGAAAGAAGTAATCGAAAAGGTGTAATACTGAAGATTTCGTTTGTTCACAAGTTAGGCCTATTTTGAATTTGGAAACCCGTTTTGTTGACCTTTTTGTAATAAATTATGGAGCCCCGCAGTGGCCGTGAGAGGAAAGAATATACATCGTGCGTACGTTCTAAATTATTTGAATCCTCATTCAGTCAGTCATTCACTCTGCACTTGCTGCTTTGCATGGGATTGTTGTCAGCAAAAGGCAATTAACGAGGATACTGAGAGTTTTAGATGATATTCTGTGTGTACAATTGTGTGTAATATCTTATATTATTTGTGTTCTTGTGAAGAAATCCCGCTG
This sequence comes from Epinephelus awoara, assembly GCA_035609425.1. Taxonomy (NCBI): domain Eukaryota; kingdom Metazoa; phylum Chordata; class Actinopteri; order Perciformes; family Serranidae; genus Epinephelus; species Epinephelus awoara. The sequence goes on from CM069317.1 coordinate 1,415,145, forward strand.
GCTCTGCTGCGCCTTCCCAGTTGAGTTACGCACGGCACAGGTGCTCGCGTAAAAAACCCATGAATGAAGCAGCAGTCCAGTCCCTGTGTCCTGTGCACTCACTCACGGACTGCCCCATCTGTTTAGTCTGTCAATTTCCAGATGGCCTGGCTCCTTATTGGCCTGTATGGCTGCCATCGGGGCCAATAAGAAGCCAGGGCTGGCAGGCCATGTGCTGGCAGTAAATACAATGCAGCCAATGGCCCGCTGTTGCCAGGCAGACAGCACTTCTTCTAGTACACGCCCCCTCACTCAGAGACGTACGCGCTGTGAAATTGTGAAACAGAGGGTTATTAGGATTGGTCGAAAATGACAGTTTTTTTTAGAAGAATCATGTCGTGATTGGTTAGTTGATTTATGGCCCGCCTCTACACAAGGAAAACACAGGAAGGAGAATGCACATGGTTACACGCGCGGCGCACCGGATCGTATGTGAGAGAGCGAGAGAAAGAGAGAAAGACTGATGGATCATCTGAAGAGAGGAGGAAAGGGAAAGGTGGACATGAAAGAGAGATGGAGAGCAAAAGGAAGGCCCTAGAAAGAGAGGGGGCAAAATGTTTTAAGCTTACAGACCTGTTTAGACCGGGTTGTTGTGGTACTGTCTCGCATAAACGCTACTCAACTAGACAGTGTACAGTGCAGTATATACCCTAGAGGAGAGGTGGCTAAATAAAATAGCCTATATGTGTTGCTTCTATTTTAACATGAAAAATGTACAATATGGCTCGGCAGCCAGCCAGGCCTATACTTCATACTGTACACAATCGCTCAATTCAGTTTCTGCAGTTATGTTATGGATGGTTCTAATGCTGAATGATACATTTTCTATGAGTTCTACTATGTGCATGTACAGTTACTTGCTTTCATTCAGTGGTTGTGTCTGTGAAGGTTTTGACTTACAGTTTGTCGGTGTGGTTGGTGCTGCTGCTGCTGCACTGTATTATTTGGTTGCAGATGCTTATACTGTATGCTTGTTTGACAAGCTTATAGTTTTGGTTTAGAGAGAGTGAGTGTGTGTCTTCGCCTGGGTGGCTTCTCTCTGTCCAAAACTGTCATTTTGCCCCATGACTTTGCTTCGAGCTGATTGGCAGTTGAAACAGGCGACTTGCCTTATGATCTAAAACCAGCCACTGTATAGATCTGGTCAATACACAGTGCGTTAAGACTTTACTTGTAGACTGAATAATAAGACACTATAATCACAACTTTACAGGATTTGATGTAGCCCAAGTTTTCACATACAGTACAAAGACCCCTCTGTTTTGACGGCGGACAGTCTAGTCAAAATAACTAATAAAAAAAGCTGCCCGGCGCAGTTGTTTTTGCTATTTTGGGCAAGAGAATAAAAACAATTATTAAAGGGGATTCTGAGCAGCAAGATCCGTTGTGTAGTTAAAGGGGGTAATGCACATTCAGCCGCTGACTACGCTAACAGGCAGGGTCGCCTCTGGTTTACACTAGACCATGAATTATTTCGGGAAATCCCGCGGGTCACGGGACTCCCGCGGGATGGGAGTCAAAATTTTATTTACTCCGTGATTGGGACGGTACGGGAATAATAATCAACGGGAGCGGGCGGGATCGGGAACACATAAATAGATGATGATTTTCACCCGTGTTAAACAACGTAGAGGACCGAAGCGTCCATTTTTGTAGTTTTATTTTCGTGGGCCAACACTATCTTGACTTGCGTTGGCACGTCAAAAGAAATACACATTCCAATATCCCAACGCTTCGACTTCCGGCTACTACCGGAACTTAAAGCAGCGGAGAGTGGACTGAAGACAGACGAACACACAACAACATGGCGAGCGGTGGAGGAGATGAAGATATAAAGAGTGAGCTACAGAGAAAAGTGCGCAATAACCACTTTAACCCTTCTAACTCCACGGGTGCGCGGGCGCTCCCACGCGACAGCGTCGGTACTTTGCAGAATATCTCGGGAACCACACAACAAAACTTAATGGGGAAAATTGCTATCACAAGCATACTCTTTGGGCGATCTATGGTGAGCTCGGGTCAATTCTCGCCTTTCGAGAAGGTTTTCAATCCAGCCGTTAAGTGCGGCGTTTTTTCCGGGAACTTCGCACGTGAATTCCACCGTGATAACTCCGTGTTAAGTTCATTATTCATTACATTTTGTGATAAAAACGTGTAAATTATGACTTCCGGTCGATCTCTTGACCAATGAGATGCTCCGATTTCTTCTTCTTTTGTTTTTATGACGGTGACATCCAATCCCAGCAGCCAAAGATCAGCGTGAGGTGAAATAGTTATCTTCCAGTATGGAAAACAAAGGAATAATAATCTCCCATGGCCAAAACAAAGATAAATAAACATTTACTAACAACTTTTGATGTGTGATGTAACCCTCTGTCTTGTTCCAGACAGAAACTGTTTCAAGGAGTGGCACAAGTGACTGAGGAAGTGAGGGAAAAAAAACGAGTGGAGAAAAAATGTAAATATTTTTTGTTGTGTTTGTGTTAGAATGTTGGGATCGTTTTCTCCTGATAGCCAAGGCCTGAGAGAAACATATTTGAAAATGAAAAAGCTTGTACATTGTTGATCTGTGTCTTTTTTTAATTAGATTCTGTGACATTCAATTTCCGTTTTGCTTTTTCTTTTGTTTTTATACTCATATAACTATTGATCCATTCATGTGGCATCATTTTAGCATACATATTATTATTGCCCAGGTTGTCCTGAAAAAAAAGATGTTCATTACTTGACTGTGCATGAAAGGGTTGAGATTATACATGCATTAATAGACAGATGGGCCAGGCGGACAAAAAATAGCAATAAATGGCTTGGTTTTACCTATATGCACTTTTTTTTTTATTTATGTTTACACCAAACTCAAGTATGTGAATTTAAAGGCATGACTTAGGCCGAAGTTTCTGGAGAGACTAATATGCCAAGTTTATTTGTTATATTGTCCATGTCCATTTCTTTGCACCAAGTTCATTGAGGACGTTGACTTGTGTGCAGTCAGTGCAAGCCTACTACTGTACCTTAAAGGTTAAACCTTTAAATGTTGTTTAAAAGAAAACAAGTTCTGAAATAAAATGCATCATTTTTGAAAAATGTTTGGGTTTATTCATCCAAGAATCAATCAGGACGACAGGCAATAAGATATTTGTGTTGGGCCTTTGTTTGAAATGGATTATGGCAACATACAGTATATTCCTCATTTTATATTTTTACAGATAACTGTTCATGGTGTCATAATTTGATTTTAAACTGCATGAAACACGGTAATCTAAAAAGAACAATCCATTGACTTTCCTAATGACCAACTTAAAGGTGTAAGTAAAAAAAGAAAAAAACGGGAGTGGGAGTAATTTTGACTGGGAGCGGGATGGGATCGGGAGTCATTTTACAGGAGTGGGACGGGATGGGATTTACTTTTTGACTCTGGCCCGGGATTGGGATGGGATTGGGAATTTTTCTCTGGGAGCGGGAGGGAACGGGAGTGAAAATCCACTCCCGATTCATGCTCTAGTTTACACGTATTGAATGTTGGCTCATGTCGGCTGCCGGAATGTGCGCGCTGTGAGCTGCCTTTCCCCCTCCAACACCAGTGATGTAGCATAACTATGCTCTAACCTTTTGTTTGCTACTGGGTTATTTGGAATGCGGGGAGAGAGAGAAGACATTTCTACACTGAGTCTTTTTAGGCTATTTGGAGTTTTTCGATGATTTTGTGATTTTTATTAACTGAATTATTCTGATATTGTAAAATAAACACATTTAATTTTTGAAGTGACGAGAAGTTGTTGAATGTGTGTTGGAGCCAAGTGTCCCTGGCTTTCATGGATGAAAAGCCGACACACTGACATACAGCAGGAATTCAATGAACTATTTTTTTATGTTGGCTCTGACTGGGAGAAATCGAGTGTTTGTAGCCTATTGAATGATTTTCTTTTATATATTTTATTAATTCCTCAGCGGTACCGATGCAGGTTATATAGTAGCCTATCCAACAGTAAAGCCTTTAATATCAACAGAGAACCAATCAATGTTTTTAAAGGAAACGGAGGCTGCGCATTGATCCTTTTCTCCTGTCTGCAGGGACGAACTGCTGCATGATGGTTATTTTCTGAAAGCACAGAGCAAAGAAATGTCTTTTTTCTCCCCCGGTCTGCTGTCAGCAGCAGCAGGGATTTCAGCACCACGGATAGCGCGCGTAGACTTGACAAGCGTCTCCTTTAAATGTGTTTGCTGCTAGAGAAATTATACATAATAAATGAAGACAGTGACATAGGCCTATTTTCAATAAAAACAATGAGTTGAACGTTCATTTCAAGCTTTTGCAGTACAATGAATTTCAGAAGTGTGCGAGTGCGGAAGGAGAGCGGGCGGCAGTGTTTCTCACCTCTAACTGAATCATTACCACTTCAATACAGGTGAGGAATGTGAACACAACAACCATTCTGAAGGCGACAGGCAGCCTGATCTCATTCAGTATTATGAAAAGGACTGCAAATGGCGGTCAAAGATCCAATAGAATAAACTTGCCTGATTTACTGAAAATAATTATAGCCTAACGAAAAAATAAGTCAGTTAAATGTGTTTGAGATCATCATGCACAAAGGTCAGTTTGAGGCCTTGAACAAAATTAATTCATTTTCGGACATTAAACATGAGAAGATTAGGCTATTCAGATGACTCAGCGTAAGCATTAATGAGCGTTACACGCCAGTAATTAGAAGTTATTTACGTGTTTTGTGGTTAATTATACCGTGGATCCTTTCGCTCCTCTCATGTAATCCGTGCGTCCTGCATACAGCCGGCGCACGGGACCGATGAGCAGCCTTCGCTTCCTGTCAGATTGCGTGTGACTCGTTCATCCAAACTTGGTCGGGATTTGTAGAGGACATAGATGCTGCTCACCATAAAACGTGGTTACTATAAATAAATGCATCCCTGTGCAGAGAGGGAAATAGATGCTGCCTGCGTCTGAGCAGGAGGCTACAGTAGAGATGCGCGTCCTGGCTGACGCACGGCTATCTCGCCATGCGGATCATTTTGGATTTATTTTGAGATATCTGATATTGATGCCTCCACCCTCCAATACGGTGGAAGGCATTTCATTTGCGATGCTCACAACATTGGAAACATTTAAGAGATTCAAAAGCAGCACATCTTTTCAGAAACAGTGACCCAGTGTTATTAGTTTCCCTTGAAAGTGCTTTCAGCTGAAGTCCCTATGACAAAAAATCTTGACAGTGAGGTCTGTGGATTATCCAGAGTACCAGGGACACTCTTTCTACAAAGACAAATTGCTGGTGAACTTATTAAGTAACATTTTTACCAGCCGTGACACACCACGAGGTCTGGTCACACTGCGAGGTCTGATCCTCCCCTCTGACTGTAGATTTGACCCTTAAATCATCATTCAGTATCAATTTAATATCATTCAAACATCAGAACATAACAGGCAGAGAGAGAGAGGGGGAGAGGCTCGTAGAGGCTGTGACTCGGCGCTGTCCGTGGTGCTGAACTGCAAACATGAAGAGAGAGAAACTCTTATTAACAAGAGGCGTTTTGCTTATGCTTATGTATGTATGATGGTTGTATGATAATTGCATGAAGGTTGTATGATGGTCGTTTGAAGGTTCTACATTTGGAAATCTGCGTGGATAGTTGCGGTGTGAAAGATCCATGCGTAATGATTGTGAGCATGGACAACAGACGTCTTGTCTGTGGATTTCGCCGACCAAAATGTCATATAGAGATTTTTTTTTTTACATGTAACGGGAAGCTGAACATACAGTTTTCATCCACAAACGTGGGAGAGCCCCAAGACGCGTGTGCCAGACCCACAGAGGCATGCGTAAAACACCAATTTTGACCACTTATGCTGTTTAGTTGCTTTTTTAGTTAACTTTCGTTTCTTTTGGATTTTTGTGCGTATTATAGAGCCGTTTTGGTCCATGTTTGTAAGCCTTTTTTTCCTGGACAAAATTTTCTAAAGTTGCAACAAGCGGCGTCGGAGTGTGTGATTGAAAACCACCATGTACTGCTTCTCGTTCAAGGCATCTCCTTCGGATGCCGAAACTTTGTGTTTATTAATTAAGCTTTCACTGACTGTATCACATCTGTACACGTCTTAAAACCATAGACTGTATAAAATAATGGACGTAGTCACCGTGAAATGACGTTTCCATCAGGTGCAGAATGAAAATTTTTACGTCCTTTTTGAATGTCTTCTGGACGTGTAGTTTTGAAGGCTACAGGACGTCTTTACAAGGTTAAAATATGGTCCAAAATGGTTGGTACGGATGTCCTCTCGACGTCTTATGTGGACCAAATTTGAACGTAATTTTTATGTACAAAAATCTTTAAAATATTGGCCAAATTATGGTCCATTTACAACCTTGTTTTCCAATGAAAATATTCAGTACAGCATTCAAAATACACTTCAATAGTTGTCTTCCATTGTGAGAACATACAAATACCATTATCTTGGTTGTATTGTAATGTGTACTGTATATGTAATGTGTTGTGTATGTCCCCTTGTCCCTATTTTCCCATCCCAGCAAGCCAAATGACGTCCGGTTAACGTCGTGTTGACGTCATTCGGTGACGTTCCGGAGTCCGGACTAGTCTAAATCACGGCCAAATAGGCGATGTTTTAGACGTCATTTCCAGGACGTCCTCACCAAGACGTCACCTCGACGGCCTTTTAATGACCCTAACCAACCGCACAACCATCCAGTTTATGTCTTGGTGACCATGTCCTGGAAATGACGTCCAAATGTCCCCCTATTCAGCTGTGATGTGGCTCATTCCTGAACGTCGCTGAAAAGCCGTCATCGCATCATATTTAAACATCCAGAGCAAGAGAAAAGTGCCAAATCAAATTTTGCATTTTGCAAAGACTATCATTGTCCAATTTAAGGCAATACATGCAATACGTGATCACAAATAGACATTGTCTTTTACAAAATGCAGCGTTTTAATAATTTAGGTCCAATATTTTGAAATATATATTTAATGAAAACAATATTGAACAATTTAAAGACACAAATGACACAAATTGAAAACACAAATAAACAAATTACAAATTCAATTAAAACCACTCACTTGGGTATGTAAAAATATTGAACTAAAAAACTATTTTAAAACTTTAACTTTAACATTATAAAACTCTACAACGTTATTATTTAACTGTAAAACCTTTATTGACATATTAATCATTTGGCTCCGGTGTTATGGGGAGGGGAGAGGGTTGCGAGTGATGAGATTCAAAGGGTATCATATGCCACATTGTTAGCCGGGTTTCTTTTGTTATAACCCCCTCCACCAGACCTCCCCGGTGCATGCTTCAAGTAATCTGCGACAATAGCATTTATGCTATTGTCGGTTGCGGACTTGTCCCAGCGTTTGATAGCATCTGTAATACAAAATCAATAAGACTGTCAGACTTTGAAAACTTTAATTCTAGGACAGTAAAAAACATTAATAACAATGTCGTAATTACCTAAGACAGCTGCATGTAAAGCTGTTGGCTGAAAGGCCATCTTTACCCCTGTCCCCCTCATGTTCATTCCAGCCATTAGGCTGTTGGTGAACAATCTGAAATAGAAGAAAGACAAACAAAATCAAACTCACAACAAGAGGCAATAACTGGGAAAATGATGGTGAAGCTGAGTTTTCATGTAGTATTGTTTTTATTCAGTTTGCATATTGAACATCGGAATTTCATGTATTATCAAGGGTTTGAAGTTTTCTGCCACTGTCTCAGAATTCCTGCGCTGTCATTTTAGATTGGAAAACGTCATTGTCTACAATAGTTGTTTTCAATTTGGGGGCTACCAGGGGAGCATCAGCAAATTGTAGGAAAAATGAGTTAAAATGCTGAAATTAATAAATACTTAAGAGAGTTACTTTTTTGAATCAACTTATTATCCTATGTATAATATTTACAAGTAAAATAGAATTAATAGTAATACGAAACATATCAAAATTGAATTTGCTCTGCCCATCCCCAACTGACTGCAAGTCAAAACACATCAAATAAATTGTCAGTGTTGACCTGCACCAGTCTGCGTCTTCCAGGACATTCATTTTTACTGAAAATATCAGTCATCTGTTTCCTTGATGACTAACTGTTACCACTATCTTAACCTCCCAACACATTTCAGGTTAAGAAATGTTCCGTGCTTAAATCTGATCATTTGTACATACCGATCCAAAACCTTGTGGACACAGTCAATCAAGGATTTCCCTCCTACACTGGCCAGATAGGAAATCTGTGTATATCAATGTTTAAAGTCAGTTGATGTTGTTCCTTTAAGAGACAACCTCAACATTATTCAAATTATTTACAATTCTTCTGGGTCCACAAAGAATGAAGAGTGTGACGATAAATGGCAATACCAATTGGTCCTCAAAGGTAGGGTTGGACTCCACTTTCTCTTCAAACTCCAAAAACTCCCTGATGGAGTCCATCCTATGAAGGGATATATGGGACATCCTTTGGCCCCGAAGCTCCTTCAGGATGTCCTCAATTTCCAGGAGCTTCTTGAAGACATTTCGTTGAAATTCTGAAAAGAAAATGCACCTTATTACAACTAAATTTGTGTCTTACTGTATTTCCTCAAATAATAGCCAGTATTCAATTAATAGCCGGGTCTCATAATGGCCGGGGGCGCTGTTTACACGAACAAATAAAGGCCGGCCCCAAATACAGGCCGGGTCAAAAAAAAAAAAAAAAAAAAATCTGCCGCCTGGAACAAACTGACAAGGATATAATCAGAAACAATCAACTTTTGTGGACCGTCTGTGAAGATTGACGGGAGTGAAGCTGACCTCATCCTCTGCTTCAGAGAGGGACAGCCTTGCACTGTCGGACGGCAGGTCTCTGCTCTTACCACAGCGCACGCTGTGAAAATGCTCTGATAGACCTGAATGGGAGCGAAGTGCTACGGCATGCACAACAGAGACAGAGTCCCAGGTCTGACCACGCAGCGAGGAGAGCAGCACGAGAGAAAGATGAAAATGAGCTACTGAACGATGAGCTTAGTCGCTAATGTGTAAAAAGAAACAGAGGGATTTAGAAATAAATGCCGGGTATACTGGGCAGTTGTGTAAATAAAGGCCCTGACTACTATTTGAGGAAATACGGTAATTCAATATTCTCGTTGTTAGCACTTGAATACAATATAAGGATGTAACAGACAACAGATGGGAGGAGATCTTGTTATTGATAGAATCATTGTATATGCATGGCTATACTTACTTTCTTCAGACATTGGGAAGGCTGGCGCTCGATTTTAGTTGAAAGGAGAGGAATAAAACAGAGCAATTATGAAAACATTGCCTCAGCTTTTCAGAATATAGACAATGTGGTTCAGAATTTTCATTCATTCATTCATCTTCTAACCGCTTCATCCTCTTGAGGGTCGCGGGGGGGCTGGAGCCTATCCCAGCTGTCATTGGGCGAGAGACAGGGTACACCCTGGACAGTTCGCCAGACCATCGCAGGGCTGACACATAGAGACAGGCAACCATTCACACTCACATCCACACCTACGGACAATTTAGAGTAATCAATTAACGTAGTCCCCAAATTGCATGTCTTTGGACTGTGGGAGGAAGCCGGAGTACCCGGAGAGAACCCACGCTGACACGGGGAGAACATGCAAACTCCACACAGAAGGGCTCCCACACCCGGGATCGAACTGGCAACCCTCTTGCTGTGAGGCGACGGTGCTAACCACCACACCACCGTGCCGCCTGGTTCAGAATTTTGATGCTGCATATTTTTTAGGCTTACCTGCCGTCTTCTTCGTCTTCTTCAGCGACTTTGTGGCAGAACCAAGGGAATAGGTCGGTGGCCTCTGACTCCCCCTCTTCCTTGGTGATGTCCTCCCAGGCAAGCCAACAGCCGCCTTCTTCCTTGGTGATGTCAACAAGGAAGTGGTTGGCTGCTGGCTTAACCATTTCCTTGGGGATCTCCTCACTATAGTATAAGCACAATGTGGAAAGTAATTAATTACAATATATTTTCAGCAAGTATACTTTTTTTTTGCATGAGACATTGGAGCTATATGAAAAGCATAACTTTTGCATGTACACCATCTTGCCATTGCGATCACTGAAATAAAGTATTACTTTTATGGTACACTGAAAAGGTTTACCGTTTTACAGAAACCCACATGCCAATTCTTTGATTACATTACTCAAACTTTCCTTTATTTTGACAAAGAACAAATTACAGTTGAACAACAAGCAATACACTTATTCACACACATTTTTTACACTAATCGATTTTGGTTATAATGAGCCAGATCCAATCCTTTGTTTCCCATCCACTATGACACAGGTGTTTTCTCACTAAACTTTAATGCAGAGCCATGCAATGAGTGCAGCAGTCAATAATTCTCCAGCTGTCTTTCCTACACTCTACTGAGCACTGTTTGTAAAAGCAGTCAAAGTCAAAGTCCAAGTGCCTTTATTGTCATTAAATTGAGAACAATCCAACGTAATTAAAAGTGCTGCTGTGTTAGGTGCCAGATTCACATATCTCATCTCAGATCATACATACATAGATAAATAAATAAATAGATAAAATCAATCAATAAAACAAGAATATTGCACATGGAGAAGAAGAGTCAATTATTTGTATTGCACGGAAGGAGCATTAGTGCGGAGGTGCTAATGCATGCTTTTATCTCCTGTCACTTAGATTACTGTAATGCTCTGCTCTCTGGTCTTCCCAAAAAGAGTATTCTAAATCTCCAATTATTACAAAACTCAGCCGCACGCTTGCTGACGAGGACCAGAGGGCGGGAGCACATTACACCGGTTTTAGAGTCGCTGCATTAGCTCCCCGTCCGCTTCAGGATCGATTTTAAGACTCTCTTACTGGTTTTTAAATGTCTTAAATGTCTCTTATTTATCTGATCTGCTTTTACCATATCAACCCTCGCAGACCCTGAGGTCCTCCGGCACTGGCCTTTTAACCATACCAAAACCCAGAACAAAAACCCATGGTGAGGCAGCATTTAGCCACTATGGCCCCCACCTGTGGAACAGCCTGCCGGAGAGCCTCAGGACTGCAGAGACTGTTGATATTTTTAAAAGAAGATTAAAGACACACCTTTTTAATCAGGCTTTTAACTAATATTTTAAACTCTTCTTATGTTCTTATCTGGTTGTGTCGTATTTTATGTTGCTGCTTTTATCTTGCTTTTTAAGATGATATTAATCTTAATAATTTTCTGTTTTTATTTATCACTGGTACTTTATTTATTCTATTTTATTTATAATTTTATGTATTTTATTTTTGGTACTGTATTTATTTTATTTTGTTTATTCTTTTAGTCCTATTTTATGCTTTTAGTCTTTAGCTTTTAACTCCAGTGTTTCCTCAGGTGGGTCCTCCACACTGGGAGCTGTGTCAGGTCTGCTAGTGGGGGTGCTGTCCTTGGGTCCCTTCGGCCCGGCCGGCTGGTGGTTCCTCCCTTCGATGTGGGGGTCCACCTGTCTGTCGGAGTAGGGGGCCTGGGTGCTGGTCCCCCCGATGGCACAGCCTGCTGCTCCTCCCAGTGTGGACGACCCCAAAGGTGGCGTTTCCTTGATCCTCAGTGCCATGCCATGTCTCCCTATTGTGTGTGAGATTGTGTGTGTGTGTGTGTGCATGTGTGTGTCTAGTATGGAGGGTGGGAGGGAGGGGCTTTCTTTGTAACTGTTTTCTTTCTTGTGTTAATTGTTTTTAATTCTGCAAAGCACTTTGTGCTACAAATAATGTTGACTATAAGTTGACTATAGTGGTGTGTGTGTTATTGAGTCCGTTCAGGGTGCGTATTGCTGTCGGAAAAAAGCTGTGATTGAATCTGGTAGTCCGGGTTTTGAGTGATCTGTAGCGCCTCCCAGAGGGCAGAAGGTGGAACAGATGGTGACCAGGATGTGTACAGTCTGTGATGATGGTTGAGGCTCTGCTGAGATAGTGGCTACTGGCGATGTCATCAAGGGAGGGGAGAGAACAGCCGATGATTTTTTGGGCAGTTTTTATTACCCTCTGCAGAGCCTTCTTGTCCATCGCAAAACAGCCAGCATGCCAAACTGTGATGCAGTACACCAGAATGCTTTCAATGGCAGAACGGTAGAATACCACCAGCAGCTGTGTATTCAGACCGTCCCTTCTCAGAAGCCTCAGGAAATACAGATGTTGTTGAGCCCTTTTCACCGCAGCTGTGGTATTGACAGACCAGGTGAGGTTATTGCAGATGTGGATACCACACCAGACGACTCCGCCATTGGCTTCAGCTCATTTACAAAACCTTACTTGGTATGACACCTCCCTACCTCTCCTCCCTCCTGCAGCTCTCCCACTCTGCCCTCAATTTAAGGTCCAGTAAACTCATTAAACTCTCTATCCCCAAAGCCCGCACAGTCTTTGTACGCAATTCTTTCCGCTTTGCTGCAGCTAATGACTGGAACACCATTCAAAACACCCTCAAACTTACCGTCGTCACATCACTTACAGTCTTTAAACAAAATTTGCAACAAATTATAGTTGACTCTTGCACCTGTGGAGTTGGCCTACTTGTCATGTTTGTACTGTTTTCCACCTTTATTGTATTGTATTTATTAATTGTTTATTGTGTATTTTATATAACTTATTTTTTTTATTTTAGCATCCACTCCCCCTCTCCCTCCAGAGAGCCTTTGCGCTTTGGTTCAGGCTGCATTTGTAAATAAGAATTTGTTCTTAATTGCTTGCCTGGGTAAATAAAGGTTGATAATAATAAAAAAGAAATCTGAAGTTCTGAACCCTATCCACACATTCATCCCCTATGAATAGTGGAAGATCTTCCCTGCTGCGCTTCCTGAAATCAATTATGAGTTCTTTAGTTTTTTTTGTGGTTTAGTGTTAGGTTATTGGCTGAGTACCACCTCACTAGCCGCTGGACCTCATCCCGATATGCAGACTCATCTTCTCCTGATATTAGCCCCACCACTGTCGTGTCATCCGCAAATTTGATAACAGTGTTTGTGGAGTGAGCAGGTGTGCAGTCTTGGGTGTACAGTGAGTACAGAGTTGGGCTCAGCACACAGCCTTGTGGTGAGCCGGTGTTGAGTGTTGTAATGGTTTTGGGTCCGTGTAGCTCTTTGGAGATAGAGGACAGGCAGAAACTCACTTTCACACACGTGTGGGATTTCACAAATGCTCGTCGTTTATTCTTTACGTCCACTTAAAACACTCCAACCTTACCAAGCCCGGTTGTACGGCTACTACGATTCCACACATGAACACTTGCCACACGTACTTACAACCGTTACTGTTGTGTTGAGAAACATAAAGGAAAGCGGGAGCACATAGGTGTAGTACGACCAGCGTTTGGGTGCACTCTCCACAGACAGAAATCTTAACAAGCGCGGCTTGATGACGCTGCTGTTAAGCGACACAATATACATCATGTTAAAGGCACATTTCATATATTCGACTGTTACAGTGTGATGGTGGAAAAGAAGTTTCTGAGAGCAACTCTGAGCAAGGAGGGGACAGAAACTTTTATCTTAATGAGGAGGTGTGGTTGACCCCATTGCTAGGTATGACGCAGTCTTCTAAAAGCTGTGATTGGTTGTTACAAAAAGGAAAAAAGAAAAAAACAAAACAAAAACAAATGCGCTCCTAGAAATGAATGGACAGTGAAATCAACCGATCATAGACCTTAGACTGTATTAAGAAATGTGTAATCGTGAAAATAAATGTATGTCATGATGATGAAACTCAGCAAAATGAAATTAATTGTTACACAGCTTCAAAATGTTTGAACGTACCTCATTCACATGCCGATTATTATATTGATTTGCTTATTGTTATGTTTACTTGCCATGCTGGTAATTTTACTACTTAATCTATTTGATAGTAATGGTGGATGCAGACTCAGCTGTCAGCAATTACTGTGATTGCTGGCCTCCTTGTAAAAAGCGGTTTGATTTGGCAGAATGAGCAAAACAACGAACGAAATGAAGAAAAAAAGAATGAGAAAGCCGAACTGGACAGAAGAGCAGTGCCTGCTGTTGGCACAGCTCGTGGAGGAGAACAAAGGAGTTTTAAGAGGGAAATTCGGTCCCGGGATCACGGCACAAGGGAGGGAAGAGGCAGACTTGGGAGCGCATTGCCCGACAAATCAATGTGTCGTTCCCTCTCCTTTTACGCACAAGCGATGAGTGTGAGAAGCGCTGGTACGTGCTGCAATCCAAAGCGAGAGTGGAGATTGCAGCACACAAGCAAAGTTCGTCTCAAACAGGTGAGTGTTGTAGCCTACCATTTAGGCTATGGCTGCTGACATCGCTTACTTGGATATTAAGAATTGTATGAATGTCATAGAATTTTATGTGCTCATAGCGTAATTGCGTTACTACGCTGGGTGGGAAAAGTAAGCTCATCCCTGATGAGGTCAACCACAAACATTATCCCTGCACGATCAAGCCGGTAGCGTCTTATTAAATCACTGTTGTTCAATATACAGAGAATATCTCTCCTTCCTCTCTGTCTTTCCGCCATCTTCTCTGTTAAAGACACTATAGGCTTCTTAAAAGTCCTCCTCCTTCCTCTTAACAGTTTTTCACCTTAGGAGCTCTCTTAAGGCCTAAGATGCTTTGTGAATAACTTTTATCTTACCAAGGGAAAATTCTAAGAAAAATCTTAAAATTCGAGAAATTCCAAGAGTTTTCTTAGAAAAACGACACAAAGAGCTACTTTTAGTCTTAGGATTCTTTGTGAATACGGGCCCTTGTGTCTTCTTTAGCACTAGTTCTTTGGGCTTCTTTTTCTTTAATGGATTTATGACACTATTCACAAACACTACTAAACCAACAATGAGTTTACCTGGGGTCTTCTTTGGCGCTGTCCCCCTGGGTGCCTTCTTCAAATTCAAGGCTCCAGCTTTTGAGGTATCTGAACAGAAAGAAGTTGTCCTATCAAACAGGAAACTTTTTTTGACATAACGTTTTCTGGCAATAAAACTAACTTTAACATTACAGTATAGGACCGATTGTCTTTACTGTTGTGTAACTGACTAAAAGGTTACCTTTCTGTTGAGCCAAGGGTGGATCTTCACCGGATGAGCTCTCTGTGTCTTCAACTATAGATAAAGTGTCAATTTTCAGTAATGGATTTTGAATAACTGACATTTTTATTTGAATGTAAGGATTATTGTTGTGTCATGAACCAGACCCTCATAAACTGCAAAAGAGCTTACCTGGGGTCTTCTTTGGCGCTGTCCCCCTGGGTGCCTTCTTCAAATTCAAGGCTCCAGCTTTTGAGGTATCTGAACAGACAGAAGTTGTCCCATCAAACAGGAAACTTTTTTTGACATCAACCATAACTTTTTCTGGCAATACAACTAACTTTAACATTACAGTATAGGACCAATTGTCTTTACTGTTGTGTAACTGACTAAAAGGTTACCTTTCTTTTGAGCCAAGGGTGGATCTTCACCAGTTGAGCTCTCAGTGTCTTCAACTATAGATAAAGTGTCAATTTTCATTAATGGATTTTAAATAACTGACGTTTTTATTTTAATGTAAGGATTATTGTTGTGTCATGAACCAGACCCTCGTAAACTGCACAAGAGCTTACCTGGGGTCTTCTTTGGCGCTGTCCCCTTGGGTGCCGTCAAGGCTCCAGCTTTTAAGGTATCTGAACAGACAGAAGTTGTCTCATCAAACAGGAAAAACTTTTTGTCAACAACCAACACCAATTAGTATCACCCAACTCCCTCTGTGCAATAGGAATAATTTACACGCTGCTTTTGACTTCAGATCTGGGATTAACATAATCATAGAACACAGCTAATAATGTCATGGCATTAGGACAACTGTAGGCAACAAACAATCACAACATGGTGATTTACTCTTCTTATTAGAGAAAAATCTTAAATCCTGATTATCCTCGAAACTGGATTTACACGCTTACCTTTGGCATCAGGGTCAATCTGGGATGTGGAATGAAATTTTTTGGGCGGTTGTGGGAAAGCAATCAATTTTCCTTTCAAAAAAGTAAAACAATGCTACAGTCAGCTGAAACGCTATACAACATCAAATACAGCCCCATATGCACAATGAACTTACTTTTCACCCCTCTTTTTCCACATTCCTCCTCTTTTAGATCTAGGGCACACAACCATTGAATATATTACATTCATTTATAATGCATTCAAATCTGTGCAAAAATGTGTAGCCTACATTAAAATATTCAATAAGACATACTCACCGTACTCATAGTCTGGGTCCCTTTTTGGAAACTTGGGTCTCTTTCCTGCTGTGACATATTCCATGTTTTTATTTATACTACAAGTATAATTCAAAATAAAATGAGAAGAACCATGTGTATTTGAGTGCATAAATACCTGAACCTTGTTCTTTCTGCATCATCTGTAAAGAAATTTGAGTAGAGAGACATTAATTAACACAGTGCACCAAATTTAACCATTCATGTTCCAGTCAAAGTACAGTCATGTTCACACATGCACGTACATTTGTTAACTGTTACCCAAGATGTCAAAAAATTACTGAAGGCCTCTTGAATTTGACAGTTATAAACACTTGTTTAACTGTCCATTTTGCAAGGAGCCACTGCAGCGCCAACTCTACTTGACCCTGGAGCTCAACCTAAACTGCCCAAGACAGCCCCCAGTACTAGGAGCAGCACAAGGCACAGGAGACTGCCATCCCACTTTAAGGACTATGAAATGGTTTTTACAAGCAAACGAAATGAACGAGGACTGCCACCTCAACTGACACAAGAGGTTTCAGTCAGCAGTTCTTCGTCATCCCGCAGCCAGAGATCGAGTCAGGCTTTGAGAGAGGCGCTCAACCCTGCACAGTCAGCGACTCTGGAGGAACAACTGAGACAGGCGGAGCTGGATGAACTCCGCCAGCAGCAGCGTGAGGAAGAGGAGACTGAAAGCTTTTGTAGGCGGCTTGATGACCAGGCCCGTGAAGCTGTATGAAGCCGGGAGTGTCTCACCAACCATCTGTCTAGAGCAAGGAAGCTTAGACAAGCTGAGCGAGATCTGGAGGAGGCTAAGCTCGTTTCTTCTTTACTTAAGGAGAAACACACCGACTTGAGTGGGGAGATCCGAGTGAGTTCAAGTCCTTCTCACATTCCCTCCACTTCTCATTCCCTTGGTGCCATTCCTTTTGGTCCCTCTCAACCGTCACGACCAAGACCCGAGCCTCAGGTGGGTCCTCCAGGTCTCATGCAGCCACCAAACAGGATTTCCATCCCTGTTTCTACATCAGCTTCTGATTACACTATGCTTCAACCTCAGCCCTCTCATATATCCTATGATGCATCTTATCAGATGTTTGACCCTCCATGGCCGCAGCCAGCTGCACCAGGGACCAGGGGGCCTTCCTTCTCACAAATACAGCACACTGCAGATCCTCTGCAGCAGCCCAGTGGATCTTGGCAGCACCCACTAAGCATTCTTGCTCCGCCACAACAACCACATCCAGTTCCCCCTCCACAGCCTGATATCAGGTCCAACTTAACAGAGTTACTGGTTTCTTCTTCCTTCGGTGTCCCAAAGCCACGCCTTCCATACTTTGACTCTGGTAAGGAGAGTGATTTTCTTCTCTTAAAGATGGCTTTTAATAGTCTGCTTAATAATCAGCCCCATCTTTCTGAACAATATAAATATCAGATCTTGCTTGAGCGTCTGAAACATCCAAATGCCCACAAACTTGCCAGAGCTTATGTTTATGACAACCAGCCTTACACCTCTGCTATGAGAGCTTTAGACTCTAGATATGGTCAGCCACGTCAACTTATCCAGAGTGAAATTGGCCTCATCCTCAACTCCCAACCAGTGAAGAGTGGATATGTCGATGCTTTTGAGGACTTCTTCTTGTCTGTCCAGTCCTTGGTTGGTTTGCTCAAGTCCACAGAAGGAAATAATGGAACTGAGATGAAATGTGGTTCACATGTTGACAAATTACTCAGCAAATTATCTGGTACTTACCATGATTCCTTCATTGAATACTGCTTGCAGCGGGGCACTCTTGGTGACAGAGTTCAGCAAACTTACACACTTGAAGACTTCTCAGTATGGCTGCAGGCCAAGGCACATGCACGGCTCCTAGCTCAGAGAGCTGTTCTGAACTCCGCAGATTCTGAAAGGAGGGAAGTTTCAAAGTACAAGCCTGGGCAACCCCCGAAGGAGAATGTCAGGATGGCTACGGTGTATCTTGCCAAGGAGTCCCAACCTAACTTGGAGACCACTACCTATTCCAAGCCAACCAAGAAACCAGCTGGTAAAACCAAATTCTTTCCTTACCGTCCATTCTGCAATAAGAAAGAACACTTTCTGAACAGCTGTACTGACTTTTCCAAGCTTGACACTGCAGAGAGAGTTAAGTGGATAAAGGAAAATAAGCGTTGTTGGAAATGTTGCAGGACTCATTCTCCAGATGTTTGTACGCTGAAAAGGCCTTGTGCAGCCTGAAACAAGATCCACTGAACCATTCTCCATGACACCATTCCATTAACTAACAACACATGCATGATGGTCAGCACACCAGCTACCTTGACCGTCCTAACAGATCCCCTCGAGTCATCTTGAAGGTTGTCCCAGTTGTACTATATAGCCAAGACAAGGAACTTCAGACATATGCCATTTTGGATGATGGCTCAGAACGATCGATTATCTTAACTGAAGCTGCAAATGTCTTGGCCTTAATGGTAATCCTGAAGTCCTCAGTATACAAACCATCCGACAAGATGTTCTGCAAGTGAAAGGAGCCACAGTAACTTTCCAACTCTCACCAGCAGGAGACCCGTCAGCAAAGTATCAAATAAAGAACGCATTCACTGCTAATGAACTGAGTTTGATGGAGCATTCCTGTCCAGTTACCACACTACAACAACGTTACCCTCACCTCAAAGGTTTACCCCTGCCTCAGCTCAACAAAGTACAGCCACTTGTTCTCATTGGATCTGATCATCCTCATCTTGTCATTCCCACTGAACCTGTGCATACTGGCCCTCCAGGGACCCCATACGGAGTCTGTACAGCCCTGGGATGGGCTATGCAAGGGCCTTCAGGACTGAACCTGCCCACCACACAAGGGCAACAATCCTACTTTGCTGCTACCCCTTCCTCAACAGCAACAAGCGAACTCATGAGGAATGTAGCAAAGTTGTGGCAATTGGATTCCTTGGATTCCTTCCCTCATCGAAATGAAAAGGAAGTCACCCGATCCAAACTTGATATGTATGCCCTTTACCTCCTTGATTCTCTCACTGAAAGAGTCAACATTGATGGACAGATGCGATATGCTACTCTGTTACTCCGTCATCCCAATTTTCCTTCTTTGTATGCCACAAAGTCATCTGCTCTCCCCCTTCTCTTGAGCACTGAACGGCGCCTGAAGAGAGATCCGCCTTTGGCACAAGTTCATTCCGAGGAAGTTTGCAAACTTGTTGACGCTGGTTATGTCACCCAACTAGAGCCAGGCTCTGATCCCAACGCAGTGGAGTCTTGGTTTCTCCCTCATCATGTGGTCAGACAGTACAGGGGAAAGCACAGGCTTGTGTTCAACTGTTCTTACCAGCACCAAGGTCAGAGCTTGAATGGTAACCTTCTACCAGGCCCAATTCTTGGTGCATCCCGAGTTGGCGTGCTTCTTCACTTCCGGCAGCAACAAGTCGCAGTCACCAGTGACATCAAAGCCATGTTCCATCAAGTGCGCTTACTTCCTAAGGACAAGCCTCTCCTCCGCTTCCTCTGGAGAGTTTGCCAACATGAAGAACCTAACATCTATGAATGGCAAGTTTTACCTTTCGGAACAACATGCAGCCCTTGCTGTGCCATTTATGCTGCACAGCGTCATGCAAGGGATCACCCTGAGGAGGAGGATGAGCTCCGAAAGTCCATTGAACAGTCCTTCTATGTGGATAACTGCCTGCAAAGTTTTCCATCTCCGGATGCTGCCCGATGCTTTGTGAACAACTTGAGGAGCTTCCTAGCCAGTGGAGCATTTGAAATCCGTCAGTGGGCAAGCAACATTCCATCGGTCATCCAACATCTGCCCACTTCAGTCCGGTCTGAGTCGTGTGAATTATGGCTCTCCCACAGCACAAATGACCCACAGGAGCCCACGCTAGGACTCCAGTGGAACTGCCGCACTGATCGTTTGGGGTACAAGTGCAGGATCCTTGACTCCCCTCATCCTACAGCTCCCACTCTGAGGGAGATCTACAGAACCCTTGCAAGTCAGTATGATCCCCTTGGATACATTCTTCCCTTCACCACTAGGGCAAAAATATTGGTGCAGTATCTGTGGAAGACTGAGAGAGGCTGGGATGATCCCATCGAACCTGCTAGCCTTGCAGAACGCTGGATTGCCTGGGAAGTCAAGCTTAACATGCTCTCAGAAGTGACACTTCCCAGATGCTATGAACCATCCTCTCTTGACCTGCAGTGCATGAACAGAGAATTGCATGTATTTTGCGATGCCTCAGAGAGATTTTATGGCTCAGTGGCTTATCTTCACTCTGAAGACCAGCATGGCCAGGTATCAATCGCCTTCATCATGGCCAGATCCAGAGTGTCACCTAAAAACAAATCTCCATGCCCCGGTTAGAGCTGTGTGCTGCTCTTAGTGGTGCACAGTTGGCTACAATGGTCAAACAGGAACTCACCCTGCCAATACCCAAGACCATCTTTTGGAGTGACTCCACTACCGTTCTGCAATGGCTACAACCCGACTCTTGCCGTTACAAAGTCTTTGTTGGCACACGAATCGCTGAGACCCAGGAATTGACAAATGCGGAGGACTGGAGATATGTAGAGAGTTCCCTCAATCCTGCTGATGACATCACCAGAGGCAAAACGCTCTCTGAACTGACCCAACCACAGAGATGGTGTCTGGGACCCTCCTTCCTTCTTCTTGACCGTTCCCAGTGGCCTTGCCTTCCCACTACACAAGGTGAAGAGGACATTAGTGAGGTTAAAAAGCCATCCAGCTTCCTCAACATCTCTGTATCTGCTGTTTCACACAAATTGGACGTCTCTCAGTGCAGCACATGGAAGGATGCAATTGCTGCGGCTATGCCTCTACTTGCTCCCAATCCAACCTCTCCACAACAGCTGGAGGCTGAGATCGTTCTCTTGAGAAAGGCCCAATTGGACAGTTTTCCATCCGATTTATCAGCGCTCCAATTGGACAAAGCTTTCCCCTCTTCCAGCAAGTTATCATCCTTAGCCCCAGAGCTAGACCAGGTTCTTGGTCTCATCAGAGTTGGCGGATGGCTCAGGAGAGCAGAGAATCTTGACCCTGACACTATACATCCAATCGTGTTGGACTCCTGTCACCCAGTTACCAAACTTCTAATTCAGGAATATGATGAAAATCTCCTTCACCCAGGACCTGAACGACTCTTTGCTGAGCTGCGGTGGAGGTACTGGCTACTGAGAGGAAGAGCAGCAATCCGTCAACACCAACGGTCTTGTCCACAGTGTCAAAGATGGCGTGCCACGCCTAATGTTCCCAAGATGGCTGACTTACCACCAGCTAGACTCCATCTGTTTAAGCCAGCTTTCTGGTCTACTGGTGTACACTGCTTTGGGCCATTCACTGTAAAAGTAGGCAGAAGGTCTGAGAAACGTTGGGGAATACTCTTCAAATGTATGACCACAAGATGTGTCCATCTGGACATCTTGGAAAGTCTAGAATCGGATGCATTCCTGATGGCCTTCCGGCGTTTTGTGGCACGAAGGGGTAAGCCCTATGAAATCCTGGCTGACTGTGGCACCAATTTCTGAGGAGGATACACTGAGCTAAAAAGAGCATTCTGTGATATGGCTCCTGCCCTTCAGGAGCAGCTGCAGCAACAACAGGTGACTTTCAATTTCAATCCCCCCAGCTCTCCACACTTCGGTGGAACCTGGGAGAGGGAAATTAAGTCCGTGAAGGATGCTCTGAGGGTGGTTGTAGGCAGCCAATCTGTACCTGCACCAGTACTCCGTACTGTCCTAGTAGAGGTGGAGGGGATCCTTAATTCAAAGCCTCTTGGATACATATCCTCAGATGTCGCCGATCTAGACCCTGTCACCCCAAATCTGCTCTTGATGGGGCGGCGGGATGCATCACTTCCTCAGGCTGTGTATGCTAACAATCAGCTGATAGGGAAGAGACGCTGGCGCCACACTCAAATCCTAGCTTATCACTTCTGGACAAGCTTTATCAGGCATCACCTTCCAGACGTGCAACCAAGACTAAAATGGAACACTGACAAGGAGAACTTAAAACTGGGACAAGTGGTTATGGTTGTCGATCCTCAACTTCCTCGTTCCCTATGGCCTGTGGGACGAGTAACAAAGACCCATCCTGGAACAGATGGCCGTGTGAGGACCGCCGAGATCAAAGTAAAGGATCAGACTTACCACCATCCCGTTGCCCGCCTGGTACCTCTCCCAGAGATAAAGGAGGATGATTAGTGGTGACTTTGTGTTTCAAAACATCCGTTTTGGGGGCGGCTGTCAAAAGTCCCAATCTAGAGGTCACATGATCTCACTGAAGGCCAGGAGGGAAATACAAGCGCTCCTACCTGAGAAGGACACACCCACCTCAGGTGCAATCATGTCACCTGCTGAGAGCTTATATATACTGCCTGCCTCTCTTTGTTCTTTCTTTTTGACCCCAGCCATGTGTGCGTCCTAAGTAAGTTGAATTCCTTGTTTAATATTTGATTTACTTTATTATTGCACACAATTTCTGTTGACATGTTTGAACCTATGTTAATCGTTTTGTTCTCTATTTGCAGAGCTTAAACCACACATATAAGAAACCATATATGAAATCTGCAAAGAAATGGAAAGAAAATAAAACTGCTCTGCTTTTTGAACTTGGACTCCTGCCTCATCTATGGGTCTCTCAACATACTTCAGCCTACCCAGTAGCCCTTAGGCTTCACATTTAACAGTCATCCTCCTCCAAGTGGTTAAAGGGTTAGTAGGAAAACAAGTTAGTGTAATTGTGTTACTATATTAGTTATTATTTTTTATTATTATTTATTGGTACCAGCAGTATATGTTGGAATATTTGATTTATGCATCATCTTACTTTTAGTGTTGCTTCATTGTTCCATGATATGGAGAAGGGGGAAGACAGCATAGCCCTCCAAATGTGGAAGACAGACACACTTCCGGTAAAGGTCAACTTTGTGAAATAACTGTCTTCCAGAATATCTGAGGTCGGCTGAAACTGTCAGCTCATTTAAATCAGGGCTTAAAACATTACTATTTACTGCAGCTTACCAGTGAACTAGATATGTAACTTATTGTTAGGATAATCTGTAGCTATTGTTTTTATATTTGTCTGCTGTTGCTTTATGTTTGCTTTTTAAATGCATTTTCTGCACTGTTTTTAACTATTTATTGTCTTGCTTTTAGCTTTTGTTTTTAATGATCTATTGCTCCTTTAATGTTTCTCTTGTAAAGCACATTGAATTGCCTTGTGTATGAATGGTGCTATATAAATAAAATTGCCTTGCCTTGCCTTGCCTTGCCTTGTAGTTCCATTCAAAACGCTGTGTTTTATGTATGCAACATTGATTATTTTGGAGTTGCACAGTCTTTTAAACAGGTCCTCTGCACTGTCCTGTGAAATGAGGTCTACAACAACCGTGCCTTCTGGTCTGTTTTGTCGGACAAAGACAAAGTCCTCGTTCTTCAGGAGGAAGCAGAAATTCGGTGGTTTTGCTGAAACAAAGTGACCTTTGTGTTTGGGGCGCCGTATGTCACTGTGAACATGCTGTCTTTCAGCCACTCTCTTGGTTATCTGTGCAATTGGGTTGCAGCTCTTCCTGACCATTTTCTTCAGGCTCTGGAGGTGGTTTTCAAAGGGGAAGCAAGAGATGTCATTTAATGAACTGCCAAAATATGCAGCATCGTCTACCACATGCCTCATCGAATGTTCATTGTACACAGGGAAGTCGTTGCTGTACAGCTCTGCACTGTTCCTGACAAAGTGCTCCATAAGCTCCTTGGCATAGTGAATGTAGGTCTGTCTCTTTGAATTGTCAGATTCCAGGAGAATGGAAGTGGCTACTGAGAGAGTCAAAAAAATGCTCATAGTAAGCATCTTCAACTACATCCCTGAGAACAACAGACCCAGTATAGAGAATGAACTGCCATAGCTCTGTTGCCTTCCGTCGGTCGAGCTCCTTGAGAAAACGTGGCTGTCTGGCAAACTCAGCTGGTATGGCACCCTGCAGCATTACCAATCTTTCAGATATCTGCTCTCTCACTCTCGGTCTAAGTCTACAGACATCGGGGCCACATAACAAAAAATGAAGCAATCTCTTTGTCACTCCCAGGCATATAAGGTGCATATAATCCAACGGAAACTGTTGAATACAGAGTATGCCAGCATCGAATAAAGGAGATGGGCCCGGTTGGTGCTGTGGGTACTGAAGCTGACTGAAACCGAGATCAGAGATCAGATCAGATTCATGAGTGGCTGTGGACAGGAATGTTTGTTTGTTATTTGACCTTGCTGGTTTTTCCACACAACGCTGACAGCCCTCAGTAGCATTGTGGCCCTTTATGTTTTTGAGGAAGGCCCTGGCAGGTGCATCACACACAAATCCCCTCAAGATGAATCTGTGCATTGTGCCGCCATACATAATGCCATTGGTGTGCAGGTGCTTCAGCTCTGCAACCAAGTCTAGCAGATATTCTGCAACAGGCTTTGGCTTTCCTATACCACAATACAGTCCTACTAGAAATGGTTGGGAGTCATGGAATTTGGCAAGTATTGGCCACAATTCTGTTCTGCTAGACTTGAAAAGCGGAGTTCCATCAAAATTGATAAAAAGTTCTATATCTCCTGTGAACTCAGGGCATACAGACAGATAACGGGTAACTCCTTGTTCCACTCCGTAATAAATGTACTGGCCATTGCATTTGTCCTTTACTTCAACTTGACGTGGGGTAGCAAGAAGTGTACGCTTATCTTTGGGAAGGTTATGCCCATGCCCTCTAAGAATGCCAAGGAGTGAGTTCATGGCATGATCAGTTTGCCTTGTTTCTACAGCCCACTTTGCCAGCTCTTGGTCTAACGTTGGCACTTCCACTTCTGGAGCAGCACCTGCACCAAGAAGTTCTGGTTCAGAGTCACTTGAGTAAACGTGCTCGTTGAAGCCATAGTCATGAGCGATGTCATCATCAGACTCCTCAATTGGATTAACAACATTGTCCTCAGCTGTGGTACCACCCACTTCTGCAGCACTAGGTGAGGTGTCGCTTGTTGCTATATTGCTCTCACTTGTGGTAGCGCCCTCTGGTGCTTTATCACCCTCTCCTGATGTGTCACTGTCTAATGCATCAATGTCATCATCTGCCTCAACAAAAAATCTGAGCCGCTTGTTAGATCGTTTCCAGTCAAGGTTATAGTTGCGATCCATTGAAATGTTATGATGACCTACCTCTTTGTTGTCTTTTGTGATCCTGCAAGAAAAAAAACAACACAGATGTTATTAAAACAGATAACAAAGAAATAGTATATTCAAACTCTTATTGCAAGATCTCCACACTTTGGTTTTAATTTACAATTTAAATAATTAGGAAATGAATGATTTTATTTTGATTTAATTTGAATTTGATTAAAAAATATATTGTAATTGATAATTTAATTAATTATGTATTCAAAACTGCTAGGGCTTTTAAATCTTTAATTTAAGTATAGATTATGAATTTCTTGCCATTTTATTTTAAGTTATATTGTATGTATTTTTAAGTTTGTGTGGACCCCAAAAAGAGTAGCTGTTGCTAATGGGGATCCGAATAAACTAAACTAAACTTGTGTGGCAGGATAGCGCTACACTCCCCACCG
Source organism: Epinephelus awoara (assembly GCA_035609425.1). Classification (NCBI taxonomy): domain Eukaryota; kingdom Metazoa; phylum Chordata; class Actinopteri; order Perciformes; family Serranidae; genus Epinephelus; species Epinephelus awoara. The sequence continues at coordinate 1,441,050 of CM069317.1, forward strand.
TGAGGGGCAGTGTGGCAGACAATTGGCGAAAGATCCCCTATAAATAGACCCGGTCGTACCTTTCCTCTTCCTTTTCCGCTTCCTCTTCCTCCTTCACGGAGCCAACAGCCGTGTGTGGCGGCTTCTCGCTGGTTCGCAGATCGGGTTTCAAAACAAAGGTATGCATGCTCTGCTCCACTTGAGTTGTTCAGTGCTGTGGGCCTTGTGTTTACCCCAGTTTCGCTCCGTCCAGCAGTGTGGGGTTGCCGGTAGTGATGGTGAAATCGAAGCTTCATGAAGCATTGAACCACTTTGACACACCTGCTTCAAGAATGACACACTGCTTCGAAGCATTTCATACAGTCAGAAGAGCGACATCTGCTGGCTGTGAGTCAGAACTGCATCTAAGTGGAAGACCATTGGGACTGCCTGTAAGGAGGCCTCGCTCCCAGTAGTCACGTGATTGTGGGCGTGCTGAAGCAGGGATTGAAACACTGCCTCGGAAGACTTGCGCTTCAAAAGCTTGACTCTGTGTCGAACAAACTGGCTCGAGCGTAACATCACTAGTTGCTGGGAGCCGGGCTGTCTCCCTCTGGCCTGTGCGCGCGCGGTGCTGGTGAGGTGTACTGATTATTGTTCTCTCCCAGCCATCACTGGTAGAGTCTGGGCTGCGGGCTTCCTCCTCCGGCCGCTGTGTGACACCTTGATCCTGCTCTCCGGTAGGAAATGTTTAGTTGTAGCTTTTGTTACTTTTTGTAATGTTTTATATCCAAATTCTAATTAGGTTAATTTGTTTATTTTGCAGTGCGCGGCCGTCACTCGCCGCTGTGAGCCTCGCTGCTGTCTTGGCTTTTTCTCTCTTTCCCTCCCTCGTTACTCCTGTGCAGTTACTCCGTGGGTTTGGCTCGGTTGGGACTCCAATCGCCTTAATTGTGATTCAGCTCTTAACTGACTCTCTTAACGGTTTCCATTAACTGCGGCCAAAGCCGTGGCAGTACAGCCTAAGTTGCCGATGTGAGCCGGAAGGGGGCGTTCTGACCCTCCTTGACACAGAGCCATCCCCTCTAAAGACTGCCTTTTAATTAATTTGGAGTGGCAGACACTTAATAATTTACCTGAGTTGATTTCTTTTCTGTTTCTTTTTTTTTAATTATTATTGATTGGGTTTTTGGTTTAGATTGATTTATTGTTTAGAAATTTTTTTTTGCTCTTTAATTTCAGACTCTACCTTTAAACTGAGTGCGCTGAAATGCTGCTAGCAGCAGGCCGTTGCGGCCTAGTCGACAAACTAGTTTTTCGCAATTCAGCAAGCAAATAACATTATGGTTAACGTTATTATGGTGTACGCTTATTTAGCAGCTATTTAGCTTAATTCAACATAAAAATAGTAGAATTTAGGAACTTTAATTTTTATTTTCTCAGCCTCCCTGTGTTTGACTGAGTGCGGTCAGAATGCTGCTAGCAGCTAGCAGCAGGCCTTTGTGGCCTAGTTGACAGGATACTCTTCTTAATTCGGCTAGCACTTTCGACAGTATTATTTTACTTAAATCAAACTCATATTTCAATAATGAAAATAGTGTCAGGTTACTTACTTAACAGCTCTGTTGGTGGCGTTTGCTTGCTGAGTTGCTGAGTCCTCCTCATCTCTGTGGCGTAAGTGAATGTGCTGCAGCAAGTTGGAGAATTGCATCACGTGCTGGGTCGTAGGTCAGATCATGCCCACTTTCTTCACCAATCGCCAAGAAGACTCAAACCTCGGTAGCAATCTAAAAAGTTTTCACCAAATCACATGAATAAATAAATACATTAATTAATACATATATATAATAGAGATCGGGTGATAGTCTCTAATGTGACTGGTCATGATATGACTCGATCACGACCCCACTGGGCTCTCTCGGACTTGTACTGGTCAGTCCGTGCGCAAGTAATTGGTTGTGATAAGGTCATATTCTGGGCCTGATCGGACTAGTTGTGATTTGACATGATCACAACCCAATCGGGCTCACTCGGACAGGTTCGGGTCCGTCCGTGTTTGCTGGGATGAAAAAGTCCAACGTATTTCATTCAAAATACACTTTATTGTTGTCTCTCACAAATTCAAATCTCTCACCAATCACAAATTCAACTTATTTTGTCTATGTTTAATGTTGTGTTTAATGTTATCTTGTGTATGTTTAATATGTTTTTCTGGATGGAGCATGCTTAAAGTGTTCCTCAGCATGTTTGCGGACAGCATCCTCAGTACCCTCTTTAAATGTTTTCAGTACAGCCCCTGAAAAAGTTGGAAGACAAAAGATGTTATCTCACTGTATGATACTTAATTTCAACACTAGGCGGCGCAGCTTTCAAAGCAGCCTCTCCATGCTGACAAAAAATAATAAAATAAAAACTAATAAAATTGACAAAATAAATTTTCACCCGGCGGCGGTGGTGTGGTGGTTAGCACTGTCACCTCACAGGAAGAGGGTTGCCGGTTCAATCCTGGGTGTGGGAGCCCTTCTGTGCGGAGTTTGCATGTTCTCCCGGTGTCAGCGTGGGTCCTCTCCAGGCACTCCGGCTTCCTCCCACAGTACAAAGACATGCAGTTTGGGAACTAGGTTAATTGATAACTTTAAATTATCCCTAGGTGTGAATGGTTGTTTGTCTCTATGTGTCAGCCCTGCGATAGTCTGGCAACCTGTCCAGGGTGTACTCTGCCTCTCACCTGATGTCAGCTGGGATAGGCTCCAGCCCCCCCGCGACCCTCAAGAGGATGAAGCAGTTAGAAGATGAATGAATGAATGAAATTTTCACAGATTCAGAAATTAGATATTTAAAATCTGATTACACAAGTGTGTTTACCATCCCCTTAAAGTCCAGAGTGTACTCTCAATTCAGTATTTACAACTTCCAAATCTAGGAAAAACCCTTATGTCTTATAAACACTACAATTCCCTGGGACCGTGCCATGCAGTCCCAACATAGTTGTAGTTCTTCTGATTTGCAAAGGTTCTAAATAGGGTTGTAAAAGATGTATCTACCCAGTATATCTAACACAGACATTTATACATAGATGCCGCATTGACTGCCGCTGCCTATTGGAGCCGACGTCCTAGCCGGCCGCCATCTTGGATGGGTCTCGCTTCGCCTCCACAGTGCATTCACTTCTATTGAGGAAGGAACTGTATGCACAAGTAAAATAGAATAACTCACTGAATTTTCAGCTGATTTTCACGCGGTTTGGTTTGTTACAAACGGCACACATGTAGTTATGATACAGGATGCTTTCGTACATCAAAAATGCGGGATTTCATGCTTTAATACTTTCTACAGATAGCAACAGCATGTTATTTAAGTCACAACACAGTTCTTTTATTCACCTCAACCCCAGAGTGGAATACATATATATTCATATATATATATATATATATATATATATATATATATATATATATATATATTAGTAGCCAGAACTATAACGATAATATTATTACTTTCATGAATGTTGCTGTAAGCTACTGTCATTACCGTCTGTCCTGCATCTCTCTCTCTCTCTGTCTCTCTTTCTGTCGCATTGTGCGCAGGACGCGCTCAGGCAGTCAATGTGGCGTCTACGTATGTCTATGATATCTAAAATTTAGTAAAGCCGAACTAGTTATTACACTGCATCTAGATGAACTATGTTAAGAAAAAGTAAAGATGTCGGCTAATTTTTGATATTTTAGCTAATACGCTAGAAACGGCGTTTTTGGGACAGTAGGTTTGTTTGCAGCTTGTTGTGAAATAGGGTCGTAAAAAGATAAATCTACTGAATATATCTAGTTATTACACTGCATCTAGATACATGCTGCCACTGAAGAGGTCGTGGTCATTTCACGTATTTCTGTGAGATCAGGTTGAAAATGGCACAAAGAATGCAAACTGTCCGATAACTTTGACGCTAACGTTAGCTAGCTAGCTAGCTAGTAACGTTAGCTACAAGTAGAACTGCATGGATGGGCAAGAAGCATAATGTTACGTTAATGCTTGTTCATGGCCGGAAAAAAATGAACCATAATTTAATTTGGTCTGGACCTAGGCGTAAACAGTAGTAATCAGACCGAAAAAAAAAGTTTAATAATTATAATAGTGAACTTTCAATTAGCCGTGCAATAACGTTAGCTAATAACGGTCATTGAAATTTGCCTTGACTAAAAGCAAAGCTGGAAATATTCTCAGTCGACAATCGTGAACACAGTAAAAGTCTCAGGAGAAGTAGACGTTAAAAAGATTTGTATTGCTAACATGAAATAAAAGGTCATGTGCTAAATATAGCTACTTACCGATCAATTCAACCTCTCTCTCTGTCTGTGTATGCAACTCCGACCAACTGGAGGCAGCTAAAGATGAACTATAACGGCTACGTAAAATCAAATTTGGTGGGTTCGCACTTGTGCAGAACACCCAGCAGGTAGCAACCGTTGCTGCTGTGCTAATACCACACGCGCACACACACACACACGCATTACAAATTTCATGTGGTGAGCAGAAAAAAATTGACTACAGCATTCAAATATTGAACGTCATATCAACGTTCAGATGCGCAACCTATACGGAGGTCATGTAGACGTACAGGTATGGTCCTTGACTGACCGACACAATATGGACCTGATCTGGCGGTATATGGAGCTACATTAGGGTCAAACGTTTTGTACTTGAAAAAAAAAATTGAAAATGAAAATTCAAGGCTGGCGGACCTACGGCTGGTCCCCAGTGGATGATTTGGCGGTCCTTCGGCGGAATCCGCTGGCGGGTGCCTCGATATATGCACATCGAGGAGCAAGCGGACTTCTGTAGTGATTAGTAGCGTAGAGGACAACAGTCTGCCAGTAATCTAAAATGCTTCCACTGACAGGCTCCAAGCAGACCTCTGGTGGATTAGTAACTTCAGAGACAGCAGTACACTTGTAATCCGAAATGCTCCCACTATTGCTCCACCACCATTCCTCCAGTATTTTATAGTCTATTCTAGGCCCATAGGCCAAGGCTTATGGCTTGCTTCTTTATACAACCCCCCAATAACCAGACATTTACCCTAATAACTGTAAGGGAGGAAAGTGATGGCTATATCTTATTTAGAAAGAAGACAGGATGGTGTCAGGACAAAGGACTGAAGAGGTCAGAAACTTCTCTCTGAAGTACAGTATTGTGATCCAGATAGCAGTATAGTTAGTGTTCTGAAAATAAAAAAATAAATGGCCATTAGGCACTGCCATTTTAGTATATATGCTAATGAACATCAATGCACATCTTAAGAGGAAATTATTTCTCCGTATCAAATCAACATTACCTCACCGCTGAGCATGGATGGTACTTAGCCTACAGCAACTTATGAAGGATCACACGTGAAAACGTGGTCGGACCAAGGCACTCTTCTTTAAGATAAATAAATCTTTTTAATTGAATCTTATGAACATACAGCCAACACCTCTACAGGAGGGAAGCACAGTGAGACAAAAACAATTAAAAAACAACATTTAAACCAAATTTATAAGTAATGCATACAGAGTAACGTGGAGTACAATGCACAGTCATTGGTGGAGAATCAGAGTCTTAAATGGGCAGAAATCATCTGAAATCATCTTTTATACACGCATGCTCACAGACACACACGCACATACACAGAATTGTCAGAAATCCTACAAAAACGACAGTAGCTGGGAAGTGTATTGACTTGCAAACCAGCGGACACATGGGGGCATCAGAAGAGTCCATAGTAATTATTATACACACGCTCACTCACACGTACTCACACTCACACACACACGGACTCACACACATGCTCACACTCACACTTTCACATACGGGTGTTCACACACACACATGCACACATTGTTACTGGGTGGGGGGTCGGATGGGTACAGTCTTAAGGCCTCTTGCGCGTAATCATGGGCTTGGGGGCGTTGGCTGTTGCCGGGCAACACCAGTGTTCGGGGCTGAAAGGAAAGAAGAGAAGAGAAAAGTTAACCGTGTTGTTGGTAAAAGGGGTGGTATGTTTTCTGAGACGTTTGCACTCACACAAACTGTGCTTGGCCCGGCATAAAACATGATCCAGATTGATTAAATTATTTTTGGAAATACCTAATTTTCTGTTTTAGAAAACAGTATTTTTGAACAGTGGTGATAGTCTGGAAACATAAATATTTTTCCATACTTTATTTTTCATTTTCCATACTTTATAATGCCTGAAAATTGATTAAATTTATTTCCATACTTTTCCATACTTTCCATACCCTGTGTTATTATATGAAGCATCCGCCGCACAAAATAATAAAACTTTAGTTTATGAAGAGGTACGACAGAGTCCTCTCCTCTCCTCTTATATACTTTACTCTCAAGTGTGTGAATTGACCTGGTTAAATGATTTAGGGGAAGCACTGCACGGCATGCTTTTTACTCTCAGTGTCCGATAGCTGGCGGTCAAGCTAACACAAGCTAGTCATTCAAACGCAGTTCAATTGTCCATTTCTGTTGCATATTCACCCACACTCATTTGGATATCAGGCTGTAATGGACACCTAAACAACATGTGCAACAGATTTTAGTTTTTAGACCTTCACCACTCAGCTCTTACTGGCCAGCTTGTTTGATAGTTTGTTTGATAACACTATACTATTGGTGGAACTACCCATGTGCTTTGCTGAAAATCAGAAGATGATTCGTTAAATGCTAATTTCTGCCAAGTTGTTTCCACAAAAAATAAAATAAATATCTGTCACGCCAGAATTGCAGTAATACTTGGTAAAAGGACAAGTAAAAATTACTTAGATATACAGTATAAACATCACTCCCTCTCATGTGATATATCACTCATGTGATAGTGAAAATAACTTGAGCAATAAGGTGCTCATGCACACACACAAACTTGTGTACACGCTCACACACAACATGCACACACGCGCTATAGCGCTGTACTTGCCTTCAGCTGGAAAATCATGGGCATAGGGGCGCTGGCTGTTGCTGGGGGAAACCAGTGGATGAAACTAATGGGAAACTGAGAAGAGAAAATCTAACCGTGTTGACATAAAAATACAGTAACACTTGGTAAAAGGACAAGCGAAAATTACTTAGATATACAATATAACACCACTCCCTCTCATTGCTTAAAGGGACATTGTGTAACATTTTCAGTTGTTTATTGGCAAATATTGATGTCTGCATTCATAAATATGTCATCACTGGTGTACTATTACCTCCACCAATAATCAGACTTATTCTCGTAAAAGGAGAATTTCGGATTTGTTTGTACATTGTGCGGGTAAGTCGTCTGTGGGGTTCCATTACGTTTCGCCATCTTGAGAATACACCCACCAGCAAGGGACATACAGCACCGCCTTCGGCGTTTTCGTTGAGAGCCAGGCCAGCACTGCGTGACTGAGGAGCCGAAGGAGAGGAGCCGAATCTCCACAAGCATAAAAAGAGAGTGTTCAGTAGTGAATCTTCAGTCTTGTCCCGGGGCTTGACTCAGAGTTGATGTGTTTTGTTGTTTGTAAGCACATTAAACTCGATTGCACCTGATTCTTCGTGTTTCCAGTGTGTTCTTCAATTCCAGCCTGCTGAACATAAGATATTGCAGTTTATCCAGAGTGTGAGTTGCAGTAAGGCAAGAGGACAAGAGGTTTGGGTGCCAACTGGCCCTAAAGCCCCCAACTTTTTGCCACCTCAGGCGCTAGAGTTCGCCATCTGTTTGAATGCAATATATGATTTCAACATTAGATGGGAGAAATTCCTACACACTGTGGCTTTAAGTCTCTGTCTCTAAACTTATGCCAGATAACGTTTCACAACTAGCACTTCTAAATATCAGGTCTCTGGCTGGCAAATCCTTCTTAATCAATGATTTTATTAACAAGCACAAACTTGATTTTATGTTTTTAACTGAAACTTGGCTAGGTCAGGAAAATAGTGCAGCAGTTTTAATTGAGACAGCCCCTCCAAATTTTAGTTTCTTTAGTGAAGCAAGAACACATAAGAGAGGAGGCGGAGTTGCCACTCTGTTCAAGGACAGCTTCCAGTGTAAGCAAATGTTTTATGGTCAATTTGACTCCTTTGAATATGTTGCCACTCAGTCAAAATCCCCCTGTTGAGCAATTTTAGTGACCATCTACAGACCCCCCAAATATGATGCAAGGTTTTTTGATGAGTTTGCCAAATTGCTGTCTATTGTGTGCATGGATTTTGACTGTGTTGTTTTAGTGGGAGATTTTAACATTCATGTTGATAATCTTACAGATGGGTGTGCTAAGGAACTGTTAAATATTCTGGATAACTTTGGGCTTTCTCAGCATGTCACAGAACCGACACATAACAGAGGACACATATTAGATCTAATTATTTCCAAAGGTCTTAATATCTCTGAGGTTGTGGTGAACGATGTCGCTTTATCTGACCATTACTGTGTTTCATTCAAAATGACCACCCTTGCTAATCCTATGAAAAGTGAAGCAGAGGTGATCAGAAAGCGTTATATAAATGATAACACCTGTGCATTATTATTCACCCAGCGTTTTACACCATCACAAACCCTGCCCTCAGCTCTAGCTGATGACCTTGTAAGCAGTTTTAGTTCCAATGTTATGACTGTTATTGATTCTATCCGCCCAATTAAGACCAAAGTTATGTCAGGTAGGAAAAAGGCACCCTGGAGAAATGCCACACTGGTTAAAGAATACAAAAGAGTATGTAGACAAGCTGAACGCAGGTGGCGAAAAAACAAACTCCAGGTATATTACGACATTTATGAAGAGAGTCTTCACAACTATAACCAGGAACTGAAGAATGCAAGGCAATCATATTTTTCAGAGATTATCAATAGAAACAGTAATAATGCCCGCACACTTTTTTCTATAGTGGACAGACTGACAAACCCCACAGCATCACTCCCTCCTGAACTACTGTCTAACAAGTCATGTAATGACTTTGCAGCCTTCTTCACAAACAAAATATTACAGATAAGACAGGCAGTGTGCAGCTCCAGCTCCGGAATGATAACACTTGTGCCTTCCTCTCCTCCGGATAATCTAGGACATTTTAGCCTCCTAGATTACACAACTCTAACAGAAACGGTTTCAAAATTAAAGCCCACAACATGCTGCCTTGATATTCTGCCTTCAAACTTTTTTAAAACCATTTTTAACTGCATAGCGCCAGATGTACTGCAGATAATAAATACTTCTCTTATAGCAGGCCAGTTTCCCCAGGCCTTGAAAACTGCAGTAATAAAACCTCTCCTAAAAAAATCAAATCTGGACGCCACAACAATTAGTAACTACAGGCCAATATCAAATCTGCCATTTTTGGGGAAAATCATTGAAAGGGTTGTCTTTCAGCAAATCCATACTTTTATGATGCAAAACAATCTTTTTAACACATTTCAGTCTGGATTTCGGCCACATCACAGCACTGAGACTGTACTTATCAAAGTCTTAAATGTTATTCATCAGAATAATGATGCATGCAAATCCTCTGTCCTGGTATTACTAGATCTCAGTGCTGCATTTGATACAGTTGATCATAATATACTACTTAGCAGACTGGAAAAGTGGGTGGGACTCACCGGCACTGTGCTAAAATGGTTCAAATCTTACTTACAAGATAGGGACTTTTTTGTGTCAGTTGACTGCTGGTCTACAAAGCCCTAAATGGTCTCGGACCAAAATACATGCTTGATCTACTGGTTCCCTACGAAGCATCCAGACCCCTTAGGTCATCTGGAACAGGTTTGTTGTGTGTTCCAAGAACAAGAACCAAGCAAGGTGAGGCAGCATTCAGTTATTATGCTCCTCACCTGTGGAACAAACTTCCCATAGATCTGAGGTCTGCTCAAACTGTCAGCTCCTTTAAATCAGGGCTAAAAACACTATTGTTTACTGAAGCGTACTCTTAGAAAATGCGTACTCTTAAAAAGCGCACTTTTTAACTACACACTGCTGATTTATGCCTTTTATTATTCTACTTCTTTTCTTATCCTGACTGTTCAATGTATTCAACTGTTTTTGTTGTTTTAAATTGTGTCTTGTTGCTTTTGATGTCTCTGTAAAGCACTTTGAATTACCTTGTGTTGAATTGTGCTATACAAATAAACTTGCCTTGCCTTAAGTAAAAAATTACTTGAGCAATAACATGAGCTCACACACACACGCTCACACTAGTGTTGCACGGTATACTGGTACCAACGGTAGACCGCGGTACACCACGGTACATATGATACCATAATGTTGGAGTACTGTACCTCATGGTACCACAACTGTGGGATAAGTTCAAAGTCCAATCGCAAGAGGGTGAGTGTCCATGCGCCCTCCAATAATGGCATGTGCTTGCCACCTGGCACTGAATATGCTGCTGCAGTGGTTTCTTTTCCAGTGACATTTCAGGTATTAGCTGAGCTATTGAGTGTCTTTAAGCAGTGAAAGTTATTTTTTTTTTTTACTTGTAGGCTATATTTGTTTATATATGCTACAGTGATTTGTTTTCCACAGAGCTCTATGGTGCAAGCATTTTACTCGCATTTGCGACCAAAAATAGTTTTGTGTGAGCAAAAGAAATAATTCAGGAGTATGCTGTGCGAGTACAGATTTCAATCAGCAGCTGAAACGAAAGGCGAATCCTGCTGGTTGTGGGTTGAACAGGGGTCACAGACAGGAATACGGCGGAGCGCTATGGCCACTGCAATTTTTTTCTAACTCTTCCGTTTAAATGTTATTAAGGTTTGAAATTGCGCATAATTAAGGGCATGGTCACTTTGAGTGACAGGCCACACCATCACGGGTGGCTAACTAGCATGCTAACTAGCCGCTGGCTCTGCTGTGCAGAGCTGAGCTGAGACTCGGCTGTCTGCTTGGCGACATCTCAGCCAATTCGATCCCATGTTCAAAGCATTGAACCTGTCCTCTCAGCCGTGTCTGTGCCTCTTGGATATTTTTTCAGGCAAATATTGGAGTAATATGGCTTGCTGTTCGATTAATTATACCAACAGACGGTCCAAGAAGTCCGTGCTCCAGGTTTTTCGGTAAATGAAATTCGGAAATTCTAGTACTATTTTATTTATGTTTATATGTTAGCCCTAATTAGCGGGTATCGGTGTCTGCGGTCACCACCTAGCTGTCAGCTTATTATTATATTATTAAGCCTTTATTTAATATATGTAAAATCACGTTGATACCGGAGGTCTCATTTTCAAGTGCGACCTGTGTCACAGCAGCAACATCCACATCAAGTTACAGAGCCACAGACAATACGATACAACACAAGCTTAGCTCGTTAACTAGCTAACCAGCCAGCTAACGGTTAGCCTTCAGGCAAGACACAGTCCGGGATGTATCGGAGTCAGAGCCTGACAGAGAAGTGTTAGGATTTAACGTTAGGCATTTAGGGAGAGGATATTTTGAACAAAAGGCTGCGTGAGGTTTGAAAATAAAGGTCCACCACGTTAGTTAGCTAACATGATGCAATGTTAACGTTGTCATATGAGCAGTGTAACATTAACGTAACATTAAAACATACTTGTGTATGTAAATTAAAAAGTGGCGAACTGTGTGAAATTATAATAAGGTGTGTAACGTAATTTAAATAAAACTAATGTGACATTTGACTGTCACATACAAAATAAGATCAGCGTATGATATAGACCTGTAGTTACACAACAATAGATAATGCACAGACAGAATATGGGGACTGTGATGGTCACCACCTTTTTGTTTTGCTAAAATAAATTGATTATGATCTGTTGAACATTTAAGTAATTTAAGTTGTATTGTTTGCATGTAAAAGTGTCTGTGAAGTAGGTAGCTACCATATATATTACTTTTAATATCTATTTGTCTGTGTAAAGTTTTCCTCTAGGTGACCCAGACAGACTGGACCAGTGGACACTCAACACCAGAAGACAGAACTGGACTCCAAACAAGACTTCCCGTCTGTGCAGTGAACACTTTGAGTCATCACTTCAGCACTGACTCCAGGATAAAGACACCTTTTTTCATACAGTACCTCACAAAGAGTCAAGAAACCTATTAGTTTAAAATGATGAATTGTTGTCCATAATACAGTTAAATGCATTACATATATTACTAATTGTCATACATTGCTAAGTACTCGATTAGGGCACAGCTTGCTCTGTACTATTACTGATAAGGTGAAATGACACACTGACACACCAGTGCAGTTTAGTGTTCCCCTGATGCAGAAGGCCAAATGAAGATTTTATCAATCAAGGAACATGACATGTATTTACCGACTTTAACATTTTAGTGCATTTTATGCAAAGACCCTTTATCATAGTGAGAATTACTACCTTTTTCCCCACACACAGTTTGTGAAGAACCAATGGAAAAAATATTCTCAAAATGAGACAGCTGAACATAGCATGATTCCACAGTGGCAGTGAGCTTTGAGAACAGTTCAGTTTCCTTTTGATAGCAACAATTATGTTAATGTGGATGAATTGCATATTGTACATTCATACTCCAGTTGTTTGATAGTACAGTTAAATTTAAAATCAAATTCAAATATAAGTCGAATATCTACAGAACTTAATGTTGCAACTTGTTCTTATGAGTTTTAAAAATGACGAGACCAGACTCCGGACTTGACTGCATGAATCATTTTTAGTGCAAAAAAAGGGTGTACACGTTCGCTTATGAAAAAACGGGGAGTACAGCTACACGCTAACAAGCAGCTCAGCTAACAATAACACACTGACGTCATTACGGCATATACGTGCACGCTCTGAGCATTCTGGGAAATGAAGTCCCCTTTAATACAATGTGTACAGTTTCCTGAGAAATGAACTTATATCGTCGTCGTCGTCGTCGTCCTCCACTTATCCGAGCCCGGGTTGCGGGGGCAGCAGCCTCAGCAAAGAAGCCCAGACAGTCCTCTCCCTAGCCACTTCCGTCAGCTCTTCCGCGGGAACCCCGAGGCGTTCCCAGGCCAGCCGGGCGATGTAATTCCTCCAGCGTGTCCTGGGGCGGGCCCGAGGTCTCCTCCCGGTTGGACACGCCCGAAACACCTCCCAAGGGAGGTGTCCAGATGGCATCCTTACTAGATGCTCGAACCACCTCAACTGGCTCCTCTCGATGTGGAGGAGCAGCGGCTCTACTCCGAGTCCCTCCCGGATGTCCGAGCTCCTCACCCTATCTCTAAGGCTAAGCCCAGCCACCCTGCGGAGGAAACTCATTTCGGTCGCTTGTACTCGCGACCTCATTCTTTCGGTCACTACCCAGAGTTCATGACCATAGGTGAGGATTGGAATGTAGATCGACAGGTAAATCGAGAGCTTCGCTCTCGCCCGGTTAAGCGCCCGCATCACTGCCGACGCCGCCCCAATCCGCCTGTCAATCTCCCACTCCATCCTACCCTCACTTGTGAACAAGATCCCGAGATACTTAAACTCTTCCACCTGAGGAAGGCCCTCCCCCCCGACCCGGAGTGGGCAATCCACCCTTTTCCGGCTGAGGACCATGGCCTCAGACTTGGAGGTGCCGATTCTCATCCCAGCCGCTTCACACTCGGCTGCGAACCGTCCCAGCAAGAGCCGGACGGTTTGCCAGAACCTCTTTTCATGAACTTATATCTTTTACCTCAAATCAAATGCCCAAATAAAATGTGTTTTTAACTTATTATTCCTCACATCAACTGTTTTTAACATGCATTTTAAATTATTAAACATGTTTCCTCAATAAATTCTCAACATCCTCCCCCCCGATGAACTACTGTTTATCTAAATCTCCAAAGGACACAACAACTGAATTGGTCTCTGCAACACAGTCCCTGAAGCAGTGCAACTGCACATGACCTCACAAGGCCATCACGACCTCGAAACAGTTCCTCAATTCTGCCAAGCTTCCAGCTCTGCCTTGGTGTGTTATCCTCTCCAATGATCGCAATATCCCCCACTTTCAGCATAGAAGGCTGTGGGGTGTTGCAGTGATGGGCTGACCTCAAATCCAGCAAATATTCTCTTCACCATCGGTTCCAGAAGCTGGTCACAAGTCTCTGTCTGTATCACCATCTCCATGTCATCTCCTCCTTGTTCGCTGTTGGATGGTTAGTGTCAGCTGGAAATGGCTTAGGGGATAGGCAAGTCAGTCTCTGACCCACCAAGAAGTGAGCAGGTGTCAGTGGCTGTGGCTCATCCACATCGTTGTGCACATAGGTGAGCGGCCTTGAGTTTATTATAGCTTCAGCTTCGGTGAGAACAGTGCACATTTCCTCAAACTTGAGTTGAGCTTTGCCAAGCACTTTCCTGAGAATGATTTTCAATCAATCAATCAAACTTCATTTGTATAGCACTTTTCATACAATAAATTGCATTGCAAAGTGCTTTACATGAACATAAGATGTCACACACAACAGAAATTTAACAGCAACAACAACAGACATTACATAATTAAACAGATGTAAATAAATAAAAATCCTTTAAACAGGAGACAAGGGACTGAAGGACTGTGGAAGCGCTATTTCTACATATTTTAACTGACCTTACAAGCCTCTCCCAGAATCCGCCCCACCAGGCTGCTCTTTCAGTGATGAATCGCCAGGTGATGCCCTTTTCTGAGAAGAACTCTCATAGCTGAGGATCCTTAATGCTTTTCCACAGCTCCTTCAAATCTTGATCAGCGTCTCTTAAATGTCTTGGTATTATCTGAGTAGATCACCCTGCATAACCCTCTTCTCGAGATGAATCTTTTCAGGGCCAGCAGAAAGTTCTCAGTGGACAGATCCGAGACCAGCTCTAGGTGTACCGCTCTGGTTACAGCACACGTGAACAGTGCAATGTATGACTTTGTCATGGAGCCCTGCGCCTTCACATAGAGCGGCCCTGCGAAGTCCACACCTGTGACCTCGAATGGTGGTGACTGTGATTCGGTCCTTTGGCAGTGGTGCTGTAGTCTGTTGTCCCGCCTTTGCTTTGAATTTCCTGCAAAGTACACATCTGGACACAACCTTCCTGACTACCTGCCGTGCCCTCATGATCCAGTATCTTTCTCTGGTCTGCACTAAAGTGTCTCGTACACCTGCATGCATTATCTTCTCATGCTGATACTGCATCAACATTTCAGTGTGTCTATGGCCAATGGGCAAAATCCATGGGTGCTAGTAGTATATAGGGACCAGCTTTGCGCGTGCACGTGAAGCGTGCGCGTGCACGTGAAGCGCACGCGCGTGCGTGTGTGCACGCGAAACGCGCACGCGCGTTATGAAATATGAATTATGAATTATGATTTATGAAATATGAATTATGAAATATGTATTAATAAATAATATTTAATTATAATAATTAATAAATAAATAAATAAACCCCGCCCCCGCCCCGCCCCCATGACACCCACGTCATATGAAATCCTGCTCTCATTGGTTAAACATAGCGCCTCCTTCTGGGGGTGTGGTTATGAATGAAACCGTATCTATTGGCTAATCACAACCCCGCCCACCCCCATGACAACCACGTCATATGAAATCCTGCTGTCATTGGTTTAAACATAGCGCCTCCTTCTGGGGGGGGTGTGGTTTTGAATGAAACTGTAGCTATTGGCTAATCAAAAGCCCTCCTTACAGACGGATGTAGGTGGTGTATAAATACAATGGATTTTCTTAGCAGGACATACTCATCTTCTCGGACGGCGAAGCTACGCCTGGACGAACTCTGATTTTTTCTTCAACTATTGCCTGTATTCTGCCAGACGTTTCTGCAACCATGTCTTCCTGCACCACCAGCAACAGCGGCATGGGGTCATGCGATCCCCAGGTATGTCTGATGACCCGGCGATGGTTGTGGATGCTCGGTCCCCTTACAAGAAAAGGAGACGTGTAGGAAGCGGACTCGTTACACCGGAGAATCGTGAATTTGAGCTAGAGCTGGAGGGGGTTAATGGGTATGTTTACAATGTTAAATATCAGGACTCTGTCGTTACACTCAGTGCGGCCACCGGTCGCAGTGTGGTTCCAGGCGTTGAAACATGGACGGTCAGTTTGATGCACAGAGATTGGAAATTGTTTTGGTCTGAGGTCTGCCCTGACCTAGACCAGCCCGGTTTCCCAGAGAGTATTTATGTCTCGCAGTGGGTCAGCAAAACGGGCCCCGAGATGTACCGCGTTGAGACGGATCGTTTTAACAAACGGAGGGAGGACTTTATTTTTCTCAGTGTGTGCAAAGATCGAGAATCTGTGATCGCGAGCAGAGGCCGCATCGCATGGGGACAACAACCCTACCCTCTTACGCTTCAAGAGCGTGACGAGTGGTTTAAAACTGTTTTCTTTATTCAGTGGTGCGACTGGAGATCTCTGCAGAAATTGTTTCACGAAGCTGACAAGGGCATCAGAAGAGACAGGATCCTCTCTTCTTATCAGAGTGTTAGAAAACGTCTTCTTTTCGATGATGCGCCGGCTAATGCGCGGGGTAGTCACCTTCCTTCCCTGTGCCGCCCGAAAATCATCAGCCACATCGACTACTGATAAAGCCTAGGTTAGCATAACTTTTGTATTTTTTATTTTTTTTTTAAATGATGATAAACGGTGTATAAATTTTAATGTCTTTTCTTTTTTTCTGTTGTTTTTACAGGCAGTGTCTTTATCACCACCTATGACGATGACACTAGAGAGTGTTGGGAAAACGATAACGGTGGTGTGGAACCCTGCACACCTCATACGAAGCCGCTTGAGGCGCTGCATGTGAAGAAGAAGAAGGAGAAGAAGGAGAAGAAGAAGGAGGAGGAGGAGGAGAAGGGACATGTCTCGACACGGTCCCTGACAAAAGACGACGTGGACACGATCAAAGACTTTCTATCACGCTGCCACTATCACGCAGGGCTGGAAAAAACAAGAGCTCTCTGCTACGGGTGTAAAATCAGCCACCCAAGTCAGCGTCAACACTCTTGCTTGTTTGATTTTGATCAGATCAGATGTATGTATTTTGACCAGATTCTGGACTCTGTATTCAAGCCAGCTCTAGGAAAGGCTCTACATTACCTGTTTGCTCAGATATCACCGGGGGCTTTCTCACAAGACAAGCTTTTAGGAGCGGCAGAGACTCTGAGACACGATCTCAGACATGAAGAGGAAATGGAGACGGGAGAGGGCCACAAGCACGAGACCGCTTTACGTAACGCCTTCACAATGTGGACCAAGTGCTGCATATCGACAGATGTGTAATATGTATTTGTCTTTGTGCATTTCTTTGTGATGCGTGTGTTTTGATGATTAAAAACGATGTACCATTAGATGTTTGTGATGTAGTTCAGCATCTAGTGCAACACAAGATAGACAGTGATGTAACGCTGTGTGTGTGTGTGTGTGTGTGTGTGTAAAATACCTAAACATGTTGAAAAAACCATAAATAAAAGACGGTGTGTCGACCTCATCTTGGCCACTTGTGTTGTTGACTGAATATGGAGTGCACGCTAGACAAGATTTACCACGACCCCACACACCCAGGGGGTCTGGGAGGTGTACAAAAACTTTGCGACGCTGTTAGAAAATGCACGGGGGAGGCCCCGGGGATGCCTGAAGTAAAGCGTTACTTACAGGGGCAAGATGTGTATACCCTCCACGCTAAAGCCGCTGTACACTTCCCTAGAAATAGGGTGTTGGTTAGCGGTATTGACAAACAGTTCCAGGCCGATCTGGTGGACATGAGTGAATATTCAGCAGAAAATGACAATGTGCGCTACCTGCTGACATGTATCGATGTATTTTCTAAATATGCATGGGTTAGGTGTCTTAAAAACAAGACCGGTACATCTGCTGCAAAGGCGTTTGAAGACATTTTGAACAAAGGCCGCATACCTGTAAAACTCCAAACCGATCAGGGGACAGAGTTTTATAACAAACAGTTTCAACATCTAATGGAGGTGTATAAAATTAAACATTTCTCTACCGCAAACGAGACTAAGGCTAGCACGGTTGAACGCTTCAACAGAACATTTAAGACCCGCATGTGGAGATATCTAACGTCTGTTAATTCGCGTAGATATGTTGATGTCGTCCAGGACCTCGTCAACGCTTACAACAAGTCTCACCACAGATCGATAAAGATGGCCCCATCCGATGTAAACAAAGACAACGAGAAGCTCGTCTTTAACACGCTGTACAAGGAGAAGAAACCGCCGAGGATCGTATCGTTCAAATATAAAGTAGGGGACACTGTGAGAATATCAAAACTCCGCGGGGTGTTTAGAAAAGGTTATGAACAAACATATACAGACGAGTTTTTTACAATAACTAGGCGCATAGCCCGTGACCAGCCTGTGTATAGAATATCAGATTGTTCGGGTGAAGAGGTAAAAGGCACATTTTACGAGCCTGAGCTACAGTCGGTAATCATTGACAAAAACAAGGTGTTTAAAATAGAGAAAATAATATCCAGAAAAACTATAGGCCAGAAAAAGATGGCGCTTGTGAAATGGTTGGGGTGGCCTGAGAAATTTAACTCGTGGGTCTCTGAAAAGGACATTGTTGACGTGTAATATATATATATATATATATATATATATATATATCACAGGGCGTTATCTGTTTACACGGCCACTTTGGAATTGTCGCACGTCCCAACAACATCAAGAAGAAGATGGAGAACAAGAACGGATTTTATGTCACGTTACCGAGTAATGCATCGCTACACGTGTATCCTAATAACAAGATATGGCGCTACCGAACAAAATTAGCAAAACCGATCGTTCTGAGCGAGCCGTACGAGGTGGGGGTTATTGAACTTCAGTACCCTAGGGTGTGGTCAACGTTCCCCGCTTCTGACGCGGACGTGTTAATATACGATAGTAAAACCAACCAGACAGCCACTATAACACTTTTTGCAGGGTTTTACGACTCCATCCCCAGAATACTAAAAGAATTTAATGCTAAATGCATCGGTAACCCGATAACATCACGCTTAGGTCTTCAATATAACAACATTACAAATCATGTTTATTTTTCGGGAGGAGAAGGATATAAGGTGACGTTCCGCGGGAAACTGGCCGAAATACTGGGTTTTAAGCCCGGCGAACCGTTTGAGATACCGACGACCCCTATTTTTAAGAAAATCTACGCCTCTCCTCACCCCGCAGATATTTTTGGGGGAGTTTATAATATATACGTTTACAGCGATATCGCTGATTATCAGCTAGTGGGAGACAGCCACGTGCCGCTCCTCCGATGTATAAATATAACGCCGGAGGTAGGTCGTATGCCCACTCTGACATATGACAAGCCACACTATACATCGCTCTCCAAATCTGTCATTGACGATATCGAGATTTCGTTAAAAAACGATCAAAACCAATATATACCATTCACGTACGGAAGTGATTGTTAAACTACACTTTAGACCTGTGAAGCAGTATTTCTAGACCTGAGAAAATGGCCTACACACCATATGTGCGTGACGATGCCCGATATATGACATATTACATGAACCAAGCGGGCGGCGAATTACCAGGATTTATAGGTTCAAGTACACAATACGGTAACGGTTTAGGCGGCATATTTCGAAGCCTGCTTAGAATGGCTGTACCGTTATTTAAAAAAGGTTTCAGCATCGCCAAGCCACATTTAAAAAACGCAGCTGTAAACATTGTAGGGGATATGGCATCCAACATTGCCAGAAGCGCTGTGTCGAGACGACAGGAAGGAAACGGGTTGATGGTGATCAGAAAAAGATCGTCCAAAAGACCCCCCTCATCGAGGGGTCGCAGCTCCGGCAGGTCCAAAAAGCGTAAAACAACTGTCAAAGTGACACGACACACCAGAAAGAAGTCGGCCGCCAAGAGAAGCACAACTTCCAAAAGACGCTCGCTGATTCTGCGTAAAGACATATTCTAGTCTGAAAAGAGAAAACAGCAGCAGCAACGGCCATGGCTCTCATACACAACCAGTCGGAAGAATGTGTGAAGACGGAGCTGGATCTGTTCACAGTGCCGTACACACAGACATCCATTGAAAAATCTACATTTGTTGAAATACCCCCTGTTTCGGCATTACGGGATGCCGGGCCTCTGGAATTTTTTATATCGGCCTGCGGCGAGGATTACATTGATCTAAACGATACTTACCTGTACATGCGCGCGAGAATCACGAACCCCGACGGTACTGATTTGGCCCAGGCCGCCGATGTGGGTTTTGTAAACTACCCCGGGTGTACGTTATTCTCGCAGGTGGATATCATGTTAGGAGACAGGCTTATAACCCAATCTTCCAACACATACCCGTACCGGGGGATAATAGAGTGTTTAATCAACTACGGAAAGGACACCTTGGATACACAGTTTAGCAGCGGCCTGTTTTGTAAAGACACAGCAGACCACATGAATGCTGCCTCCATAACCGGAGATAACGAAGGCCTAGCCGAAAGAGGGCGATACACTGTCAACAGTCGCACTGTGGAATTAATAGCCCCGATACACTCCGATTTGTTTTTTCAGGAAAAGTTATTGCTAAACGGTATAGACATTTCCCTAAAATTTATTCGATCAAAGGACGAGTTTGCCTTAATGACTGCGCAAAATAATCAATACGCCGTGAAGATCGTATCGGCTAGCTTATTTGTGAAAAAGGTGGCTGTGGCACCGGCCGTTAGATTGGCGCACAGCAGGGCACTGCAGCACACTAACGCTAAATACGCTATTGACAGAGTGGCTCTGAAAACATTTTCCATACCAGCAGGAACAAGAGTGTGCAACCAGGAAAATCTTTACATGGGACAAATCCCCAAATTCGTCATCATAGGCTTTGTTGACCATGAGGCATATTCAGGGAGCTATAACCGGAACCCCTTCTATTTTCAGCATTACGATACAGAGTTTATTAGCCTGTACGCAGACGGACAGTCTCACCCGGCAAAGCCCTTTCAGCCACTATTTCAGAGAGGCCAGTATGTGAGAGAGTATTTCCAGCTGGTACAAACTACAGGACGTCATTTAAAAGACAGGTCTCTGGCCATATCACGTAATGATTTCGGTAACGGCTACGCGTTATTCTGCTTCAATCTGGAACCGGACGACGGTCGTGCAGGGAATGTATCACTGATTAAAAGCGGCAATGTGAGGTTGGAAGTCCGTTTCAGAGTTCCTCTACAGCGCACCGTTAACCTTGTGTGTTATGCTGTTTACGATTCTGTTATCGAAATATCAAACAAGAGACAAGTACTTTTGGATTATTACTAAAAAAAAAAAAAAAAGGAGGAAGAAGCGGTATCAGCCATGAACACTATAGAGCTGACCGGCATCCTCAATAAAAGAATCATTAACGGGACAAATTTTTTAGGAGTCCTAGCATGCGACCAACTGTCAGACCATAAAGGCACAGCGTTCCCGGCCATGCTGGTTGTGAATACACATCCCTCTAACATGCCCGGTGAACACTGGCTCGCTATTTATATTACGAAACAGAAGCGTGGATATTTTTTCGACAGTTTTGGAAACCCTCCCGACAGCGACAAATTTCCATCTGAGATATACAGATACCTCGTTGAAAACTGTGCAGACGTGTATTATTCCCAGAGGCAGGTTCAGAACAACTACTCTACAACCTGTGGACAGCATTGTGTCTTTTTTCTGTGTCATATACAAAGAGGAATTCCTTTTACAAGAATGTTAAACATGTATAGTGCTAATCTGGCACGCAATGATGCTATGGTGTGCAAGTTTGTAAACAAAATACAGCCCTCTGTATGCCGTGGATATAATTTCACATGTGTACAGTGCAGCAACATGTTGTGTGACTGTGAATAAATCTAATAAAGAGAGAGAAAGCATGATCCACAGTTCAGACATTCCATTTATTTAACACATTTGTAGAATACATTCAATTGGTCAAGAATTTAAAAAAACAAAAATACATTCAAGTGGTCAAGAATTTAAATACAAAAATACATTCAAGTGGTCAAGATTTTAAAAATACATTCAAGTGGTCAAGAAATAAAAACAAAAATACATTCAAGTGGTCAAGAGTTAAAAATACATTCAAATGGCATTCAAAAGTAAAAATATTAAAAAAGATAAAGAAATCAGAACAATTGTAACAATATTACACACACCCTTTTATTATTAAAAATCCTCCCACTTTGAAGTGTTTAGTCTCTGAGGTAGTGGTGTGCTAAAGTACCCCGGTGAGCCTATTACCGACCGTTTTTTCCCCTTGCTTTTACGGGATGAAAAACTAGGGGCGTCTCCGATTCTTTTATACTCAGCTATATCCCCACGCACCTGTTTGTTAGGGATGGCCATTAAAGGTATGTTTAAATGGGCTAGGGTTTTTAGGAACACATCCCACCCCAGTGGTCTAGAAATGTCTGAAATATTGTGTGATGCAGTGACACTTTTCACCAGGTCATACAAATGAGTACCGTGGAGGGGACGACCGTTAACAACAATTTCAGCATTGTCTGTCCAGGATAAAACATGCTTTGAGCGGGTAATTGCATCTAGAATGTATTCAGCATTTCTCTGACTTCTTTTGGGAATGTGTTTTAATACACCCTCTAAAACCGTGTCCTTTTTATGCCCGTCATCATCATCATCATTGTCAGGTCTGCGGTCCTCTGGTCTAATTTCGGTATCAGGCATTGACAGGGTCAGTACGGTTTTTTCACGCTCACCCTGTCTCACCAATGCCAGATAACGCTGCAGTACTTGAGAGTATTTTTTGGCCTTTTCATATACGTCTGTGTCCGGTAGTTTCAATATGTCAGACATGGCTTGGTCAAGGTCGTTTTGCACTACCTGTCTTATGCTTGCAGTGTTTTGGTCCTGATACTGCTGCTGCTGCTGTTGTTGCTGTTTTAACTTGTCAAGCTGATGCTGAGGAAGCAAAATCATCTTCTGCGCATGCTCCATATTCTTCTTCTTAACCTCTGCTTATCAGGCTTGTAATAAATGGTATAGCGGCTCCAAGTAGTGGTAGTAAAAACCCGCCACTCTGGTTAATCGTCTTTTTCTTTTTTAAATGTTTAACATTTTTGTCCGCAACCAGTCTGATGATGCCTCTCTTCTTTTTTAACTGAGAGTACTGTTTTTCTGTCAAAGGGATGTTACCTCTCAACACATTTAAAGCTATTTCACAGAGTGCATCGATAAAGTCTGCGCTAGCGCCACACACAATGACCCTTCTCATACCCGGCGTTGCTTTATATAACAACTCCAGCAGGGCTAGATTCCTCTGCACGCGTGACGACATTATTTAGCCCTTTGTTTTTTAGGCATATAAACAACGTGCTGATCTGATAACAAAGCGGTTCTGAGCCTCAAGTGGTCTGGAGTCGCAGCTTTATAATCTATGAGGAGATACCCGTATGCAGAACTAGTGGCGTCATTAAACGCCTCTAAAAAATATTTAGTGTTTCCAGGAAACATCTGTTTGCCCAGAAGTGTAACCTGATATTTATCCCTAGGGTTTTTGAACAAGACAAGGTAGTTTGTGTTTAAACTAATGGTTCTGCTAGCTTTGCCTTGTATAAACAAATTTTGAACCAGATATATACAGCTGAGATTTCTATGGTGGACATATTTGGTGAATACATTCTGAACTTCTATATTGTTACTGGCGTCATTCATTAAATCGTCTATGACGAGTAGATTAGTCTTGTCCGGGGGTAATAACTCGTCGTCACACAGGGAATCGGGTAACCCTTTAACAAAGTTGATGTCTCTTAATTTAAGGAGTTGGTCATATAAGGGCTGCCAGCATGAGTATACGTAGACCAAATTATCAATGTTATGTGAAATAACTGTAGATGCATTTTCAATAAGACCCTTGACAAAATACGTCTTCCCACAATTTGAGGGACCACTCACCACCAAACTAAACGGATGCTGCAGTCTTGAGTCAAAAGAGATGTTAGTAGCCATAAGGAAGCGTGCTGTAGTCTGACAGGACTCTGCGCTTGTTATATACCACCTTGACTTTTTTGTGCACTACGTCATTTTTAAGATGAAACTTCTTTTTATCACGTCTGATGGTTTCCGCCTCTGTGATCACGTGCATCTGAGTGTTCTGATTGGTCACAAAGGACTGGACCAACCCCTTAAGCGACTCGTGGGTGAGCACTGACGCATTTTTGGCGTTAAGTGTGACACCCTTGCACTTGACCTGCGTTTTACCGAGTTTTGTGCAGTAGGCGTAACACTTTGGACCCCCAGACACAAACTCTGTGATATAATCTTCCTCTGGGAGCCCGCACACATCGCCGTCATTGATCTCGTCGGTTAAGTCACCCAAGTATGAGCCTAGAGGGGGAACCCAATCACCTGGGCCGGACGTGAAAATGACGCTGTCAGTGTCACAGTACAGCACACGTTCCTGTAGCCTGTCCAGCAAGTCGTACAGCATGAGCCTAGCATATGCGGTGGTCATAGCCCCTATGAACACATTCACATCATTCACTCTGGACGCCTTACCATCTGCGTGACACCACTGGACAATGGCCACGTCGTCGGATATAAACCCAAACTGACGCACGTCATAATGGTCGCTGAACATGAGCTGTGTGAATCTCTCCGGTTCTGTAATTAACTCGCAGGAGGGCATGTTACTCCGCATGCTGAATCTGCCCCACAATGAGTTCAGGAGAAGCTTGTTACAATTCCTGACCGCCTTGTTGACACAGATTTTGTCAGCATCGAGTAAAATCCCCTCCTTTTCATGGTAGTCGCGTATGTACTGGGCTTTTTCTGCAGGAGTAATGACATGTCCGGGGTAGCCTGACGCCTTCTGCTTACACTTCAAAAACGTCTTGACATATTCCTTGAACAAGGTGTCTGTCTTGTTTGGGAAATGCCACACTTCATCAATGCAGACAATCTGGTACCCCTTCTCGACAGCTTTCTGAAGTTCAAATGAGACCCATACACCTGACAGCTGTCGCTCGGCATCAGTATGCGCACAGACACCGGTCTGGTTTAACTCCTCAGCACACCTGCCGCACAGCGGAAACATGAGCCTTTTGTGACACCTGTAGGGCAGTACGGGGTGGTACAGACCTCTGGGAGGAAGCACGGTACACTTAACAAACCCAAAATAACTTTCTACCGGACCAAAATCTCGGTGGATAATTTGAGGGTGTCCAACCGGGTATTGTTTTTTTGACTGTACGGTAGGATACAGGCTTGTGAAATCATAGTATCTGATTTTCTCATCTGCGTTATCAGCCTTGTGGTACATCTTGATGGCGTTTGTACGCCCTCCAAAAAGGGCTTGTCGTGGGTCGAGGCGTTCTTTGGGCCTGTAAGTGTTGAGGTGCACCTGAACAGACGGGTCTGAACGTTTTAGCCCCTCCCACTCACATTCCCACATCACCACCACACGCAGACCATGCACACTTTTCAATAATGATATTTTTTCACAGAATGAGTGGTACAGACTGCCATAGGTTTTTTTGGTGACAGGATTCACTTCGGTCTGGACGCAACACTTGACACAGCCGTGAAAAAAGCATCCCGCAAACTCGTAGCAGGTGTTTGTGGCCCTGTTATACCCGTCCACAAAAAACTGCCCAAATCGTTGCTCACCGTGGTTCAAAGCGTGTCTAATCTCGGAGCCTTCTACCTTGGCCACGTATTCCAGCCACTGCATAGACACCTCAGAATAGGTTTTATTCTGCTGTGTGTATGCGCCTTCATACGTGAGGGCGAGGGTGTCTTTGGGTAGAAAACGTGTTTTAAAAACGCCCATGCAACTCGACGCCAGTGTCGTGAAGGCGAACGGGTCGAGCTCTGTGCACCTGATAAATGTCTCACGATAAAATAGACAGGCCTTGCGAAGCACTTCTACATCATTAACACAGTAGTGGCGAATTTCTGTCTGGAAATCAAAGGTTTTCTCACGGACGGTGTCATACCACATCATGAACCTATGCTTGTCGCTGTCAGACATGGTGTTGTACCCGTAATAAGAGGGGTCGGGGTATTTGCCCACATAGTACTCATTCGCCTTGGTGTTGAACTTGTGCGGAAAATACCCCTTCTCCATGTCCTCAAAACCCATGGCAGCCGGTGTCCTGGATAAACGCATGGGTAGAAAGCTGAAAGAATCGATCCAGCGTTGCTGGAACACCTTGTCATACATCAGGATGACCCTACTGCCACGCATGGTTACTGTGGGAGGGATCCCCTGTTGCACAAAATATTCCAGCAGTATGTAATTATCAAACCCAGAGGCGTTGTGTGCTATAAATGTGTACCCCTTATATTTTGGCTGCCGGTACCGTTTAACAAACGTGTCAACGCATTTCAGGGTGTTGAAACAAAATTTGTTTCCCTCTGTGTCCATAGCGCACACAAAGTTTGCCTCGTGCTTGCCCTCGTGGTAACGTGTCTCAAAATCAAAAAATATGTATTTTGTGTGGGGGTTTTGTTTTTTCAGCGGCTGGATAAAACATTGGTGTACCGCATCGCTCTCATTTAGGGCCTCACCGCAGTGTGTACACTTTGGTGGTGTGCATTTATGCTGCGTTCTTGCCGCCTTGTAGGTTTTACCACACTCTTCACAATATTTCACTTTGTCACACGGCGCTGCGTCGTGTTTAGAGTGAGGGTGTTTATGCTGATTATAGCAGTGTCTGGACTTGCAGATTCGTTTACACTCTGTACATTTTACAGTGGCCCCCGGGTGCATGTGACACTGTGTATAACAAACATTGCAGAGGTATTTACAAACGTGCTTAAACGGTTCTGTGTATGAACCGTAACAGTAGTCACACACATAGGTACCGCCAAAGAAACCCGTTTTATTTACAATCAGGTAATAATGGTCATTGTGCAGGTACATCCACACAGTGCTGGCGTGCACTGCGTCATGGGTTTTGTAACACTGTAGGTGTTTACGGCCCGAACCATGGTGGAATACTAGGATTTTTAGGTTTAAGTGATTTTCAAATTTTGTGATGTCAGAGAGCGACACCTTGTGGGTTTCATCAAATCCTACAGCGCTATGCAGTTGTTTAGCATACTGCATTTTATCTGCGGCAGACGAGCTTTCATTAACAAAATGGGCGAGACAAAGAGAGAAACAAAGACTGTTCTGAGACCCGTTGTTTCCAGGGTTGTACAGGTGCCTTCCCTTCTTAGATAAAATTTCATCATAAGGGACGCTTCCTAGCCTCAGTCTAGAACCACCACCACTACTACCACGTGCCACGGTCACAACAAACTCCAGATCATCATCTGTCAGCGACGTGTCATTACTCTGCACAACTTGAGAGATCACCTCCAAAAACTCGTCAGCGTTATATGCGTTGTCAGAGCTTAAAACAGCTTGCACATCGCTGGCTAGAGATGGTCCTCTCAAAACCACATTTAATACACTACCAGCAGGAGAGGCCTCTAAGGCGGCGCCAATCACGCCCGACAGCCTCTCTCTAACAGTGTCAATTGCCTGGGTGATATTATCAAGACTAACGGCTCTGAAATCGACCCTCTGGCGAAATTCGGCCGCGTTGAATCTATGTATGTCACGGACACGCAACTGTGCACCGCCTGTACTGGTAGACGGAACAGCAGGTGTTCCTTCTACCGGATTTCCTGCACCGTGTTGACAGACCATAGAGTTACTCACAGAACCGACAGCAACATGTTCAGCAGAGACCCCGCTATCACACTCATTCACACCAGAGACACTCACGGTCGCAGAACCGACAGCAGCATGTTCAGCAGAGACCCCGCTATCACACTCATTCACACCAGAGACACTCACGGTCGCAGAACCGACAGCAGCATGTTCAGCAGAGGACCCGCTATCACGCACATTCACACCAGAGACACTCACGGTCGCAGAACCGGCCGCAGCATGTTCAGCAGAGGACCCACTATCACGCACACATTCACACCAGAGACACTCACAGTCCCAGAACTGACAGCAGCGGCATGGTGAAGCTATATTAGCATCATTATCATTGTGACCGTTGTTATTATTAACACTGATTTCTGTAATAACAGCAGCATTAGATGTAGCAGCAACACCAGAACCTGAACCACAAGTGTGTGACGGTGATGATGATGATGGGCATAAAATTCTGTCTCTTAAAAACAGTGCTGTTCTCTTCTCTATCCCCCGCATTCTTTTTATACTGTATCTGGACCAGCGCATAACATTGCTGTGGTTAGCCAATACACCTGGTCCAGAGGGTGTGTTAAAACGTTCCCTAACTGTACCTGTCAAAGCACGCCGCCCCTCTGTAGTGCACTGGGACAAATCGACATTGTCAGTAAAATGTGTGTTTTCGTCATCAGTGTCATAACGACCATCCCGACCTGGGTGCTCATTCGTTTTTAACATTTTCCTTGGTGGTGCCATTATCAACAGCTACTTACAATGTGCTCCTATTTTTTTTTTTCTACACAATGCGTCTACTAAGTTATTTAATGATGTTGTGGTTGTGTGTTGTAGCTCAATTAAGGTGCCGATGCTCTGTTTAAGCAACTGCACCTGTGTATTAAGGGCTGTGTAGCGTCGCTCGTTAGTTTTAGCGTTCCTAATCAGGTTACGCCGCTCGCTTGCCAGACGGAGGTAGTGCGTCTCGGCAAATCTTTTCTGACGCCGTTCGTGCTTGATTAGCCTAGCCTGCTGCCTGCACCTGGTTTTAAGCAAAATGTTCTCTCTTACTAGAGCGGCCGCTGGGGTGGGAGAATCAGAGGGTGAGACAGGATCGGTAATAGGCTGAGGAGGGGTAGCTGGAAGCGGGGGAGAGGGCGGGGACGTATGGTTTACGCCACACTCATCAACAGCATCAACAACAACACTTACTGGAGGAGGCAGGGAGAGAGGGATAGGCTGAGGAGCACGGTTTCATTCATAACCACACCCCCAGAAGGAGGCGCTATGTTTAACCAATGAGAGCAGGATTTCATATGACGTGGGTGTCATGGGGGCGGGGCGGGGGCGGGGTTTATTTATTTATTTATTAATTATTATAATTAAATATTATTTATTAATACATATTTCATAATTCATATTTCATAAATCATAATTCATAATTCATATTTCATAACGCGCGTGCGCGTTTCGCGTGCACACACGCACGCGCGTGCGCTTCACGTGCACGCGCACGCTTCACGTGCACGCGCAAAGCTGGTCCCTATATACTACTGGTGCTTTTCTCTGTAAGAAAAATCAGAATGCTGGAGCCTTCCTCCCACACTGAGCAACTCATCTTCATCCAGAAATGGTTTTAGGTCTCGGATCCTGGAGTCAGTGATGAGGCATTTTCTTGCCTTCAGAAGATCAATTTCTGGGTGGAAACTCTGGTTCTGAGTTACCTTTATCCAATGTTTGTCTGCTTCATGCAGCTCTTCTGCTGTCAGTTCACCACACATTTTCTTGCTTGAGCGTGTGTTGTTAATAAACCTCTTTATCCAGGCTGTCACTCGGAACACTGTTTTCAGTTTGCTGTACCTTTCCAGACATAACACAGGTTTAAGGAGCTCTGTGTCTTGATTAACAAGCTGTACAGCAACCTGGTATTTGGATCTGAGTTCAGAGTTCATCTCATCTTCCTGAACAGCATCCTGAATGCTCTCCAACTGCTCAGGTGACATCAGAACACAAGGTCTGTTCCACCATAACTGGATTTCTGTCACTCTGTTTGATACAAACTGTATCCACTTGTGAGCAGAACTACGGATCCAGTGTAGCACTATCATGGAGTCTGTCCATAGTCTGAGTTGTGTTCTGTTTAGTTCCAGTGCTTTCATGAGGGTGCTCCCCAGCCTGGCTGCTATTACAGCTCCCATCAGCTCCAGACGTGGCAGCGTCATCCTTTTGAGTGGAGCCACTCTGGAGTTGGATCCAACCAGGCTTATGGTCATTTCTCCATCCTCTGTTTCTCCCTGCAGATAAGCCACTGCACTATACGCCTTTTCACTGGCGTCACAGAATACGTGTAGCTTAGATCCTGGTCATTCTGCTGCTGCGTGTGTTTGGCACCAGCTGGTGCAGTTGAGGGAGCTCTGAACACCACTGCTGCCATTTTGTTGTCAAATCAGGCGGCAGTTCCTCGTCCCACTTGAGCCCTCTCTCCCACATCTCCTGAAACAGGCATTTTATCCTGATGGTGAAGGGGGTCAAAAATCCCAGAGGGTTGAAAATGCGAGCAGAGGACTGCAGAACACTTCGTTTTGTGTTCTCTCTTTCCTTCAGAATGACAAGCAGCCCCCTAAGGTCAAACACAAAATCATCAGTTGCTGGTCTTCACGTCAAGCCCAGAACTTTAAGCACTGACCCATGTGTCTCTGGCTTTAACGCGCAATCCATCAGGCTGTCCTGACATTTTTCTTTGAGCTCAGGAGAGTTCGTCATCCATTTGCATAGATCCATGCCCGCAGCAGACATAATGTTCTTGGCTGTTGTGGTCACTGCGTGGGCTTCTCTAACCTCACTTGCACTTGAAATAAAGTCATCCACATAAAGTGAGGAGCTGATGGTTTCTAGCACTTGTGGGTGTTCTGGCTCGTATTGTTTCAAATGCTTCCTTATGGTGGCTGCAAGTAAGAATGGGCTTGACGAAGCTCCAAACAGCACTCTTGTCATTCTCAGCACGCGCAGCTTCTCATCCTTCTCTTCTGTTGATGGGCCTGTGAACCACAGAAATCTCACAGCATCCTGGTCTCGTTCTGAGACTTAAAACACAAAACTATTTTATGAATGACAACCACTTACTCAGCAATAAGATCATTTTGGTGGTGAGTGGGATTTTAACCAAGACAGGCTGTAGTCAGTGTTTTCTACCTGTGTATTTAACTTGTCATCTTTCTCTCTTGTAGGACACTAGTTACGCCTCGACCAATGTGATATTTACTCCACAGTAAAGAGGTTGTTTCACAAGAAATTAAGATTTTGCAAATTATGACACTGGGTCCTAATTCATATGTTTTATAATTACTGTTACAAATCTTTTCATTTATTTCATGTGTACTTTTTGTAACCTTTTAATCGTGATGATTTCATGAATGCAAGCTTTGACTTAATTTTGTTAAACTGTTTGTGTAATGGTTAGAATTTTTGTGATATAAAGTGGATCAGACAAAATGTACTTTAGAGTAAAAACAAATTTTTTGAAAGCTGTCATTCATCAGTTTCCTGTGATGATTGGAAATATAGTGGTGATTTAAACCATTAACAAAATATAATCGTTATTAATGGCATCTTAATGTTTTCATTTATGTCTTAACATTTACCCAAGTTTGCATTTGTCTTAGCAGAATGTAAGAAAAATGAAAAGCTGATGTTATGTGCTGGTTTTGTTTGAACATTTCTGTAAGACAAATGAAGAAAATTCACTGATAAACAATGCTCCTTTTGTGAAAAACAAGGAAATATCTGCACACTGAATAGTTTTAAGTCCCGTAGGAGGTATTATTTATCTGTGACATTGTGACATATGAGAAGGTTCTGTGGGTATTGCTCGGTATTGAGGCTTATATAGTGAGGCAACAACACATAATTGGCTGATTATCTTTCTGTTTGCCTCACTATAAAAAGGTCACGATACCTTTGCCTGAGGAAGACCCTCTCAGAGTTGGCAACATAGCGAACAAGTGATACCTTCTTGGGGGCTTCAAAACTATTGTGTCCAGCTAATTCTTTGTTTTTCACTTTGAGCCCTTTTATCCAGTCACATTCTTCTGTGTTACAACTAGACTTCTAACAGAGCAGCAAACAAAGGTTACTCTCCAAAATCTTCTCAGGCTCTGCTGCTGGGTGTGAAATACAACATTCAGTCAGTAACAAAGACAAAATGAGTGTGAATATAAACAGAATTGATTGAAATTTTAAACAAGTTATAGATGAACATAAAAAACTTAACATTAGCCATGACAGCCTGGGCCAGGGACGGACTGGACCCGTTTTTTTAGTCAAAACTATAAGCTTGTCAAACAAGCATACAGTATAAGCATCTGCAACCAAATAATACAGTGCAGCAGCAGCAGCACCAACCACACCGACAAACTGTAAGTCAAAACCTTCACAGACACAACCACTGAATGAAAGCAAGTAACTGTACATGCACATAGTAGAACTCATAGAAAATGTATCATTCAGCATTAGAACCATCCATAACATAACTGCAGAAACTGAATTGAGCGATTGTGTACAGTATAAAGTATAGGCCTGGCTGGCTGCCGAGCCATATTGTACATTTTTCATGTTAAAATAGAAGCAACACATATAGGCTATTTTATTTAGCCACCTCTCCTCTAGGGTATATACTGCACTGTACACTGTCTAGTTGAGTTGCGTTTATGCGAGACAGTACCACAACAACCCGGTCTAAACAGGTCTGTAAGCTTATAACATTTTGCCCCCTCTCTTTCTAGGGCCTTCCTTTTGCTCTCCATCTCTCTTTCATGTCCACCTTTCCCTTTTCCTCCTCTCTTCAGATGATCCATCAGTCTTTCTCTCTTTCTCTCGCTCTCTCACATACGATCCGGTGCGCCGCGCGTGTAACCATGTGCATTCTCCTTCCTGTGTTTTCCTTGTGTAGAGGCGGGCCATAAATCAACTAACCAATCACGACATGATTCTTCTAAAAAAAACTGTAATTTTCGACCAATCCTAATAACCCTCTGTTTCACAATTTCACAGCGCGTACGTCTCTGAATGAGGGGGCGTGTACTAGAAGAAGTGCTGTCTGCCTGGCAACAGCGGGCCATTGGCTGCATTGTATTTATTGCCAGCACATGGCCTGCCAGCCCTGGCTTCTTATTGGCCCGGATGGCAGCCATACAGGCCAAAAAAGGAGCCAGGCCATCTGGAAATTGACAGACTAAAAAGATGGGCCAGTCCGTGAGTGGCCTGGGCTATGTTCAGGCCTAACATAGGCTTCGTTCAGACTGCAGGCCTTAATGCCCAGTTCCGATTTATTGCCCAAATCCGATTTTTTGTTTGGCTGTTCACATTACATTTTAAAATGTGGCCTATCTACGGACTGATGTGTGAACAGCTCACGCTCCTGAACTGATCCGCATGCGCAGTTCATAGTTGATGACATCACGCGCACAACTGTGTTTACGGAAGCGAACATGGCAGCGGCAACAGGACTTTATGGTCTTATGTTAAAAACAATGTTTGGCGGCAGCCGGCAAATTTGTGAGCGGGCGCTATGGATAAGGAAGAAGAGGAGAAAGAAAATCAATGTTTTAATGATGGCTTTGTGCGGAGCAATGGCTGCAACATCCGTACAGAGGAGAATGTGGATGCGCTGTCGGAGCCAGGAGTGGTGGGATCGGGATGTGACTGGTTTCACAGATCAGGATTTCTTCCAGAACTTCAGAATGTCGAGGAATACCTTTCACTACATTTGTCAGCGCCTGTCCTCGAGACTGTCGAGGCGAGATACGTCGTTCAGGAGATCCATCTCCTTGAGAAAGCGAGTAGGAGTGGGGTTATATTGGTTAGCAACAGGGACGGGTTACCGCACCTTGGCCAACCTGTTGGCATCGCCAAGTCCTCCGTTTGTTCTATTGTCCATGACTTTTGCAAAGCTGTTCATCATGCCCTCATGCCTGACTACATTAAACTACCCCAGGGAGACGATCTCCAGGAGGTGCTGCAGGGCTTCAGACAGAGGTGGGGGTTCCCCCAGTGTGCTGGGGCGATCGACGGGAGTCACATCCCCATAATTGCGCCTGAAGAAAATCATGTTGACTATTTCAACCGTAAAGGCTGGCACTCTGTCATCCTACAAGGCGTTGTTGATCACCAGTTCTGGTAAGCCAATATTGGAAATAGTCTGTTGTTTTTTTTATCTTGCCTTTATCTCAATATTGATATTCATTAAAAGTAGACAGTGTTGTAATCATGAGACCTACATGAAAGAGATGTGTACAGTGATAAAATACCTATTTACAGTATATTTACACAAGCACTGCACTTAAGTACAATTCCAGTTGTTGTTTCACACATATATTTCACACATGTGGCTGATGATTGTCTCTCTAGGTTATGGACATTAAGAAGGGACTAAAGTAAATCCACCACTCTATTCAAGTAAAACCACTGTAAATTATGAAAAACATGTTTTTCATGCCTTAACAACTAATTGTAATATTAACTGACAACATCAATGTGGTATAAAGGAACTTTTTTCTGCAGGAAAATAAATTTATCACCAGTGAAATCACATTTTCATAAGTTGATTGAAATGTACAAGTATATATAGAAGCTATGCAAACACAGTAACCTGAGTAAAGGTTATCAGTTACTAACCCTGATCACAGTGCACTAGCAATGTAACTACCACCTGGCAATTTTTTGCATTATTTTGCAAGTTATGGATGCTCAACTCATTACATGTTCTCTCATCAGTTTCACCAACATCTACACTGGATGGCCTGGAAGCGTTCACGACGCCAGGGTTCTCAAGAACTCCAGGATCTACACAATGGCAGAGAGAGGGGAGCTTTTTCCAGCGGTAGGTTTTTACCTCAGTCACCACTTTTTCTTTTTACGACAAGACACAATGTTACTCTAATATTGCAGTTTGTGATCACAAATAATGGGCCATAAAAATATGCATTCTTGTCAACCTATATTGAAGTTAAATTTGATTAAGGGGTATCCTTTTGAATTGCATTTAATCAAGCAGGTGGTCACCATAGTATGACAATGTTATGATATCATGTTTCTCTTATCTTAGGACACTGAAGAGATCAATGGCGTCCAAGTCCCAATAATGCTGCTTGGTGATCCTGCATACCCCCTGCGAACCTGGCTGCTCAAAGGATACACGGACTCCGGGGCTCTGACAGATCAGCAAAGATATTTCAACGAGCGACACAGCAGGGCAAGAATGACAGTTGAATGTGCCTTTGGGTGACTTAAGGGGCGATGGAGGTGCCTCGGTAAGCGCCTGGATGTGGACATTTCCTCTGTCCCCACCATCATAAGTGCATGTTGTACACTCCACAACATATGTGAGAAACATGGTGAAGCATATGAAGAACCTGCTCAAGCTGCACCACGGGATGAAAGAACAGCAGATGGAGGAGCACAAGATACTGCTCACCCAGCAAGAGTCAGGGAGGCCTTGACAGAACTCTTCTACAGCCAGCGTTGAACTATATCAGCACTCACTATTCACCCTCACATTTAAATGGTTTTGGAAGAACATAAGAACCAGGTGACTTTTCTTTGTCAAAAATAGTAACTTTATTTTACTGTTGATAATAACATTCTCCAAATATTAAATTAAATAAAGTACATGTAGTGCAAAACACAAGATGTCAGGTTTGTCCTGTGAAACAATGTGCGAGAATGAAATAAAAATCCTGGATACTACACTTGCTTAAATTGTCCATTTCTCAAATCGTTGGAAGGGAACAATAATCTTCCATAAAGGCTAAATATGCTGTGTGTACAACTCTAAATGAAAATTGGCTGACATTTTTTTAACTGAATTAGTCCAGGAGGTTTACTGTTGATAATATCATTCTCCAAATATGGAATTAAAGAAAGTAGTGTAAAACATAAGGTGTCAGGTTTGTCCTGTGCAAGAATGAAATAAAAGTCCTGGACACTACACTCGTTGGAAGAGAAGAAATAGTCTAGTAAAGTAAACATGTTGTGTGTCCAATTCTAAATGCAAACTTAAACTGAATCAGTCCTGGACCTTTAACACATGACATAACAACGTCATAACAGTAATACAGATAAATAAGGAACCCTGTTTGTCAAGACATGTTGAATGATTTAGCTTTCCTCATCACCTGAAGGTCTGCTGAATGGTGGGTGTGCTGAAACCTGACAGGTGGAGTTGAAGGGTGGAGCAGAATCTGGAGTGTGTGCAGGAGACTGGTTGAATGGCAGAGGTCGTGATAGCTCTTGCAAGAAGGAAAAGGGGTGGTTTGGTGTCTCATGGCTAAATGGCAAAGGCTGAGGTGAAGCCATGTGGAATGGAGGGGGCTGAGTAAAACTGCTGTGGGAGTGTTGAGGTAGTGGTTGTATTTGGTTGTAGAGGTGTGATGGCTGCATTGAAGGAGGCTGTACTGGTGGCGGTTGTGCTTTTGGAGGCTGTACTGGTGCCTGGTAATTAGGTGGATGTGGATAGTGATGTGACCTTTCCATAAACTGACTGAACAATGTGAACATTCTGATTTCATGTGCATGCTGTGCTGCTTGCATCTTCAACTGAAGCTCGGTGTCATCCTTGTTGAAAGTGCTCCCAATCTTTTCAGCAAAGACTTCAAGTGCTGTCTCCATTTTTGTCTTTCTTTTTCTGCTCTTGGAAGATTTAGCTGCAAGAAACAGAAACAATCATTTTGTATTAGTATTTTGTAAAACGTAAGTAGTAGAGGGTAGGCATGATTAGAATCAGAATCAGAATCAGAAATACTTTATTGATCCCCGAGGGGAAATTGTTTTCGTTGCAGGTGCTCCTTACAAGAATAGAAGAAATAAGAAACAGAAGAAATTTAACATTCAAGCACTTAGAAGAGAAAAAAATAAAAATAAAATAAAATAAAATATGAATATAAAACAAAATATATACTGACAAAATAGATAAAAGAGTATATACAGTAAAGGTGCTTTATACAGTAAAGGTGCTTTGAACAGTAGCATTCTGAGATTGTACAGGCTTGTTATTATACATATATACTGAATTAGGGTGTACAGAATGTGCATTGTGATTCAAAAATAAGTTAAATGACAAATAAATCTATAACAGTGGATATTAAGTTGAATTATTGCACAAGTAATTACACTGTTACTTATTGCACTTGGTTATTGTATTAAGTCAGTTGACAGGGAGTGAAAAAGTCCAAGGGCCATTCAGAGGGAGGAGTTATACACTTTGATGGCCACAGGCAGGAATGATTTCCTGTGTTGCTCAGTCGTGCAAAAATTAAATTAGATTAAAGTTAAGATTTCTGACACCTTTAACTGCATGGTGGATACAGATCCATCCATAAAAAAAGAATACAGTATTCACATTACTGAATTCAAATCTATTTATTTCCATTTTACCATGACTTAGTGCAGACATATCAGTTATTATCTAATTGATTACTGACTCAGCAACTGATAATCTATGACTATCAATTTGCTGCAGCCCTGAAGCAAACAGTGTTAAATGCAGTAGCATACAAAGCACCTGATCACAACCATTATTACTGTTATTGTTACTTACTTTCAGATGACTTGGTGGCTGCTGTAGCCTTCTCACAGGTCTCTGTACTCTGCTGAGGTGATGAGGCGTCACCAGACACACAGGATGTAGAGAGGAGTGACTCCCCTAGGGCAAAGAAACATATCAGATCACGATGCCACAATGTCAGAGATTAGATTTTTTTTCAGTGACCTATACAACATTTTCACAAATGTATTTTGGGAGCAAATTCACTGCATATCTGTAGTTGTTTTGTTGGCTTACCTGTGTCGGCGTCTGTGCCAGCTGAACTTGTTTCACTCTCTGGAGTTTCAGGCTCGTCTTCGGTTACAGCCACAGGGCTATCTAGCAGTTCCAGTGGCTGAACGCTCGGCTTGTCTCCTAAAATACGTTCGAGCTCTTCATAAAACGGGCAAGTGGCACGACCACGGCCGCTACGTTGGTTTGAATCTTTAGCCTCTTTATATTTAGCCTTCAGGCTTTTCACTTTGCGCTGGCACTGCAACCAGGTCCTTCTATGGCCCCGTTCGGACATTTCTTTAGAAATTTCTTCAAAAACAGACCTGTTACGGTAAGAACCTTCAAGTTTTACTTGGACCGAAGTGTCCCCCCAAATACCTATGAGGTCTAAAACCTCGCTATCTCTCCACTGGCCGCCTGCATCCATGCTGTCCTCCATGTTTGTTTTCATTCTGTTCCGCTCCCGCCTACTCTCCCCGCCTAGGACACTTTTTTTTCAATCAACTTTATTTACAAAGCAGGCAGTGTGGGTCATAATGGCGTCAAAGTCGCATTCAATGCGACCTGGCTGTTCAGACTGCGGTCGCATTCAAAAAAATCCGATATGTATCGGATTCAGTACCACATTTGAAAGTGGCCTGAATCTGATTCGAAAATGTCAGATTCAATGTGACTTGTGCTGTTCACACTGTCAAAAGCAAATCAGATATGGGTCACATTTGAGTGAAAAAATCGGATTCATGTCACTTGCAACTGCAGTCTGAACGTAGCCAAAATGTGTCCTAAAGGCCACATTCAAAAGCAGTGACACTGCCTACTGTAAGCAGTTCACTCCATTTGGAGGTGGTCTTTAAGACAATAACTAATTTACTTAAAAACATATAATTTCTCCTGGGTGTGAGATGAATGTGTCTGATGTGATGGTGCTTAATTATGGCACCATTTAAACTATGAACAAATGTAGCCACAACACTGTAAACACATTTCCTGGCCTTATCAATCTTTGCTGGATTGTTCCGGTTCGACATGGAGTAGACGTGTGTGAGGGGAGCTCCACTCCAACTTCGCCATTTACCTTGCGCATAACACATCTAACCATCATTTATTGAGCTTGAAGTGAACTGCAACATCTTGACCGTGATGTCGAAAAGTAGAAAAAAAAACAAGACAGTTTTCCTGGCGAGGACGACTTTGACGACCGCTGTGCCAGGCTAACGGACACGTGTGAAGCTAACGCTAACGTAGCTGGCTCCCCGGCACCTGCTACCATGGAAGACATCCTGGCAGCCATAAAAGCGCTAGACAGCAGAGTTGACACGAGGTTCACCGAGCTCAATGGAGTAATCGCAGACTTTAAGGTCGCCCTAACCGAAATCAGCGAGCGGGTGTCTTCCACCGAGGCCGCCACCGAGTCACATGAGAGGCGACTAGAGCGACTGGAGAAGCGATACGACACACTAGCCTCCCAATGCAAGCAGCAACAAGCCAAGCTGGAAGACCTCGAGTCCTGCTCTCGTCGGCAGAATATTCAGATTGTCGGGATTAAGGAAAAGACAGAAAATGGCCGGCCTACCGAGTTTATAACCAAGCTGCTTCCTAAGCTGCTCGGAGAGGAACATTTCAACCTTCCAATAGAAGTGGACCGTGCCCACCGGAGCCTGGCCCCGGCTACAGACGGCAGAGCGAGAGCCATCATCGCTAGGATACATTACTACCAGGCGAAGGAGCTAGTGCTACGGCTCGCAAGAGAGAAGGCTCCTCTACAATATGATGGGCGCCCGGTGTATATTTTTCCGGATCTCACCTCAGCCACAATGAAGAAACAGCAGACCTTTCAAGCCATTCGGGAGAAATGCAGAGCCAAGTCCATCCGATGTGGATTCCGACACCCAGCACGTTTTGTTGTCACGGTCAATAACAACACCGGCACATTTACCACCCCGGCCGAGGCCGAAGAGTTCCTGAGTCGCGAGGTGGAGGGATGGGACGCAGCCGGCAGCGCTGCTGCAAGCCGGGGGAGAGACTGATATTCTGGTCACGCTACGTGATAAATACTGCCACACTAAAGGATTATATGTAAGTTAACATTGTTTAACAAAGACAGTTCATAAGATACGTTCATGGTTAGTCTGTGCGAGGACTGCTAAGTATTCTTTTTTTTTTTTTTCCAATGCTTGTATGTGAAGCGGAGTGTCTCCCCTGGATGTAGAGAGATGGATAGTTATATCACTAGCCTGGGCCACCAGCTGGTCTCCAAAACTAGCTTTAACTTAAAGTTAGGGGTATGGAAACACTGCTCCTGTGTTCATGAGGGAGGGTTTTGTGTTTTTTATGGGGTGTTCTATCAGCGCATCTGTCAGTTTAAAGTTATTGAGTATTGTCACAGTCATGGAAAATGTT
Organism: Epinephelus awoara; assembly: GCA_035609425.1. NCBI lineage: Eukaryota > Metazoa > Chordata > Actinopteri > Perciformes > Serranidae > Epinephelus > Epinephelus awoara. Next base: position 1,480,777 of record CM069317.1, read on the forward strand.
TTCGTTCTTCTATATTATAGATATATTTTATGCAGGCCGATTTACAGGGACACAGCAAAGGTAAAGTTAAAATAACTAGCTGGAATGTAAGAGGAATGAACAGCCCACTGAAAAGGGGGAAGGTGTACACGCATTTACGGGCGCTTAAATCTGACATATATTTTCTTCAGGAGACGCACGTTAAAAAAACAGCAGCAAAAATATTCTGCCCCTCGTGGGCCTCCCTGGTCTATCAGTCGAACTTCAGCACAAAATCCAGAGGTGCTGCAATTATGATAAGAAAAAATATACCATTTATCCACTCTCAAACAATTTCAGACCAGAGGGGTAGGTATGTGATAGTCAGTGGGACTCTCAACTCCACACCGTTAATATTAGTAAATGTATACGCGCCGAATTTTGATGACCCGTTTTTTTTTTTCAAAACCTCTGCAAGGCTTTGCCAGATTTATTGGATTCAAGTGTAATTATGGGGGGCGATTTTAACTATGTTTTGGATCCCGTTCTTGACCGGCGGCACTCCAAATCTAGTACATGTAGAAACAGTGGCACACTTAACAATCTTATGAAGTCTTATAACTTGGTAGATATCTGGAGGCTTCTTCATCCCACCACAAAAGATTTTTCCTATTTTTCCACAGTACATAAATCCTACTCCAGGATTGATTTCTTTTTGTTGGACTCTAAGCGTTTACACTCAGTGGTTGACTGTACCTACCACAATATACTAATATCAGATCACGCTCCTGTTTCGTTAAGTTTCGACTTGAACCATAAGAGAGGTGAACATAGATGGCATCTAAATAATGCACTATTAAAAGATGAAGAATTTTGTACCTATCTTTCTGATAAAATAGAAACTTATTTAAGCACCAACGATGTGGGCGATGTGGATGATTCCACTCTGTGGGAGGCTATGAAGGCTGTCCTTAGGGGCCATATAATATCATATGAGATAGCAGAGAAAAAAAAATCTAAACAAAGATTAACTGAAATTGATGATCAATTGACCAAGCTCGAAGCTTAATATAAAACTGAACGTAAAATAGAAGTACTTAATAAAATAACTGCTCTACGGCATGAATATAATTCTATAATGTCAAAAAATACATTAAAATTGCTAGACAGAGTCAGACAGAGGTATTTTGAGCTTAGCGATAAACCGCATAGGCTATTAGCTCGCCAGCTGAGGCAAAAGCAGGCTTCCAGAGCCATACATTGTATTAAATCTGAGAGAGGTATTCTGCATACAGACCCGGTGAAGATTAATGAATGTTTTGCAGATTTCTATGCTAATGTTTACCGGTCACAAGGTGAGTTAGATTTTCAAGCTTTTGATAAATTTTTTGAGAATTTAAACCTACCCAAATTATCATTGGACTCGGTTGATATGCTAGATAAAGATATCACTTTGGAAGAGATCACGCAGGTTATCTCTTCCTTTCCTAATAACAAGGCACCAGGTCCGGATGGTTTCAATGTAGAATTCGTCAAGAAATTTGTCTCTAGCTGTCACCTTTGCTTTTACGGATGTTCAACCATACAATGCTGACCTCAGGTTTACCACCTATCTTATACAAAGCCACTGTCTTGCTAATTCCAAAGCCAGGCCGTGACCCTCAGATGGTGTCATCATATCGCCCGATTTCACTACTATCCATCGAAACCAAGATTCTTCAGTCCCCAGCGTGGGTAAAGTGCTCTGGCTGTATCCCCTGGCTCCTGGGGTAAAATTAGGACACTTTTTCAATGACACAAGTGTCCTATTCTGACTCCATCAAATCCGCCTTTGTCAAGTTCAAACACACCAAGTTGACTTCTCCAAATTGGGACACTTTCTCAATGGGAAAAGTGTCCCAATTTGAAGAGGTAAAATTGGGACACTTTAACTCGATATGGGAAGATTTGATGAAGTCAGAATGGGACACTTTTTCAATGGGAAAAGTGTCCCAATTTGACTTCAGCACTTCAACACACGAGCGGATTTGATGAAGTCAATTTGGGACACTTGTTCAATGGGAAAAGTGTCCCAGAATGAAGAGGTAAAATTGGGACACTTTAACTTGATATGGGAAGATTTGATGAAGTCAAATTGGGACACTTTTTCAATGACACAAGTGTCCTATTCTGACTCCATCAAATCCGCCTTTGTGAAGTTCAAACACACCAAGTTGACTTCTCCAAATTGGGACACTTTCTCAATGGGAAAAGTGTCCCAATTTGACTTTAGCACTTTTAACACACGAGCGGATTTGATGAAGTCAAATTGGGACACTTTTTCAATGGGAAAAGTGTCCCAAAATGAAGAGGTAAAAATGGGACACTTTAACTCGATATGGGAAGATTTGATGAAGTCAAATTGGGACACTTTTTCAATGGGAAAAGTGTCCCAATGTGAAGAGGTAAAATTGGGACACTTTAACTCAATATGGGAAGATTTGATGAAGTCAAATTGGGACACTTTTTCAATGGGAAAAGTGTCTCAAAATGAAGAGGTAAAATTGGGACACTTTAACTCGATATGGGAAGATTTGATGAAGTCAAATTGGGACACTTTCTCAATGGAAAAAGTGTCCCAATTTGACTTCAGCACTTACACACACGAGCGGATTTGATGAAGTCATATTGGGACACTTTTTCAATGGGAAAAGTGTCCCAATTTGACTTCAGCACTTAAACACACGAGTGGATTTGATGAAGTCAAATTGGGACACTTTCTCAATGGAAAAAGTAATAATAATAATAATTTAATTTTTTAAATTTTTATTTATAATGCACTTTTCATTTGAATACAAATCTCAAATTGCACAGTACAGGCAACAATAACAATGAAAGCAACAGAGGCAATAAAATCGAGCACAGAACAAGACAGTATAAAATATAAACAGTCAGCAGATGAAATCAGATAAAATCAGCCAGGAAAAGCTTTCTGAAAAAGGAAGGTTTTAAGACCTTTTTTAAAAGCATCCACTGTCTGTGGAGCCCTGAGGTGGTCGGGGAGGGCGTTCCACAGACGGGGAGCAGCAGCCTCGAAAGCCCTGTTGCCCAGGGTCTTGAGCCGAGTCCTGGGTGGGCGCAGACGGTGCAGTTGGCCTGACCGGGTTCTGGATGAGATATGTGGATTGAGAAGTTCGGTGAGGTAGGCGGGGGCTGCACCGTGCAGACAGTGACGGGTGTGAAGGAGGATTTTGAATTCGATGCGGAGGTGAACGGGGAGCCAGTGCAGAGTGTGAAGGATGGGGGTGATGTGCTCATGTTTACGCACTCTCATCAGGACCCGGGCAGTGCTGTTTTGGACATATTGAAGCCTTTGTAGGCTCTTGCCCGGGATCCCGATGAGAAGTGTGTTACAGTAGTCCAGCCTGGAGGAGACAAAGGCATGGACGAGCCTCTCTGCAGTGTGTGCAAAGTGTCCCATTCTGACTCCATCAAATCCACCCGTCAAGTTCAAATACACAAAGTGGACTTCTCCAAATTGGGACACTTTCAGAGTGACCCGAGTGTCCCATTCTGACTCCCTCAAGCCCAGTGTGGGGCTCTCGAGCCTGGGTAAAGTGCTCTGGCTGTAGCCCCTGGTTCCTGGGGTAAAATTGGGACACTTTTACAATGACAAGAGTGTCCCATTCTGACTCCATCAAATCCACCCCTGTTAAGTTAAAATACACCCAAGTTGACCTCTCCAAATTGGGACACTTTCTCAATAGGAAAAGTGTCCCATTCTGACTCCATCAAATCCACCCCTGTCAAGTTTAAATACACAAAGTGGACTTCTCCAAATTGGGACACTTTCTCAATGGGAAAAGTGTCCCAATTTCACTTCGGCAGTACAACACGAGCAGAATTGATGATGTCAGAATGGGACACTATTCTAATTGAAAGAGTGTCCCAATTTGAAGAAGACATTAAAACAAACAAAAAAAAAACATACATATAAATAATCAACTCACCGACCTTGTATATCAAGCGCTGATCCACCGCCTCTGGTAACCAAGTCAGGTGCGGTCGGTCCTCTGGTAACCTGTAAAGAAGATTTGTTTTGGGGGCACTTTGGTTAGTCTGTACAATCTTTTTGCTTCTGAATACGCAAAGAGATTGCAGAGGCTGTAAGCCCCCACGCCACGTCAAGGCAGTGCCCAGGTGGAGGTTCAAATGTTTGATTAACAAATTTATTTGAACACCAATGAAAAACAACAACAATGAAAAATGAACAAAATATATATAACTATTTACAAACCTTTTTTCACACAATTCCAAACATGAACTGACACTACAACAACAACAACAACAACAAGAACAAAACCAAACAAATATACAACTTCTAAGCAACTCAACAAGCTAAAACTAGGCAAAACGACTAACGACAAACTATGATTTTTTAAAGAGTTCTTTGACAACAACTGCGACCCTTCTTTTGCAAACGGCCCTCTGTTTTGACGGCGATGCCTTGGCCGGGCTCAGAATCCGCTTTTTTATTCTGGTCGCCACCACCACGCTGAGACTCTTTTTCGGAGATGGCTGTCAGAACAAAAGAGCAGGTAAGCATAGGGCTCAGAATCATTGAAAATTCACTGTGTTGTGATTGTGCTTACAAGGTTTGGACCTACAGATGACATGGAGGAGGGAGCTGCGGAGGAATAGGAGGAGGAGGAGGGACCTGCTGCTGCTACTGAGGAGGAGGAGGAGGAGGAGGAGGGACCTGCTGCTGCTGCTTCTGCTGAGGAGGAGGAGGGACCTGCTGCTGCTTCTGCTGCTGAGGTGGAGGGAGCAGCATCGTCAACAGCCGCCCAAACAAAAAGCTGCCGCATCTTCCCGGCCAGGGCTACAGATTTGTGCAATGCGTAAAACGCTCCTGAGTTGCCACACTGTGGCACATGAATTTGGCAACTTCTGCCCTGGCCTCGGCGGAGTTCTGCTCAAAGTTCTAAAAAGAGAAGATCACAATCGGCTCATTACTCATTACATTGACTAGGTGGAAACCTAGATTGCAATAGTCACTTCTGTGGCCAAAACTAACATAGGTGGCAACAGCGGTTCTCAAGTCCAGCACTGTGGGAGCGCCTGGCAGGCCCATCTCCTCCCAGGCCATACGTATATAGCGGACCATGTCCTTTGCTTGGCCTTTCCCAAAAGAAGAGAAGAAATATGGGTTGGTCGCCACGGTCCTCTTTCTCATCTCCAACCACCTCTTGCACCACCCATACTCTGTACTATCGAGATACAGCAGGGCTTTTCCAAATTTGTTTGTGATCCTGGACCTGACACACAGACACAGACGACAGAAGTAAATGATTTAAACCTTGAACATCAAAACAAAAAGAAAAAGAAAGAAAAACTCAATATTTTACGTTAACTTTTAGCTTACGTTGATGAGGTACCCTGCCTCGTCATCGCCCAGAGCCTCTTTGACCTCCGTCGCTTTCAAAGCGGTGAGGACTCTGGTGCGATGTCCAAAAATGGCAGAGATGTATGCCCCGAAGTACCCGAAGAACCGACAACGGGTCTTCGGGTCTCGGGGCGATGCCTTCTCGATGTCGTCTGAAATGAGAGAGAAATAATAGAGAGGTTACATTATATCTGCATAATAATGATGTAAATGACAAGAGCAGTGTGTGTGTGTGTGAGAGTGAGAGAGAGAGAGAGAGAGAGAGAAAGATGAGAATATTGAAGTGATTGTGAATAGGAAACAAAGGATGAGTATGAATTTACCCAGGAGCTCAGGAGCTCAGGGATCTTGGTCCTGGCCAGGGACTGGCACGTGGCCAGTGACTGCCGGGTCACCAGCTGCTGCTGCTTGCTCTGCCTCACGGCCTGCTGGTGACCCAGGACAGTCCGGCCTTCGATTTTCAAAATTTTTTTCAGCTCCCTCTGGAGGAAAGAGATCTTCCTTTTGGGGAGACGGGAGTGGTGCGGAGGTGTGTCAGCCAGGAAATCTACAAAGGCCAAGGCATGCGCAATGTACATAACGACGGTGGAGGGCGCCAGGTTCAGTTTACGTAGGACGCAGGGGTAACTGTGGAAAGAGCAGTTTGGATTTAGTTTCTACAACTCTTGTAATTAGATTGCTCCGCTACTGCTTTCAGAGTTTAATACTTACGCTTTTAGGAGCGGCAGATTTTCTAAAAACTCCCACGTCCAATATAGGATTCCCTTCGACCCCACCATCATATACTTCACAAATGCTTTTGCCCTGGATGACTTTGTGATAGCATTTTGTTGCATTTTCTGTGTGCCTCCTGGGACCTTCACAAAAACAGCATATTCCTCCATGTATTTGTCTGTAAAGATAGAACAAAGATGTGATGAACATAGCATGACACCCCCCCCCCCCCCCCCCCCCCCACACACACACACCTGCATGCATAGAAAATGTGTTGTTTCTCACCTGTGGAGGGAGGGAATGAAATCTTCCGCATCTTGGAAGCCTTTGATTGGCCTCCAAAGATGGGAGCCAGCACTTTTATGATACTGGCTGTGGTTGGGACAGTGGTCCCAGCACGCTCCTGTTACAGAGCCAAGCACAGGAGAGAAATGCCAAAGGTGTTGTTTAGCTCTGTTAGTAAATATAATTTAGCTTCATTCAACATTTCTGCTCTCGACCGTCACTCACTTCTTCACTGCTGGTATCGTCACCAGCACCCTCCGTCCCCTGCAGGATTTCATCCACAATTTTTTTCAGCCCCTCCCTCATGGCCTGTTCGTCGCACTGCACCAGAAAATTTGCAACGTTACCAGGTAATAGAAAATAGCATTGATTTTCAAAGAAGAGTTAAATGCGGAGGATTAGGGGGCCCACAAGATGGGATACACTGAGAAGAAAATAAATAAATAAATAAATAAAAAGATTTCACTCACTTCAGACTCCTCCTCCTCCTCCCCCTCCATCTTCCCCGAAGAAGCAGCGGCAGCAGCTGGTGTGCGTTTTTTTCCCCTGGCCTTCTTGGCGGGGGGAGCTGAAGGACCAGGCGTGCTCTTCGTGGGTGCGGAGGAAGGAGTCAGAGAACAGAGGAACAGAAACAGAGGAAATTATAAGACAAACTTTTGTGAATGTTGCACAAAATGATTGTGTGTGTGTGTGTGACACACACTTTGCTTGTCAAATTCTACTGAATTGATTATTTTTCTCTTCTTACCTCCTCCTCTCTTTCCTCCTCCCTCTGCTTCTCCTCCTCCTTCTTCTTCTTCTTCTCACTGTCCTCCTCCTCCCTCTGCTCCCCGCTGGCCTCCTCCCTCTGGCTGCTGCCGCCGCTGCTGGCCTGATCAAGAAGAAAGAATGACAAAGCATGTTTGCATTAACTGTGTAAGCACTGAAAAACAAATCAAACATTACTTTTTTGTTCTAGTATAATCTGACCAGTGGAGCTGCAGGCGGAGGCGGAGGCGGAGCCGCCGCTGCCGCTGCCGCAGCCTCCTCCTCCTCACTGCCATTGCTGCCGCTGCTGCTGGCCTGATCAAGAAGAAAGAATGATAAAGCATGTTTGCATTAACTGTGTAAGCACTGAAAAACAAATCAAACATTACTTTTTCGTTCTAGTATAAT